>OY755040.1:48176551-49376551 GCA_963576565.1 Aspidapion aeneum
CCATATCAGTTGCCTTTTAGCGATGTCATCCGTTATGCTTCCCTCGATTCCCATTCTTTCTTTTATAATCTCATTTCTTATATGACCTGTTCCAGATATTCTCATTGAGCTTCTTATTGCATCAATTTTGACACTTTCCATTTTTGTTTTGTATTTTTCTGTTACACGACAAGTCTCTATTCCATATATGTTAGATTTTACAGTATTTTCGCTGCTCCATAAAATACTGTTAAGCCATCCAATAACATTTTTGCCTTTTACTATTCTTTTTTCCAGTTCTTTACAGTTACTGTCTTATCAAATGTGACACCCAAGTATACATACTTATTGCATGGATTGTTTGTCCATTGTCTAGTTCTAACTCACTTGATTCGTTTCCAATACATAAGTACTCTGTCTTGTCCACGTTCACTGCTAACCCCCACTTTTGGTGTTCTTCCGTTAACTTTCTCATCAGATACTCAATGTCTTCTTTATCATTACCTACAATTACTTGGTTGTCAGCAAACTGTAGTGTATATATGGTAAATCGGTCGTTAAGTTGTATTCCCATGCCGTGTACTTTTCGTTTTCAGTTTTTTAGAGCTACTACGATATATATTTTAAAAAGAGCTCCTATACAATCTGTTACGTTAATCTAGCTGCTGTCGTTTTTGAGATATATATTATATTTTAAAAAAAATTATGACTGGCACAATTTGACATATGAAATTTTTTGTTAAAATATAATTCCTAATCTGAATTTGACAACCGCGTTTGGCTAACTGCTGAGGTTCTCGAACTATGAATATTTCTACCCCTCTTTTACCTCCTTGCAGCCTGCTACCCCCATCAAAAATTAATGGCCTTATTCATGGCACCGCAAAATTTGGTATTTCTTAATCTATTCAATATTTAAATAAATAATGATCATCACAAATAAGTATTGTATTGTATTCGAAAGTGGTGGCAGGCCCTACTGAACCTCCATGCACTGCGACCACATAGATCTATTGTGCCCACGTACCTACATATTGAGTTTGACTAAAGTGGCATATTTTTTTTCCACCCATTACATAAAAAAAACTCTGCAGATTACAACAATAAATGATTTAGGCTTAACACTTTGGCTCAAAAATATACCACTAAGGCCTCTGCATTATTAGCCATATATACCAAAGAAGTCTACTTCGAGGTTCTTGCTTTCACGCTTTTACCCAAAAATACCTAAAAACTATATCTACTTATAACTATTATACAGGTACTATTAAAATAAAAAATTGTAAAAACTGAAATAAATAAATAAATAATACACAACAATGATTATTATAAGTATTTCATTCAGACCTGTCTCAGCTGGAGGAGTCCCGAGAATTGATGCGGCATTGCCACGTTGTATTTCCAGAATTTATCTTTTGGGTAACGAAGCTAATTGCCTTAGGATGTTTTATTTTTTGGAAGATTTGTTTTATTAGGTTTTTTCCTTCATTACCCAAAGGTCTCGAAAGCAAATGGCACAAATAGAAATTCTCGGTCCTGTAATTTGGTTGGTTTGGTTTTAGCTATGGTATGGATGGCCAAAAAAATTGCAAATTTCATATTATTGCCAACAAATAAATATGAATAAAAATCTTGTATTTTAGGTTAAATTTAAAAACAAAGTGCTTATTTTTCAACTCACTTTGTAGAATTTTAAAACTGTAATAATAATTATATTTTTTTTTGTAAATTTAGCAAAATACAAACGTTATATCAAGCTTTTTTAGTTTTGGTTACATTAGCTGAAAACTAGAAAACATGTTCCACTACATTACCCTTTACTAACTGATTTTTTGCCTCAATGTTGTTTTTACTATTTAGAAGAAGAAGAAATGTCTTTTAAAGAGATAATGATTTTATCGAAACGTTTAAGCAAAGTTTATTTTTAATCTATAAATTCAAAACCAACAAATTTCTAAAACTTAATTTTTTTATTTTATTTTTAGGTAAAGATCTGATAGACACTAGATCTGCCCATACATCGAAAGATAGCGATAAGATATCCGAACTGAACAGAGCTATTAGTAGAACTTCTGTTTATACATCCAGTGTTAAGGTTAGTAAAACCATGAAACAATTACATTAAATAACATTCATACTCGTCGTAGTCGTTGATTTTTATTAGTCTCTGTTCTTTAAAAAAATATCTAAAAATACTATATAGCGGGAGATAAATTTTAAGCCGAGAAAGAGAGAAGGAAATATTCAATCTTCCATAAGTCTCGTTTTAGAGCGTTTCTGTGCGAGCCCGATATAATGTTTTGCCATTGGTTGAATTTTAAACAAACGATCGTTTCTTGTTTACTTGCAGCGATAAATCTGGAACTTTTGTGCACTTCCACAATGCAAGAGATGAGAAAGACTTATGTAAAGTTCATATACATTTATCTCACTATGTTGGCTTAAGGTAATGACCGAAACACGCTATATATTCTTGTAATATATTTGCTCTTTGATTAGTACTAGCTGTCTTAAAAAAAATCTGCTGTTCATACTTGAGGCCTCTAGGATTAAAACCCGCCAATTTTGATCAAAAATTTGTTCTATACAGCAAAATATTCTCTTAGTTAACATATATCAATGTGAATAGTACTACAGTTGCCAGACCTACCTAATCCCTCTTAAAATACAGTTTGAAAATTCAGGCTAGGTTCAAATTCTCCCAAATCCAACATTGTTTATTTTCAAACGCCGCCAAATCCAAATTCACCAATTAGATTATTCCTAGTGATCACTTGACAATAGTAGGCCATTATTATTATGTTATATGTTAATTATATAATAATAATAATACTTCATTGGAAAAAAATCCCATCTCAAACTTATTGGAACTCCCTTTTTCGATTTGCTTATGTTTTTTTAAGGTGATGACTTTTAAAGGAAAAGCTTTCCCTCACTAAAAGTAAGTTTAAAAAATTCATATCAACATTTTAAGGTTATGTTGATGGTTTGTGTCAAACAAAACATGATTAACGGTAGATTTACATCGCGCATGCGCTCTTGGACGTCCGTCGTAGTCTTATGCTTAAGATTTGAATGTTGGCAACTTTTAAGACTAAGACTAATCAAAAGCATCGTATGAACACTCAGAAACAGTGACTTTAAGTTTTCTTATAATAGAACTATGACTAGAACTAGACAAAATACTCTGACGAGTATAAGTACTACTTCTTATACTCGTTGTAGTCTTTTGCCTAGTTAGTTCAATGAATAGAGGCCAAAATAGGGGGGTTACCCTACAAAAGGTCCGGTAGTTGTGAATTTTGGATATGTTGTTAAGCTCAGAAGGGTAGTTAAAAATCTGAGTTTTCGTCACCCCCACCCCTGTGCTTCCTCCGCCATCTTGAAAAAACCATAAAAAATTAGCACTTTTTTTAGTTTTTTGCCTTTAATTTCGTTCCAGTACACTAAATCGCAAAAAGAGTTATATTAAATTTTTTAGAGGATAAAATTATCTACAATTGGGTTCATGGTACTATGGTTGTTCTGCGAGCAGTAGTAACGGAGCTAGGTAATTTCCAAAAATGACTAAAATCACGTGCTTGGGCAAATTTTCAGATTTTTTCTACTTTAGACGGCATAGGCTCCGAAATACAGTCGAACCTCTATAACTCGAACCTGAAGGGACAACCAAAACAGTTCGAGTTATGGAGAGTTCGAGTTATAGAAACTCGAGTTACATAGGTTAAAATACATGTAAAAAGTGCAGGGACCGCTTAAAAGGTTCGAGTTATAGAGGGGTTCGAGTTGTAGAGGTTCGAGTTAGAGAGGTTCGACTGTACTTTGTTCCAGGGTAAAAGTTCTAAGAACATATCTTGTAGAGAATTTTATCAGCTACAAAATCCATTCTTTAAATGTATTTTTAAATATTGTAATGGAGGAGTACCTTTTAACAAAGTAAGTTAGAAAATAATAATTTTTTTAAATTTAGTGCTTTAAACGGCACGTTTTTTATTTATTTTTATTTTTTTGTGTAAATTTAGTGATGTACAAAAAGCTAAGAGAGCTTAGGGGTCAAACACCACCTTAAACTAACCACCTCTTCAAAAACCCCCCCAGACCCCCCAAAATATAACATATTTAGGTTTTTTCAAATTTTCTCAAAAAATACGCTTCTAAGAGAAAAATGTGTAATATACTTTATTGTAGACAATGAAATTTCCTTTTGAAAAAGGTACAAGTCGATGGGGGTCAACTATTTATAAACTCTTCAGCGACGTCCGTTAATTGAAGTAATTTAAAAATGTAAAAAAATATCCATGTTTTTTCCATGATTTATTCGATTTTTTTTAAACCAAGGTTTATAGAACAAAATGTGTTATACACTATTGTAGCAAATAAAATTTCCTTTAAAATACTGTACAAGAAAGTGGGATTGGTTTCATGGTTATAAATTCAGAGGCGCCCGTAAATTTAACCAATTTTAAAAAATTACAATTTACAATATTTTTGTCACAAGTTTTATGTAATTTTTTAAAAAACTAAGCCTAATTAAAAAAAATGTTATGATGCACTTTATTGACAGTAAAATTCTATTTTCAACGGTGTATAACTCGATGGGGTTTGACTTACAACGAACACGCCAGCGACGTCCGTAAATGGGAGCCATTTAATTAATTTTTTTTAAAATTATGTTTTGCACAGGTTTTATTTGATTTTCTGAAAACCATACCCTTTATCAAAAAAATTGTTTTTTACTTCATTGTAGATAATAAAATTTTCTTTTAAACGTTGTGTAACATGGTAAAAAATGTTTCATATTTACCGCTCCAGTGGTGTGCTTAATTTAAAACAATTTTTCTTTAAATCACAAATTTTTTAAAATTTATACACCATTTAAAAGTAAATTTTATTATCTACAATAAATTATAAAACACATTTTTTGATAAAGGGCTTGGTTTTTAAGAAAATCGAATAAAATATGTAACAATTAATTTTTTTGGTGATTTAAAAAAACTTGTTTTAAATTAAGAACACCACTGGAGCGGTAAATATGAAATATTTTTTACCATGTTACACAACGTTTAAAAGGAAATTTTATTATCTACAATGAAGTAAAAAATACTTTTTTTGATAAAGGGCATGGTTTTCAGAAAATCAAATAAAACCTGTGCAAAACATAATTTTTAAAAAAATTAATTAAATGGCCCCCATTTACGGGCGTCGCTGGCGGGTTCGTTGTAAGTCAAACCCCATCGAGTTATACACCGTTGAAAAGAGAATTTTACTGTTAATAAAGTGCATCATAGCATTTTTTAAAATTAGGCTTAGTTTTTGAAAAAATTAGATAGAACTTGTACAAAAATATTTTAATTTGTAATTTTTGAAAATTGGTTAAATTTACGGGCGCCTCTGAATTTATAACCATGAAACCAATCCGACTTTCTTGTACAGCATTTTAAAGGAAATTTTATTTGCTACAATAATGTATAACATATTTTGTTATATAAACCTTGGTTTAAAAAAAAATCGAATAAATCATGGAAAAAACATGGATATTTTTTGACTTTTTTAAATAACTTCAATTAACGGACGCCGCTGAAGAGTTTATAAATAGTTGATCCCCATCGAGTTGTACCTTTTTCAAAAGGAAATTTCATTGTCTACAATAAAGTATATTACACATTTTTCTCTTAGAAGCGTATTTTTTTAGAAAATTTGAGAAAACCTAAATATGTTAGATTATGGGGGTCTGGGGGGGTTTTTGAAGAGGTGGTTAGTGTAAGGAGGTGTTTGACCCCTAAGCTCTCTTACCTTTTTGTACGTCACTAAATTTACACAAAAAAATATAAATAAATAAAAAACGTGCCGTTTAAAGCACTAAATTTAAAAAAAATATTATTTTCTAACTTACTTTAAGTTAAAAGTTACTCCCACTCCATTACAATATTTAAAAATACATTTAAAGAATGGATTTTGTAGCTGATAAAATTCTCTACAAGATACGTTCTTAGAACTTTTACCCTAGAACAAAGTATTTTGAAGCTTATGCCGTCTAAAGTAGAAAAAAATCTGAAAATTTGCCCAAGCACGTGATTTTAGTCATCTTTGGAAATTAGCTCCGTTACTACTGCTCGCAGAACAACCATAGTACCACCCAATTGTAGATAATTATAGCCTCTAAAAAATTTCATATGACTCTTTTTGCGATTTAGTGTACAGGAACGAAGTTACAGGCAAAAAACTACAAAAAGTGCCAATTTTTAATGGTTTTTTCAAGATGGTGGAGGAAGCACAGGGGTGCGGGTGACGAAAACTCAGATTTTTAACTACCCTTTCGACCTTAATAACATATCCAGAATTCAGAACTATCGGACCTTTTGTAGGGTAAAACTCCTCTATTCATTGTACTAAGTTCTAGTCATAGTTCTTATTTTACGCAATAATAAATAACGAGTATAAACTATACTTTAAAAATTCTTTTGTTTATATTTTCAGCGTTAAGGTGAGAAATACTATTCAAATCATAAATTAATTTTTTGTCTTTTTATACTTTCAGTGTTAAGGTTAGAAAAACTATTAAAAAATGTAATTAAAGATTCTCGTATTTACTTTACTACCAGTGTTAAGGCTAGGTACTAGAACAATAAAAACTAAAATTAAAAATGATTTAAAACAAAATTAATTGCAATTTTAGAATCCAGTAACATAACATAATTTATTTTACGACGTTTTGTAGATTTAAATAATAAACCATAACATTTTAAAATAAGTATAGCCTTTGTGTTTTCAAAAAGCAATCAAATTTATATTATTGTTTTTCGTTTAAAAAATGTGAAGCCTTATCTCTTTCTGGTTGTGTATGACATTAAAATCAAATTTAAAATTATTTTAGGTATCAGTGTCATGGAAATAAAATAATTTAAATAATAAATCATTTTTGAAGAGTGTTTAATAAAATTTTGTTAAAAAAACTTCACAACCATATCTTCTATTACATCTACCTATTTCATATTTGATAAAAAGAGAGGAATTTATTTTTAATTGACCGGAAAACAAGCACTTTCCCTACATTCTTTTGTACAAAAAGTGTCACTTTACAGTTCTTTTCGGAAAACTTTCCGGTCTTATCAGGGACCGGAAAGAAGCAAGATACCCGAATAGGTATTTACATTACTAGACCGAAAACGTAAACTTTACAGGTCGACCCAGAAAATTTACAGGGTGAGGCGCAGGCAAGACCTGTAAACCTGTAAAATTAGTTTCTGGTCGTTTTTTAAACCGATATAAAATGCCTCAAACATACGATACATGTAAATATTAAGGTACTTACCTAAAACCAATAGGTTACGTTTTAATTGGTTATTTCCCAATGTAAGCCTATTTTTAATATAAAAGACTTTATATTTTAAATTACTTTAATAGAAATGTAAAAACCCATCAAAATAAACACAAATTTAAAACTGTCAACAAAAGTCTTGACCACCTAGACTAAAATAGAGACCATATAAATAAATTTTCCGGTCTCTTCATTCTTCACCTGTTCTTGTTGAGACCGGAAAGCTTTCCAAAAGAAAATACCTGTAAAATTATATTTTCAATAGAAAAAACTGTAAGGAAAGTGCTTGTTTCCCGGTCGGTTTAAAAAAATTTACCGTCCTTTCTTTTAGTCATGACAGTTATTATGTTTTATGTTTTTAAATTGTGTTTTTTTTTTGGTAGGTTTGACAAACATGTTAAAATATTGAAATAACTGAAAAAATAGCCAATTATAACTTAACCTTTATTGTTTTGTCGGTTTAAAAAATTAATATTGTTAAGTAGTAGAGTTTAAAAGCGCGTAAAAGGCTTCTAGAACCGATTTTCGTGTGCACTTCATTGCTAAAATGTAAGACACAATTTAAATCATTTCTTACACCCTAAGAATGCAAAATCGACTGGTCGTCCAAAAATCGTCGTGTGCAGGGGGTGGTGGGGGTAGTTTTTCCAAAAATTTGGAATTTTTTTTTACATTTTTTAAATCTATAAAGTGTGCTCATGACTCCACCAAAAGCATATAGTAATATTACTATCAGAAACATTTATTTTTCAATGTTGAAAATATCGTTCCCAATGCTTTTATATGGAGTTCCCTATTAAACAAGTGCTCGTCCTGAAAACGCGTATTTATAATAATGTATAACTTGTTATAACTCGAGAACCCTTTGCTTAATAAAAAAAAACACCTTCTGTAATCTTTGTATATCAAAGATCAGGGATCACAATGATTTTTAAAAAATGTCAATCGGACGCATAGTTTTTTTTTAAAGTAGCAAAGAGTGAAGCCATGACGCGACGAACGCGGCAGACACTGACATGCGACGAAGGGTCAGATATTTTACAAATGCACGGCGGGTCAGGCGAAACGCGACTCTATGTCTTGAGACAAGTCGAGACACACATAAGTTCGTTTTTCGTTTAACTCTCGCGGTTACAGATGTTTAAGTTACTTACTTGGTTTTTTGCTTGTGAATTGCGTTATGTATAAATGTTGTGCTTGTGTGATTTGACCGTGAAGGGCCAAATATCAAAGGCTAGGCGTGAAGAAAAGGGAAATTTAGTTCTATATTAGAATGTAACTCTCGGCCCTACGGGCCTCCAATTTATTTCTATATTAGTATGTGTCTCTCGCACCCCGCCCCCCCTCCCCCCGAAGTGGACTATTTTTTTTTAATCAAGCTTTTAGGGTACCTCCTCCCTCCACTTTTTTCAAAGTTGGGAAAAACGAAAATTTTTTCTATAAGAATCATAGCAATGTTGGTTTTATTGAGAAAACCAAAACCAAATCGGAATCGGTTTAGTTGTTTTTGAGATATCAGCGTTGGTATGTAAAACTTTGAAGGGTCATATCTCATACTATTTTTTTGCTCGACTGCCGGTGACTTGACAGCCCTTGACTGAACCTATTTCTATGGTAAAAATATTAATTTGTGGCTTTAGATGTCACCCACTTAGTGCATTGACGCGCAATAGGTCCCTGCGTTTTTAAAAAACAGCATTATTTTAAATTTTAATTATTTGCCTATATCTCGAGACGTCAAAATTAAAAATTTATAATAAATTTATCGATATGGCCTACGAAGATCTATAAACATCAGAGAAAAAAATTTTGATTAGTTTGGTACTTTTTGAGTTTTCGCCAATGAACCATCAAAATTTGCCAAAAAGTGGTGCTACTTTAAAGTGTCATATTTTAAGACGCCAACAATTAATTTTCATTATCTCCGACGGCGACAGATGCGTCCGTTAAAATTGTGTCTTCCAGGTGTAAACTAATTACGCTATGTCAAATTTTCTGTTTTGACATATTATGCCTATAGCAGGGAGTGGGGGGCTCAAATCAAAAGTCTCGATTCCAATATAGAATTTAACGGGAGGCGCGTAGTTTCCCTTTCAAATATGGATTCCCGGAGGCCCGTAGGGCCGAGTTACATACTAATATAGTGAATATGGACTCCCGTAGGCCTGTAGGGCCGAGAGTCAAATACTAATATAGAAATAAATTGGAGTCCCGTACTGCCGAGGGTCACATACTAATATAGAAATAAATTGGAGGCCCCCGAGAGTCACATTCCATTATCAAATTTAACGGGAGGCGCGTAGTTTCAATTTCAAATATGGATTCCCGGAGGCCCGTAGGGCCGAGAGTCACATACTAATATAGACATAAATTGGAGGCCCTTATGGCCGAGAGGCACATTATAATATAGAATTAAACTGGACGCGGGTAGTTTCCCTTTTAAATATGGAATCCTGGAGGCCCGTAGGACCGAGAGTCACATACTAATATAGTGAATATGGACGACTGGAGGACCGTATGGCCCAGTGGCGGATCCAGGGGGGCACTAGGGGAACTTGCCCCCCCCCCCGAGAATTTTTTGAATATACAAAAAATGAGTAAAAAATAATGTGTTTGCTAATAAAAATTCAAAATTTTTGCTTGCGGCGCATGAAAGTGTCTATTGTTATTATCATCGAAATTACAACCACTGACTAATTCAATAAAATGCTGCTTAAAAAAATTTATACCGTTTTTTAACAACAGAGAATGTCACCTAGTGCCCCCCCCCCGAGAAGCACCTCTGGATCCGCCCTTGGTATGGCCAAGAGTTACATACTAATATAGTGAATATAGACTCCCGGAGGCCCGTAGGGCCGAGAGTCACATTCTTATATAGAACTAAATTTCCCTTTTTTTCACGCCTAGCCTTTCATATTTGGCCCTTCACGGCAAAATCACACAAGCACAACATTTATACATAACGCAATTCACAAGCAAAAAACCAAGTAAATAACTTAAACATCTGTAACCGCGAGAGTTAAACGAAAAACGAACTTATGTGTGTTTCGACTTGTCTCAAGACATAGAGTCGCATTTCGCCTGGCCCGCTGTGCATTTGTAACATATCTGACCCTTAGTCGCATGTCAGTGTCTGCCGCGTTCGTCGCGTCATGGCTTCACTCTTTGCTACTTTAAAAAAAAACTATGCGTCCGATTGACATTTTTTTAAAATCGTTGTGATCCCTAATCTTTGATATACAAAGATTACAGAAGGTGTTTTTTTGATTAAGCAAAGGGTTCTCGAGTTATAACAAGTTTTATATTATTATTATTATTATTATTATTATAAATACGCGTTTTCAGGGCGAGCACTTGTTTAATAGGGAACTCCATATAAAAGCATTGGGAACGATATTTTCAACATTGAAAAATAAATGTTTCTGATAGTAATATTACTATATGCTTTTGGTGGAGTCATGAGCACACTTTATAGATCCAAAAAATGCAAAAAAAAAATTTCAAAATTTTTGGAAAAACTACCCCCACCACCCCCTGCACACGACGATTTTTGGACGACCAGTCGATTTTGCATTCTTAGGGTGTAAGAAATGATTTAAATTGTGTCTTACATTTTAGCAATGAAGTGCACACGGGGTGACACGATAGAAGCGGCTTTTAACTCTACTAAAGTGTGTTTGTGCTCTGATAGCCTGTTTAAAAAAAAATACCCACGATCGACCTCCGAAAACAGGTGAGTTTACAGGTGTTCCCCATAGACCTATAATAAGTATGGACTGAGCACGTCGCATAAGCGCAATGCTGGCGAAGTGATTCCAGAGTGAGATGGGGCTAGTGAGGGCAAAACACGGACAAAAGCGCATTATATTGTATGGGAAAAACCTCTTTTTTGAATGAATTCGACGCTTTATATTTTATTAATTACCTATTCCTAGTCCGCGCAGCAATGGCTAGAGAAGATTTTTTTTTTCAGATAACGCCGAAAATGTGTTGTTTTGACCTATCTAAATAGTGTTTGACACTCTAACGAACTGATTAGATTTGGTCAAAATCCATCAATGACAGTTTTTTGACAATTAAATCTAAAAAAATCGCATTAATATGAGGTTTTCGTACAATAGTAGAGTGTTTTTAAGGCTGATATATCATGGCTTCAGTTGAAGTGTGCTAATAGGCTAGCTAGAAAGGTATCAGATCCGTCAAGGATCCATTAACTTAAAGCTAAGAATTGGTTCAAAAAAGAGATCTTTTCCATACAATATAATGCTTTTTTGTCCGCGTTTTGCTCTCATTAGCCCCATCTCACTCTGGCATCAATTTTCGAGCATAAGGCTCAGTCCATTCGTATTATAGGTCTATGGTGCCTGCCTTAAATTTTCTGGGTCGACCTTATAGTAATATAAATACCTATTTTGTCAGAATGTTCTACGTAGGATAGTTAAAATGTAATCGTTTCATTTGTTCTATTTTTATAATATATTTGTAGTTATAAATAACAAATTATCAGTTTCTCGTGTTATTGCAAAATTGATATTATGCACCAATAAATTTGATATTAATTTTTAATTTTGAATAAATAAATATTTCGACAGAAACTAATGTTTCCGGAAGGGGTTTGAAATTTGCTCTCTAACCTATTTAAAAGAAATACATACAGTAAAGTCCGGATATAGTGAACTCAAAGATTGCACGGAAACTGGTTCGCTATATCCGAGGTTTACTATAAGAAGACTATTGTATACCTAAGTAAAAATTTTTTGGGTATTTTGAACGGGGTTTGCTATAAGCGAGTGTTCATTATAAACGGATTCGCTATATGCAAACTTCACTGTATTTATCTTTTTTTATAGAATTAATAACTTAATAATTACCAAAAATAGAATTTAAATAATTTAATTTTAACGTTGTTTTAATGCTTAATAATAATGCTTAATAATAATGCGTAATAAATTTATTAAACTAGAGTAACCTTTGTCATAAATTTAATTTTATTGCCAAAAAATATCTTAATCAGGATATTTATAATAATAGAAATTATTTATACAGGGGCTAAATAGTGCACAGGGGGGCTGCGTTCTTATAACAAAATTTGTAGAGTAATTTAAGGAAAAGCTGCAAAAAAGTTATATTTTTTTATACTTGGCATAGTAGTACCTAACACCCCAAGGCTAAATTTTTATTTAAGGATCCCCGATTTTCCAGCTTCAGAATCCAAGATGAAAAAATGAATTCCCTGTTTTGTGAGAAATTAAATTAGTTTTGATGGATTTACTTTAAGCAAGACCTAATGAATTAAAAACTGTAAAAAAATTAGACAGCTGTAACTTCACAAGCTAATAGCGGCTATTATTTAAAAAAAATCGTTTTTTTTTTCAATATTTTCTTTAATTTTTGTGCGATATTCATTCTTGACGCCTCACAAGCAGCTGACTAAACTTGGAAGAAAAAAGATTAAGAAGAGAATTATATTTTATTTTTACTGTATAATTTAAAACTAGCTTAGAGTAATGTAAAATTACATTTTTTGGTAAAAAATATTACCAAACCAAAAAAATGCTGTTGTTTTTATATTTTGAACGCCGCCATCTTGGACTACATTAGATATATGTCATTTATAATGGAGTTTTTAAAATCAGCTACCCTTATTTAGTATAAATTGGTATTCTACACGGCAACACTAGTTCTGTCAAACAAGAATAAAAAAACTTTTTTATCTAATCTTCCGCCGCCATCTTGAATGTTAAATCTCAAATTGTAATTATTTATAAATATTTACAAAATTTTGCTCTTGATAAAATCCAGATTTTTTTTTTAAATCAAATTTTGCCTATAAGTTATAAAGGTCTCTTTTATTTTTGACATTAAGCGCTATCTTTGGGTCGGCTGAAGAACTTAATTTTTTTTAAGTATGTTTAATGAGCTGGTCAATAGCTTTAATATGAGGTTTCAAAAATGAATATCGCACAAAAAATAAAGAAAATATTGAAGAAAAAACTAATTTTTTGAAATATAGCTGTTGTTTTGCAGTGACAGGAGTCAAATATTTAAAAAAATTTAAGTTGAGTACACACTCGCTTAAAGTGAATCCATCAATTATAAATAAATTTCTTCCAAAACAGGGAATTTATTTTTTTATTTATTTTGCCAACCGCCATCTTGGATTCTAAATCCGGAAAATCGTGGATCCTCTAAAGAAAATTAAGTTATGGGTCATAGGTCATCTATTTCTATTTAGCCTTCTTCAATCCATCTTTGGACATAGGCCTCCCCCAATATCTTCCACTCTTCTCTGTCTGTCGCCGTGTTCATCCATCTAGTTCCCGCGTGTTTCTTTAAATCGTCCGCGCATCTCATTTGGGGTCTTCTCCTACTTCTTTTATTTTCCCAAGGTCTCCAGTTTACAATACATTTATTCCACTTTCTGTCTGGGCCTGAGTGGAAGAGCGTGTTTCTTACTAGGTAACTAGCAGGCAGCGCGAACTCTGACCATTGCCACATATCCTAGTTTTAGATATACGGAGCATATGTATTTATTTTTTTTTTGTGGCAATAAAAACATTAATTATTATTATTAATATTATTATGTTATGACCGGCAAAGTTCCATTCTAATTTTGCTATTTCTCCTGTGACATCCCTTACTTTTGTTACCTTATCCATGTTTGATTTTGTAAGTGTCCAGGTCTGGGATCCATAGGTAAGTACAGGAAGGATATATTGGTTATACACTTTCGTTTTGAGGTACTGAGGATATTTTTTATTTCTTTATATGTAGCCTAATTTACCGAATGCTGCCCAGGCCAATCTTACTCGTCTCTTGATTTCAGCTGTTTGGTTTTCTTTTTTCAGTTTAATAATTTGTCCCAGGTATATTTATTATGTTCCTCTATTTTATTTTGGTTTATTCTGACCGTAATATCTTCATCTGTAAACAACAAGTGAAATTAAAGAAAGAAAAATAAGAAAAAAGTTTTCTGCTTCGGCCGGGGATTGAACCCGGGAGCTCTTGCTATCTAGGCAAACATTCTACCACTGAACCACCGAAGCCACACATAAATTTTCTCCTCTATCTATGCGGGCCGCGGTGTCTCAATACAAGAACGAAAGACACCACTGTCAAAGGTATGATCTCAAATCAGACGTAAAGAATCAACGTCTGAAAGCATGAGATCACCTTTTCGTGTGTTAAAACTTCTGATTGCAGATGGGCGATTTGCCAATATAACTATCAAATACCAAATTGCAAATAATGCAATTCGTTCTTGTATTGAGACACCGCGGCCCGCATGGATAGAGGTTTTCCGAAAATTTATGTGTGGCTTCGGTTTTTCAGTGGTAGAATGTTTGCAGAAAACTTTTTTCTTATTTTTCTTTCTTTACTTTCACTTGTTGTTTATGGTTTTGGGTCCTTGCATTATTTGCAATTTGGTATTTGATATCTTCATCTGTGTTTGTTATGATTTTAGTTTTAGTGTAGTTCATACTTAAGCCTATATTTTTAGCTGCTGTATCCAGTTCTTCCAGCATTTTTATCAGTTCTTCTTTCTTGTTGTTATGAAGGCGATATCATCAGCATATCTTAGGTGGTTCAAGAATTGTCTGTTTACTTTGATGCCTATTTCTTCCCAATCTAAGCTTTTAAAAACATCTTCTAGGGCTTGGGTAAATAATTTAGGGGATATTGTGTCACCCTGTCTGACACCTCCTCTTATGCGGCTTGGCTTGGTTCCTTCGTGGATTTTGATTGATGTTGTTGCTTCGCTGTATATATTGGCTATTAAGTCTGTATATCTGTGATCTATTCGACTAATAATTAAAGATGCTTTTACTGCCTACTGCTCAATGCTATCGAAAGCTTTTTCGAAGTCTATAAACGCAATATATAGTGGAAAGTTATATCCGTTAGCTCGTTCTATTAGGATTTTCATGGTTGATAAGCGGTCAACAGTACTGAAACCTTTTCTAAAGCCTGCTTGTTCCTTTGATTGATATCCGTCAAATTTTTGTTGTTAGTCTATCTGTTAATATTTTCGTGAAAAGTTTATAAATTACATTGAGGAGTGTTATAGGTCGATAGTTTTTTAGGTCTGCTCTATCGCCTTTCTTGTGTAGAATAATGGTTATGGATTCTTTCCAGTTGTTTGGGATTATTTTTTCTATTATTATTTTATTCTGGAGAATATGGAGGGTATGAACTACAGCTTTACCACCGTACTTGAGCATTTCTGCCGTTACTCCGTCTTTTCCAGGTGATATTTCATTTTCTTTAATGCTCTTTTTATTTCCGCTTTGCTTATTTTAAGTTGTAGCTCGGAGTTTATGTTCTTTATTTTTGTTTGGAGTTTCTTCATGGTCTCTCGTGATGGTTCCGTTTTTGTTTGGTATAATTCTGTATAGAATAGTTGTGTGATATTTATGATATCCTCTTTAACGTTAGTTTCTATGCCGTTAATATCCTTTATTTTAATTATTTCATATCTACCTAGAGTCGGCCTTTCATATTTCTGTTATTTTTTATAACTCTCTCAACTATAATTTCTTTTAATAAATAAAACTACAAGAAAAAATGATAAAATAAAATAAAAGAGTCATAGGTACTACTTTGCCAAATATAAAAAATATACTCTTTTTGCAGCTTTTTTTACAAATTTACTCTACTCTCTACTCTACATGTTTTGATAAAATACTTGTATAATACGTTGTTGAAATTATACTGATCTGACCCAAAATTGTTTACATACCAATAAAAAATATCTAATTCAATTATTTACATTGCATGTTGTTGGATTTCTGACGTAAATTGTTAATTTCTACCTTCAGTTTTTTCAAATAAATAACTCACTTGTTTTTTAACAGTAAAAACATATTAATTGCTTCCAAAATTTGACCGTGGCGTGTCAAATGAGCTGCGTTTATAGCATGCTAAAGTCCCAAGCTTTCAAATAATTCTTCATTTCTTTCAGAAAGGGATGCCATACGCCTCATTATGCGATAATAGGACACACCTTTTTGCAAAATTGTAGAAAACTAGAAAATTACTTGATTTTTTGTTTTTACAGATTTTTTTATCATGTTTTTTACAGATTTTTTTTCTCATTTGGTTACAACACGGATCATTAGGTGATCCGTGGTTACAAGGTGGTCTCAAAATATTAATACGAGGGTGGATCAAATATAAACAAGCCTTTTAAACTTACTAACGGAAAAGTCATTTAAGATGAACGTGGCCGTTATAATTTTGGAGTAGGGATATTCAGCAGCATGTAGGCGGCTGGTAGTGCCGCGATGCTCATTTGGCCAAGAGCAATCGCAATGAGCGAGAAGAAGGTACACGGCAGTGTTGCGCAAAGAATAATCATTAAATTTCTTACACGCGAAAACGTAAAACCTGCTGAAATTCCATGCAGCACAGTTCGGAAATAAGACGGTTTCGTGGGTACCTGTGAAAACTTGGTGCAAAGAAATTAAAGACGTCCGTGAGCGTGTCGACAACGTGAGTCACCCACGTCGTCCGCGTACCATCATTTCAGCAGACAAAGTTTTAGCGACCGTTTTCTGGGACTGGAGAGGAATTTTGTTGGTCGATTTTTTGCACGAGCGAATAACAATAAACGCGGCTTACTACTGCAACTTACTCGACCAGGTAAAGCTTGATTATCACCAAACGAGGAGAACACACCCCATCCAGGACGTGTTGCTCCTGCATGACAACGCTAGACCTGATACGGCAGCTGACTGTGCTAGAATAAGTCTCCATACAGTCCAGATTTGTCACCTTGCGATTTTCATATGTTTGGCCCACTCAAAGATTCACTGGGAGGCGAGAAATTTTAGACCAATGAAGAGGTGGAGGCATTCGTGCGCAACTAGTTATATACCCGCCTAGCTTCCTTTTATGAAAACGGGATTAAGAAACTGTCAAACCGTTGGGAAAAGTGTATTAACAGAGAAGGGGGATGTGTAGAAAAGTAGAAAAACATTTCTGTTTTGTGTCATGTTTCTAAATAACTAGTTTATAAACAAAGGCTTGTTTACATTTGATCCACCCTCGTAAAATAAATCAATGAAAATTAACAGGGTTTTATTCAAAAATGGTGCGCAAGTGACTTATACTTATAGATTGTAAAACTCTATATTTGTTTGTTCATTACTATCTTTTTGTCAAATTTTACCACAGCTTTTTTAACTACATTTTCTACTTGAGCTAGAAAATTCAGATTTGGTTCATAATTAATAATTTGGGTCAATTTAATTTTTTTGTGACAAAAAAGTTTTAAAATGGCTGATTTGTCCCAAACTTAAAATCTGCGGTGTTTAGCGTCTGTCAGTACAATTTTTGAGCCAAACTAAAAAACAAAAAATTACGGTTTCAGAATGGTCGACTTTCTTTTTTATGAATTGATATACATCACATTTGCAACATTTTGACCCCAACTAAAAAAATCAAAATGGCGGATCTAAAATGCCGGGGTATAATATTCATGAAGCGATTTTTTTAAAACTTGGTACTTGGGAAATTTTGACCGGATTCACCGTGTAACTTGAGAGTGTTGGAAAGGCGAAACGGTTTCCATGGCAAAATTCAACCTTAAAACTATTTAACAAAAATTGGTAAAAGGACCGTTTAAGAGTAAACGGTTTTATTTACAATAATTCTCTTAGCACACTAATTAAATCATGGGACGCATGAACATAGGAAGGATTTATCTAAATGGTGTCTGATAGTAGAGTTAAAAGCCGCTTCTATCGTGTCACCCCGTGTGCACTTCATTGCTAAAATGTAAGACACAATTTAAATCATTTCTTACACCCTAAGAATTCAAAATCGACTGGTCGTCCAAAAATCGTCGTGTGCAGGGGGTGTGGGGGTAGTTTTTCCAAAAATTTGGAAATTTTTTTTTTTGCATTTTTTGAATCTATAAAGTGTGCTCATGACTCCACCAAAAGCATATAGTATTATTAGTATCAGAAACATTTATTTTTCAATGTTGAAAATATCGTTCCCAATGCTTTTATATGGAGTTCCCTATTAAACAATTGCTCGCCCTGAAAACGCGTATTTATAATAATTTATAACTTGTTATAACTCGAGAACCCTTTGCTTAATCAAAAAAACACCTTGTGTAAACTTTGTGTACCAAAGATCAGGGATTTTTGAAAAATGTCAATCGGACGCATAGTTTTTTTTTAAAGTAGCAAAGAGTGATGCCATGACGCGACGAACGCGGCAGACACTGACATGCGACGAAGGGTCAGATATTTTACAAATGCACGGCGGGCCTGGCGAAACGTGGCTCTATGTCTTGAGACAAGTCGAGACACACATAAGTTCGTTTTTCGTTTAACTCTCGCGGTTACAGATGTTTAAGTTACTTACTTGGCTTTTTGCTTGTAAATTGCGTTATGTATACATGTTGTGCTTGTGTGATTTGGCCGTGAAGGGCCAAATATGAAAGGCTAGGCGTGAAAAAAAGGGAAATTTAGTTCTATATAAGAATGTGACTCTCGGCTCTACGGGCCTCCGGGAGTCTATTCACTATATTAGTATGTAACTCTTGGCCATACGGTCCTCCAGTCGTCCATATTGACTCCGGGAATCCATATTTAAAAGGGAATCTACCCGCGTCCAGTTTAATTCTATATTATAATGTGCCTCTCGGCCCTACGGGCCTCCAATTTATGTCTATATTAGTATGTGACTCACGGGCCTCCGGGAATCCATATTTGAAATTGAAACTACGCGCCTCCCGTTAAATTTGATATTGGAATGTGACTCTCGGGGGCCTCCAATTTATTTCTATATTAGTATGTGACTCTCGGCCCTACGGGACTCCAATTTATTTCTATATTAGTATTTGACTCTCGGTCCTACAGGCCTACGGGAGTCCATATTTACTCTATTAGTATGTGACTCGGTCCTACGGGCCTCCGGGAATCCATATTTGAAAGAGAAACTACGCGCCTCCCGTTAAATTCTATATTGGAATCGAGACTTTTGATTTGAGCCCCTCACTCCCTGCTATAGGCATAATATGTGAAAACTGAAAATTTGACATGGTGTAATTAGTTTACACCTGGAAGAAACAATTTTAACGGTAATAAACTATGTATTTTTTTTGCAAGCCTACGCATCTGTCGCCGTCGAGATAATTTAAATAAATTGTCGGCGTCTTAAAATATGACTCTTCAAAGAAGCACCACTTTTTGGCAAATTTTGATGGTTTTTTGACAAAAACTCAAAAAGTACAAAACTAATCTAAAAAATTTTTTCTGATGTTTATAGATCTTGGTAGGCCCTATCGTTAAAATTATTATAAATTTTTCATTTTGACGTCTCTGTTTAGAGATATAGGCAAATAATTGAAATTTAAAAAAAATCTGTTTTTGAAAAACACAGGGACCTATTGCGCGTCAATAAACTAAGTGGGTGACATTTAAAGCCACATAAATTTATTTTGTTATGGTAGAAATAGGTTCAATCAAGGGCTGTCAAGTCACCGGAAGTGATGCAGCAAAATCGTTTCTGAGATATAAATTGTCAAAATATAACCAATTTAAGGCTTTTTATATTTAAGGAGCCCTGGAGAGGAGGGGTGCGACCTACAAAAAAGTTTATTTAAAGTGTTTTTGTTAATTTGACAGTAAAAATAATTTCTGTTATTAAAAAATTAAATTTTGTATTTTTTTTGGCCTGATGACGTCACTTACATAAACGGTGCCAGCGAGTGCTTTTATTCGAGATTTAAACTTATCGTAGAGCTCTGAAATTTGGCACACTAATAGGCATCGACAAACTAAATCGAAATGGATTCTTGCATTTTTTTGATTTGACCCTATACGGGCTTCCGGGAATCCATATTTGAAAGGGAAACTACGCGCCTCCCGTTAAATTCTATATTAGAATCGAGACTTTTGATTTGAGCCCCCCACTCCCCGCTATAGGCGTAATATGTCAAAACAGAAAATTTGACATAGCGTAATTAGTTTACACCTAGAAGACACAATTTTAACGGACGCATCTGTCGCCGTCGAGATAATGAAAATTAATTGTCGGTGTCTTAAAATATGACACTTTAAAGTAGCACCACTTTTTGGCAAATTTTGATGGTTCTTTAGCAAAAACTCAAAAAGTACCAAACTAATCAAAAATTTTTTCTGTGATGTTTATAGATCTTCGTATGCCATATCGATAAAGTTATTATAAATTCTTCATTTTGACGTCTCGAGATATAGGCAAATAATTGAAATTTAAAATAATGCTGTTTTTTAAAAACGCAGGGACCTATTGCGCGTCAATGCACTAAGTGGGTGACATCTAAAGCCACAAATTAATATTTTTACTATAGAAATAGGTTCAGTCAAGGGCTTTCAAGTCACCGGAAGTCGAGCAAAAAAATAGTTTGAGATATGACCCTTCAAAGTTTTACATACAAACGCTGATATCTCAAAAACAACTAAATCGATTCCGATTTGGTTTTTGGTTTTCTCAATAAAACCAACATTGCTATGATTCTTATAGAAAAAATTTTCGTTTTTCCCAACTTTGAAAAAAGTCGAGACACACATAAGTTCGTTTTTCGTTTAACTCTCGCGGTTACAGATGTTTAAGTTACTTACTTGGTTTTTTGCTTGTGAATTGCGTTATGTGTAAATGTTGTGCTTGTGTGATTAGGCCGTGAAGGGCCAAATATCAAAGGCTAGGCGTGAAGAAAAGGGAAATTTAGTTCTATATTAGAATGTGACTTGATTTTAAAAAAATAGTCCACTTCGGCGGGGGGGGGGGGGGGCGAGTGTCACATACTAATATAGAAATAAATTGGAGGCCCGTAGGGCCAAGAGTCACATTCTAATATAGAACTAAATTTCCCTTTTCTTCACGCCTAGCCTGTGATATTTGGCCCTTCACGGCCAAATCACACAAGCACAACATTTACACATAACGCAATTCACAAGCAAAAAGCCAAGTAAGTAACTTACATCTGTAACCGCGAGAGTTAAACGAAAAACGAACTTATGTGTGTCTCGACTTTTCTCAAGACATAGAGTCGCGTTTCGCCTGGCCCGCCGTGCATTTGTAAAATATCTGACCCTTCGTCGCATGTCAGTGTCTACCGCGTTCGTCGCGTCATGGCTTCACTCTTTGCTACTTAAAAAAAAACTATGCGTCCGATTGACATTTTTCAAAAATCATTGTGATCCCTGATCTTTGATACACAAAGTTTACAGAAGGTGTTTTTTTGATTAAGCAAAGGGTTCTCGAGTTATAACAAGTTATACATTATTATAAATACGCGTTTTCAGGGCGAGCACTTGTTTAATAGGGAACTCCATATAAAAGCATTGGGAACGATATTTTCAACATTGAAAAATAAATGTTTCTGATAGTAATATTACTATATGCTTTTGGTGGAGTCATGAGCACACTTTATAGATTCAAAAAATGCAAAAAAAAAATTTTCCAAGATTTTGGAAAAACTACCCCCACCACCCCCTGCACACGACGATTTTTGGACGACCAGTCGATTTTGCATTCTTAGGGTGTAAGAAATGATTTAAATTGTGTCTTACATTTTAGCAATGAAGTGCACACGAAAATCGGTTCTAGAAGCCTTTTACGCGCTTTTAAACTTTACTATGACTGTTGGTCTGTCTGGGACACGATAACCCAAAAACCGAATATAACTAACTAAATTTGACACAAAAATTTTTCGGTACCCGTGGATAAGGCGATTAAATTTTGATGTTCGTGGGGGGCTGAAAGGGGTAGGAAGATGGTTTAAATATTTTAAAAAATTATAATTTCAGAACCACAGTAGCTGTTTTCGACAATTTTTGTCATTATGTGAAAATGTTTTAAGTCATAGTTTTTGAGATTTAATAAAATGTTTAATAAATGATATCTTACGAAAACACCTAGCGAAACGTAGTTTTAAAATTTAGATTGAGAATTATATTTTTATCGAAGCAGAATAACGTAGTTTTTAACACATTGATTAAAAGTTTTATTTTTAACAAAAATAAGTTTTATAAAAGGCTGTACGTGCCTACTGGCGCGAATTTTGTATTTTCGTATGTAACATTGTTATCTTATATCTCGGTTATTATCAAGTTTTGAACTAAGGTAGTTTTAGTCATATTTAAATATTTTCATTTAAGAAATCTTCAGTTCTTTGTACTATTTGTTTTGGAATATCCTGTAAATAAAGCTTGTTTTTATGTAAATATTTGTACTATTTTTTTAATTTACTAATTTTTATTTTAGAGTGGAGATGGAGGTAGCAACAAAACCGGTTTTCGAGAATGTCCGCTGTGTTTCGCAGAATTGCCCCATGAGGACTTCTATAGACTGGCGACGTGTAGACATCGCGCATGCGTGACTTGCTATCAACAGTATTTAAAGGTGGAGATCACCGAATCTAGGATTATAGTCACATGTCCAGAATGTCCAGAACCTATGCATCCGAATGGTAAGTCACATAAATAGGGTAGGGTGTAAATCATCATGGGACACGAGGCCCATGTATGTAATATCCCCAAAACTAAAAGTGATACCTCTTTTTGAAGGTCTTCGAATTACCTTTACAAATGTGTGGTATAGTCGGTACAAGGCTAGTGCCAGCATAAATCTCCTAAAATCAACTTACGACGCCACGTCTGTTGCGCTAAAAAGGAAAGAAGTCTATCGTCTATAACCAAGTTCTGCTGGGACGATAGGGATCTTGGATAGATGCAAGTCTAATATGTAGCAGGACCACCTTTCGGAAGGGGTGTAAAAGCGCGGGTCCACTGTGAGCAGTATAAAGATCCCTGTTCTCGACAAAGAGGTGTCAGGCAAAATTAAGTCTCCTTAGAGAAAGAAAACTTGCATCCTAAGAGGCATGTGCATTAGTTTGTTATATGGGGTACGGACAAATCGTGGTTTGCGACAAGGGCGCGCCGTGTGCCTAGGCGCTAGACCAAAAATGGTCTCCCCGCTACTACTACTACTACTACTAACTCTTTTTGAAGGTGGAACAAACTTTTTAATTCTAATAATTAGTTCTTGAAATATATTTAAATTTAAATTTTCAATGGAACTAAAAAATGTTTTATTGCAACAATATTTTTTTTAAAAATGGTCGATTGGGTTTTGATATTTTTTTTATTTTATGCGTGTTCAAAAACATAATTCATAAAAAAAATAGTTTAAAGATGGTTCCATAGAAAACGAAAATTTAAATATTTCAAAAACTAATCAATAGATTTTTAAAATTTTAACACCACTGTAAACCTATTCAAACGGCCTTCAAAAAATGGTAAAACTCCCAAAGAACAACGAATTGGAACCACAATGTTTCTGTACATTGTTCGGATCTCAACAAACTTATTTATTTTAGTTTTAACAAAAAATGTACAACTTGCGCTATCCAAAACAGAAGCGTAACGTTTTACAATAATTTAACTATGTTATAATTGTTGTTTTCAGAAATTAGTTCAATCCTAAATAACCCATCGTTAGTTGAAAAATACGAAGACTTTATGGTTCGAAGGGTGCTGGCAGTTGATCCGGATACAAGGTGGTGTCCAGCCCCAGACTGTAGCTTCGCCGTAATAGCGTCAGAGTGCGCTAGTTGTCCGAAGCTGAAATGCGAACGTCCCGGTTGCGATTCGTACTTCTGTTACCACTGCAAGGCTGAGTGGCACCCCAACCAAACCTGTGATGCCGCTAGGGCGCAACGGTCCCCGAACATTAGGTCGTCGTCGATCGCTTATAGTCAGGATTCGCACAGTATGTATATTATTACAGATATCTTTCTTTGGAGTCACAAAACGCCATCTAGCGTTGATTTTGAGGAACAATACAATTGAGAATGTATGTAAAATAGCTTAAATTTATATTGGTTTAGAGAGGAGCTAAGTTTAAGATAAATGTGAAGAAAATTTTGAGAAGTTGCAAACATGTTTTGAACTTTGCCTGGTGTTTTTAGGGGATGACATAAAGCCATGTCCACGCTGTCAAGTGTTGATAGTCAAGATGGACGACGGTTCTTGCAATCACATGATGTGTGCCGTTTGCGGCGCTGAATTCTGCTGGTTGTGCATGAAAGAGATAAACGATCTTCATTTTTTAAGGTAAGACATTTGAACACGTAGCGCTGTGGAGAGGGTTGGCTCTTAACAAATGGCTACACTGCATCGGGCGTCAGCCCGGGTTGCAAGGGTATCCAAAAGATGGCGCCAGATGCCCATATTTGTAACCGTATCTGCGGTAAATACCTAAAAGTTTATTGTTTATAATTAATTTTTATCGTATTTTTTTAAGAATTATATCCCCTTTCCTCTTTTTGGGGGTCAAAGTCGATGTTAGCCTAACCGTAAAATAATCGCAAACGGATACTAACCTTTCCAACACCGATTTCGACCTCCCAAAGGAGGACGGGGGAGATATAGCTTTAAAAATCCGGCCTAAATATAATTATTGTTTAAATCCTATAATTTCATATTTACACGTAGAACTAGCAATAGTAAAGAGCCGACCCTCTCCACAGCGCTACGTATTTGAACAATAAAAAAATCATATCCCTCTTCAATTTTCTACTTCTTGAAACTTGAAAATAATATGAGTGTAGTATGATAAATGGTTTTTACCTAGTTAAATGTCGTTGGCCCTATACCCCTATCATTTTCGTATTTCCGCGTGCGATGTTTTATTTGCATATTTGACCTCTGAACTCTACGCGGTCTGGAAAGTATTACGTGTTTACGATCAAGTTAGTATGGAGTTTATAGGCCCAGGTATATAATTTCATAATTTTGTGCAATCATGTTCTTGATTCAAATTTTTCATATCCAGCCAGAGCGGTTTATCTGATCTGCTTAAATTTTATGAGTTAACGAGCTTTCGTAGAGCTTAAAAAAACTCCAAGCATCTTCTCGTAGTTTTGATCTTTTCTTGGTACTCTAAGATATATCAAATTGATCTGCGTCTGCCTGCGACTTACGTAGCTATGAATTTTTCTCAGCCATTCTATTAAAAATCTCAATATTGCCAAAGTGTGTTTCGAGAGCAAAAAAGATGACAGAAAAAGGGTCATAACTAAGAAATTATGATTCTTCTGGTTGCAAAGTTACGTTACTTTTTTAACCCTTTAGGTATTGGTGACCCCTATTATTATAGCAACAATTGTAGCTAAATGACCAGTACACATTATTGCCAAGTTTAGTTAAAATCCGTCAAGCGATACTGAAAAGATACTATAATAAATATACTGAAATATAGCTGACAGACTAAAGAAAATTGTTGCCTAGTTTGGCTAAAATCCGTTCGGCAATTCTTGAGATTTAAATTATGTCCCGTATTCTCATATACTCCAAAATAATTTAAAATTACGATACCTTGTTTCAACCTTTTAGGTTTAAGCAACCCTTTTCATTAGATAACAGCTGTGTAGCTAAAGGACCAAGAAACATTTTTGCCAAGTTTAGCAAAAAAAGTGAAACTGAAAAAATGATTTTTATTCCGCATTCCCATATACTTTCAAAAAAGTTTAAACAAACTTCGCCCCTTTTCAATCCCTTACGTACCAGCGATCCAATCATAGTAGCACCAATTATAGCTAAAAGACCAGTTAACAGTATTGCCAAGTTTCACTAAAATCCGTTCAGCGGTTCTGGAGATACAATTTTTGTCCCTGATTCCCATATACTCAATTCACTATGCGGCGCACCGAACACTGCGGAGACTCGTCGGAAGTGAACTAATATTTCACTTTTTTTTCACCAGGGAAAAGAGTAAAATATTTTCCACGGTGCACCTCAGTGTGCATAAATTGGACTAAAAAGAAAAGAAATATAGATTCTGCCATTCAAAAGACATTGTTAAGATATCTTGCTGTTAAGACAAGACGTCTTTCAGATGTTTATCACGTCTTAGAATGGATCTTTAAAATATATTTTATTTCAGTGAATATATTGTATTTTATTCTCGTGCAGTGTATATTGTTACGGGTTCACAACGACAAATTAAAAACTCGCAATTGTTGAAAACGATACTTCAATTTATTTCCACAAATTATGTACAAAAACACGCACTCCAACTTACTAATAATTCACCACTAATATCTCACGACCACTACAGTATGTTATCTGTGACTGACTCCTGATGCACGACGTCCGGCCTTATATATGAGGATCGTCCATCTCTCTCGAACTTTCCGGCAGCCTTCGACGTCCGGAAAGTTCTCGTATTATTTGGACCGCAAGTCACAGATAACGCAACTAAAACCTAGACTAAGAATACAATCTTAAGATAAATCAACCTAATACTACACTAAACCTAAATAAATTCCAATTATAAAATTTAAATAACTTAAATTTGTAACACTATCCTCCTCTTCAGGTTTGATCGTCCCGATCAACATTTCCCAGGTAAGGTTTTAGTCTGTCTAGATGAACAACTTTCATCTTGGACTTCGGGCTTCTCTGGATTCGGTAGACTACATCATTAATTCTCTTAACAACTTTATAAGGCCCTTCCCATGGTGGTGTCAACTTAGGTGATCTTCCTTTCCTGCGTTGAGGATTGTATAGCCAGACTTGATCATTCTCTTTGAACCCTGAAGAGTTTGCTTTCAGGTCATATCTCGCTTTCATGCGGTCACTGGCTATTTCTATTCGCTCTCTAACCACTTCATGGATATCGTGCAGCTTTTGCCTTAAACGTTCGACATAGTCATTAACCTCTAAGTGTTCTTCTTCAGGTGAACCAAACATGATATCACATGGTAAACGCAGTTCTCTACCAAACAGGATACTAGATGGAGTAGCTCCTGTCGTATTGTGAATGGCGGTTCTATAGGCCATCAAAAACAATGGAATATATTGGTCCCAATCTGTTTGGTGCTCATCAACAACTTTGCACAGATGTTCTTCTATTGTTTTATTAAATCTTTCAACCATTCCATCTGACTGCGGGTGTAAAGCCGTAGTCCGTGTTTTATGTATCCCTAAAAGGTCACAGAGATTCTGGAAGAGCTTCGATTCAAAGTTTCTTCCTTGATCTGAATGTAGTTCCAAAGGAATGCCAAATCGGCTGAAAACATCATTTACCAGAACTTCCGCAACTGTTTTGGCCTCTTGGTTAGGCAAAGCAAAAACTTCTGGCCATTTGCTAAAGTAATCCATGACAACAAGGATGTATTTGTTGCCCTCTTTAGTTTCTGGAAATGGTCCGGCCACATCAATAGCAATGCGTTCGAATGGTAGACCTACGTTATATTGTTTCATTTGACCTCTGGACCTTGTTTTGGGACCTTGGCTGGCTGCACAAGTCGAACATCGGCGGCACCAGTTTTTCACATCTTGAAAGTAATTGACCCAATAAAATCGGTTTCGAATTTTGTCCATGGTTTTATTTATGCCTAGGTGCGCGCCTGATTTTCCACCATGGCATTCGGCCATTATATTGTCTACCATGCTCCTAGGAACCACTACTTGATTAACCACAGTAAGGCCATCGGCACTTTCCCAGGCACGTTTAAGGATGTTTTCCTCTACTATCAGTGAATCCCATTGTGCCCACAGTGATTTGAATATCACCCCTTGGTTTGCGATATCTTGCCATGATGGTCGTGGCTTGTTCTCTTCTTTCAATCGCAAGATAGGTCCTACATCTTTGTCGTTAAGTTGTGTGGTTCTAATCGAAGCCGACATCCATTCTTCATCTGGTTCTAACTTTATCTGGCGCACGTAGGTAATTCCTTCTTTCTGGTCAATTTTCCTGCAATGTTTACAATCCTCAGGGCAAGGTCTTCTGGACAATGCATCTGCATTATTATGCACCCTTCCCGCTCGGTGCTTAATTTGATAATGGTATTGTTGTAGCTTTTCTATCCATCTCGCGACTTGCCCCTCAGGTTGTTTCATTTTCATGAGCCACTGTAACGCAGCATGATCCGTTCTAATCAGAAACTCTTGTCCGTAGAGATATTTGTGAAAGTGATCTACGGATTTAACTATGGCTAGGAGCTCCTTTCTAGTAACACAATAATTTTTCTCTGGTTTGGATAGCTTCTTGCTGAAAAATTCGATGACCCGTTCTTCTCCATCTTGTACTTGGGAGAGTACTGCTCCTATGCCATCGTTGCTCGCATCAGTATCTAATATGAATTTTCCTTTTGGAATGGGATATGCAAGAATCGGACTAGAACATAATGCTGCTTTTAGTCTTCTAAATGCTTGGTCACATTCGGTATTCCATTTGTAAGAAGCTTTATCTTCTGTAAGTCTATGTAATGGAGACGCTATTTTGGCGAATCCTTCTACAAATCGTCTGTAGTATGTACACAGACCCAAAAAGCTTCTCAATTCATGTTTGTCACGAGGTTGAGGCCATTCTTTTATTGCTTGTAACTTCTTTTCGTCGGTATGGATGCCTTCTCGGGAAACGACGTGACCCAGGAACTCAACTTTTTCTTGGAACAGAAAACATTTCTTTGAGTTCAATTTAAGATTTGCGTTCCTGATTCTTGAGAATACTTCTCGTAAATTGTCTAGATGATCTTGAAATGATTTCCCCATTACTATGACATCATCCAAATAGACTAGGCAGGTTTTCCAAGTAAGGCCTCGTAGAACGACTTCCATTAGTCTTTCAAATGTAGCTGGGGCATTGCACAGGCCAAATGGCATCACATTAAACTGATAAAGTCCACTTCCAGCAGAGAATGCAGTCTTTTCTTTATCTCTTTCAAAGATTCCTACTTGCCAATACCCAGTTTTCAGGTCAAGAGTAGAAAACCAATATGATCCTGCCAACGTTGTTAATGTGTCGTCTATTCTTGGCAGTGGGTAACTATCTTTCTTGGTCACATCGTTAAGTTTCCTGTAGTCGACACAAAATCTAGTACTTCCATCCTTTTTAGTGACCAACACCACAGGAGATGACCAAGGACTTGATGACTCTTCAATAACACCGTCGCTGAGCATTTTATTAATGAGATTGTGAACTTCTTCTTGCTTGGCCATTGGTAGTCTTCTTGGGGGTTGTCTTATCGGTTGGGCATCGCCAGTGTTGATAGCATGTTGAATAAGGTTTGTGCGTCCCGAACTACTCCTAGTTTCGAAGATATTACTTTGTTCTTCTATAAACTCTCTCGCTTTACTAAATTCTTCTGGAGTGAGATGTTGCCAAGTTGACTCAAATTGCTGAAGTACCTCCATTGGTAACTTGCTTGTATCCTCGGAAGTTGGCTCTTCACATCTTGTTACTTTCTGTACTGGTTCAAATAATGCTACCACCTCCCCCTTATTAATTTTGACACTATTTGGGAAAATATTGGCGACTCTAATCGGGATGTCTTTTTTGGTTTTAACTAGTGATTTTGCAACGAGGTAGGTGTTGGGTGTGTTTTGTTGGCTTATGAGTCCGACGCAGCTTGATGTTTTACTTTCCAGCCTCCCAAAAATTATGGTCTCACTGTTACCGACTAGTCTTGTTGTGCATACTGCCACCACCTTAATTGGTTCTTTATTGATGTGACTATTTGACAAAATGAACTCTTCGTTCCCAAATCTTAGGGTATTAAGTTCATTATCAAACGCAAATCCATGTTTACTTATCAAGTCCATTCCCAAAATAAATTCATCTTCTATTTCGGCAACCAATACAGTGTGGCGAATCTTTAATCTTCCCAGCTGTAGGTCTATGTCTGTCTGTCCCAACACGTCTGCGGATTCTCCAGTCACAGTCTTAAGTGTTATTTTCTGTTGGTCGAATTTTATATCTCGTTGCAATTTTGAACTTAAGCAATGATATGGCAGCACCAGTGTCTACTGTTATGTTAACTTGTCTTCCATTTATAAGTCCGTCGATGTTAAGACTGTCAGCAGTATGTTTTAAGCTCTTAATTGAATAAATTTTGGGGGCTACATTCCCTTTAGCCAACACCCGCCCCTCTGCGTTGACTAGTTTTAGTTTTCCTGATCTCTTCTTCGGTACTCTGTCCCGCTAGATGGCGAGCGAGACCTTATTTGGACGCGACAATCGCGTTGGATATGCCCTGTACGTCCGCATCTGAAACACTTTACATTTGGAGGGGATCGTCTGCTTTCTTTCAAAGAGTCAATCTTCTCTATCAGTGATTGAAACATTTGGTTTAGCGTTTTTGAGTTGACCTCATGTCCATTGCTCATTTCTTCTCCCTCCTGAATTGAAACAGCTCTTACTTTTGGCCTGGACATATTATTTGATGATTCGATTTCAAGGGCTCGAATCAACACTTCTGCTATTATGGAAGCGTTCTCGACGAAGTAATTTTGCTAAGTCCGTGTCTCGTAATCCGTTAATAAAGCGATCTACCGTGAAGGGATCTCTGTAATTTTCTGGCATTTCTGGGTAAGCTAAATACATCAGCCTCCTGATATCTGCTTCATATACTCTTGTAATGATTCTCCTGGCCTTTGTTGACGAATATTTAATTCTGACCAATGTAAATTTCGCAAGTGTTCGTCTCCATACCTTCTTTCTAACGCTGCCACTAGAGCGTTATAATTCTGTTTTTGCTCGACTGGAATGGACCGTAAAAGTCCCAGAGCAGGTTCTCGTAGAGCTACTAACAATGCTCTAGCTTTTTCCTCATCATCCCAACCATTTGCAGCAGCGGCAGCTTCAAACTGTTGTTTATAAGTAGACCAGGAAGACGTACCATCGAAATTTGGAGGCTTAATGTTTTGGTTGGAATTCACAACACATCCCTGAGTTTTCATTTTGTTGTGTTCTTTTTGGAGCTGTATAAGCTGGTTTGACACATCCTGGAGCTTTTCTTCCACTGTTTGAAAAACTTCTTCTCTTACATTCTGTAGCTTGGTCTCCACTTTTTCTTCAACATTCTGCAATTTGTTTTGTACCGTTTCTTCTACATTCTGCAATTGGTTTTGTACCTTTTCTTCTACATTCTGCATTCTTTGAGTTATTTCTTCCTTAAGATCTTCAGTTGCTGCTTTGAACTCTTCTCTCAGCTGTTCGGAGTTGCTCTTTATCTGATCGAAGTTTTCTTGCATGCCATCTAATGTCTGTCTCATATCGTTCTGGTTTTGTTCAATAGTGTGTTTCATGTCGTCCATGGTGTGTTTCATATCGTTCTGGTTTTGTGCCATTTGAGCTGCTAGAGCCTGCATCATTTTAGTTAAATCTTCCATCTTGGCCGATCTTTGTCTAGTAAGCATCAACTTCGTGATAAATCACTTAAAACGTCTATTTTATCTACAAAGCGAATGTCGAAGTCTATAAAGCGAATGTCGAAGTCGGTTTTTCAATGTATCTTCCAATTCTTAAATAGAACCTAATGGAATGTTCTGGAATATACTGGTAAATGCTACTCTTTCTGCTACTAGGCAAATGTAGAAGTCACTTTTTGATTATCTCTTTTGGTTCTCGAATAGACCGTGGTAGAATGTTATGGAATATTCTAGAAATAATTTCTAATTCTTACTTTTAAAATAACTAAGCTACTGTCGAAGTCGGTATTTGTATATCTCTTCTAGTTTTTGAATAGAACGTCGTAGAATGTTATGGAATCTTCTAGAAATTCTTTCTAATTCTTACTTTTGAAATAACTAAACTAATGTCGAAATCGGTATTTGTATATCTCTTCTAGTTTTTGAATAGAACGTCGTAGAATGTTATGGAATCTTCTAGAAATTCTTTTTAGTTCTTACTTTTGAAATTACTAAGCTTTTGTCGAAGTCTCTTTTTGGATATTTCTTCTGGTTTTCGAATAGAGCGTCGTAGAAAGTGATGGAATGTTCTAGAAATTATTTCTGATTCTTACTTTTAAAATTACTAATTTAATGTCGAAGTCGGTATTTGTATATCTCTTCTAGTTTTTGAATAGAACGTCGTAGAATGTTATAGAATATTCTAGAAAATCTCTCTAATTATCAATTTTTGGACTGTAAAGTTAATGTCGAAGTCGGTTCTTAAATATCTCTTTTAGTTTTTGAATAAAACAATATCGAACTTCTTCGAATATTCTGGAAAAATCACTTACTGTTTTTCTGTCCAATTGTCCTATCCGGTGGTAATATGTAAGGGTAGTCTTTGCACTATTCAGTTCCGAATATTCTGGCAAAATCACTTACTGTTCTTCTTTTTAATTGTCCTAGCCGGTGGTACTGTGTAAGGATAGTCTTTGCACTATTTATTTCTTTTAATCTCACTTCTGACACCAATTGTTACGGGTTCACAACGACAAATTAAAAACTCGCAATTGTTGAAAACGATACGTCAATTTATTTCCACAAATTATGTACAAAAACACGCACTCCAACTTACTAATTCACCACTAATATCTCACGACCACTACAGTATGTTATCTGTGACTGACTCCTGATGCACGACGTCCGGCCTTATATATGAGGATCGTCCATCTCTCTCGAACTTTCCGGCAGCCTTCGACGTCCGGAAAGTTCTCGTATTATTTGGACCGCAAGTCACAGATAACGCAACTAAAACCTAGACTAAGAATACAATCTTAAGATAAATCAACCTAATACTACACTAAACCTAAATAAATTCCAATTATAAAATTTAAATAACTTAAATTTGTAACAATATATTAAAATTTGGATCTGAATTTCACAGATAAAAAAATAATATTTTTATCTTTAAAGTGCCAAAAATATTATTTTTAGCCCGTCTGGTTGCACATTTTGGGGCAAGAAGCCCTGGTCTAGGAAGAAAAAGATCTTATGGCAGCTTGGAACATTAGTTGGTGCTCCTGTAGGAATTGCCTTAGTTGCTGGGATTACAGTTCCGGCTATGATCATTGGTATGTAATAAATAGTTTAATTGAATTAATTTTCAAACATTTAATGTTAGGTTTTATATTTTTACCCAGCTAGTGTCAACGTTAACAATTTCGTTTAAAATTCAAAGTTTGTGTCCCATGTTCTTACAAGGGCTGTCTTTTATTTTTTGCATATAGGAACATAGAGGGCGACACTCATCGAATGCCGTTATTAAAACTTAACCCGAATCTACACTTAACCTAAATTCAAAACGTCTGTGCGATATATATATATATATATATATATATATATATATATATATATATATATATATATATATATATATATATAGTTTTATGGCAACATTAAACTTTTTAAGATAACAAATCAGTCGAAAAATGGAATTAAACTGAGAACATTTTCGGGCTATAATTTTTACGACTTTCGAAGGAAATTATCTCAACAAGAATGCCTTGCCGAGTTAATTTCTGTTTTCGGTAATGAAGCATCACATCAGTCGACAATTTCTCGTTGGTATGGAGAAATCAAGCGTGGACGGATTAGCCTTAGCGACGGTCCAAGGCCAAGTGCACCAAAAACGGGCAAACATCGCTGTTATGCGCATGCTCATCACGGAAGATCGACATATGACATATCGCGAGATTGAGGCTTCATTCAAAAAATTTTGCATGAAGAATCTATCTATTTAGCCTTCTTCGATCCATCTTTTGACATAGGCCTCCCCCAATATCTTCCACTCTTCTCTGTCTGTCGCCGTGTTCATCCATCTAGTCCCCACATGTTTCTTCAAATCCTCTGTTCATCACATTTGGGGTCTTCCCCTACTTCTTTTATTTTTCCAATGTCTCCTGTTTACAATACATTTGTTCCATCGATCGTCTTTCTGTCTGATATTATGACCGGCAAATTTCCATTTTAATTTTGCTAACTGTCCTTTGACATCCCTTACTGTTGTTTTATTTTTTATCAATTCATTCCTTTTTTTATCTGTTAGCTTTACATGTAACATTTCTCTTTCCATTGATCTTTGGGCTTTTGTTACGTTATTCATGTTTTGTTTTGTAAGTGTCCAGGTCTGGGATCCATATGTGAGCACAGGAAGAAAAGTCGCCGTCGTGGTGTAGTGCTAGCAATGTTTGTTTCCCACACCGGCGGTCCGGGTTCGATTCCTGGTTGTTTGTGTTTGTTTAAAAATGCCTTAACCTTGCTAAAACTTTGCGAAACTGGGCGATTGATCCTGATTGGATGGAAAGTTCCAGTATAAAAAAAAATGTGAGCACAGGAAGAATACATTGGTTATACACTTTCGTTTTATTTTTAAATATGTAGCTTAATTTACCGAATGCTGTCTTACTCGTCTCTCGATTTCAGCCGTTTGGTTTTCTTTTTTTAGTTTAATAATTTGTCCCAGATATATATATATATATATATATATATATATATATATATATATTCCTCTACTTGTTCTATTTTTTCTTGGTTTATTCTGATCATGGTTCTCGATATATCCAAAAAGTTGGTCGCCACATTTGTCTTAAAGGCTGGTCATGTAGTAACAATTCCTCTGGAAGACCAAATGACGTTATTGCGGATTGCTATAACATCATTTGTTTGCCGAAAGTCATCGCTAAGCTGTGAAAACCGAAACCCGAATGATGAATCATCCTCCACCAAGACAATGCAAGTTCGCAAAAAGCACAAAAAAACATTGAATTTTTAACCCAACAAAACGTCGAATTGTTGAACCATGCTCCATACAGTCCTGATCTAAGTCCCAACGATTTGTATACTTTTCCGAAATTCAATGGTCAGAAGAAGCAGTCGACGCCTTCAATAACGCAATTTTGACAGTACCAACAAACGAGTGGAATTACAGCTTTGACAACTGGGAGCGCATGCAAAAGTATATTAATTTTCGTGGAGAATACTTCGAGAAACAAACTCTTTTATTTTTTTTATTTCAGCTGTATATGCATCACTTAAAAGACAACCCTCGTATCATGCAAATTTTTTACAAACAAACATTTTTTATTCTCAATTAATTTTATTGTTTTTTTAGGTATTCCTGTATGGGTAGGTCAGAAACTCTGGGCGAGGTATAAGAATGCTAACCGCCATAAAAGGAATGCCGCCATTGTAGGAGGAGTTATCGCTTCGGTAAGCTAATCAATCAATTTTTTTGAACTACCATCTCTGCATTCTTGTTACTAACAAAAAATAATTGGTCCCATTAGAGCCTTAAAAGTCAAAAATCAGAAAATCCCAGAGAGTGAATTCTTCCCATAATCAATTAAGGGTAAACATATGACTTATCTACATAAATCGCGTGTACAAACATTATTTCGGCTCCAAGGAACTCTAGTAGCCTTTACCATAGATAACTAATATTCGAGAAGCATATACAGAACGCCAAACTAATTTGAAATGGTCACAATCAGATGTCGCGCGTTTAGGTCGTCTTGTTTTTAATGGAGCGCTTTTTTATTGATTACAATTTTACAGATTTCTGTAAACCAACATTCGATTTACACGGTTTTCGAATTTGTCCATTAGATGACGCGCAGTCTTCTCTATCGATTTTATGTTACATTCTTTATCACAGCTTATAAATATTGCACAGAACATAAATACATACATAAAATGTATTTTGTGTAAAAAAAGATCATAGTTGTTTTGTACTTATTTAAAATAATATTATATAGTTGTTAAAATGCGAGCCTGTAAAGCCAAAGAAGATATCCAAGTATATGAAATATTTTGAATCTTTTCAAAAGCATTGATATATTCGGTATATGGTTGTGTTGGTGAGTCGTTATTTAGCTATTGTAATTTGCATAACAGTATATAGATGGTGTTACTTGGGTTAAGTTCGCTTAAATAAATATTGATTTGAGTTATGCTTTGAAGTAGAGACGAGACGGTCAGAGAGTACAGAGTTGTTGAATGGGTTGTTGAGAATTCAAGTAGTTTGTAAGCGAATGTCAAATGTCAAGTTCTTGAACTAATTGGATTAATGGAACTGGGACTTTTGATCTGTTGCATTTGACATGCAAATAGGATATATTATTTGCTTTAATATTCTGCAGATTATATTTTAGAGCGAGCATTTCTTTTAATGTTGTTTTTACTTTTGAGAATAAATAATAATTGCTGGGATAAGATCTGAAAAAAAGCTGGATGGGCATTATATGTATGGTATTACTAGATTTAAAAATTTTAATCCGCATTTTGTAATAAGAAACCATTTTTAAAATTTCATTTTGGTGTAATTTGCTTTTTTATAGATTCTTTTATAAATAATTTAACTGTCAATTTGAATAGTATCTGTTACTTTTAGTTTTTGTAATATTACATAAAATGGAACTCCCCTTTTATTTATTTATATTATTTGTATTTTTATATATATCAAATCAAGAAATTAATTAAAAATATAGAACTAATAAAGTAAGTAAGTAATACGTCATTTTATAGAAATGTTTACCCTGGTTTCAAAAATAGAATAAAAAGAATGTGTTCCATAAGAAAAATATCAACTTTATGTAATATCTCAAAAACTAAAAGTAACCGATAAAATTTAATTTAAGAGTTGCATTATTTTATAAAAAACTGCATAAAAAGCTATTTACACCAAAATTAAATATTTATAAATAAAAAAGTTATAGGCTCCTTCCAAAATTCAGACTTTTCAAAAGCTAAATGGCTCTCTATATTAAGATGCGGTTTTTACCTTTATTCATCTACTAAAAATTGAGGCTTGCAAGTCTAGAAATACCTAAAACCCCCCAAAAACATAGAATTTGGGACACTCTGTCCACTCTGTATACTAACATAAATACCTCGCTCTATATCCTAGAAACGGGCCGCTATGCTTTTCTAGCAAATGGGAGCAGCATCCATTCATTTAAGAAGTAATTTACGAGCGTTCTGGCCCCGGGAAATTGCCGGTGCAACAAAATACTCGCCTTTATTGAAGTAGTTTTCGTTTGTTTTCCTCGAAATTTCCTGTTTTGTTCGCTATCATTTGTTTTATTTGCAATATGATATATCAGTAGGACTTGGGAATCGTTTCCTTTATTTATTTTCTCAATGCTTCCTTTTATAATAACATATCTACCGACTTGGATACTATTTTCTTAAGCTCTAGTTTTTTGTGATTTTTATAATTAACACTTTCTCACATCTTAAACAAAAAAGTTTTAACCAAAAGGTATCTGCACTTACCACCTGCCAAATCTAGACAAACCACCTAACGTGACAAAAAAAGCACGATTTTGTGAGGAAAAGCGCCGAAACACGGATTAAAGTTTCTAAATACACCACTTGTTCTTTGATAGTTGGTACAGGATCAGGTTTATATACAATCGTACGTGGTTTCTATACTTTTGGCCGGTACTGTATTTTGTTTTTCTATGTTCTATAACTCAAAATCGCCTGTTAAACAAGAATTATGGCTCATAAATGATTCCTTTTCCATTTCAGTAACGCTATCCTAAACTTTATACCCTCATAAAAATATTTAAAGGTACAAAATAACTAGAGGCGTTTCAAAATTCCGACCTTTAGTATCACTAAACGGCTTGAAACTGAAATATAGATTTCCTAATAAAAATGAGACTACTAAAAATACTACGTATCAAAATAAGACATTTTATAAAATAACAAAATTCACTAAATATGAAAATATTCAATTTTTGACAATTTTACCAGAGGTATTTTCCATATTTAGGAATAATTCATACTATTTTTACCTTCCTAGCCCGCGTAGCAATGGCTAGAGAATAGTATTATTTTCGACGAAAAAATTTTTTTTCAGATAAGGCCAAAAATGTTATATTTGTGTGTATTGATGATGAATGATGCATGATCGTAGCAATATCGTCGTGATGTCTGTGTGTGTGTGTGTATATATTATTTCTGTCCGTAACACGGTAGCTCCTAAACCGCTAAACCGATTTTCATAAAATTTTCAAATGTTCGACACTCTTACGAGCTGATTAGATTTTGGTTAAAATCCATTAATGTTAATAACAGTTTATTGACAATTAAAAAAAAAGGTAACTTTTCAATGGAGCGTCGTATCAGTATGTGGTTTTCGGAATGTACTAGACCACATTTTGTTCAATAATTTGTGTAATAGCCAAAAACTACGTAAGGGCTTTAGTTTCTAAGATATTTGCAAAAACTGTTGTTAAAGTGTGCTACTAGGATAGCTAGAGGAAGGTCTCAGATCCGTCATGGATCCATTTATTTATACTTAGCTTAAGTATAGCGTTCACTAATAAACATATATGCATTACTAAGAAGAAAGGTTCCTCGAATTTATAACTTTTTTTTTGATTTTGCGCCTAAACCCATCGGAAAACCCCACCCCCTCTTCACATAAAAATGTTTGCTTAGAATTGATCAAGGAACAGTTTTATCGATGTTTGCTGACAAAGAGAAATGGGTTCCCAAAATCTTCACGGCCTCCCCTACTATACAAATCGAAATTCTTTTCTAAACAAGAATTATGGCTCATAAATGATCCCTTTCTCTTTTAAGTTACGTTATCCTAAACTTTAGTCTCATAAAAATCTGTAAAGGTACAAAATAACTTTACAGGCGTTCCAAAATTCCGACCCCTATTATCACTAAACAGCTTGAAACCGAAATGTAAACTTCGTGATGAAAATGAGTCTAAAAAAATTACTACGTATCAAAATACGCGTAAGACATTTTATAAAATACCAAAATTCACTTTAGGTCTAAATATACATTAAACCTTGTTTTTTACTAAACGGGAAAAAAACGTTTAGTACTTCATTTCAAAGTGGGTCACATCTCGCAAAGTTTTCTCCATTTTTCATCATTTAAAAGTGGCGAAAATTTACTTCTACTTCGTGGAAGTCATGTCGCGGTAAAATATAAAAATTGACAAGAATTTATGATTTACTTTACGCATGGAAAAACACTGCGAAAAAATCTGAAAAATGAAATATGTGGAAAATTTACATATTAATTTTTTTTCGCTTTTATTAAATGGATCCTTAAAACACCTAATCTTTTTGAACCAACCGCAGCACGACGAAAGGAAGGGTAATAAGTAAATATGTTTGTGTCACGCTAGAGGCTAAACGGCTGAACCGATTTTGACAAAAAAGGTGTCGTTGAATTGCTACTGATCTCGAAGGTACTATAGGCTATATTTTTTTAAACAGGAATCAACATGGCAGTCTTTAGACGCCATTTTGCCACATGATGTAGGCATACCAATTATCTAAATAAATGGCGATTTTCTTGAAATTCCTTTGATTACCCATTGCAAATGTCATTTATTTTGCTCAAAATCAAAAACCATATTCACATAATTTTATCAAATATAGAGCGATTTCAAAACTTCTTTCTGCATACGCTTTCAGATTTTTTTTCCAATACCATTTTACTAGTTTTCCCCCCCAGTCCCTCCCTCTCTCCTTATTAGTAATAGTTATAGCTTGTATATGCTTCTATTGCTTATCTTTCACAAATATAAAGCGATTTCAAAAGTTCTTTCTGCACATGCTTGAAGAATTTTTTCCAAAATCATTTTACTAGTTTCTTCCTCCCTCTCTTCTGCCTTCCCTCCTTATTAGTAATAGTTGTAGCTATACCTTACAAATATACAGCGATTTCAAAAATTCTTTCGGCACACGCTTTAAGATATTTTTCGACACCATTTTACTAGTTCCCTCCTCTCTCTCCTGTTCGCGTCTGTAGAAAATCTACACGTACTTTTTGGTCAAAGCTAAAGTTGTAAATGCATAGTGCTTTTTACAGAATAGAATTAAACCTGAAAGTTGGAAATAATTTTTTTTTAAATAAGTGTAAACTTCAAAAGGGCATAATTACTAATACTGGCCTTCATCTGCATCATCATATCGGTCGCTGAATGTTCCTCTCACAGTTAGTCGACTCGAGCCGACTTCACCCGAATGAGCGTTACATAGCCGAGCCTGACGGCTTAGTTCAATTCAGTACCCACAAAAACTGCTAAACGCGCCTAAAGAAGTTTACACTTCAAAAAAAAAACTGCTAAATTTACTTGTAACTTCTAGTCGCAGTTGGGTAGCGAACCGAACCCGTATCTCGAAAATTAAGCATTTGCGGACCCATGGTTATACAAAGTTTCTTTCTTAAAATTACTGAAGAAATCATCCTCTGAAGTTTGGCGACATACTTTATTAACACCCTATATAGTCTTTGCCATAGGCAGTTACACGTTTGTGACTTTAAGATGAAATAAACATACTTCCTAACCAGAAATATATTAAAAAGTAAATATGTCATGTTGGTATAAAATTAAAGGTAACACTGTTCGGTTCGGTTCATTGGATCTGGATGAAAAGATGCTGACTGTAGGTTGACGACAAAAGCGCACAGATAAAAACAAATCAAAGACATGCCATTTTTCAGATGTTTACCTTCCTAGCCCGCGCAGCAATGGCCAGAGAAGGTATTATTTTCGACAATTCTTTTTTTTTTTGAGAAAGCCGAAAATGTGTTATTTGGGGTATTTTGTCCTTCTCTCTTCTTAGTCATATTGTCATGATGTCTGTCTGTTTGTGAGTGTGTGTATTTCTGGCCGTAACACGATAGCTCCTAAACTGCTGAACCGAATTTCAAATAATTTTCAGGTAAAATAGTTAGACACTCTCACGAGCTAATTGAATTTTGGTTAAAATCCATTAATATTGACAGTTAAAAAATTAACAAAATGCCAACTTTTTAACAGAGCATCGCATCAATATGCGGTTTTCGAAATATAGTAGATTACAATTTGCTCAATAATTTGTATTATAACCAAAAACAAAGGAGCTTTTGTTTCCGAGATATTTACAAAAAACTGATTTCAAGGCTGATATATCATGGCTTCACTTGAAATGTGCTAATAGGCTAGCTAGGAAGATATCAGATATGCCATGGATCCATTTATTTTTTGTTACTATCAGTATGCATATGATAAATAACGAGTTTGGAAATGTCACAAAAGTGTAACTGCGTATAGTATGGCCTATAGTTGTAACTATATAAAGTGTCTCCAACCCGGCTCGTGCCGTGATAGCAGGCACAACGTTGTTGAAGGTAAGTCTTTGGTAAAAGTTGTCCTTTCTAGTTAAATTTTAAATGGAGACGCTGTACCTATTATAATAGGCCATTTGGTAGTAGACAGGGATGGGGACAATGGGCTGCAAGCGAAAAATACCTTTAACTTGGATATGTATAAACTTTCGGAGAAGCAATATGTCATTTTCGATCAGAAATCACGATCGGATTATTTTTTCATGAATTGTTGTTCTATATAAAACAAGAAACACAAAACAAACAATGGAAAAAATTTTAAAAATCTGTATATGATACTCTTCCCCAAAAGCAAGCAAACATAGAATGCGAAATGGTTAGTAAAAAAGTGACAGCTCAGCTGTCAAATTTCAACAAACTCCTAAAATAAGGCCACGTTACATACATACCGCATGACTTTATTTGTGCACTAATAAAATTTAGCAAAATGATTATAAAAGTCTGCCGTATTTTAGGGCGCAACTGCGCAAGCGTAGATGTGAATATACTGCTAGCATTATTACTGGTAGACCTTATTTCACTTCCAATAAGTTTCTATTAAAAAAGCAAACATTTTTATTTCACAGTGTCTGTTATTATGAAATTGCGCAAAAATATTCCACAATAACTTTTAATTAAACTTTTCCGAGGTTTTCACGCACAATGGAAAATTTTCCAGCCATATAATTTTTCATCCAATTAAGCTTCTCTGTATTGATGCCTTGTCTCCATGTTTCGTGCTTAATTTTTTTTCAAATTAATGTCGAGGCCAGATGCGATGTACGTACAGGGTGTTTCCAGTGTGGTGTATAATATGATGTAGAAACAAAGGCGTTGCCTACCCTTGATAAAATACAAAACTTTTTTTTCATATCACATTTTATTAACTCAAGCCATACATTTTTTTAAATAATTTTGTATTTTAGACATTTTGTAAGACATACTTCTATTAATTGCATACTGCATTATCACGCATGTCTCCATCTAAATTTTTTCTGATAGGCGCTCCACATGATTTTCGTGAAAGCGGTATGATTTAATTTCTATTACCGCTAATGGGATATTATAGGCTGTGTATTTTCGATTCTCGAAAGACGTTATGTTCTGCAGATTGCCGGCGCTGTAAGAATGAGAGAGACAGAACAAGGAGGCATCGCGTGGTTTCTTCGCCTGTCTTGGTGATCCTGTACCATGCATGTGTGGGCGTTGCTTGGTTAAAACAAATTCTGCCAACTATGGAGAAAGGTGGAATTTGCAAATTAGCAAATTTGTGGAAATCGACTTTTACTAGCAAATGTTTAGTTTTTCCAGACAGCATTTTTTTTAGCTGTATATGGTCCCTTTCCCAGGGTTACGGGAGAAGACCACATCGATATGAAAGGCGGAGAGAATGGACCTCGGTACGGTGATCATAGCGTAGGTGGCAACCCTTTCTTTTAGGGATAGTATAAAAGACTACTGCCGTGTAGTACCGGCGTTGGAATCGTCAAAGGCTAGGGGAAGAAAACCTCGATCAAAAATCACCTGGTCCTCCAAGTTGGGGGTTGGGGCATCAGACTAACTCTCTGATGCCCGGAAAAAACGTACACTGTTAAAAAACCCAATCAAACGCCTCGGAAAGAAAAGAAAAACCTAAGACGAACCAAGCAAAGAAACAGGAATGTGATTTTTGGTACATGGAACGTGCAAAGAATGGGTCGAAAAGTAAATGAAATAGTACATGACTGCAGCAGAATGAAGGTAGACCTTGCTGTACTAACAGAAACGAAAAAGAAAGGAAAAGGATCTGAAAACCTAGGACAATATGACCATTTCTATAGCGGAGTGGCAAAAGAAAAACATGCTCAAGAAGGAGTATCTATTTTGGTCCACAAAAGATTTAGAAAATTTATCACCAACTGGAAAGCAGTCAATGAAAGGCTAATTAAAATGAATATAACAATAAAAGGAATGAATCTTACGATTTTTGGAATCTATGCGTATAACGACGATGCAAATGTAGCCGTGAAAGACAAACTTTTTGAAGAAATACACAATGAAATATCAGCAGTAAGTACATCTAGAGAAATTGTCATATTGGGAGATTTAAATAGTAGAACCGGTAACAGAGTTAATGATCTGACAGTTGGCCAATATGGAGAAAATGTTGTTAATGACAATGGAAGCAGTATGTGAGCAATTAGACCTAAAAATCCAAAACGGGTTTTTTCAACATAAGGAAATACACAAATATACCTGGACCAAACCCTCACAGAACCTGAAATGCGTCATTGATTATCTTATCACTAAACAAAAGACAAAACTAAAAATTCAAGATGTCAGAACAAAGCGTGGATCAACATGCGGAAGTGATCACTATTTTCTGGGGTCCAAAATTCTCTTTCCTTATCAAGGCCGAAGCCTGCATCAACAACATCTTGATGATACAGTGATTGAAGAAATTGATCACTGTAAATATAATCTACTAAGCCTAGAACATGACAGCGTAAAAAACTTATACAAAAAGAGATTGAACGAAAAACTTAACACAAGTTCAGGTGAAAACCCAGATGAGGAATACGAATGTATTACATTAAGCATCCACCAAGCTGCAAAAGAAGCACTAGGATTAGTGGAAGAAACTTCTAAAAGAAGAAAACCATACTGGTGGGATGCTGAGATTGAAAGAGAAATAGAGGAAAAGAGGAAATTATATCACACCTACTTATCCCAAAAGACAGATAGAAGCAGACAAGAATACAAAATCGCGCAATCAAAGGTGAGAAGAATGATCAGTGATGAGAAAAATCATTCGTGGACGCAAAAGTGCCAGAAAATAGATTCTTACTTAGGAGGTAGGAGAAGTACCGAAAGCTGGAAAACTATAAGATCGATTAAAAAAGAAACATGCAGAGATATCATTTCACCAATACCAGACAAAGAATTGGATGAGCATTTAAAAAAAACTTTTAACTGAAGATAGAGCAGAATTCAAGGAAGACGCAAGAGACAATATAATTAGAACGATGGGATCTCTAGTACCCCTCACAATCTCTGATGCTCGGAAGTCCAAAACGTGTGCACAACCTTAAAAAGCGGTAAATCTGCCGGACCTGGAAATATCCCAGCCAAACTTATTAAATATGGCACTGAAGAACTGTTTTGGAGATTACGGAATCTTTTCCAAAAATATTTAAATGGAACTGTAGTACCAACTGAGTGGAAAACGTCATATATATCCACAATACACAAAAAAGGAAGGAAATATATATGTGACAATTTTAGAGGTATATCTGTGACTAGTATGCTAAGCAGAATATACGGTGAAATAATAATAAATAAAGTGGAGAGCGAATATAAAGACATGGAGGCAGAAGAACAAGCTGGTTTCAGGGCGGGTAGATCGACTTCAGATCATCTCTTTTGTATAACCCAAGTTATTGAAAAGAAAATGGCATACGGACAAGAGCTGCATCTACTTTACGTCGATTTGCAGAAGGCATATGATAGTATTCCACTAAATCTACTTTGGAAAGCGTTGGAAAACACAAACATAAGCGTACAACTAATTAAGGCCATCAAAGAGTTATACCGCAATAGTAAGGCAAAAGTTAAAATAAAAGCAAAACTAACCAAAGGCTTTCAAGTAAATAAAGGTCTTAAACAAGGTTGCTGCATCTCGCCTACGCTCTTCAAGATATACTTGGAACAAGTCCTTAAAGTATGGAAGAGAAAATGCCAAAACATGGGAATTCCGTTGGACGAAACCACCTTGTATACTTTATGTTTCGCCGATGATCAAATGGTAGTGGCTCAGGATTATGACGACCTCGAATATATGACACGAAAACTAATAGAAGAGTACAATAAGTGGGGACTAGAGGTTAATCTCAATAAGACAGAGTATATGTGTATCGGTGGAATGAAACAGGATCTAATCTTAAATAGCGGGCAGCGAATTCAGTCCTGTGATGAGTATAAATACTTAGGTCTAAAAATTACAGCTGACGGAACACTAGACAAAGCTATAAAAGATCGAAACGTGCAAGGAAGAAAAGCAATAACTTTAATAAATGGAATAATTTGGGATCAAAGTATATCAAAACATAACAAAAAGCTTATATATAACACCATTGTAAAAAGTATTAGTATGGTCAATCAAGGATAGAACAGAAAAAATGCTTTCCGCTACGGAGATGGACTATTGGAGAAGAGCAGCAGGGAAATCAAAAAGAGAAAGAGTTACAAATCAAAGAATAAGAGAAATTATGACAGTGGGTGAACGTACTTTAGTGGATGATATAAGAACAAAACAACTAGTGTGGTACGGACATGTACAAAGAATGAATGATGACAGACTACCTGAACAAATACTACAATGGAAACCAACTGGCCGAAGAAAACGAGGACGGCCAAGGAGAAGCTGGAGAGAAGGAATAGACAGTGAAATAAGAATAAGAGGCCTAGATGATGAATTATGGGCAAACAGAAACGAGTGGAGATTGTTGTTGTGAAACCGATAAATATATATATATATTTTTTTAGCGAATATTTACAATAAATAAAGTAAATAACGGCTTTGTTAGGTTGAAGTTAGATGCGAAATATAAGTTAATTGGTACAAAAAAAACGCATTTTGCTTTTTTTTGCTAGTTATTGCCTTTTTCCATATTTGGGCAGAATTATCTCGATTTCATAATAGTTAGGTATAATAAATTTGTTAGATTTTTTAAGGGCTTCGATGTTTTGTGTTGGCTTATTTTATTTTGATATTAGAGTTTTTGAGGGAGTTTTTTCAGAAATGTTTAACTTGTAGTCTTGTATTTATGTGTTGCGCCTTAAAGAAAAAATTTAAAAAACTTTGGATTCAGCAAATTTTTGCCTTATCGGTTACAGTTTGACATTTATTTTGACGGTTGCTACCACGTTAGGTTCAAGAGCTACGGGTAAGAGATTTTTAGGTTATTTATGCAATGCAATAAACTAAAACTCAATTTTATTTATAAAAGCGAATATGCATAAAACATCTATAAACTACTAAAGTATAAAAATTATTAACTAAGTAAGGTCTGTGTTTTCTTCTTGTTATTTCAACTGTCTTGGCGTTCTTGACTGCTCTCAAATAATTAAGTTGACAAATCAGTGCGTTTACATCCTACAAACTTGTAAAAAAATATATAAAAAATTAAATGGTTTAAAAGATTAGGACTTATTTTTTAATTGGCATTTTGGATGGCAAGGGTATTTGCATTTGGAGTGTTGCTTTTTAAATATTTCTAACGGTTGTGGCATCTTTTTTATCCTAGTTCTTAATTCAAAAAAGCGTTTTGGTTTGGAACAAGCATATCACTAGAATAAAGTCAGGTATTACTAGAACAAGGTATAGTAATATATTTTATGGCGTTTTAGATAGATTTTTTAGTTTGATTTATTTTTCAGTGATTTCTGGATTTGGTTTTCTTTTTGTTTTTTCACTCAAATATACTTTTTAACTATGTTATACAATCTGTTAGCTGTCAGCTTTCTCAGGCTTGGCTATGTCTGGCGTTAAAAGTCCTTCTTTGTGTAAATCTTGTAAAAGTGAAACCAGACGGTCTTCTATTTGAGCATTTCCTAAGGCCAGGTCTATTGAACCTAAAAGTAAAAAAATATATTTTAATTCATTAGATTGTTCTTGAGCTATTATGCACTTGGACAGATTGCTGCCACGTCTGTGTATGTTGTCGACAGAGGTAGTTATGTGACATACAAATATATGACAGGTTCAGAACACTTCCCTGTGGTACTCATGTTCTAATTCTCGTTCTAATTTCTCTTATAACAATATATGGCTTTAAAATATCTTTGATAGAGCTATTTTCAACCCATAGATGCCATGCCATAGGCTTTCAAAAGCTTGGGCTATATCTAGAAGGCACTGGAGGCACGATTTTACATTTCTATTGCTGTTTTGCCAAAACTAATAAGGGTTTTAGTGCAAACTTTTTTGGACAACCATTTTTTAGTTTTAATTTTTTGAAAAAGATGCTCTTACCTATACAAAGTAACAATGCCAACAACTGACTTGTTTTAAAATCTTCGTGTAACGAGGTTCGGTCATAAATCGATTCACCTTCAATGTCAACATTTAACAATTTACAATTTGATGTTAGTTTTTCCCAGTAGTGGTTGACCAGTTCTTCCAAATTGGCCCTTCTAAGTTCTGTTGGAACTGAACTAACCTAAAAGTCCGAATAAGATTATAGTTCGAGTAGAAAACCACCGGATTTCTGTTTTCTTGTTGAAAGCTGAGATTTAATGCTTTGCTAATAGACATTACACTTATGTGCATAGATATAGAAAAATAATAGGGGCGTTTTGGCAGTCATTTTTTCACAGATTTTAAGTACAGGCGGGTTCCGCTAGAGGTCGTTATATTAAACAAGCAAATACAGTCACTGGATCACGAAAACTGCGTCGCCAGGCTTCAGAACGCAGTTACCTTACAAGCGTAGTATAAGCCAGCACTCCTAGAGGTCGTCATAGAAAATAAGTAGTGACGTTCTCCATATGATGTTTTACCACGAGTTTAGTTCGTAAATCGCGCCTGTCAAAGTTGGTCTTGCTTAATCTGTGATTTAAATTTCTTCTTATTTCCTCCAGTCTGTGCAGGTTTGACAAACGTTTTATTTATTTGTCTATTTCGATGATTATGGCTAAATTAAATGTCAAAATGTATGTAATGCAGGGGGGTTATTGGTAAAAGCCGGGAGATACTCTTTAACTAGTTTAGTAGTTTCTGTTTTTCTACTTACCATTAGCAATGCTAAATCATTCGTTGGTCTACTGTACGTCACCATTTGCCAATCTAGTATTAAACATTTGCAGGACTGATCATCTTCTTTGAACATCAAATTGTTACACCTAATAAAAAATATATCTATCAATCATCTAAGTTCTAAAACACTTCTAAGATGGTAAAGGTAGACAAAAATTGCTAACATTGCATATAAGCTGACTTCTTCACCTTTTCTTTAACCAAAACCTATCTGTCCTGAGATATGATTGATGTTTAGGGTCATTGGTTATATTTGAGTGGCCCTTCGAACATTGAACCAATTTTCTAAGGCGTGGTATTTATTAGAGTTTAATGTAGGTGACAGAAAAAAATGTTAAATACAAAAGTTGCATAATTGTTTTGATATGATCTTGTGGACTTTGTCAGAAGTGTCAGATGGATGTCATTCCTTATGTCAACTTTCTTAAGTTAAAGGAAGGGAACAACCTGTATAATATTTGTCACAACTAAAGGTATATTATTTGCCCTCATTTAAAAAATATATAGGTTGTTTTTAAGTTATATTAGTTTTAAATTTCTGTTAACTTGCACTAAGGTTAATCGACTTGGCCCAGGGTTTCGTATACTTTAATGTAAATTTGTAACTTAAATAACTCAAAAATGGCTTAAGTTTTTAAAAACATTAGAAATACGTTTTTCGTTCTGACAAAAAATATACATGTAGCCAAAATTTGACATAAGAAATATCTGACATCGTCCAAAAAATAATATGGTAAGAAATATGCAATTAACACCTGTAAAGGCCACGAAAATATAACCAATGACCCTGTATGTACTAACGTATCCACTACCAACTATTTAAATTATTTTGAGTCCAAATAAAAAAATAGTTTATTACTGATTATAATGATGTAAACTGATATTTAAATTCTAATATTTCCTGTTGAATGTAAGTTGGCTCACCAAAAATCAGTATGCGTTATCAGTGCGATCGGTTCATTGGGCGTTAACAGATCAGCAATGATGTCTTTCGTGTGGGGTCTCAGATCATTAAGAGCTGTCAGTATCTCTTTGAGTTCGTCCTTGCCTTCCAAAAACTGCAACAGCTGTGGTAAACCGCGTTCAACTAGCTGCTGATAGGAATCCGATGCTTGTAGTGTGTTAAAAAGAAAGGGATATTTTTCGAAGAGGTCCTTCTTTTCTTTCAACTGAAACAAATTTGTTCGTATAACTATAAGTAAGAAACAGCATAGTGCTCTGCCACCACTGTAGTAACTATTTTCTCTTTTTTTAAATGCGAGGATCTAATAGAGAGCGTTCAACCAAGAAACGTCAAAATATCATGCAAAACCAAAAGATCTCGAAAACGGCTAACTTTAGCGGATTTTAACAAGAGCAGCACAGCTTAGAATTGTTTATGAAATTATTTCTTAACAAAAACGTACCTCTTACGGCCACGGTAAAAAGGTGTTCATATTCGGGTTTCGCATCCCAAAAAACCTACGGGTATCAATTTTCAAATTAATACGTTTAAAACTATTGGTAATATTTAAAATATTTGATTTTTATTTTTTAACTTTAACACCCTGTATCTCGGAAACGAAGCAATTTCGGACCCTATTTTGGTTAAAATATTGACGTCCAATTTCGGGACACCCTGTATAACTATCGGATTTAGCGAGAACTACTTCATTATTATAAAAGCACACTTCAAGATTTTACCTTATATGCTAGCGATAAAGCATGCATCTCCGCTATTGCCTCGACAGCGGCTGTCACTTGTCTAAGATTTAAGCCTTGTCCGAAATCGGGCGCTGAATATCCAAGGTCTTTAATATTTTCTAAAACTAGGACGGATTCTGGAGGTTCTACTTGTGAGCCGCGGCTAAAAAATATTAAGCAACATCAGCCCAGTAATACGAAAATATCTTTTCCTACGACCACATATCAAATAGAGGGATTTTATACCATTTGTATCCTCAGAAAACGTTAAAGTTCACGCCTGTGTCGAAATTTATCCGCACTTGTGTGGAAAGTACTTTTCCGCACATGTATGGAAAAGTATACGATGACGTTAACTGTCACCATACTTTTCCGCACATGTGTTGCAAAGTACGTTTTCACATATGTGCCGAAAAGCAGTTTCATTTGATTTGTGCAAAGTTAAAGACCAATTTTTACCAAAATTGTTATAGTTTAATAGTGTTCGTAGAAAAACGTACACAACTCGATAGAAAGTAACTTTCTCTCGAGTGTTGTTTCACTCGGCCCAGCGCCTCGTTCACAACATTTACGCTGATGTGAAATTTCAGTAATTTTCTTCTCTTGTTATGTAATTTACTATTCAATTTACAAAAAAACTAGTTTTAAACAAAACACAACAAAATTTTGACTTTCTCCGCCCCCGCGCAGCAATCGTTAGCGAAGGTATTATTTTCGACGATTTTTTTTCTGAGATAACGCCGAAATAGTTTTATTTCGAAATAGATTTATTTGGGTGTATTTTGACCTATCTTAGCAATATCGTCGTGAAGTCTGTCTGTGTGTGTGTGCGTCTGTGAATGTCTGTCTGGCCCACGATAGCTCCTGAACCGATTTTCATAAATTTTTTAGGTAAAATGGTGTACAATACTGTAAAGAGCTGGTAAAGCTTTTGGTCAAAATCCATTAATGATAATGTTTTTTGACGATGTAACAATTAAAAATATGCTAACTTCTTAACGGAGCATCGCATAAATATGTGGTTTTCGGAATATAATACACACTCAATAATTTATCTTACGATCTTACTAAAAACTTCGTAGGAGCTTTCGTTTCTGAGATATTTATAAAATCTGTTTTTAAGGGTGATATAGCGTGCATACTTCGAGTGTGCTAATGGGCTATAGGGAGGTATTAGATTCATCATGGATCCATTTATTTTAGGATTAATACATTAAAGCCTCGTGTTTATATTTTTTTTACAAGGTATTGTTTTGCCGAAAATGTGTTATTTGGGTGTATTTGAAACCTTAGCAATCTCGTAGTTTGTGTCTGTATGTCTGTCCGGCCACAATTGCTCCAGAACCGCTGGACCAATTTTCATGAAAAATAGTGTTTCACACTGTGACGAGCTGATTAGATTTTGGTCAAAATCCATTAATGCTAATGACAGTTTTTTACAGTTAAAAAACGCTAACTTTCTAACGGAGCATCGCAACGGTTTTTGGAATATAGTATAACACATTTTTCTCAATAATTTGTGTTATAACCAAAAACTTCTTATCAGCTTTCGTTTCTGAGATATTACAAAAAAATTTAAGGCTGATTTAGCGTGGAGTTCACTTGGAGTGTGGTAGTGGGCTAGGAAGGTATCAAATTTATTTTAATAATTTTTTATCTTGTTTCAATATTAATAAATCCCTAAGTATCAGTATTTGTTTTGTATTGTTGTGAAATGATTATTATTCAAGAAACTTACTGATAGTGAGTGTAATAACAAGTTGGTATTGGTAAATTTAAAATATCGTTGGAGCTATCTTTTTGGTTTAAAGTATTTTGTTTGAACTTTTCTAAATCAGGAACTACCTAAAAAACAATAAAAGTATGTATAGGGTCATTGGTTGGTTATATTTGGGTGGCTCAATGATGTAAATCATACTCTCTGAGATTTATTGATTGATCTTTTAACTTGCTGAAGAAGAGAAAATATTACTTTAATCAAAAAATTCTTGGGTTTGTGTATGGACAGGAAACATATGAGTTCTGTTTTCGATGGTGTGGAATATTACAGAAGAAAACAAATTAATCTTTAGCGACGTTTCTTGTTTAATTAAAACTTTTTTAATTGCTATAGAATAATTGGTTTTTTTCTGTATTATTCCATCCCCAAACCGAACATTTAAAAAAAAAATTAAATCTTAAGAGTATTATTAAGTATTATGCATTGACTATAAAATATATTTTTTGCATTTCACACTTTTTTTAAATGCACATTGAACTACTTACTTCTGTATAAAAGTTGATTTCCCTTAAATCAAACTGTGCCTCTGTTACGAAAAATCTACTAAAGGGATCTTGAGGTAGAAGTTTAATGATAAAACCTAGTTCTTGTTCGTCTGAGTTTTCACTAAAAAAAAGATGCTTTTTACTAAAAATCTCATAAAAAATGGCTTCCAGAACGCTGCCATTTTCGGATTAAAATGGGTCCTCTTTTTGGGTTTTGAATTATATAAAATGTAAAAAACAGTAGTTATATTTAAAATAATTATAATGTGTTTAGGACATAGAAGGGAATGTTTTTACCAAATTTCATGAAAAACAAAGAAAGAAATGTGGATTATACAATTAAAAAGGAAAAACAGGTTTTTTAGATTTTTCTCGGATAATTTAAGGTTATGCAACAAAATGGTTGTTATAAAATTAGTAGAACTTTTTATTTTCTATAACTCTTGTCTTTAAAACCATGGAAAACCATTATCCACCTCTAAAAATTCACCCCATTTCACCCTAGTAACTCGGATCGAGTCTAGTTTATCTTTCCTGTTGGCTGCAATATATTTTTTTTCGTTTCCCATAGTTTTCATGCTCTTATTTATGTTTCCCTTCAAAAAGGTAATAGTCTAATAAATGAATGAGTGGTTTCCTTGGATATAAAATATTTTAACATAAAGAGCCCTTCATCTAAAAGCAAATTTCCCTTCTAATTAAACGCTAAATGGATTCTCAAAAAATCTAATTAGTCAACTTTAATTAAGAACGAAATGGTAGACGATACAAAAGACGAAGCGACGCGACGGTGCAGACTGTTACTTTAGGGAAATTACCACCTTTTGACATCTTTGTTGAGAGTTAATTACTTTCTTTTATAAAATATTTTAAATTAAAATGGATAGCGAGGACACAGTCAAAAGACCAGAAGAAAAAGAAAGTTTGTGGGCAAATCCTCAAAAGGGGGATATTAGTAGCTCGTATACTACCCGATTTTCGGCCTTGATGGGCACTCCTCAGTACGAGCATAACCAGTTTTAAGGTGATGATATCTGAAAAGGAAATATGAAACGTGGACATTTGCTAAAAATAGACCATCTGCCGAATTGCGGTATCAGTTACGGTAGCCTCGGGTTTGAGACAAAATTTGATGTCACCACGGAGACAGATATAATCAGGCCCAGAATTATCAAATAATTTGAAAGGGATATTGCGAGGACACAGACAAAAGCCTAACAGAAAAAAAAGTGAGTGGGCAAGTCCTCAAAAGGATGATATTAGTAGCTCGTATACTACCCGGGAGTTTTGATCTTGTTGGGCACTCCTCAGTAAGAGCGAACAAATATCTCAAGCCCAGAATTATAAAATGATTTGAAAGGGATATTGCGAGGACGCAGTCAAAAGATTAACAGAAAAAAAAAGTTTTTGGGCAAGTCCTCAAAAGGTGGATATTAGTAGCTCGTATACTACCTGGGAGTTTCGACCTTGTTGGACACTCCTCGGTAAAAGCGTAACCAGTATTAAGGGACTATGAATGGTAATCATGATGTCTGAAAAGCAAATATGAGACGTGGACATTTAATGAAAACCAAGCAACTGCCGAATCGGACTATTAGTCAAGGTAGCCTCGGGTTTGAGGCAAAATTTAACATCACTACGGAGACGAATATAATTAGTCTTAGCAAATATCTCAAGCCCAGAATTATAAAATAAGTAATAAAAAGGATATATTGCGAGGATACAGTCAAAACACCAAAAGAAAAGGAAAGTTTGTAGAAAAATCCTCAAAAGGTGGATATTAGTAGCTCGTATACTACCCGAGAGTTTCGTTACTTCTCTCATTAAACGAAATATATCGCTCAAATCTCACATGTAGGGACTGAACTAATACCTTGATCAAAATGTCAAAAAAATTAGTTTTTATTTTCTTCCAAAAAACCAAAACTGAAAAAAAAATAATTTTTAATTTGAATTGACCGATGTCAACACAATATATACCGTTGTTTTTCTTTTTTCATAAACGTTCGAATAAGGTACCAGACGTGGGGTCGTCCACTCTAAAATAAAATATTATGTGAGTAGATTAAAGATTTTTTGCATCAGAAAGAAAGCCCGTATAAACTGAGTTGACGTGTTTTTGTCTAAAAATAATAACAAATTTAAGTACCCTACCATGTATATTAGGTTTAATTTCGTTAAAGAGGTAATTAATTAAGTCCCTTGTGGTTACCCTTTTTGAGAAAATGGAACGTCAAAATGATATTTTTAGTGTAAATGTTGTATCGAATATTTATACCAAATAGAGTAAATTACTTCTTTTCAGGTTCAATTTGGGCGAAAAATATAAAATAATTTAAGATTAACTGGTTACAAAAAACACATTTTGGTTTTTTTCTAGTTACTGCCTGATTTCATAATAGCTATAATAAATTTGTGTGATTTTTTAAGAGATTCGATGTTTTGTGTTAGCTTATTTTATTTTTGTATTTGCAAATAGAGTTTGTCAGGGAATTTCTTTCGGTATTTTTTTTTCATGGCAAAACAATGTCAATTTTTACCTGCTCTGATTAGCACTGCACGCCACTGCCAAAAACGTACGAAAAATACCCGAAAAAGCATATGTTACCTAAATAAATCACCTTGTATAATTCCAGATTTAATCAGATAAACTAAAAGTCTGTCAAGACCTTCAAATAGTAAAGTTGTACGATTTGGAATCTTGATTACATGGCCTAGGATCCTGGCATTCCGTAATGAAATTCCATTATGAAATATCAATTATTCACAGTTTAATCTACTTAACCCCGACGTTAAAGTGTTTTCCTTAATTATCCAATTGTACTTTTATTAAGCTAAATTAAGGCCTCAAATGTTAAAGTTTCCGTTACCAAAATGTTAAATTTTCTGCGTTATTAGTAAGGGAACAAGTTAAGTAATATACCCTGTATACACAGTGGCGTAGCGATGTAGCCCCGAGCTCATGTTCGAAAAGTTCCGCCGGATATCCCTTTAACTTAACCAACCGAAGCTAAAAAAAGCTTTAATTTTCGTTGAGAAAACCTGTTTTAAATATTTTGTTTTTGGAGAAGCCTTATTGAGGCTCTCTGTTTTTTGAAATTTTAAGGAAACTTTGCGAAAATGCACCGTTTATTCGAAAATACGGAAAAAGTCGTTCAAACGAATAACTTTAGAAGTGTGAAAACCGCCTTTTATCTATTTTTTTTCCTTATTGGGGTTCTCTGATTTTAGAAATGTTAAGGAAGCATTTCAGGAAGCAGCTCGGTCAGGTCAGGTTAGGTTAGGTTAAATCAGGTTAGATTGGGATAGGTTGTGTTAGGTTAGATTGAATGGATTGTGTTAGGTTTGGTAAGCATAGGTGAAATAAGTAAGGTTGTGTTAGGTTAGGTCACACCGGATTGGATCAGGTAAGTTTCATTTTCAGTCATATAAGCAAAAGCAGGTTTCCCACAATTATATGCTTTGGGTTTAGGTTTTTTTACTTATATTATAAAGTTTTCATAACTTTTTTGAAAGACCTTATTAAGTTATTTATTTTTTTTTAAACGCTGGTTTCAATATTTCCAGATTTTTCCAAAAATAAGAAACTAAGAATGTTCCGTGACAAATAGAAAACTAATGCAATACAACTTTTTCTCTAAATGTTACTAAACAGAAAACAATCAGACCACGGATAAAACTAAATTTTCAACAACAACAAAAATAACAATATAATATTCTAATCTAGTATCCTAAAAAAAAGTGTTGACAAAAGGCAGAGTTGGCATTTACCGCCAAGCAGAAAACAGCGCCCTTGGTCCGCTAAACTAAGATATAATTACTAAAACTAATTCTAGCTTTTCAGTCAGCCCTACCCCCCCCCCCCCCCCCTTTATATCTTAGTTAAAACTTGACTTTCTTGAAGAAGGCGTTAGGATTTCCCAAATTTTATAAAGCTTACCTTATTTTGTATTTGACATCGACAGCCAAGATATGAGACAATACGCTCTGTCCTTCGTCACATCCAGGTTTCACAATAAAATCAATTATGACTATGCTTGAATTTCCATCCTTTATAAGATCTTTGTGGTGTTCGTTTAACAAATCTTGCAGTAACTCTATGGTGACACTTACTGGCCACTCTGACACTGTGTCGCTTCCTCCTGAACTTTCGTCATCCGAAAGTTCTGACATTTTATTGCTATGCGTATTTCTTGGGATAATACTTTGTTGCTATGGGTATTTTTTTTCGGAAAAAATTTGTTGCTATGGCTATTTCTTTGGAAAATACTTTGTTTCTACGACAATTTCTATGTGTATTTCTTTATAAAATACATTTGCTATACGTATTTCTTTGGAAAATACTTTGTTAAGTTGCCAGATTCTTTACATTTGGCTACACTCCACTAGTAGTATTAGTTACCTAGTTTTCAAGGTAAACTACCATTTCAAGATGAGTAATAATCTTGACATAACATATAGTACACAGTACACCGGTCTGTTTTTTAAGTGATGGGTAAAAGGCAAAATTTTCGTAAACAGCTTCACTTTGCCGAGACACCCAACTTTTTCTTCTGCGAAAGTTCTTGAAAGGGACTCAATTGAGTGACTGTGAAAAACATTAAGTAGTAATAATTAATTTGATGGCAGATAAAAAAGTTTGACGTCGGCAAAATTCAGATATTTATGACAATTCAGCATCGCTTAAAAAATAGACCGTTGTAATGTGCATTTACACTGCACTAATGACCAAATAAGTTTTTTTTAAAAGATTTTTAAAGGAACAATACTATAACAGCAAGAATATTTAACTAAACGGTGGTTAGATGTTAACGCACACTAAACACATTATTTTTGGTTGATGTGTCACGAATAAATATGGTTAATAATAAAACTGTGTAAGATGAGCATAATAGAATAACGAAATGAGTAATAAAATGTGCTTCCGTTTTTGACAGGACAGGAATTATACTTTATAGTTTTTTATAAAAGTATTTTCGTTAAAGACATATGTTGTATAACATAAATATACTTTTTTAATTATTAGAAAATAGGAGATTTTCGTATTTTTGGCAGTTTTTAAAAACAAAAATTAGCGCCAGGCCTAGTCGTTCTGGGTGTTAAGGTAACTTTTTTATCAATTTGTGACACCAACGTTAGTCTAGCTGCTGTCGTTTTTGAGATATACAGAGGTAACCAAAATAATAAGATTGCCCTAAAAATTTATCAAAATCTTATCCTGATCCGACTTTAAATAACTGAAGGTATATTTAAAAACCTCAACCTATTTCTTCAGTCAAGAGCTATGGCGATTTCTCGCATAAAATATTCTAGTGCCTGTGTGACAGGTTTAAAAAAAGCTACAAAAAAAGTATTTTCTGTGTTTTTCTGGCAAAGGCGACAAGTGCGATTCGAAGGAGGGAAAAAGAGTTATATAACTCCTGAAAATTTCATAACGGTTGAACGAAGAATAGTTGAGATATAAATTTTTTAAATTGTCAAAAATGATCAAAAATTGACTGAAATCGTGAAAAATTGATTTATTTTGCAAGTTTTTCCAAGTTTCAAATCCATATCTTGACTATCATGTGTTCAATGTTGATGAAATTTTCAGAAGTTATCTAATTTTCACTCCTCTTTCGAATAGCACTAGTCACTACCTAAAACTACACAGAAAAAACTTTTTTTGTAACTTTTTTTTTAAATCTGCCAAAAAGGCACAAGAAACTTTTATTGGAAAAATTGTCGCAGCTGAGAAATGGATTGAAGTTTTTAAACGTACCACTAGTTTTTCGTAGTTGCAGCAGGATCACAAATTCATACAATTTTGGAGCACTCTCATTATTTTCGTCACCGCTGTATACAATTAAAAAAAAATTAGACTGGCAAACTTTGACGTATATTTTGTTGATAATGTTCTTCACATCAATATAAATTTAAAAACCGCATTGCGCTAGCTGTTGTGGTTCGTATAATATAAAATTAGCGCCAGTGGGAACGTACAGCTATCCATAAGACCTAGTCGTTCTGGGTGTTTTGGTAGCTTTGTTTGTGTTAAAAATGTATGAAAATCTTATCCTGATTCAGCTTTAAAAAAACTAGAGCTATATTTAAAACCCTCAATCTATTTCTAGTTCACGACCTATGGCGATTTTTCGTATAAAATATTCTAGTGCCTGTGTGGCAGGTTTAAAAAAAAGCTACAAAAAAAAAGTTTTGTCTGTGTTTTTTGGCAAAGGCGTTGAGATATAAATTTCTTAAATTGTCAAAATTGATCAAAAATTGACACTAAACAAAAGTTAGATGTGTAGTAGATGATGTGAACTAATATTTTTTGAAAACCAAGGCAATTTTCCTACGGTTTTCTAGTACATTCTTATAAAATGTAATTTTCTAGACGTATTGTCGTTATTTTTTTTTAGCCCGCTTTATTTTTTATTACACAAAACTTAAATTACAAGTCACACTGAATGTGATCGTTTAGTATCAAAGGTTAACCAAGGATTTGGGAAGTAAACAAAGATGTAAGTCAGCGGATTATTTTTGAAGCTGAAACGAACACATTATTTTCTTCGAATTTTAATTTTTGTGTAAAGAGAAATGAAGCGGGCTAACAAAAAAATAACGACTGGTATGTCTAAAAAATATTATTTTATAAGAATATACTAAAAAATAGTAGGAAACTTGCCTTAGTTTTCAAAATATTCAAAAAATATTAGTTGTTCATATCATATCTAACTTTTGTTTACATAAATCAGCTGGACCACCAGTGACGTGAAAATTCGACATATATTTATAAGATCCGAACACCGGTCTATTCTATCCACCGTGGCGAAGCGCAGCGACGTAGTGAGCTGTCAAAAGGCAATCCTCACCAATAAGATTAGAGCATTTCCCAGTTACATCAACGACTACGCATTGCAAAGTGCGTACCAACTTTAATCAAATCTAATCTATTATACGATTTTTTTTAAAATTGTATTTTAAAAACTGTGACTCTGACAAACTTTGACGTTCTGACAAACATTGCTGAGAATATGATTATTAATCTGGCTAGCTAAAAAAGCTCGCTGCGGTTCTTGACATATGATTTTTTCCACATATTTGAAACCCCTTATTACCCCCTTGCAGTTCCCTACCCCCACCAAAATTTTAATGGCATTATCCACGGGTACCGCCAAAATTGTTGCCAAATTGGGTTAAAATTGGTTATCGGTTTTTAAATTACCATACAGACATATCGACAGATAGACTGGCAGACAACATCGCAAAATTTAGTAGTTAGGTCTTTTTTGACCCAAATAACTTATTTTGAAAATAAAAAGTTTTTTTGACGATTCCAATAGCCCTACGGTATAGATTGCTATAAATTAAAAATCGCTGACAAAAGCTGTCGTAGTTTATGAAGATATATGAACCTATTGATCTTATAAATTTCTAACTTATTACCCATCGGCAAGATGTATGGATGTGCTTTATAAACTCATCAAACATTTTTAAAGATCAAAAACTAAGTCTCCAACAAAATTTTTGTTATTACATAAATTACAAAAATATAACCCAAAAACCGAATATTGATACAACGCTGTGTATTGTAAGTAAAATTTATGGTAATTTTGTAACTTTGATTTTGTCAAAATCGTCAAAAAACACTCAAATATTGCATTTTTGACCTAACTCTCTCGTCGCATCTAAAAAAAAAATAATTCATTCCTTAGTTGCTAGAAAAATATACATATAATAATACAGCGTTATCAAAGATTTTTCACAGAGTAACTATCGTGCCCATCAAATGGCAAAGAATTCAACTCGGAATGCTGCACGCACTTCGTGTCACACGTATAACTCCCGCCGCGATCTGGACCGGACTAAGGTGTGAAAACGACGAATTCCGGGTGCCGACTGATATAGCGAAAGTCCTGCTGCCTGCCGCCGATGCTCTGCCGGCTGTCTGTCACGAGGCCGTCCTGCAAGGGGGAGGAAAATTAACACAAATATCCAGAGCAGGAACTCGGGCTAGACGATGCAATTAGGGTGCGAGGCAGACACAAAAACGGCGTTGCCGCATTGATATGAAGATGTTAAATTACACTTCTTTTTATAGAAGTTTTACCTCATCTTGGCCAAAGCTTTAGACCGATTTTAAAAAAATAAAAATTAATAGCAGCATAAAAACTATTGGGAATGAAAAAAGTATGTCGCCGCATCAGAAAAAATAAATAAGACTGGGTCCGAGTAATGGTTTTTTTACGGTTTTTACCGAAACTAAACTTCCTGTACAAAATAGTTGAAGGCAAAAGTTATATGTAATAAAAAAAATTATAACTTTTTTGTAGACTATTTTTGTCACCGAATATTTTCCGAGAAAAATCTAAAAAAACTTAACTCGGAATTCTGCACGCACTTTGAGTCACACCTACGACTTCTGCCGCGGTCAGGACCGGACTAAGGTGTGATAACTACGAAAGCTCATGTCCTGCTACCGTTGCTCTGTCGCTGTCTGTCACGAGGCCGTCCTGCAAGGGGGAGAAAAATTAACACAAATATCCGGCTTTGCTATATTGATATAAAGGCATACAAATACACTTCTTTTTACCCAACTGCAGCACAGCGAAAGGAAGGGTAATGTTTTTCGCTTGGGATATGTACACTATCCCCATATGTAGAGCAACTTTTTTAAAAATTTAAAAGAGCCCATTTTAGGAAATACTATTTAGGAATTTATATATAAATAAGTTGTGGCTCTTGACACAAAAAAATATGATAAGGCTTTTGTTCATTTTGTGAGACTGCATTCTTTACTGATAATTTTTTTAGTTTTTGGGTAGGTCATATGTAGAGCAACCAAATTTATTATTTAATTTTTGTGTTAATTTGTGTTCGCGCTTTTCAGTCTGGTTGTAGTGTATTTGAAAGTTTAATAATTAACAATGCCCAGAGGTGTGCATTTGTCACTTCAAGTAAAACAAAAAATTTTGGAAAAATTAAGAAAAGAAGAAAAACAAAACAAAATTGCGAAAGATCTAAACTTGAACAAATCAATTGTTTCTAGAACTATTTCTAATTATAACAAAAGAGGCAGCGTGGAAGGAATACCCAAAAGTGGTAGAAGGAGAAAAACTGATGCTATACTTGATAGAAATAGAAAAAGCCGGTAATTGAAGATCCATTTATTAACGCTTCTCGCATTAAACGACAGCTAGGAGGGGTTTCAATATCTGTCAGCACCATAAAACGTAGGCTAAAGGAAGCTGGTCTATATGGAAGAAAATCGGCGAAGAAACCCTTTATTTCTAGAAGAAACAGAGAAGCAAGATTGAAATTTGCAAGAGAGCATGTCAACTGGGCTTACGAAAAATTGAAAACAGTGCTATTTTCAGACGAAAGTCGTTTTAAATTGTTTAGATCAAACGGTGTTTGCTGGGTAAGGAGACCAATAAATGAAAGGTTTAACCCGAAGTATACACGACCAACTATTAAACATGGCGGTGGTGGTATATTGGTTTTGGGTTGTTTTGGAGGATTTGGCATGGGTCCGTTCATAAAAATTGATGGAATAATGGATCGCTTTGTTTATCAGAATATATTAGAAAACCATATGTTACCTTGGGCAGAGGATAACATGAGCTTAAGATGGGTTTTTCAACATGACAATGACCCAAAGCACACGTCAAAGGGGGAAAGACTTGTTGGTAAATAATAAAGTCAATGTTATAGTATAGCCAGCTCAAAGCCCTGATTTAAACCCGATAGAGAATCTATGGGATGAAATTGATAGAAGAATTCACACGAAAAAGCTATCAAATACGAACGAATTGTATAAAGAAATTCAGAGAGCTTGGAATTCAATATCCGAAGACTAAATTGAAAAAATTATAAGATCAATGAAGACGAGATGTCAAGCAGTCATCAAGAGCAAAGGTTATGCTACTATATATTAAAAATATTTACAGTTTTATAGTTAAGAAAAAAATAAATCTTGGTTGCTCTACTTTTGGACCACACATTTTCGAATATCTTTAAGTATTAGGTTTATAGGCTGTTGCAAATTAAACATTTTGTATTCATTAAAATTGTTTCATCATTCTAATATCCCTCTCCAAAACAAATTAAATTACAAAGAGCGCACAAAGAGAAAATTATTTATTTTTTTAAGTTGCTTTACATATGAGCGATAGTGTATGTATGTATGTAAATATGTATGTTTGTGTCGCGCTAGAGGCTAAACGCATATACGTAATATTCCAATACCCACGGTAATTTCCAGTTCTTGATGAAAACATTAAGAAATGGCAATATCAAATGTACATAAGAGTGTCCTTCTTGTAGAATTTAGTATAAAATGTCCTGATTGGTTATTTTTAAACAGATGCATTATTTTACTCATGCATATTATTTTATTGGTGTATATAATCCCCACACATTTGACCCGTGTCGTCTCATTGATTTATTGGCGCACAGTGGCCAAAAACCCTATCTATGTAAATGTACTCCTACAACTTTAAATAACGATATAGAGATTTTTTTTTAAAGACTTTAATCGCAAGCAAGTTTTTTTCAAATAAGGCAATTTCATTTGTGGCGCCTTTTTGGAAGGCTTCACATCGTCTCCTGGATCAATAAATAATGTGACAGCTTTGACCAACGTCAAAAATGATGGGAAGGTTAATAGGCTAAAAAGGGCACTAAACTGAGAGATTCTCGTAAGACCTATTAACGGCAATAATCTCTATATGCAAAGTGAGGCAAAAATATTGAAATTTTTTGTAGAGAGAGCACGCTGCGCAGGAGGTGCTACTGACAACATTGACAAACACTTTAATGACAAATCACAAATGACCAGCTCCTTGAAGTATTAAGTTCACAGAATACCACAGGTGATTAGAACTAGAAAGAGAAAGATTGCAATGCTTAGCATTTATTCTATGTTGTCACTCTAAAAAAACTCTTAAATTTTTGTCTCAGTGTCTCATATAGCCATGGTCGTTCCAGTTACTTCGTATATAATTCATTAAGTTGCGGGTAGTATAATTTTTACAAATAGATAATATTCAAAAAATACTTACTATACAGGGTGTCCCAGATAACATTAACTACATGGGGTCTTATGAGGATTTTGGAAATGATAAGAGATATTATAATTCTGGTTAAATGGAAAAAATTGACGATATTCTGAGCCCAATCAGGTGCTGTATTAAAATTTAAAATATCTACAAGGGTTTTCCAAATATTAAGCAAAAACTAAAAACTGCTTTTAATAAAAATAATTTATTTATTGCTTGATATTTTAAAAGTCTTTATAGATATTTTTATTTTTGAAATAGACTGGGCTCGGAATAGCGCCAATGTTTACCCAATAATCCAAATTTATGTGTATTACTGTTTTCAAAATTCGCATAAGAAACCGTGTAATAACTTTTATCTGGGATACATGGTATACCACAACTATTTTTTAAAGCTTCTAAACAAGTAACGATAACTTTCAATGTGTGATGCAAAGTTTATATAGAAAAGAAGCATCGAGTGTGCACAAATCTATCTTTCACATGGACTGCCTAGGCTTATCGGGCCAAATAATGTGTTTGCGCAGGCCTTAAGTTAAAAACGGGGTGATTGGAAAGAGTGAAACCAATGTAGGTTTGTGGCAGATTGTGGCAGAGGCGTGGTTTGTTTGTGCTTCTTGCTTGGCACTGAAAGCTTATTTCAGCCTGCGAAAGTCGTGGTGAGATTTCTGAGATATACAAGTCGAAGAAAAATGACAAAGACAGAGTAATAAATAAACTTGTCACAAAAAAATTATATTAAAAAATAAACACATCATCATCACGTGACTGTCCCAAACCTATTTTGGTTTCACTTCTTATATCATACTAATAAATATAATTTTGGCTTTCTTATTTGAATGGTTTAAGAATAAGCTAGTTTATTTATTACACGTGTATTCCATTAAAAGAAAATAGTTGCTTAACATAAAAATTTTAAAAAAGAAAGGGTTGGAAAAAAATTATTTTTAAAAATGTTAATGCCTTATTCGACTTCTAAAAGTTTTTTCTACTCTCGTGCGAGAATTACGTACTTCTTGCCCTCATTTGCTGCGAGAATTCGAATTCCCGCACAAATTTTTATTCGTGGAATTGTCTTTATAAACCGCAATTTTGAAATGTTTAAATATAAGGTTTTTTATGTTATTTAATGTTTTTTTTTTTAAATATTTTATGACGGTTTAGTAATTATTAAAAAAAATACATTTTTTAAAATAATTGAGCGACCTTCGTAGCTTTTTCTAAACGTCAAATATATCAACAATAGAATTTTGCTTGACACATTGCATGTCTTGAATTTTATATCAATTTAAACTGTTAGCTCGCGTTACTACGTCAACCGTTTCATTTAAACCACAAAAACGTGTCCAAGCTCTTCGAATAATAAGCGCTCTTGAAAACCATTTTGATTTTTTAGTTTGCTTTAATTGGTGTCGTAACCATGAATATGTCTTGAGGTGTAGGGCGAGAGCCCATGATACTGTATTTTATGCTATTTTATTTTTCTATATATGAAATATGTGGAAAATATCTAAGAATCTTTAGGCTTGGAGGTGGCCGGACCCCGAGCCCCCTTTCTAGGTGCACCAATGCTTTAATTATATTTTTATCCTTTGCTTTTAACAACTCTTTACACTGAAACAATGGTGTAACTAACTAAACTATCAATACTTACGTGTGCAAGTGAATTTCCAGGCCCTTTTTGGATAAACAAATAAAATACCGCTTTACCATATTGATATCTCTCAATAGCACTTTACCTTTTAAAACTTGAATTTTCTGTGATTTAAAATATTAATAGTAGGTAACGCATTTCTGGCATAGACCACTGTGCCTTGCGCTTTCACTTCGCCTCCGAGCAGCTTTAGCTCTCGTCACGCCCGAGGAAAACTATAAAAATAGTTTTTTGAGGAAAGGAACCTATTCCGCACTAGTGCGAAAAAAACACCATAACAAAAAATTAAAAATAAACGTGTCGGACAAAACGATATACGTTGTCAAAATTTAATATAAATAAATACAGTCGAACCTCTCTAACTCGAACCTCTATAACTCGAACCTCTCTATAACTCGAACCTTTTAAGCGGTCCCTGCACTTTTTACATGTATTTTAACCTATGTAACTCGAGTTTCTATAACTCGAACTCTCCATAACTCGAACTGTTTTGGTTGTCCCTTCAGGTTCGAGTTATAGAGGTTCGACTGTACTTGTAAAATTTTGTTTCACTTAATTGCTGGCCCGGCCATCTAAGCGCGTTATTCGGCCATCTGCAATTACATGCGGCAAAGTAATATTTTTGCACTTGTTAAATTTACTATTTTCTACTAGGATGTGGAAAACTCCACTTTTCTGTGCGCAAGAAGTTAGTTTTTAGGGAGTAACTGACACAATAATTAAATAGTCTGCTATAATTTTTAATAAAATAAAGAGAAACTATATAATGTGTGTTTAAATCATTTTGCAAAAAGATGATTTTGCATATTGGGTGTACCGGACCCGCACCATTTGGAAACCTTAGCAACGCGGTAATAAGACAACTTCAATATTTGTTTACATTTCAATTTCGTCTAATTTGACATGTTTATTTATAAATTACATCAAATTTAAAAAAAAAGGTACTCATAGGTAAAATATTGTACCTAACTCTACTTTGCGTCGTTCGTCCAACTGCCGTCACGTGCGGTAAATAATCCTTCCACACTTGTTAGGTAAAATTTTTGCACTGTACAGGGTGTTCGAATTCGCGAAATTTTTACTTTTGAATTGCATCTTGACTTTAGTCCTGATGCTTACCATATTTGACAGGCGCTCAAATTTATAGTTTTTGTAAATTGGATGCTCCTTATATTATTTAATTAATAGATTAGGCTATATATTTAAGAGACTATATTCCAATAGTTTCCAAAAATACCCGATATGCCGTAGTTTATAGCCATAGTTTCTGAGATATTAGCAATTATTTTTTAAACTGATAAAAAGGTAACAGTACCGCTCTACCGCTCTTTTGTTAATTTTAGTATCCTTATTCCAAATTACGTTAGTCCCCATGTATCAACAGTGAGAATGACATGATGTGACACGACATATAAACTTTGTTGTCATTTTGAGCGTCATTAAAAAATATATATATATATATATATATATATATATATATATATATATATATATTTGTCATTTTCACTGTTTATACATGGGGACTAACATGGTTCGAAATAAGGACACTGAAATTATCACAAAAGTGGTAATGTTATTTTTTGTCATTTAAAAACTTATCGCTAATATTTCAGAAACTATTTATTAAAACTGCGACATATAGGGTATTTTCGGAAGGCATATTCCAAGCCTAATCTATTAATTAAATAACATTTACAAAAACTTTAAATTTGAGCGCCTGTCAAATAGAGTAAGCATCAGGAATAAAGTTAAGCTGCAATTTAAAAGTAAAAATTTCGCGAATTCGAACACAATTTCTTTTATATTCCTTAATCAATTATTAATGGTCTAAAAGGGTGGGGAAAAATATAATGAGACACCCTGTAGGTACAGTGTAAAAATTTTACCTAACAAGTGTGGAAGGTGATACTTTACCGCACGTGACGGCAGTTGGACGGTCAAGCCGTCAAGGGTTGTAAAGACACTTTCCGCCTGTGTTAGGTACAATATTTTACCTATGAGTACCTTTTTTTTTCAAAAAATTTAATGTAATTTATAAATAAACATGTCAAATTAGACGAAATTGAAATGTAAGCAAATATTGAAGTTGCCTTATAACCGCGTTGCTAAGGTCTCCAAATGGTGCGGGTTCGGTAAAGTACCTTTACCGAACGGCGTGCGGTAAAGTAATTACTTTACGCGAGTAGGTAAATTATTTTATGCACCGTAATGTCAAAACAAGTTGATCTCATAAATTTTTGTGCACCGCAATATTAAAACAAGTTTATTGCATAAGTTTACTTACATTCTATATTCTTATTTTTCCACACACGACTGCTTGACCGAACTTCTTAGGCGCAACCAAATACGTAATATACATGGAAAAAACCTTAAATTGTATTTCTCCCCTTTGGTGCACTAAAGGCGTAAGTCCCATTCATTACACACGCAACTGACGTCCTTATTGTTTGGTACAATAAGTGCGAAGGCTACGTGTGTAATGAATGTGACTTACGCCCTTAGTGTACCAAAGGGGAGATTTCTTTGTATTAAATTTTGTCAAGTTGGGGTTTTTAGTGATTTTTATGACTATAACATTGTTGCTACGGGAAGGTTTCTTTCCGAATTAGTGCGGAAAAGTGCAATTTTCCGCACGCAAAATGCATGATGATACAAAACAATATTATTTATTAATTTTTCAGAGAGATATTTACTAGAGGCAGTAGTTTATTTTTCACTTGATTGCTGGTTAAACCACTAACCACTAATGCGTTGTTCGGCCATTTACAAATGCCTACGTATTTTATAATTTTCTGCTCGCATGCAAAAAATACCTACTTTGTGAACTGTTTCAAGATAAGTTTGGTGCGAAAGGTAGAATTTTTTACACTGTTATTAGATTATATAGAAAATCGTAAAATTAATTGTTTGAGTTTTAGCACTTCTATTGTAAACTAACACAGCACCATTTTAAAGACAATAGTGTATCTGTAGCGTCTATAAAATGTTGAATCTAATAATTACAACAAATTTAATTCTATAAACTTTTTTATATTCTTTATGGAATTTTTAAAACATAATTAAAAAACTATTCTTCAAGGGAATAGCCATAGCCTAGTGACGGCGCTGATTCAATTAGGCGTGTCTATGGGTTGGCCGTTTTCGTGTATGTGTAAAGGACAGACTTATGCAATTTTCGTATTGTCATCCTTTAATGTGATACTCAAAAACCACTTATAGAGTAAATAGCTAACCGGGTGTATTGGAATATTACGTATATGGCTAAACGGCTGAACCGCATGCCCCCTTTATTAGTAATAGTTGTAGTTATAACTTTTCCAAATATAGAGCGATTTCAAAAATTCTTTCTGCACACGCTTTAAGATTTTTTTAAACACTATTTTACTAGTAGCAAAAAAATTATTATATTTAAGAAAAACAAATAAAGATGAAAGTATTGGAGAAAATGAAAACCTAGAATACACTAAAGAAAATCAAAAATACAGCTTTAGAAGTCTCGAAATCGAAAGTACGCAAATATTGTATCAGAAATGATTAGATGAAAAATTTATAAAGACAGAACACTCATTTCAAGAGATATATAAAACCATAGTAAAAAGCTTGAAGGAAGCAAGCAAAGAAGCTGTTGGACACCAAGATAATAGAAATGACAATAAGATGTGATGGACGGAGGAAATACAGGAAATGACCAAGAAGAAAAAACGCGCTTACTTGAAATAGCTCAGTACTAAAGAGCAAAGAGACCTAGAAATCTACTGGGAAACCAGAAGACAGCAAAAAAATTTGACTCTCACGGAAGAAATGAAATGTTCGAGCGCAGATGTCACGATATAAATACAATAGGCAAAGTTCGGAAGTATGGAAATCCGCTTCTACGGTAAAAAACAGAATAAAAAGTAAACATTCAGATCATCAATGGACAAAACGCTACAAAGGACTGCTGCAGGAAACGAGAGTCGAATGTCTGTCCGCCTATCCGAGGAGAGACATCGAAGTACATGGAGAGGAAGTAATCATCGAAAAAGTAATGATAACGAATATTATTAAAAACCTTAAATCCGGAAAAGCTAGCGGACCTGGGGGAATTAAATATGGATCAGAAAAACTACTAGAAAATCTCACCATATATTCTCAATCAATGCATAAACGGACTCCAGTACATGATGATTGGAGAATTGCATTCATAGCCTCAACACATAAAAAAGGAAACAAGCTGGACTGCAACAATTACAGAGGAATTTCAGTAACCCATACTCATAAGTAGATTGTACGATAGGATAGATATTTGATAGAGAACGATGAACAATTCATAAGTAGATTGTACGATAGGATAGATATTTGATAGAGAACGATGAACAAGAAGAGGAATAGCAAAGTGGGTTTCGTGTAGGCAGATCTAATCTAATCTAAATAAATAATTGAGAAAAGGAGTGCTAAAAATATAAAGACTCATTTACCTTTGTGCACCTATAAAAAGCATATGATGCCGTTCCAGTAGAAAAATTATGGACAGTGTTAGAGCAAACTAATATCAATAATTCATAGATAAACACGATAAAAGTGTTGCCATCAGAAATTGTTTCGCGATGGCCGACCTCCTTTCAGCAGTGATTTCTTGGCTAATTTCTGTTCAAGAAATCCGAGCAGTATATGTATGTTTTATTAGGCATAGGTTACGCTGTTCAAATCGTTATTAGTTGTTATTTTGTCAATAAAATATTGGGGTTCAACTAGAGCTGTTTAATCACCTATTATGAGCCGCACGCATTCCAGCAGCGGATACCTTTAAAAAAGGCAAAAAAAATATATTAATAATGGCGGACCTCTATCCAGCAGTGATTTTTAGACATAATTTTCATTTTCATATGGCAATCCATTTCAAGAAATCTGTAATATACTGTAGAGAGTCTGGCAACCTTGTAAAAAAGGGAAATGTAATTTGAGGCATGCATATCAGGAACAGAAACCGGGAGCCCAGCATCAAAGGGCGTGGTCCAGCGATGTTTGCAACATTCCTTATCACCAATCCTCTCTTTCTTTTGTATTTACATAAGCCGACAATAAATGAGAAAAAGTGAGACGTAAAATGTTTAAAAATTTGAAGGTGGAATTCAGTCCTGCTGAAACTGGCGAGGTCACGAAAGTAGGTTAAACCCTTGCTGAGGACTTGCGGTGCGTTTTGCAACTGATAAAAAGCTCTTAACTAATCTTAGATAGTTTTGGGTCAACTGAAAGATCAATTAAAATTACATCGGCAGATTGTTACATTTTTAGAATTCTTATTTTTTATTTGTACTGTATTTATTACAGTACAATCTAGTAGGTAAGAGTAATCAGCAATTTTGTTTTAACTTAATTTTTCTTTCTAATACTTTTCCTTTGTTACAAATGTAAATTACAGTATTCATACCAATATTTTGTTTTATTGGCTTCGCTCTTTTTAATATTGGAACTAGCACAGTATGGTCTAGAAGCTTAATCGCTTCTACATTCGTTTGTCGATGGCTCTATCTTCATGACTTTTTGCGTAGATTGTAATGTTCACTGCTACAGGTTCGATTTTTTTTTCAATAACAATATTTCTTAATACTTTCGCTTGAAATCTCTGTACATCAGTATCAGTATCAGGTACAACTTTAAAGTTGAATACCATATGTTCATCCCATATTATCTTTTGGGCTATGTCGGAATTTTTGGAGTGGAAACAGGGAACACCCTCCATATTTTGAAAGAATGAAAGACATATGTTAATCCGTTTTTGAGTTATTTAAGTTACAAATTTACATTGAAGTATACGGAACCTTGGACCAATTGGATTATCATTAGTGCCCTTTAACAGTCATTTAAAACTAATATTACTCAAAAACGGCTTATTCAAATGTCAACAACCTATATATTTTTTTAGAATCAGGGCAAATATATATTTAGTTTTGACAAATAATATACAGGGCGTTTAACTTTAGAAAGTTGCTGCCAAAATTTGACATTAGGAATGACATCTTTAATTACTGACATAATCCAAAAGATAATATAGAAAACAGTATGCAACTTTTGTATTTGACGTAAATATAATCAATGACCCTGTAAGTTTTTAGACACTTTATCTCATGTTCTTTTCTTTCGTAACATGTGCTTTTCAACGCAATTTGGCATTGAGTGTCATTCCTAGATATTTTGTTTGATTTGAATAGGTCTGGAAATATGTACTGATATTTGTGATTTGTAGATCTACAGTTTTGTTTCCCAAATCAACATGATTAGTTACATTTGATTTTACGTTAAATTTGGTCCGATTGTAAATATGGGTACTTACTGAAAGTGTTATAAGAGCTAGCAGTAATAATGCCAGCAGTATATTGAAATTAACGCTTGTGCAGTTGCGCTGTAAAAAAAAATCACTTTTTTACCTAACCATTTTGCAATCTATGGTTGTTTTCTTTTGGAAAGGTGTTTTATTACAGTTTTTTTGATGCTTTGGATTGTTTTTTTTTAAATAACCTCAACCACCAAAAATTTTTGGGGTTAAAAATAAGGGCCGGCCATTTAAAAGCATGTTCCATTAACTCATTTGTCCCAGCCGCGTCTAGCACTATTTAAGTTATGTTGTTGTCTTAATACTGCTAGCCTTATTTTGGAATTTCCAGTTGTTCAATGACAATTTTCTGGTGTTGGGATATCGCAAGTTAAGAATAAGCGGGCCTAGTTTGCATTTTAGTATACCGGCTTTTATTTTTCTTAAATTTGAGTAATCTTTTTGTTTTACTATGAAGTGTCTGTTAGATATGTAAAATTCCAAAAGATAAGAATGTTGGCTGAATGGCTGAAACAGTTCTAGTTTAAAATTAAAGCATTTATACCACGCTATATCTAAAAAGACTACACACACTTTTCTCTCTTCTAGTGCCTTTTCGGGTATGTTAGTAATTTTGTTTGTAATTTTGTGGACCTACAAAAAACATATGATACCGTTCCAGTAGAAAAATTATGGGCAGTGTTAGAGCAAACTGATATCAATCATACGTACATAAAAACGGTAAAAGAACTATACAAAGGTTCAAAATCTAAAATTAAAATTGGAAATCGACAAAAGAATTTCCGGTAACGAAAGGCTTAAGACAGGGATGTTGCATCTCTCCAACTCTTTAAAATATGTATCGCAGTAGCTCTAAAAAACGATCGATTTATTATATGCACACTACAGTTTGCTGAGGACCAAGTAATTGTAGCTAATGATAAAGAAGACATGGAGTATATGATGAGAAAGTTAATGGAAGAATACCAAACGTGGGGATTAATAGTGAACGTAGACAAGACACAGTACTTATGTATTGGAAATGAATCAAGTGAGTTAGAACTAGACAATGGACAAACAATATCTCCATGCAATGAGTATGTTTACTTGGGTGTCACATTTGATAAGACAGGAACAGACTGTAAAGAACTGGAAAAAATAATAGTAAAAGCAAAAAAGGTTATTGCATGTCTGAACAGTATATTATGGAGCAGATAGGTAAAAAAGAATGTGATATATAATAACAATGATGGAAAGCACGCTGTTGCGTTACAGAAAAATACAAAACAAAAATGGAAAGTGTCGAAATGGATGCAATAAGAAGATCAATGAGAATATCTAGAACAGATCACATAAGAAATGAGATCATAAAAGAAATATTGGGAATCGAGGGAAGCATAACTTGTTGAGTCTGACTTGCGTTATGGTATCTGTTTCTGGGGTTCTTGTAGCAAAACTCTTTTTCAAACTGTATTTAAAAAAAATATAAAAAAGGGCGATTCGCAATATTTGCCATGCAAAAAGAAATGATTCATGCCGCCCTCTATTTCGTAAGTATAATTTATTAACTCTTTGCTGCATATATATTCTTGAGACACCATGTGTAATATTTAAAAAGTACAAAAATGAGCTGCAACTAAGTAGATCTTATAGTAATAGAAGGCCACTTCAGCTAATTCTTCCCATCCCCCGATCCGAATTAATCAAGAGATCTTTAATTTACGAAGGCAAAAAGATATTTAATCATCTTCCACTTCCACAACATAAGAAAACAATAGTGCGAGAAAAAGTTCAGAAAAAAGACTAAAAAGTTTCTGCTTGATAAAGGATTTTATACTGCTGACGAGTTTTTTGCTGACCAGAATTAAAATATTCTGTATGGACTTAATTTCTTAACTGGTAGCATTTTGACATTTTTGCGTTTCTTATTTGGTTTATATATTTGTTTATTCGTTTATGTTATTTTTATTTTTGGAGTCCTAAACTAGAATGGCAACAGCCAACCCAAAGATCAATAAGTCAAAAAAACCTGACAGAAGATGATTGTCAGGATCGAAGGAGGTGGAGAATAGGCGTCGGACAACGTAAAAAAACGTTCTAAACCGACATAGTAGTAGTAGTAGTATATTTTTTTGTACTTCGTCTATCGTGCACTGATTGTCTCGAAACTAAAATTAAGAAAACAAATGGTAAATTTCAAACAAGTTATCGTGGCTACGTTTAGATTTTTCATTCACGGGTACTAAAATTGACCCTTGTTAAAATTTGTTTTATGCATATTTATTTCTGACGTGATACTCTGAGCAGATAAATTCAGATACAACTTTTTGGTTTCCTGTCGCATCCTACGGTCTTTCACTTTGGCTAGCTTTTCCGACAGTTCTGAAATTTGTGGTTTAATCTTGTAGCCTTCCGCCGTGTGGAAGCTTTGGCAAGATTCGAATCTTGGTTAAGCCTAGGATCAGGTGGTTTGGTATTAATTAAAAATTTATAGCATGTAATATTATTTGATAAATGAAGTCAGATGTTTAAATATGATGTGGATTTTTGCTAAAAACTAAGCTATAAAGAATGAAATGCCAAAAACTTCAATGTACAGTGGTCAATAATGCAAGTTTTTAGATTTTTTCGTAAATTTAGGTTATTGTTGCGGATTTTTTGAAAATTATAAACTGATTTCTAATATTTGTCAAAAATGATAGCTGTGGTCTCTACGGTGGTTGTGTCCTTTTCTGAGGCCTTATTTAAAATGGTGAGTGCGTAAAATATTTGTTTTATTTGTTAGGCATTTAGCGGTTAGAAGTGTGATATATTAATTCGGCATATGAGTTATGATATCTGTCACAGAAAAAAAACGAGTATTCTTGTCAAGATTTTCAAAAAAAATGTTGTCACTTTTATCTAAAAATGTTCACTACGTCAAGTATCTGTTAAGGCCAACAAATAAATGCAGTGTGTTTTTGAATAAGATGCTTATTATAAAGGAGGTAATCTTGGCTTCATTTTGAAAAAACTTTTTATGAACATATGCCCTTATTTTTTTAGATAAAATTAAAGATTTTTAATTTTTTTAAAATAATATCTGTGATACTGCTAGATGCTAGATGTTTTGTTGAAATCTTGTACACACTTTCTATTCATCATGAGGCATTTTCTAATGTGTAACATGTTTCTTTGTTTGGACCTGTTTTTTTTTATTATAAAAATTATCTTTGAAATTCTCATTCTTAGCTGAGCAAATGTCGTCTTTTGTTTTTTTTCGTTTGCTGTATAAAAAATTAAATTCACTCATTCGCATTTTGCTAGTAGACCCCTTACGAGAAAAATCAATTTATTTAAAATACCAAGGGCAATTCCCGCACTAACGCCACTAGTCGAAATAAAAAAAAAACATGGTATACATCAGAAAATGTCTCTTGATAGTAATAATTTTTAACACCCTGTATCGTAAAATTTAAGACGTTTAGGACAAATGTTCATATGATTTTTTTCTCAAAATGGATTCGGGAATCACCTTCTTTAATATTAGCATGTTATTCAATAACACTCTGGATAGAAAACCTTTCAAAAATCAGCTGTTCATTTGGGTCACAGACACGTACTTATATAGACCTGTACTGGGAAAGGGCCTCTAAAAATTACGGCTACAAGTGTGCCAGCATGTTGTATTTCAAATGAACTCAAGTTCAGGGTCAAGTTCTAAAAAACTTTATTGTACAAAATTACCTATAGACATTTATTGACAAAGCAAATCATGTATTAATAAATCAATAATTAATGAGATCAAATAAGAAAAACTCCAACGTATGGCTTGGATAAATTTAGGCTTCTGATGATGGGTGCCGCGCTCTCAGCGTCATCTCTTTTTAATCTTTAAAACACCGTTTATAAGTTACCTTATTAGTACCTTTTAATTTGTTTTAAAAAAAATGTCAAATAAGTGACTACCTCAACACAAGTTAATGACTTCCAAAACTTCCAAAATTCAAAGAATTTTGACACATCAACTCATCGCATTGACAAAAGGTCCACATCATTTGAAAGCAGTCCCTTTCAAAAATTTTATTAAAAGCGTCTTCTTTGCAATCCAAGCCATACGGGGTAATCCAAGCCCACCCACGGTGAATAGAATAGACCGGTGTTCGGATCTTATAAATATATGTCGTATTTTCACGTCACTGGGGGTCCAGCTGATTTTTAGAAACGAAAGTTAGATAGTAACTTCTGGCTAATAATTTATTGTTGTAATCTGCAGAGATTTTTCATGTACTGGGTGGAAAAAAAAAATATGCCACTTTAGTCTAACTCAGTATGTAGGTACGTGGGCACAATAGATCCATTTGTGGTCGCAGTGGATGGAGGTCCAGTAGGGCCTGCCACCACTTTCGAATACATACATACATACATACATAGTAACTTAGGCAATTTTCGTACTATTTTTTAGTATATTCTTATAAAATAATAATTTTCAGACATACCAGTCGTTATTTTTTTTAGCTCACTTCATTTCTCTTTACAGAAAAACTAAAATTCGAAGAAATTAATGTGTTCGTTTCAGCTTCAAAAATTATCCGCTGACCTACCTCTTTGTTTACTACCCAATAGTCCTCGGTTCACCTTTGATACTAAACGATCACATTCAGTTTGACTTGTAGTTCAAGTTTTGTGTACTAAAAAATAAAGCGGGCTAAAAAAAAATAACGGCAATAAGTCTAGAAAATTACATTTTATAAGGATGTACTAGAAAACAGTAGAAAAATGGCCTTAGTTTTCAAAAAATTAAAAAAATATTAGTTGTTCCGTTGTTCAGAACAGATTTAACTTTTGTTTACAAAAATCAGCTGGACCATAAGATCCGAACACCGGTCTATTCTATCCACCGTAATCCAAGCCATACGGGGTTTATTTGAATCCAATATGCCGGAACGCTTGTAGCAGTCATTTTCTATTAATGATTTTTTTCTATATAAGAACATTTCACAGATTACTGGGTGTTATTTTTACATTGGCTTTGATTGGAGGTTATTGCAATTTTATTAATTTAAGAGAATCTTTTGGCTCTTTTTTCCCCATACTTTATCTATTTTTTTTTGTTTCAGGTTATGATATCCCCTCTACTGGCAGGTCTGGCAGTCGGCATAGGGGTCCCAATTTTGCTGTTCTACGTTTACGGCGTTGTACCCGTGTCCTTATGTCGAAGCGGAGGATGTGGTGGTTCGGCAACCTCTGATGACAGTCCGTCGAGGTGAGCATAATCGTAAATTACAGTATATATGATTTATTTGACAAGACAGTTATTTTTGTTTTAAGAGGGGCATATCGTTTTATCGTAAACATATTCTTATATAAATGAGTCTCTTTCGTTGTACGAGAAACAAGAAAAAAGATTCCTTTTATTTTATATTACTTTCGGCAAATGGTCAATTCCCCCAACCCAACATTTTTTTAAAAGTTTTAACCAAGGGGTGGGTCGGTATTTCCTTTTGGTGTACAGGGTGTCTCATTATATTTTTCCCACCCTTTTAGACCATTAATAATTGATGTAGGAATATAAAAGATTGTGTTCGAATTCGTGAAATTTTTACTTTTAAATTGCATCTTGACTTTATTCCTGATGCTTACCGTATTTGACAGGCGGTGGTAAAAAAATAACATTACCAATTTTAGTGTCCTAATTTTGAACTATGTTAGTCCCCATGTATAAACAGTGACAATGACAACTATATTTTAGCTCACACATATAGTATACTATAGTAGTGTGAGCTATAGTGATCCTAATTTTTTCGAGAAAAAAAAAGTTACTCCGATTTCAAAATTTTTTATATATCTTTGCGTTTCAGATGATTTTGAAACTTTTTTGTTGTGTTGTCTGTCTGTCTGTCTGTCTGTCTGTCTGTCTGTCTGTCTGTCTGTCTGTCTGTCTGTCTGTATGTCTGTCTGTAACGACCAACGCGCATAACTCAAAAACCGCTAGCCCGATTCTAATGAAATTTGGTACCTAAGCTGGGTTTTGGCTCGAGATGGTCCCATTTAAAAATGAACAAAATCCACCAAACACAAGCCAAATAAAAGGGTGGGGGTAGATTTCAAAAATTAAGTTTATGTAAAAATATGGCTTGTGTGATATCAAACGAAAGGTAATTGCATCTCGAGTTAAATAAAATACATTTTACTTTTAAAAAAAGGGTGGGGGTAAATTAAAAAAATTAGTGTTTATGTGGAAGTATGGCGTGTGTGATATCAAACGAAAGGTAATTGAGTCTGGAGTTAATCAAAATACATTTTAGTTTAAAAAAAAGGTGGGGGTAGATTTGAAAAATTAAAGTTTAAGTCAAAACATGGCTTGTGTGGTATCAAACGAAAGGTAATTAAGTCTGGAGTTCAATAAAATATATTTCCGTTTTTAGTTATATTAGCTCACACGTACACTATAACTACAGTACCCAGTGTGAGCTTAGGTGCCCATAGATTGGCAGAGTATTTTAATGACGCTCAAAATGACAACCGGTAACGACAACAAAGTTGTGTCAGTCACTATTGATACATGGGGACTAACATAATTTGGAATAAGGATACTAAAATTAACACAAGAGCGGTACTGTTATAATTGCTAATATCTCAGAAACTATGGCTCTAAACTACGGCATATCGGGTATTTTTGGAAAATATGTTCCAAGCCTAATCTATTAATTAAATAATATAAGGAGCATTTACTTTACAAAAACTATAAATTTGAGCGCCTGTCAAATATGGTAAGCATCAGGAATAAAGTTAAGATGCAATTTAATAACACCCTGTACAGACAGGCTAGGGGAAATACGTGGCAGTACTTGGGAAATACTAGGAAATACCTTGGAAATTTGGTCAAATTCTGGGAAATATACCGGGAATTATCGTAGGTATTTCCTTTTGGGGTACAAAAATTGACGATCGAGTAACCCCTCGGTTTTAACTAATTTTTATAAACTAAGCTTAATATGAATAATTCACGTTATTGTAGAGAGTAAAATTTTCTTTTAAACGGTGTTGGTTGACCTATAGCAAACTATCTCCAGCGACGTCCGTAAATGGGGGCCATTAAGGTAAAAAAATCAGACATGTTTTAGCCGATTTTCTCAAAAAGCAAGATTTTTATTAAAGAAAGTGTTCTATACTTCTTCGTAGACAATAAAATTTTCTTTTGAACGCTGTATCACAGGGTGGATGTTATTTTATATTTACCGTTCCAGTGGTGTGCTATGCCTTATTTTAAAGTAATTTTTAAAAATTACCAAACAAATCAATTTTGTTACAAGTTTTATCCAAGTTTCGTAAAAAATAAGTTTCTTACAACAAAATTTCTTTCCAACTTTACGGTAGATAATGAAATTACCATTTTTACCCAAAAAGTTTAGTTTCAGAGAAAATTTTATAAAACCTATAATACAGATGTTTTTTGTTTAAATAAATAATCCATTTTACGGACGCCACTAAAGAGCTACCTTTCTACTAACCATATCGGCCAATACATTGTTGGAAAGGGAATTTCGAATTCTGTTGTCAATGATTTGCGGTGTCCATACACAATTTTACTAAACCATATGAAGTCTGTATGTACACAAGTTCACAAACAATACATTAACATAAGGTTTGCGTTCTAATTAGTTCACATTTCTGTTTAATCGCAGGGCTCCAGATTCCACTTCAGTGGACGCAGTCAGCACTAAGTTTGGAGGGCCTAACCTTAGCATCGGAGAGCCGAGTCTTAGTTTAGCGTCTGGAAGTCAAGCACATTTGAGCCGAGAAGTAGACAGGGAGAGCGCTAGCATGGTAAGAAATATTGAATAAGAAGAGAGAGAATCTGGTGGTAAAAAAATGCAAATGAATCGAGCCTTCTCACTGGATTTACACATTTAACACACTACATCTAATAGAATTATGGTTATTAAGATCAAACGGTGATCAAGTATACTCCCTTTGCCCTAAACGTCATTCGAAATTTTTGTTTTCGATCAAAATGTTTTTGAAAAAAGTGTCATTCGAAGAAAACGTCATTCAAAATTTAGGTTTTTGATCAAACGGACAGTGGCCCTATTAAATAAAAGTAGCTCACAGCTTTTAAATTTGCAGTTTCTTACTGCACAAACATGGTTACGATTCTCCATATCAGCACTGTAAATAAAAACAAGGAAAGCTAATCACCTCCGCGCTCACAAAAAATACTCGTTAGCACACGCTACTGGACACCGAATAGCCCGGGAGCACCTGACTTGATAGCTTTTAACCCGAAATGGCCGGCTACGGGAAGATCGGCACAAAGCGTTCCCGCTCAACAAGTCTGTAAGCTGGTTGTTAGGTAACCTGTGGTTCTAGTTTGTACTGGCAGGCATGGCAATTATTGCAATAAGTCCCTAATGCTTGGTTTGGTGACTTTTTTAGGTTGGCCTAACCGGAAGCCTTTACCAAACCGCTCAGCGTTTAGAAGTTCAAGCCGACATGGCGTCCGCTCAAAGATTCAGCCTAAGCAGCCTAACCGAATCTGTGAACGTCAGCCTAATGCTTGACGACGGGGGAGCTAGCATGAAAGCGCTAGCTGGATCAGTAGTTAACTATAAGGTAAGTAAGGACGTGTCATGACTTTATCCCTTCGTATATAGACTTATTGGAAGTGAAAGACGGTGTAGCAGTACTTTATTACCTATAACCTTTATATTTAACATTTTTTGATATGAGGTTCAGTTTTGCTGAAAACCGTGAAAAACAGTTATCACCCCTAAAGTCCTATTTCACCCTAATAACTCGGATAGAGTCTAATTTATTTAACCTGTTGGCTGCAATATATTTCATTTGCAATTTTTAGCTCACACATATACTGTACTATAATAGTGTGAGCTATGTTGATCCTAATTTTTTCGTGAAAAAAAAGTTGCTCCGATTTCAAAAAAATTTATATTTCTTTGCGTTTGAGATGATTGCGACAAAACTCGTTGCTCAGGGGTTTAATTGACAACACAGTAGGTATAGTTTTGGAGGGCTTGTAATGATACTTGATAATGAGAACTGCAACAATAAAAAATACATAATTATTAAACAAATTTAGGGTTATAAACCATCAACAGAAAATAAAAATAATTAAAATTAATTTTACAAAACAAAAATATTGCCTACCTGCACGACCGGTGCTCCGGAAAGAATCTTCACTTCTCTTGAGAATTAACCAAAGGGTTCGCACAAATTATCACCACTCAGTAAGGGATGTGAAACAATGAAACCAGCACCGCGCGAAAACCTAACCAGAATTTTCTCATCTGCAATGTCAACGGTCAAGCCACGCTGCGCACGCACCAAGGTATCTCTATAAATCAATATCCCCAAAAGTCTACACTGGGAAAAAGGTTTTGCCACATGATTTTGATACTTTTTTGTCGCGCCGTCTGTCTGTCTGTCTGTAACGACCAACGCACATAACTCAAAAACCGCTTGCCCGATTTTAATGAAATTTGGTACCTAGGCTGGGTCTTGAGTCGAGATGGCGCTGTTTAATTCTCGTAAATTGTTTTAGGAGCTTGACTTGTACAGGGTGGTTTAAATTGGGCACTTTTAAGTGGGAATGAATATAGTCCTTGCCATAGGTAGTTATACATATATATATATGCATACTGATAGCAACAAAAAAATCTGAAAAATGTCATGCCTATAATTTGTTTTTACCTATGCGTTTTCAATATGGCATTTTCTTGTTAATATATTTCTGGTTAGGAAATATGTTTATTTCATGTCAAAGTCACAAAAGTGTAACTGCTGCTGTGTGTTTTGTTACTATCAGTATGCATAGAATAAATAAAGAGGTTGGATATGTCACAAAAGTGTAACTGCGTATGGCAAGGACTATATATCAACCCGTTTTTGTGCTACCTGTGCTTTTTTGAAAAGTCTGCATTTTGGATTGGGGCCTATAACTTTTTTATTTTTCTAAATTTCTTTTATAAATTTTATCTGTCACGTTTAGTTTCCGTGATATAACAGAAAGTTATATTTTTTCTTCGGAATGACTGTTTTTACGTGATTATCTTTATATTATCCATATTTCCTTTATTTTTTTTAACATATACTTTTCTGGCGCAGTTTTTATTAAAAAATTAAATAAAAAGTTAAAGAGTAATAAAAAAATATTAACAATATAAAAAATAACCAAAATAAAACATTAAGGAAATTAGGCTGATTTTAAAACTCAAATAAAAAAATATAACTATGTGTATCTCAGAAAATGAAAGTGTCAGATAAAAGTTAGTTTAATAATTGAATTAAGCTTTAAAAACCACACAAATAAGCCATTTACACCAACAATAAATTTTCATAAATAAAAAAGTTATAGGCCCCAATCCAAAATGCAGACTTTTCAAAAAGCCCCTGCGCGGTTTTTACCAAAAATCTTGTCTTAAAATTTGAAAGGTCCCGCAGAAGTACCCTTTCCCACTAAGACATGCCCAACTTGAATCACCCTCTACGTGTCCCATCTATTTCTGTGATTAGTAATCTGTTTTATTCCTGTATTTTCTAATTTAAAATATTAAAAACGTCAAATCTATTTTGTTTTTGTTGTCAAGATTGATCCACACTTCTAGTCGCTAGCTTTACGAAAAACAAGCAAAAAAAGTCAACAGCTTTTTGTTTGTCGTCCACAGTTTGGCATAAAAACGCTGGGCATTTTTTTGCAGGGCGGGATAGTAAACATAACCTCATTTTATGAATTATTAAAAAAATTAAAGCTGATGTGTGTTTTTTTTTGTTTCTGAAGTTCTAGGAATGCTTGGTTTATACAGAAAATAAAAAACAAGAACAGCAATTAGAAATCCATATTGACGGTCATTTTTATTGCTATCTGCGTTTTGTATGGATGAGATTCGCTATAAAATTTTATATGTATTTTATATTTTCTTCTCTCTTACTACGTAGGTACAACAATATGTCCTACCTTTTTTATATTGTTTCTTCGGCTTCGCAAATTTATTTTGTGGGCTTTTTTATTTCTTGTCATAAATTTTAAAAAAGGGTTGTTAGATATTCTGCAACTTCAAAAAAAGCCGCCAAGAGGTTGGGCAAGATCCGACTTTTTGGCGACAAAACCCAACAAACATTTAAAGTTGTAACGACGAAACCCCAACTAGAAAGAATTTCTTAAAAGTAACCGCAACGTACTCCCGCTACGTCTCAGTATACCATACAGCGACGTTATATTTCCCTAAGTGGGGAACCAATTTCTGGTTATAGCTACTTGGCCAAGTGTTTAAAGTCACTGTAGTAACAACTACACTACTACGTCGTAGCCAGGTATCTACTACGTCGTAGAGGCTGGTTTTTTTCCGTAATGGCATAAAAGTTGCGATGTAGTTGCAAATAATATAATCGTTTCTTTTTGGTAGAATTGTTACACAATATGGTGGACACAACAGTAAACAGACTCGCTTAGTTTTTTTTGTTTGGTTATGGTTATAATATGTACTATGTTATCCAAAAGTATGAGAATTTACGAGCAAAGGATCAAAATTCGAGTGCGACGCAAAGTTTTTTGTATAACATGCATTATATATATTGCAAAAAACCGGTGCGCCCGTAAAATTGACCCGTTTTCTGGTAGCTGATGGAATTTTTGTGTTGTGATTTTGGAGGTTATGTTTTCATAATCGACAGTTAACTCCAACAAATGGTGCTTAAGAAGAGCCTTTTTGGTAAGCTTCAACTAATTTGTTTATAAAATAGTATAGCTCTTTAATATGAGCTCATAAAACGACAACAAAAATATTAAATTTTCTTTCTTACATAAAAACATGGCGTCCCAAACTATATTCCCTGATAGTCGAAAGGGTTACTTGAAAGTGAGCCTAAGTTACGGCAACGTGTCACTTACGACTTTTATGTCGGCTTTCCTTTATAGTTCTATATAACACACTCGAATTTCTACTTCTTCGTTGCAGAAACGTATTTTTAACTAGCTTTCGCCACTAGAAAACGTCTACAGAGTGATAGGAACCACGCGATAAGTATAACTACTACCCTCAAGTTATTGGGGTGTCGCCACTTGTCATTTGCCGTTTCTGTCAACAACAGCACCACTGCTTATAGGTTTTGTACTAGCGTGAATTTGTGGTAGGTTTTAAAACAAAAACAATATAAATTAAATTCCATTAGAACAGTAAATGAAGTGCCAATAAAAAGTATTTTTTAAAAATGTATGTTGCAGTCGAGAGCATGATCCCTATTCTAGAATTTCTAGGAAGTGTTGGTCAAGGAACTAAAAGAACTTAGTCACATCAATGAAATCAACTTATTGTTACTTTTTTTATTTACACATTGCTCTCACAATTCGTATGTAGCATTTTTTATTGTTTTTAGATATTTTGGCATTCTCAATATTCAGTAATGTTTATTATTATAAGCCCTATAAGTAAAAAAAACAATCTTTGAGACTTGTTAGATCGCTTAGAAATCCGCATGTACCCACGATATATCTAACTTGTTTTTTTATTAGCCGCAAACAGCGCAAAAGTTCCTAGATGAAGTCTAGCATCTCCCAGAGGTTATTTTAGGGGCCGTGCATAAATTAGATATTAGGGAACTATTGCAATAAAGCCTGGCACAAATTGTGCCGGGCACTATATTGACGTTTCGCATTAAAAACTGACAGTTGATCTTTTAAAATTGACATACCAAAGTCGAATTTAGACATCCAGTCGTTTATTTTTCATTAATAGTGGCGTCACTATTAATTCCGGCTCTTATAATACAAATTGGCCTAATTTTGAAAGAAGACAGCTGTTCTTATAATGCGAAACTGTCAATATGGTGCCCGGCACAATTAGTGCCTGGCACTACTGCAATAAGTCCCTAATAAGGGGGTAGATGATAGCTAAAACGTTACATATAGTGGCGAAGGTGATGTTGCGACAGCGTTACGTAAATTTTTTTACCGATTTGTTTTACGGTTTCTTTTTAATGTTCCTCATTTTGTTACTATTTTGTTCCTATTTGTTTGTGTTTTACTTTATCATTATAGCAATAAACTAAGAATAAAATATTTTGTTTTGGAAGAGGGATATATAAAGTTAAAGTCCAGCTCAAAACATAAAATGAATCACAGTGAAACACGACACGTCAGCACAAGAGGGTGGTGCCACAGCACAAGCCACAAACGACCGTAAAGACAATACAAGAATAGAATACCAACAATAAGTAGCGTAAAAGATTAAGAATGGAGATTAAGCATGGACCAGGGAATTCTTAAAATCCGTGTGCGGTACTCGATACTTAGGATCAATATTTTGCATTTTGATTGTTTTGCAAAATGGTCAAGCAATGAGCTCAAAAAAATGGACTGCTCAAGGTAGTTAAAAAAATATTTGCAAAACTATTCCTAATATTCCCATATTATAAAAGGAGCCACAAAAAGTAGGGTTAAGAATGTGTGCGACCAAGATGCGACTTCAAAAAGTGTACGTTTTCAAAGTAGAAAGAGGAAGGAGAGATTACTTTAAAAGATCGACATTAAAAAAAAGTCAAAGTAGTTGCGGCTTTAAAGTTGATCCAAAAAGTTATTTTGTCTACATTGTTACATCAGATGTTACTACGATGACACAAACTTTTGTGGTAAAAATTAAAGTTATAATGTAGTTGTCGGATATACTTGTTTGGGACTCCAATGAAGCTTAACTTTCTAGTGGTAATTAAGTAGGATATAAAAGTCAGGGCGACTACGAAATAACGACTAAAAAGAAAGTAAAACTTTAGCAACGTCCTATTGTGGTAGAGAAGACTATCAGAATCGACTATCAAGAAACAATCCTAAGAAGTAGTTTAGAGGGTCGTTTTTCCGAAACATCTACTATTTCCTGATACTAAATAGTAGTTAGAACTAAAAAGTAACAAATTTTGGTTGGGATAACCACATTTCTACTATAAGAAAGTAGCAAAGCCTTTAGAACATGTAGCCGCTACTATAAATGTTAGTTGGGAATCTGTCATAATTAAAATTTATGTCACCATCTTTGTCTATGTGAGCGGCAAGAAGTGAAACTTTGAATCAGGCCTTAAGCTTAAATTAAATATGACAAAAAATGTTCAGGAAATATCCTAAAATTGGTTTTACCAGGGCTAACAAAACTTTACATGTAAAACTGGATGATGCGAGAAAGAGAGAGACTTGTCTACCTCTGGGGAAACTTATCCGTCAAATGTATCCAGCGAACTTCAGACATGAACATTTTAACAAAAAATATAAAAAATTATATTTCTATATATCGCAGGCATTATTTTTAATTTCTTCCACCAATACCGTAATATGACATTTATCTCTCTAGCTTTACAAGCTCATGTAGTGTTCTGAAGAGTCCCTTAAGGGCGAAACAGTTAACTGTGAACATTTAATAGGTGCCCATTAGATTTTGGATCCCGTGGGTGTACAGCTTTTGAGCTGCCCACGGAAAAATACAAGATAAACAAAACCTTTCTATACCCGCTTAGTCACGAAAAATGTCCTAATTATATTTTTTTGTGTTCTTTAGCCACCAGGTAGTGATTCATGTAGCTGCATTACAACAGAAGACTGCACCATCAGCGAACGTGTTCGATTCGACGACAACGTCAGCTTCGTAGGCGCATCGTCGCAGGGCGAGAAGGCCAGCATTGGCAGTAGCTGTAGCTTTAGAGCTAGAGCTAGGCCGTCTTTGGGAAAGGTGAGGAAAAAGCTGGGAAAAACCATAAAATGTTTCAGCAGGACAATCACAATAATAAACAGGCCACAATCATCTAGTACCTATATGCCTTGAAAACCGGGAATTTCCGAAAGCCTTAAAAAATCCGTCGACGGGAATTTTAAATTAAATCGGGAATTTTTAGTGAACAAATATGTAAGATAGCTCAAACTTTCGACGGCTCTCAAAAACCGCATCACGCAATCGAAACATATTGCTTCTCCGTCGTAAAATAAGCATGACGCTATTTCACAAATTGTTCTACGAACTCGTGTACTTCTGGAAATGCTCTAAAGGAAGAACTAGTAAAATTCGAGATAAAATTTAAAAAAGTATTTTCTTTAAACTTCACAGTACACCGGTCAATTTTTTAAGTGAAGAGTAACGGGCTGAATTTGCGTAAAAAGTTTCATTTTACTGAGACGCTCAAGTTTTACGTCTCAAGTTTGAGACGCTCAAGTTTTACGTCTCAAGTGATTCCTACTGGTGGTTTGATGCTTAAGTTGGGAACTTGTTAAACCTATGTGGATTTCATTTCCTCCAACGTCCATTTCAAGGATATGAATTATCCTTGTTTGGAACACCTCCTGACAATCTGCAGGATGAGGGCAAAACACGGACAAAAACGCATTTTATTGTATGGAAGATACCTCTTTTTTGAATTAGTTCAAAGCTTTGAGTTAGGAAAACGACTTTATTGAAAGTAAAGAAGTTTTTGCAATTGCTCTAGAGTCTAGAAAGTTTAATACGAATTTTCATTTAAAAACATACTTAAAACTAAACTTAATTTACTACTACTACTATTTCGGTTTAGAACAGTGGTTCCCAAACTTTTTCCTATAGCGCCCCCTTTTTAAAATCATAAATTGGTTACCCCCCCTTCCTCCGATAATAGATACAAAAAATCTATTTTCAGTACAATAAAACATAATTTTATTAAAAATGATAACATTTGGATTAACTTAAAATGATTTGTTGTCATTTTAAATTAAAGAAAGAAGTTTTAGACTCTTTGCAAAAAAAATTCTAATAGGGTTTCTCCTCAAATATCATACAGTGGTTTAGAAGATTTGAGTATTTGAGAAGTTTTGATTCATGATTTCGGAACATTTTATAAAGTCTCATAAAATTTTCTATATTTATTAAAATAAATTTTAGATTTTACGAAAGATTTTATGAGGCTCCTCAAATCTCTTCGATCTTCTAAAAACTTAAAATAAGTTATTAGATTTTATTGGACCTTTTCGGCAGGGCCCCCGTGCCCCCCTTATTATTGACCTGCGCCCTCCCAGTTTGGGAACCACTGGTTTGGAACCTCCTTCGATCCTGACAATCATCTTCTGTCAGGTTTTTTTTTACTTAACTTAATTTAAACTAGTCTTTTTTTTAAATTTAATAAAATATAACTAGGACATTAAGTTTACTGAAATGCCTACCTTGAGAGCTTTATTTAGGTCACCACCTATAAAGTACCCACAAAACACCAAAAGGTACTATAAATAATCTACCCAGGAAAATTTTGCATGCACTATTGCAAACTTTATTTTTTTTATTTTAAATTACAAGAAAAAATAGGTAGCTACAGATATTTTTGTACTGGTATATATACAGGGTGTTCCAAGTTAAGTGTTCACCATTGCTAACTTTGTTATTATTAAAGATAGAAAAAAGCTTAAATTGGCAAACTAGTAGAATTTCTGACGCTCTTTAAAATCGTCAAATCAAAAATACAATCGAGCATTGCGTTTTCGAGTTTTTTCAAAAAACATATAAGTATGTTATTAAATAAAAATTCGTATTAAACTTTACCTTTCTAGATTCTAGAGCAATTGCAAAAACTTCTTTACTTTCAATAAAAGTCGTTTTCTAACTCAAAGCTTCGAATTAATTCAAGAAAGAGGTGTTTCGCATACAATATAATTTTTTTCCGTGTTTTGCACTAGCCCCATCTCACTCTCATTATGACGCGTTCTAAACAAGGATAATTCATATCCTTGTAACACATAGTTTTTATATTATCAGGATTAATACCACTAGCGCTTAAAAATTATCGATAATTTTTATGAAAGCTTGTTAATAATTTCACAAGTTCGAAGAACGAGTGAAATTAGATAATAACGAGAGATACTTAATTTGAATATTTCGCGAATAAATTTTACTCTTATGTGTTTTGTGTATTCTTCTAATTAGCTTTTCGTCAATATCTTATTCTGGCATATTTTCAAATTGATTTATAAAGTTTTGGAGTCTTTGGAATTTCTACTTTGTATAATGTCATGACAACTTGGAATATCCGCAACATAGGTCTTCTTTTTTCGTTGTAGCAATGACATTATACACAAAACTTTTAAAAAATTCTAAAAAAATTATAGTTTGGTTAGAAATTAGAACAATCAAACGTTACTTAACTAGATATTCAATAAAAACGGAGTAAGTCCACTGACTTACCGCTATAAGTTAGCGATGATTAAACCCATTTTCAATTGTTTTGGTAGATTTGTCACTGAAAAAGGATCCTAATATATCTTGCGCTTTTTACAATATTTAAATAGTAATACGTATTTAATATGGTAATGCATTTACTTACTAGACTAGACGGACTAGATTTCCTAAAAATTACAATTGTTTATATATTGTTTTTCTTTAATTTTTAAATTAATTCGAATTACTGTGAGATTAAACTCACTGAGAAATGCTTACTATGCTATTGCACGATAAACCAAATCTTTGCAGTTATTTGACCTGTAAGTATTAAAGAAATATACTTAAACCGGTCGAAGTCAAGTCTATAGATTTAGTACTTAGACCTGGTCTAAGTGATAAGTTTTAAGATCTTATAGTAAAAATACTGGTGTTTTAAAAGTTCACCTAATTTCATTCCAATAACTCGGATCGAGTCTAATTTATACTTTTCCTGTGTGCTGCGATATATATTTTTTCATAATTTCCAATAATTTTGATGCTGTTAATTTTTTTACATTTTTTTACTGTATCTGCACAGGTCTAACCCAAGCGTGTGTCTTGTTTTAAATTATGAAAAAATAATGCAAGTCCGAAATTTTGTTTCTACTCAACCACTGTCTACAAGTTTCAAACAAAGAGTTTTATCAGTTATTTTATTTCAGGCGTCTCCTTTACAAGACACCCTCTCAAATGACAGCATCTATATCGACATGGAACCGGCCGGCAGTGCGGTGCCTCGCAAATACTCATCTCAGGCGGCCATTTTGCGTTCGCAGTTTTTTCACTCTATCGACGAGAGGAAACCTCATAGTCAGAGTTTAGATGACAAAACCATAGTTGAGGTTTCCAATGAGGCGCTAGTTGACAAGCCTACTGCGTCTATGATAAAGGTGAGTGTCAAACTGTCAAATTACACTCACAGTTACTCCTTTGGAGGAAAACCTCATACTCAGAGTTCAGTCGACAAGACGATAGTTGAGGTTTCAAATGAGGAGCTAGTTGACAAGCTTAGTGCTTGATCTATGATAAAGGTGACTGTCACACTGCGCTACTTGACAAGCGTTCTGCGGCTATAATAAAGATGAGGTTAGGTGTAAATTAAAAAATTGTCAAATGTTAAGTACTAATTCTTATCATAGCGATCTCATACATCATCGATGAGTGCAAACCTCATAGTCCGAGCTTAGACGATAAAAGTATAATCAATCAAGATTACGTTTAAGGGACACGGGTCAGTGAAGAGGAAGAAGGGAAACAGCTGGTCATCTAGCTATAGAAGAGCTGACAATTAGAGAAATCCTCCTCACGTCAATGACGGTCAGCAGAGCACACGCACCTTGGAGGCTCGAGAAGAGGTACAAAATCCACATCCCAGACAGGGAAGCGTGGCAGAGAGACGAAATGATGTTTGAGGAGAGCGCTTTAGTTTGCTACACTGATGGATCCAAACTATCAGAGAGGCAAACCACAGGAGCGGGAGTATACGTGGAAAAACTAGAAGTTCAGAAGAGCTACTCGCTCGGTGAGCAGGCTACTGTTTTTCAAGCAGAAGTCTACGCCATAATAATGGCGGCAACCCTAGAAGAGGTTCGGAACAGCGAAGAGGAGCTTATATATATATATGCTCTGACAGTCAAGCCACCCTGAAGGCGCTAAACGCACCCAAGATTGCTGACGGCTTGGTGGAAGAATGCGCAGAGGCGCTGGAGACCCTAAGCGATGGCAAACGGGTGACGCTGGTTTGGGTTGCGGGACATACGGGGGTACCAGGCAACGAGAAGGCGGACGAACTCGCACGACTCGGGGCAGGAACCGCCTATGTAGGACCGGAACCACTTTTAGGCGTGACAAAAAGACAAGTGCAAAGCGGACTCAAGAAATGGGCCCAGGACGCGCTATTAAACTCCTGGGAAACAGGAACGGGTTGCAGACAGACCAGAGAATTCGTAGACCGTCCAAAAGCGACCAGAATTAGATGGATGCTGGGACGGACACGAAAAGACCTCGGACTGCTGATAGGTACTCTAACCGGACATAACCGGTTGAGGAAGCACATGACACGTATAGGAGTCGAGAATGACCCTACCTGCCCAGCCTGTGGACAGGAAGAAGAGACATCAAGACACCTCGTGGCAGAATGCGAGGCCTACGCAAGGATGAGACAACAGGCACTCGGAGCGCCAACTCTGAGCGAGGAAGAACTGCACATGCTCAAATGGGCAGACTTACTGGACTTTGTAAAGAGAACAGGAAGGTCCAATGAGTTACCCGACCATCAAAGGGAAGTGCAGAGAGTGGGTTAAGGGACAGACTTGGGGCATGGCAAAAAGGGCCTACTCTGGCCTACTTGTCAGACCTGCGGGTCAACCCCCTCACTACTACTACTAAAAATAATCAAGATTTCGAATAAGGCTTGAGTTGACAAGCTTACTGCGTTTTTGATAAAGGTGTGTGTCAAACTGTCAAATTACAAAACAGATTACGAAACAAGACGATAGTTGAGGTTTAAAATGAGGCGCTAGTTGACAAGCCTACGGCGTTTATCATAAAGGTGAGTGTCAAACTGTCAAATTTCACTCACTCTATTGGAAGCAAACTTCATAGTAAGATTTTAGTCGACAAGACGGTAGTTGAGGGATGGAATAAAGCGTTACCTACTTGACAAGCCTACTGCGGCTAATTAAGATGAGGTTAGGTGTAAATTAAAAATTGTCAAATGTCAAGTACCAACTCGTTCGTCGTTTTTTTACATCATCGATAAGAGGAGACCTTATAGTCAGAGTTTAGACGACAAAACCATAGTTGAAGTTTCGAATGAGGAGTAAATGACATATGTTAATCTCTTGTCAAATTTTTGACATATGTATACCTTATACCAGATAAAAGTAACTAGATGGGGAACTATGTGGATTTGGGAAACGGTAAGATAAAATTTTGGTCAAACGGGAAAAAAGTGGAGCTATTAGATGCTGAGGTTTAATTATTTTGTATGTTTAATTTTTAAAGTTTTTGAAATAAGTATGCAAACATTATTTTAGTTTGGCTTTTTTATCTCACTATTAGTATTGTTGTTTCAAGTACAACGGAAAAAATTTGTAAAATAATCGTCAAAAAGATTTTTTATTATATATTATTATTTTAAATTTTTTTGTCATTTTTAGCATCCAAATCTGACGATAAAGATGCGTGACAAGAATTAAATCCTACTCGATAAAGGAAAATGCCTTTCTTGTGGGTGCCTAAAGCACCAGTCCTGCGGGTAGGATAGAGGGGAAAATTTTTGCCACCAAGTAACTTTTATGTTAGATTATAATTATCGTGCTGTCCACCGGTGTAAGCTGAAAAATTGTCTAAAATAACCACGGATTAGAGTTGATTTTTTTGTTTGTGTTTTTGCCAGTTTTTGTTAATTAAATCTGGGACAAAATCTAACTGTCAAAAATTATGCAGGGTACTAAAACGTTACTTCTATTAGAGTGGGGCAAGATTTTTTCTTTTCCAACAAAAACAATAAAAATAATAACAACTGCCAGTTGGCGCCATCCTATCCGCGATAAAATCAAGGTTTAGTGGGTTTGGTTGGGCTGGCTAACGGTTTGCCTACGAGTGGCCTTCTACTCCCATGTCAATTTCAGCTTTTTGTTTCCAATCTCTTGTTGTTCGAAAATCTTTAAAAATAGTAGACAGAGGCAAATAAAAACCAACGATCAAACGAAACCTTATAAATATTCTACAATTAATAATTCTGTTTGTTTGCAGGAAACAAAAAACCTCATTCTGTGCCAGCTGCAACCTGCCACGTCCACCCTCTCGCTCGAGAGGCAAAGCCTAGGCGGCGACGGGAGTAGTACTGCCGAGAGTTCCTGCGAAGAAGCTCAGCTGGAACGGCCTCTTATCAGCGAACATCAACAAACTGTGGTCATTTGTATGTCTGACAACGGTGCTAACAGTAATTAAGGACTATTACATTTTAAGGTGGGAAAGTGAGATTTTTTTTAAGTGGCATAAAAGCGGCTTAAGGTCCACGCGCGCTGCTTTAGTTTACGCTCGGTTCAGTATCGGACACCCTCAGTTAATCTGTTCTTATTCGATGACTTCAGACGTCGCACAGCTTAGACCACAGATTACTACATAGAAATAGACATTTTTGAATAAAAAATTAATCGATTTCGTCAGATTCAGGCAAAGATAAAACCTATTTTAAGAATAAAAAATGATCACCATATTCCCACGTAGTAGACAAAAATAGTAATAAAAATTGTGCGCGCGAGTAATAAATCTTGTTTATTTAAAGAAAACAGTTTCTTTTCGACCATTCAGTCCCAGTTCCCTCTTTCAGTGCCGTAGTCATTTCGAGCGTTAGCGTAGCCGACCACGTGATTTTACGTTTAACCCAATGCAATATACACAGAACGGCTAGCAGATAATAGTGTGCGATAGCCCTTAAGGTTAAATCCGAGACCGAACGGAACCAAACCATTACGCGTGGAGCTTTATTGCTTTAAATGATTCGGTTTTTTTTTTAGATTTCCATGTCTGAATGTTGCGGTATTGGCCATCAAATACTATAGTCCTTTCTGTCCTCTCTTTTTTATTCGCTTATAACCGCTATTAAATTATATTCTCTTTATTTGCTCTTCACTACATAGCCTGTCTAAAAAAGGTCATTATATTTGAAGTGTGAAACCCATTGTTAAAGGGTGCAGGTAGAACTGTCGATAGCCTTTGTTAAACCTTACAAAAAGGGATAAGGCACGTATCACCAGATTAGGTGCGTTCGATAATTTTACAATGTTTTCCAAAATTTAATAATACATTTTCAATTTTTGCACAGACTCGTGAAAATCCCATAGTGGTTATTATGATTGCAATAGCGCGTGCCACTTTTATGGCAGTTTTTATGTGGCGTATTTTAATGGAGTAACTATACAGAGTGTTCCCGTATAGTCCAACCAAGGTATACTGGGCCAAAAGTAGGATTCATCATAAACCGCCAGGAAATGTTATCTAACAAAACAAAATGAATGTCGCAAAGTTATAGAATAACACAAACAGGTTAAAACGTGTACATAATAAACCTAAAATGAAAATGAATAGATCTTTTTTTTTTGTGAATCTAAATATATTTAATATGTTGACATTTGGTCCAGCCATTTTTAAAATATTAATAATATAATAAATAATAATATGTACAACAAAGACGTCATCAGTTGTTAAATAATGACAAGTGCTAGTTTGTTAATCAATAAAATTAGATTTTTGAAAGACAAATATTTCAACAACGGCTGCACCAAATGTCAACATATATATTTTTAAATTCCGAAAAAAGATCTACAGTGAATATGGGTTATACCAACATTGAACGGACCGCTTAATTTCGGTCGTTATAACCGAGCGTCGTTATAGAGAAAAAAGGTAACAAAATGGGTCGGTTCGTCGTAATCGATATGTCGTAATATCCGAAATCGCTATAAGCGATATTCACTGTCTTTGATTTGAGTTTAATATATTGGCTGTTCCGTAAGAGATTTACTATGTTTGAATTTTTTGAACCTTTGCGATATTCATTTGTTTTGTGACGGTATATTTCCTGGGGATATAAAATAACTTGCATTTACACTTTTCTAATATGAGCAGTGAAGAACCTTGGTTGAAATATACAAAAACACCCTGTATCATCTTCGTCTTCTTCCAAGATCCAATAATTTTGAGTTCTCTTCTTGTTTTATCTTCTTGGTAACTACCGTCTACCCCAATATATCATCACAGTATGCCGATACCTGAGTCAATGTATTACCGACATGACCGGTTTGCGCACGGTGACCATTCGTTTGTCACTGTATTGATTAAGCCACCTTTATGTTAATCGGATAAGTTGTATTAAAATATTCTGTAAATTAAACATATTTTTATAATTATTTTATTTTCTTTTTTATATATTTGTGTCTTGTTACGGACAATATAATGTCTGTACGTACAGGGAGATCATAAAAGTCATGCAATTTACCATTTGAAATTTAAATAACTTTTTTATAAACAAAAATATTTAATTTTTTTATCTAAAAATGTTTTTAAACAAAAAAGTTTTTATGTTTAAAATGTTAAAGTGGCTATTGGTTCACCCTGTATACCGTTTTAACCAAAAAATTATTAATAATATGTTTCGTTGACTTCTGTTTTCTAATGTTTATTTTATACACGATATAATAATGTTTTTTACTGTAAACAATGTTTGAATATATTACCGATTTATTGAAGTCAATTTTATTGTATATTTTGACCGGTGTGGGTTTAAGCTATAAGCTGAAGTTAATTGAAGTTTTAAGATGCAAAGGCAAACGGCAAGAAAGTCAAATTTGACAAAATACTAATACTAGGTTCGGTTCGGTGATATAGAATATTTTAATACGTTGTGGTGTTTGTACACTAATTGGTTTTAGCTTTAGAAAATCGACTGCATATGCAGAGCCGCCTGGTGGCTAAAATCCACTGTCTCAATTGAAGGGTACTTGCCATTTTTGTCTAAAATTACACACAGTTTTTTAGCCTTTTTTAAACGTGACAAAAAGACATGATTTTATAGGAAAAATCGCCGAAACGCGTCGTTTATCCAAAGTTAAAACAAAATAACTGTTTTATCAAAAGAAAAATTAATTTAAAAGCATTGTAGTAAATGGAGTATTTGCTATATACAGAGTGTAAATGGTATGATATATTTTACTGGTTGATAGAGCAGGCCAAAATAAGAAAAAAAGTTTATATAACATGGGAGTCAAAACTTATCTGATTTTTGTCTAAATCCTGTCAAAGTTTTAAAATTTGGAAGCCATTATCTTTCAAATACTAAAAATTTGACGTGTCCCACCTTAATAATAATTTGTTAGCAGGAATATTCTTCAATAGATCTAAAAAAGTTCTTGGTCTAAAAGTTAAAAGAATAATTTAAAAAAAAAACCCACAAGTTTTCTTGGCATGGCATTAGCGTATCATTTTGGCCCATATGAAAACTTGACCTTGAACTTTGTCTACACACCTTTGCCTAGAAAATTCCCTTTGTAGATTAGCCGGCAAGTTCAAACTTTTGACTGTAGGCATGTGTCACCTTACTGTCTCGTCTCAGTCTGAAGATAGAGCATGCGTGGACGGACCGGCCGCGGGCGATAATCACAATTTTACGAAAACTTAAAAAAAACAAAATGTATTCTATTCAGTAGTATGCTGACATGCTAATTATATTTATGGTGAATCACGGAAGCTTCCATCTCGCTGAGAGAATGTATCGGGAGAGAATTCCATTAAAAAATAATAAAAAAATTAGTGCCTTTTTAGAAAGATAAAACCCCTCCAGAAAAAATAACAGTCTAGGTAAACCCCTCAAAATGAAACCAGTGCGGTTACTATTTCCACCAAAAAATATCACCTTTTGCGGGCAAATAATAATTTTTTTTAATTAACGCTTTAACTTTATCAAACCAGATGCTCGTGCAACTTGCCGATAAAGCCTAATTTTGGGATAAGTACAATTTAACTTTGTTTATCAAGCTGTTTTGTTTTAATAAAACTTTTCTTTTATGTTTTGGGTGTAAAGAATAATGGTTTTAAGTAATTTTGTTAAACCGTAATACTTGTATTTGGGTACTTATGTACCTGTTGATCAACACTAACTTTTGGTGAGTCGTTCTTTTAAGCCAACCTTTTTTGTTTTTAAAAATTGACCAGTTTAAACACAAAACAATAAAAACACAAAAAAGAAAATGCGAAGATGCCTACTGCACAATAGGTATTTAGTTCAACTATCACTTTTAACATTAAAGGCGATGAGTCAAAACCCACTGTGGGTTAAAAAAACCTAATTTTGCCGGAAATGTCAGTTACTGTTTTAGTTTTGGGCAGCCGACTTACTTGAATTGAGAACTGGACTAAAGTTTTCAAATTTACCAGTTCTTTTTGATAGTTGGTACAGGGTTAGATTTATATAGGGTGGCGACTTCAAATCTGTTAATATTTAATTTCTTTATGGGCTTTCTTCCTAGCGCAAAAATTTTTTGGGCGGGCTCTCGGAAGCATATAAGCCCAACGTACATTGTTATGGAAAACGCAGGGTGATAGAGTTTTCTCATTTCTGGATGCCAAATAACAGTACCTACACATTGCTATAGAGGCGCCAAATAACTGTTATTTTGCCACCAAGTGCTGCGTGCCAAATAACAGTACGAATTGCTCTGGATACCTAAAATGGAAGTACATTTTGCCATCTCAGCGCTCTGTTTTTGTGTTTGCTTAGTCAATACGTCGTTTTGTGCAAGCATAGTTAATCCCTGAGAATTTCTCGTTCTTGTATTGAGACGCCACACACATACATGGCTAAAAGTTTTCCGAAAATTTATATATGGTCTTTGGTGGCTTAATGAGAGAGCGTTTGCGTACAGAGCAAGAGATTCCGGGTTCAAGTCCTGGCCGAAGACAAACGTTTTATAATTTTTCTTTCTTTAATTTTACTTGTTGTTTTTACATATGCATCTTGTTGAGTTGATTGGTTGCCGATTAGGTTTGGTTAGGTTTCATAACGTAGCAAATGCAAAATCACATGGCAGTGGACACTAAGAACTAATAAAATATTTGTTTTTAGAACGTACTTTTAATGTGTGTCAATGTGCTTATTTTTTGTAGTTTTGTATTGGCCACAGTGCGACCCTATAAAATTTAGGTTTTTTGAGAAGGCCAACAAATTTTTTTTTGGTTCCTAATAAAAGACTGCCCCGTCATTAAAAACCACTGCTCGCCTAAATCGCAGCTGGTCCTTCTTAAGAGATTTTTGAGATTAAAATGTTTTAAATGTTTTTTGTTAACAGTGTTTTAAAAAAAAATAATTTATAAATTTTGTACTGGCTATGAGGGTCATATCTGCTGATACCATCAAATAAGCAATGGCGCACCCAGGAATATGTCTTGGGGGGAGCCCGAGACCTTTGAGGGTGCCCCAGGCCTCATGATGGCGTATTTTGTGCTATCTTATCTTTTCATTTATGAAATATGTGAAAAATATCTAAAAACGTCTTAGGCTTGGGGGTGCCCGGGCCCCGCCCCCCTCCGGGTGTGCCCTGAAATAAGCAAAAACTGTCCGACTCACTAAATTATTTAATAAATCTTTGGTCGTTTGTTACCTCTAATAAAAATGAGTTCTCTCTTATCAGTCTTTGTTTTTTATTTCTGCGATGTACAATTTTTAGTTTTTATTAGATTATTATTAGTTTCCTATGTTTTCGTAGTGATTTAAAATGAATGCCCGTCCGAGAAACCGTTGCTTTCACGAAGAAAATCGAAGAAAGGTTTGTGCAGGGTGTGATTCAAAAATTAATTGTGGGAAAAAGAACCTGGATACCAAATTTAGAGTTTCAATGGCCTTGGAAAACCTTATTTGTGAGTTTTTAAACCCATATTGAAGTACTTCAGATGATAAGTATCCAATAGCAATATGTGCATTCTAAAAAAGAAAAAGAAAGTAAACTTAAAAAAAACTACCAATAATGCCTGATTATAAAAATAACGTGGTTTTAAAAAATACTAGAAATTTATGTATGCATATACCGTAATTGCATTATTTGCACCTGTGCGCGAAGTAAGGGACATAAAAAAAACCAAAAGAATTAGACAGCAAACTAAGATCTGCCAGACTTGCTTACAAACTCTTGGTAAAGGAATTCAGCATCCTTGTACCCCATATAAAAATAGCAACAACGCTTTAAAACTTCTGGAAGCAGCACTTGCTAAAAAGCAAGAACAAGTAGCAGTGTATATTATTAAAAAAAGAGTGGAAAGACAAAAGATTTATTACATATTTTAGTAAGTCGAATATTTTTTGCTCCTTTTTATGAGCGCACCCAGGGGGGCGCCCCTCCCCAAGCCTAAGACGTTTTTAGATATTTTTCACATATTTCATGAATGAAAAGATAAGATAGCATCAAATACGCCATCATAAGGCCATCCCCCCAGAGGTCTCGGGCTCCCCCCAAGACATATTCCTGGGTGCGCCACTGCTTATTTAATGGCATCAGCAGATATGACCCTCATAGCCAGTAGAAAATTTATAAATTAATTTTTTTTAAAAGACCAATAACAAAAAACATTTAAAAAATTTTAATCTCAAAAATCTCTTAAGAAGGATCAGCTGCGATTTAGGCGAGCAGTGGTTTTTAATGACGGGGCAATCTATTATTAGGAACCAAAAAAAAATTTTGGTGGCCTTCTCAAAAAACATTAATTTTATAGGGTCGCACTTTGTGGCATGCGTACTGTTATCTGGCATACATATGCAATTTTAATTCACTTGCATCAACTAATCAAAAAGCGTAGATACAGGCCGTTTGCCGTTGTGGTCTACTCATATATAACTTTTATTTTTTACAGGGGATCACCCCACTTCAAAAATTAACTTTTTTCATTTTGATTTTTTTGAAACAACGAAATATGTCAAAAAAAATCGTTGTTTTCCCTCTTCCATAAACTATCAAATAAAGCACCACACCACACGAAATATGTCAAAAAAAATCGTTGTTTTCCCTCTTCCATAAACTATCAAATAAAGCACCACACAAGTAAAACATTTTAAAAAATTCTAATTTTTTGAATTTTAGTTGATGTAGGAGGTAAAAATATTATGTCATGTGATAGAGATAAAGTAATGCAAATCACAATGATTTGCAGCGGGAATGTTTAGAAACACCTCTATGTTGCGGGCATTTGTCTCTACATGTAAGTCTTGCATAATGCAAAAAGTACATCACAAGCGACAAGCAACGTATGTTTGCCCCAATGTTATTTGGTGACAACCGAACCGAACCAAAACTAATGTAAAAAAAAATATTTTGCGGCACCAAAAGTGAGTAGGCCCCTTTGCAGGGTCGGACCAATGTTTTTTTTGCATTAGGAAAAAGGACTGTAAAAAACGGTTTTTGTTTTTTCCAGAAAACGAAATATTATCTCACTAGAGGTAGAGACCCTGTATGTATGACATATTTTAAGGAAATATAGAGAAACGACAACCTTATCAAAGTCAGACTTACTTAAGTTAAAATCGGAAGGAAAGGAGAGAAATATTGGTCATCTATACTCGAGCATTATTTAGGCGAGACGTACCTTCCGTTAATTCATGAGCGTCGGATAATAAAAATAAACGATTTTCGACAAAATATACACTGGGGGTGACGGACAAATATGTTTGTTTATATGTTGCATGATGATTGAGGTCACTTAACGCCAATGAACTTAACAAGAAAATAACATAACCACAAAATGTAGTTTTAGTAACTTTGATGGGTTTGTCGCGTCTCTATTTTTTTAAAATATGTCATACATACAGGGTCTCCAACTAGAGGCAGCGCTCCATTTAAAGTCACTCTGTATACAATTTTAAGGAATTGTTCTACTAAATACTGCTAAAAGAGGGAATATTCATAAAAACTCAAGTCATATACCCTAACTATATTTTTTAATGCGCAAAATGCATAATACAATTATTACAAACCCATGCAGAGTTTTATATTTGGGAGGAATCTATCTGTCCCTTTTTTCCTCCCCTTAGATCAGCCACTGCGTAAAGATTTTTTATCTATAACCCACACGATATGACGATATTACATTACCCATTTTAGCCTGTTTGAGTTACAAAATAAAATTTATTACTGTCCTAGTGATGTAATGAGCTCATTACAGCACTAGTGATGTAATAAGCTCATTACGTCATTTTCAGTAATAAATTACATGTTATTTTAATTTTTTTATTTAGTAAGGCCACTGCATAATATATTGTAAAAAATAAAAATCATTTTGAATACACAAAAAACCAAAAAGTCTGGGTCGTAGATAAAATATTGTATATCACACGTACGGTAAGGCCCATTACAGCATTCGTGTAGTCACCACAACTCGGTCTACGTCTTCGTGGTATATACCGCACAAGTAATATAAATAACTATTAACTTATAGATAATAGAAAAAAATATCTTTAAAAAACACAAACCTTCACTTTTACACTTTAATACAATTGCGATGTTAGATGTCGATCGTACAAACCTGACCTGACCTGACCTTTTACGACAGCCAATATTATTGTGATCCCATCATACCCATTTGCATGTGGGGTTGGTAGCCTGGATTGCCAGTTTGACCGGGCATGGGCATAGCAGGAGATCTAAAAACAAAATTTAACTAATGCCAAACAAACAACACAGCAAGTGAAACAAAATTTCGGACTTCCATTGCGTTTATTTATTTTAAACACGAAGTGTCTGTTAGTTATATCTTTAATCGTAAGTGTAAACTAAACAATCCAGTCTACAGGCTACTACTTATATTACTAGGTGTGCAGTCGGGTATGACGGCCCGCCATCTCAATCCTAAGATGCTTGTTTTCCATAAGAAGTGGTTTCGATTTGTTGGGTATGTCAGTGCTTGGTTGACTAAAAATCTTTCTATCTATCTAATTATCTTTTTTTTGCGTTAAAAAAGCAATAAACTTTTGTTTTCGCCAATGTTACCTCTTATGCAAAACTTTAGCTTTAGACCATTAAATCCTCCCAAGTAACATTAATACCACTCAAGGTTTTATTAATTTGGTTCCTATGTTATTTAGAGGGTGCTGTTATGGGTTTTAGGATCAATTTGGCTACATAAAGGTAATTTATATTGCCAATTACCCAAATGGGTGTTATACAACCAAAAACTGATATTAGATAGGCGGCCATATAGAACCTAGTTTCCTTAAGGTTTTTAAGAGTGGTAAATAGAAACTCTAGACTTTTGGTTTTTGCCATTACTTTTAGGCATTTTAAAAAGATTTTATAGGAAGGCTTAAAGGTAAACTTAATTCTTTTGTATTTATAGTTGCCCATAGCTGTATATTAAATATTATTTAAATAGGCGGCCATATAAAACCTTGTTTCCTTAAGGGTTCTAACAGAAGTAAGTAAATACTTTCGTGTTTCATTTTTTTTAGGTATTTCTTGTAAAAATAATAGATATACCTAGGTACAGATTGGTACCTACCTATTGCAAAATTGATTATTTAAAGCCCAATAATTAATAATTGTTGAGTTTCCGTCCTCCTGGGTAGGACACCCAGGCCTAGATAAGGCTTGTTCAGACGGCCAATATAAGAGGTTGCCCTCCAACCTGCAGGCACAACGAATATCATTGCACTGGCCCTCTCGATTGTGTCGAAATTGCACAATAAAAACATTTAAAAGTGTTGAATTATACGCTTTTAAACACTTTAAAAACAAATACAAAAAATGTAAGTGAGGTTATGTTGACTATGTTTACTTTGTTCTTTTTTGTTGGTTTCATAAGGGCAATCAAAAATCCTTGTTGTGATACAGTAACAAATAAAACCAAGTGACCACTATAAAACCATAATGGCGTATATAAATTTATTTAAAAAATATTGTAAAGAGAAAATATTTATCTAGTCGTTTTAGCAGTGTTTTTTAACAATAATTTTACCTTAATTTTGATTTATGTAAACCAAACAGACTTTTTTAATGGTGAATAGTGTAAATGATTTTTTTTTAAATTTAAATATTTGTTATTATGTTATCAAAAAACTATTAAAAAGCATTCTTGAGCTGGCGCGCTTGTTTTGAGAGCTTTTCAGATACGATTTTATCAGAAACTCGGTATATTTTTATGTGATAAAATAATTTTGGGACTCTGACATTTTTGGCAATATTGTGACCTAAATTATTTTATATAGCCATTGTGAATCTAAAATATCGCCATAGCTTTTATAGGAAAACTTCTTTACTCTAAAGGTATTATGGTATTCAACAGAATTGCCAGGATACCAAATTACCAAATAATAGGATAGAGGACGTTTCTGAGTTGCTTTTAGAACCTGGTATAATATATTTAGGCTCTAAAAGGTTCTATACTGGTGGAACCGCTAGAGGGCGAAGCTGGAGTTTATTTCTTATGGGTTTATAGTGAGTTTAATAGGTTGCCACCACCAATTGGGGAGTCCCATTTAGGAGGTCTAAGGGGTATAACGATGAGTGACCTTAGTATATAAGGGTAATGGGAACGTGCTAGCGACCAAACGTTGAAACTAATGGTTTTAAGGAAAGGCGCTGGCAACCTTTTAGCTTCTGCTATAAATAAAGAAATGTTACTTGGGCTGTGATCATTTGTGTACTTTTTTTTTATATTCCTTTACTCTACCCTGAAGAGGGCGTTTCGTTTCTCCTACATATAGTTTATCACAAACACGGGATTTGGTAAATGCATTCATTAATATTTAAGGGACGTTTTGATTTTGTTTTAGTTACAAAACTCATTATCGTATTTCCCGATGAAAATACTATTTTGATATTACAGTGGACTGTATTAGTTTACATTTGAAAATAAATGTAATTAACAAAGACAATGGAAGTCCAAAATTTTGTTTCTACTCAATTATTGTCTACAAGTTTCAAACAAAGAATCACAGACCTAAATATCAGTTGTGTGTGTGTATGTGTCTGTCTGTCTATGTACATGTGGAGCTGAAACCTGTTAACCGATTTTTATGCAGTTTTTTCTGGTATGTTTTGTAAAAACTGGTTAAATAGTTCCAGAAATAATAAACGTTTTTCAGACCGATAAGCTTAAATTTTCACAATATGTCTTTTTATTTATAGAATTTTATATTTCTCTGATTTAATTTTATTTTATCAGTCCATGTTAAATTTGAAAATATAAAGGCAAACATCTCAAAAACTAATCGATTGATTTTCGAAATTTTTATAGATAAATAGAAGCCACAAGCGTTTTGGCATATTGGATTCAAATGAAAAGTAGACGTTTTTAATAAAATTTCTATTTGACAAGTTGTCAATGAACTTTTGGAAGGCAAAGCCATTCTTGAGTTGACGTAGCCGCTTACTTGGTATTTTTTAAACACATTAAAAAATTTGTATCTTAAGGTAACTGATAATGGGTGTTTTAAAGCTTAAGAAAGAGATGGCGTTGAGAGCGCGGCACCCATTATCAGTAGCCTTAGTTTATCCAAACCATAGGTTGGGGTTCATTTAAAATCCAACATCCCAGTACAGATGAGAGAGTACAGATGTTGTATATAAGTACCCAAGTGTAACGTAAGGCTAAACCCCCCTCTACCTTGAGCATTACAGAATTTAAGAATGGGCCCTTATGTAAAAACGTTTTACTAATAAATATAAAATAAAATCGTCAGCCACACTATGGCGATTTTGGTAAGTAAACAAACGGGTAAGCATAATGGGAGAAAAGGCCCACAAGGTGGCCTATTAGAACTACTGACCTGATCTGCTGCATGCCTCCACCTGGGACCCCAGCTACCGGACTCTGCTGCTGAGGTTCGCTCGGAAGTGTGAATTTGGTAAGCAATTCTCGTAGGGCGGGGAAGATAGAACATTCTGCCATGTTGGCCTGTACGTAGCAAATAATCACATGTAAACCATAAATTGTTTATAATTAAAAAAAATTATGTAAAAGTAAATTAAAAGCATTAGTTCAGTTCAAAAGTGGTCACCCGGATTAAGCGCTTCTCATTTGATAATTACGATCTCTATCCAAGCGTTCATGATTAAAACGTGTGAAGTCATAAATGACGCCATTATATAATAATGATAATAAGATAATTTCCAAGCGGTTTCGTTGCTTTTACATTCAACTGATTTCAAGGTTAAACAGGGGTCACCCAGAATTTGAACTGGTTATTTGCCGCTGGACCACTTAGACTATTTAATTAAAATAGTACCTAGATGTTTTTAGAGAATCATCCCAAAGCAAAACTACGCGGAAGACAGCACCAAAATCAAATGCGATCGAAATGCACTGAACTCTATATACTGCCGTGCTTGTCTTAAGAGTGGTACATAGCTTTAATGATAGATCAAATTGAGTTTGCGGTGTTTAAAGGTAAATTATAAAATATACGGCCTATGGACATTATCACATTTTAAGCTAACATTTTTTTTCCACTGGATTGAAAGGTTTTTAATTCTTTTGTCAAAGAATGAAACTTGTCATGTCAGTAACCAGTTGCGCACGAACGTTTGTACATTTTCGTCGCCCTTCCAATTTTCTTTTAGTGGCAGGCACATAGCGACAAATAAGGACTGTCAAGCGAGTGTTCAAGTGTTTCCCAATGCACTTCGTGCAATTTTTCTTGAGTCAATGCAGCTGTGTGAGTCAAAGTGTTTTGATGAAGCAGAATCTCATTTCGAATAGGCATATGTCATATTTTTTGCCGATAGACAACTTTCCCTGCGGAAAAACGGGTCCTGGCTTTCCTCGGTGCTGCCTCTCCAGGTCTCTAGGTCATCCCAACTTTATTTGTGTTATTCTTAGACTTGGGTCCTTGAAAGTGTTTCATCGCTGAACTGTGCGGAGGACGGGTTTACGCCATAGATACAGAAAAATAATTAGATAGAGCTTCGACTACTGCTCAACCTACAATACCCCTAGAGGTCGTTATGGTAAACAAACATATAGGGTCACTGAATCGCAAAAACGCGTCGCGTCGCGAGGCTTCATAATACAGTGACCTTCCAAGCTTAGTATAAGCCACCACCCCTAGAGGTCGCCATGGAAAATGAGCAGATATCTTACTTGAGATCAGTTATGTATGATGTTTTACCATGCTGTGCCAGTCAAAGTTGGCCTTGCTAATCTGTGTACAAATGGCGGATTTCAATTTCTTTCTATTTCCTCCAGTCTGCGCCAGTTTGACAAGCGTTCTATTTATTTTTCTATTTCTATGGTTTACGCCCTCCCGGGTTGAAAATAAACCTTTTGGTCAGACATGATGCTATTACCAGCTCATCTAATCGGCCTCGCCAAAACGACTTCCCCCCCCCCCCCTAGAGATGGCCAACCAGCGATTCTAGTGGAGCAGTGACAAGACGTGACTGCTCCAGTCGCGTCACGGTGACAAATAGCAGTGATTTTTTGGATCAGTTTAACAAATACATGTAAATGGCACATCTATAAGGAAATCGCAAACTAGAAAATTGTTTCCTACGGTGCGCTGTGCTGCCACGTCGACGCAACGAGACAGCCGGAGCGGGCCGGCAAACAGTCACTGTAAAGTCTATGCGTGCCCACCTTGATTCAAAAAACGCATCAGGTGACGCTGCATTTAAAACCGGTGCAAAACCATGTCCCGTCACGAGATGCGCTTTTTAAATCGGGGTGGGCACGCAAGGTGGAAACTAGGCTTTACAGTAAAATTGGGTGTAACTTTTTGAGGTACTTTTTATAGTTCGGTCGAGGCGCTCAGTGCCAGACTTTGACAAAATGTCACTGCTATTTCGTTCGTTCGTTCTTGAAATCGCAACCCACCTCTACTCCCCTTCCTCTTCTTGACATCCCTACCTAACATATAACGAGCCACTTTACCTATCGTGCGCTAAATAGAAAATTCCGGTTCATATTTTATTCACCCCCGTATGTTTTAAACACCATAACTAAAACTACAGATACCACTTTTTGGCCAAACACGGCGTATAATGCAAAAACTAGAGAGCAAGTCGTCATCTACTTCTAACCACAAGCATTCGCGAAGACATCTTGTAGCTCGTGCATTTTCGATACTGCACGACGATCAATATTACCTGAAACTGGCTAAAATGCTTCAACATCTGATTGGCAGCGGACAGGGGTGTTGATAAGTACTCCCTTTTCTCCGCCAGTTGAGTCACGTTGGCACCAATATCGTAGATTAGCGGAAGAACTAACGGTGGAGGTGAGCTCTCTTCCATGTTGTTGTATTGTTGCATTCCGCATATGCTTGTTATTTGAAGCTGAAACAATTTTTTACTTTTAGTACAAAGCAAATGAAAAAAATAGTGGTTTATATAAATAGTTTTTTAATAAAAAGTGACATTTTCATTCCTTCCCCGTGGGAGTATGATATAATTTGTATATTGTTACGGGTTCACAACGACAAATTAAAACTCGCAATTGTTAAAAAACGATACGTCAATTTATTCCCATAAATTATGTACAAAAAAACACGCACTTAAATTTACTAATAACTTGCTAATAATTCACTACTTTAATACGCCTATTAACTTCGCGTTAACATCTAGCGATCACTACCATTGGTTATCTCTGACTGCCCGATGCACGACGTCCGGCCCTATATATGAGGGTCTGCCTACAATTCGAGAATTTTCCATCCTTGTTCGATTCGGAATCATTCCGCCCTTTTCTAGAGCCGGACCGTTCACATACCAGTTTGTCACAGATAACGCAACTAAAACATAGATTAAGAATACAACCATAAAATACGTCAACCTAATACTACACTAAACCTAAATAAATTCTAACTATAAAATTTAAATAACTTAAATTTGTAATAATATGTTAATTAAATTTTTAGTCAAATATAGTAGATAGGTACTATGTGGCACTTTTTATCCCAAGGCGAAAATTTTTCTACACGTTTATTACGAGCTATATAACTTATTCTTGGCACTTTTCAACCTTTTTTCCGAGATATTTTTCAAACAATCTTAAAAAATGATTATTATTACTGAAAATTTGAAATGCCCCTACTCTATCAAAAGTGACACAACTACTACATGGTCGAATTGGTTACTATGGGCAAATGTGTTTACAATGTAAACATTCACATTGATTTTTACATTTTATCCGTAATATACTTTTAACGTTAGGTCAATTTGCTATTTTAATACCTTAATCACTTTTCATTCAGATTTTTACGTTTTATTTCTGATCCACCACTTTTCCTCTCGATAAAATTTTTTATAATTTTTTTAATAAAATGCTATTCTTCTGGTGTGATTATTATTTCCTAGCGGGGAGCCACAATCGTCATTACGTTAGTAGTTTCTGAGATAAATACGGAAGCTATACACCCTGTATGTAAGTAAAATATATAGGCTGTCACAAAAAATATATATTAAAAACAGTCTGTATAGCGTGGGTCCGTCATTAATTACATAATGGCTAAAAATGTAGGATTTATTTTGAACAAATGACCAGTTTAGAATAACAATTAAGGAACACCTACATAACATTATACAGGGTGTTACAGAAATAATGTATTATATTAAGCTGAGTAATCAGACTAAAGTCACTGCATCCTGGAAGCCCTAAATAACACAGGGTATAATACAAAAATAAAATCTATATCTTTTTTTACTTTTTTATTTTCAGTTTATTTTTTTAAAACTTTTTGTAATAATAAATTCCCTAAAAACGAAAATAGAAGATTAAAGTTGTATGGAATCATGCATCACAACGAAGGTAAAAATTAAAAACAAAAATTTGTTTATAAAAAACTTGTATATTTAAAATTTTGTTTAAGTTGTTATTAAATCTAATCCTAATGCCCCATGAAAAAGTTCTTTCTAAGAAAACGTAATAAAAATATTTTTCAAAATTCATAATTTCTTTAATTTTATTAATCTGAAAAAAAAAGCTTTTATCTTTTTTTGACACCTTCTATATAGTCCTTGTCATATGCAGTTACACTTTTGTGAATTTGACATGAAATAAACATATTTCTTAGCCAGAAATATAATAAAAAGTAATGTTTGTCATGTTGGTATAAAATTAAAGGTAAAACTATAATAAATTATTCCCATAGCACACTGTATACTTTGGAAATTGGAGTAGGTAGGTAACCACACCGGGTATATCTATTATATCAACATTTACATTCATTAAAAATAGTGTTAGCGTTAATTAAAATGTGGCTCTAATTTTGTATTAATTCTGTTTTGTTACAAAACCCTTCAAAAGATAACAAAATAAGTTAAAGATAAGCAAAATTATATTTACTGATATCATATCTACATAAGTAGGTAATACAACATATTATATTAAGCAGATGCAGTTCTAAAAAAATGATTCTAAAAGAAAAAACGATTTGAAAAAGTGTGTTTTTCTAAATAACGTATTGTCACCATATACATATCACGGTATACTGGCACAAATTCGTCATTTTCGCGCATAAGGTCACGTTGACCATTAACGTTGTATAGAGTTGCAATTATAAGGTGTGATTTTTTTGATTTTCCAGTCGTATATGTGTATTTATGAATTTGTTTTCCTTTCAGCAGTGGTGTTTAAGACTATTTTATCTAAATATGATTCTTTTATTTTATTTTTATAACAGTCAAATTTAAATTAGAGGATGAAAATGCCGTGGGGGGGTGTGTATCTGGGTATGGGTCTGTCTACATTAGTACCTGCATATAGGGTAGCCTGGAAAAACTTTTAGAAAAAATCTTTGGACACGTCAATTTTCTTTGCAACAGGGACACTTTCTTGTAATCTTCAGTTATTTTAATCTATCAACCCCTAGCTGGGGGGGGGGGGGGGGGGATTTGACCCATTAATTTTAGATAGGAAAAGGGATACCTCGTTCAAAAGAGGTGTTAAAAGCTTTTACAAAAATGAATATTTTGAAAATTTATTGAGTAGTTTTCTAGATATTCGCATTTAAAAAACGTAAAATAATGATTTTAAACGCGAATATTTTGAAAATAAGTTGGTTAAAAATTAAAAAAGTACCGAAGTTGAAAGAATAATAAAAGGCCTTTCTAACAAGGTGCCACTTAACACTTATTCCTGAATTTAATTTTACGGGTAAGTTACCCCTAAAATTAAAATTGGGAACCAAGGTCAAGATCAGCATTAAAGGCTATTATTGGACTTTTTAATTCTGTACCTTTTTTAAATTTTAAGTTATTCATTTTCGAGATATTTAACCAAAATTAGGATTTTACATTTTTTAAATGCAAATATCTCGAAAACTAACTGAGAGATTTTTGAAATCATATCATGTATTAGCATTTAAAAAACCTAGATTGGTAGATAGAAATAACTTAAAATAAGATCACAAAAAAGTGTCCCCCTTGCAAACAAAATCGACGTGTCTGAGGGTTCGGTAAAAACTTACTCTGAATACCCGAAGTGGCCTCCGGTATGTTTTCGCCGGGCTTCCCTGTACAAAGTATAAAAGGCAACTTCAAAGGGGTAAAGTCAACCACGGACACCGGCGTTTCGGAAAAAGGTATTTCCATCCCCAGCGTGGCTTTCTTCCTTATAGACCCGCCATGGACTTAGTTTCCTTGGTTCGCTGTCGACTCGTTGATTGAAAAATAGGTTTCATTTATTTTTTCATTCTTTCTGATTTACCTTGTATCTTATAGTCAGTTTGATTACGGTAGTCAGGCAAGCCACGCTGAGGATGGAAATGCCTTCTTCCAAAACACCGGTGTCCGTGGTTGACTTTACCCCTTTGAAGTTGCTTTTTTTACTTGGTTATCTCATTGTTTTCGGTACCCAACCGACGCCGTGACTAAATGTCTTTCTCCTTATAGACTGGTGGACGTTTTCGTCCCTTCATAGACTTAGTTTCCTTGGTTCGCTGTCGTTTAACTCGTTGAATAGAAAATAGGTTTCACCTATTTTTCATTCTTTTTGATTTCCCTGTACAGAGCTGAAGATTTTAAAGTAACAGACGCCGATATCTGTCATTTGCATGTAGGGACGCTAAATTGCCCCTGCAAATTGGTTGGTGAGTAGGCAGCTTAATGCGGTTTTTGATCTGTTGAAGGCATATCTTTTAGGGAGTGATTATATTTGGGAGATAATAAGCCTTATGTACACCGATCTCACACACACATTATAGTCGTCTATAACTGATAAACTAGCATTTTTTCTGTTATATCCTTGATTGGCCATACTTCTGAGCCGTATGTAATACTACTTTTTACAATGGTGTTATATATAAGCTTTTTGGTATGTTTTGATATACTTTGGTCCCAAATTATTCCATTTAATAAAGTTATTGCTTTTCTTCCTTGTACGTTTCGATCTTTTATAGCTTTGTCTAGTGTTCCGTCAGCTGTAATTTTTAGACCTAAGTATTTATACTCATCACAGGACTGAATTCGCTGCTCGGTATTTAAGATTAGATCCACCGATACACATATACTCTGTCTTATTGAGATTAACCTCTAGTCCCCACTTATTGTACTCTTCTATTAGTTTTCGTGTCATATATTCGAGGTCGTCATAATCCTGAGCCACTACTATCTGATCATCGGCGAAACATAAAGTATACAAGGTGGTTTCGTCCAACGGAATTCCCATGTTTTGGCATTTTCTCTTCCATACTTTAAGGACTTCCAAGTATATCTTGAAGAGCGTAGGCGAGATACAGCAATCTTGTTTAAGACCTTTATTTACTTGAAAGCCTTTGGTTAGTTTTGCTTTTATTTTAACTTTTGCCTTACTATTGCGGTATAACTCTTTGATGGCCTTAATCAGTTGTACGCTTATGTTTGTGGTTTCCAACGCTTTCCAAAGTAGATTTAGTGGTATACTATCATATGCCTTCTGCAAATCGACGTAAAGACATGTTCAGATTTCTATTAATAACCTTTCGAGATATAGGAACTTATTTAACCCTTAATTTCACCCTCTTATGATTGACATTTTGAAAAATGCTTTCTTAGCATACGCCTACATGTGAATCTAACCTTTAATTTTCATAATTATATCTCTGATGGCATAAGCTGTGCAGTTACCGGGTCTAGTATAACGTGATCTATATATATTAAGCAAATGCGGTTCTAAAAAAAATTGTATCTAAAAGAAAAAACGAGATTTCTTTAAATACAGTGTTGAGTGACAAATATCGACAGTTCTGCCAACATGTGGATGGACCTACTAGCGTTAGCGCTGGTTCTTTTTCTAAGCTTTGTATTTGTAAACAACAAAAAAAATCCGAAAAAAGTTTTCGGCGTGTATAGTCGACCGGGAAAATGGTATTTTATAAAATACCCGGTGATGTTTTGTCTGTTGACGTTCAGAAGACTGAAGTTTTATATTGTTGGGAAAGAACAGCTGGTTAATGTTGAGGAGCTAGAGAAAGTAAAGCCGTTGTCTGATCATGAGAATGCGTTTGATGCGGTATTTTTACACGCTACATCCCAAAATGGTTAGTATTATTACAAAACCCTATAAAAAATGAATGGATCAATGATGTTATCTTCCTAGCCCATTAGCACATTCCAAGTGAACTTCACGCTATATTTATCTATATAACCTTGCAAACAGTTTTTGTAAATATCTCAGAAATGGAAGCTTCTATGAAGTTTTTAGTAATAATATAAATTATCCAGAAAAACGTCGTCGTCAGACGTCAGACGGTCAAAATACACCCAAATAAAACATTTTCGGCGTTATCTAAAAAAAAAACCGTTGTTAGCGGGCTAGGAAGGTAAAGCAATATATTTTTCTTTCAATACAAGTATTACACCCTACAATATTAAGTTACAATATGTGCTAAAAATTTGGAATCGCAACCATGTGACGCCTAAAAATCTCTATAAAAATTAGAATAAATAGACCATAAGAATGGGTTTTTGAAGTAACAAATTAAAAAAAAAACTAGGGAGGTTCTGATCCATTTATTACTTTCTTAATTAGGGATTTACATCTGCGGTGGCATGGAAAGACGCCACGAAGCCAAAGTAAGCGGCTTGCTCTACATTTTACTACCCGAATACGGCCTACTGTGCTCCGAGAAAATGCCAAGTTGCGATCTACGAGCTGATTCGGGATCACTTATGTCTGGGAAGGAATGGGGAGCAGAGGGATTCAAAATGACGCCCGTTACATCTATGAAGGAGTGGAGCATATCTTTTAAAGGTAACTAAAGTAAAATTATAATTTTATGACATGACATTTGTGAGGGTAAGACCAGGATGACAAGTATGTAAAACTAAAAAAAATCACAAAAACAAAAGACAGCGTGAGGAAGAGTTTCTTTAACTAGGTGGTAAAGATATCTGTAGCTATTGCGCGATTGCCGTAGTTTTTCTCTGATAATACACTGATATCTATTTACAGTTCAGTATACAGTCTGTGCGAAATTTGGGATTTTCTTTAATATTAGGTAAACGGAAAAATTATTTCTGCAGATGAGTTTTGCTTTTTCTAAAACTTACTTAACATCTATTAGATAAAAGTTGACTTGCACAGTATACAAGGTAATAAACAACACAACTACTTTGCATAAGCGTAAAGTACCCTTTTTTGGATGGATAGAACAAAATTGTACTATAAAAAGTTGTTTAGAATTAAATACGAAGGTTTAGCTTACTATGACGACTTTGATAGGTAATTTTGAAATTTTCCGAATTTTTTTAAAGGACTTTTCTATTCTTTTTTATCAATGAATAAAAAAAATATTTTGTAGGAAAGATGCGTCTAGCAAGAAACCCCGAAACACTGGTTCAAGTTGACCTGGAAACAAAATGGATCAGCGACGGATATCCGTGGTTTATGTACGAGTCAGAAATTCCTGTCAAGATGTTGGCAAGTTCAATTGCCAGAGAGCCTTGGTCCAGAGAGTATTTTGACGCTTTGAAGAATGCCCATCAGACTCATTATGAACAACATGGTTACCTTAATGGCACTGTGAAGGTTGATGGGAAGGAGGTTTCGTTGAAGTTGGATGCTTTCAGGTATGATTGGGTAGTTTTTAATAAAAACACAAAATGCTTTTATACAGGGTTCGTCAACGATCGTTTGGCCATTGAAAATATGTGAATTAAAGTAAGATCGTTATTTAAATAAATGGCACTAAGTAGTTTAGCGCTGTTGTCAAGTTAGCAATTCAAGAAAATGGTTTTCTTTTCGCGATCTAATGACGTTACTCTTACCGGCTGAGTAGGCCAAAGCCGGCCATTAATAAAATCCAAAAAACACATTGATTTTAATTGCTGTTGCGCCATCTCTTAGATATCATTTGATCTGCGTAACTAATAATCAATACTGCGAATCCGTAATTCTGCTTTTAGTTCAGGCCCTACATCCGAGATTACAGCCATGTACTGCGTTTAATGATAGAAGCAACACACTTGGCATGGATAGACATGACTCGCCCGAACATTTTATGAAAGGGAACCACCCTCTCCCTGACAGGGGTGGTCCCCCCCCCTTAAACGTGCTTTTTGATAGTTTTTTGCTGATAACTCGAAAACAGTCAACTTTTTCAAAAATATTCTTCTTCTTCTTCTCATTTTTCAAGCGGATACAATTTCCTTTTCAACGATGTACCTTAGTACCCTTTAACAGCAGTGGTGCATATTCCATTAGCGTACGACAAAAAGGGAAAAATTTTTAAAATATTTTTTTTAATCTATTTTTCGTGGTATTATTATTATTATGTGGTATTATTTGCAAACTTTTAACTTGGCAAAAATAACTAAGAAACAATTATTGAGGCAGATGAAAAGCCCTCTTTAACGATGTATAACACGCCCCCCTTACATCACGCACCTTTTATAGGCATTTAAATAAATGAGAGGTGTGGAAAAAACTAGTTTTAAACTTTTAATTTTCTTAAATTTTACTGTCCCATATGTCTGGCTTTAAAACTTATTTTTAAAGCTGAAGAAATTTTCTTTCCAACGATTTATATCGCTCCCCCCTCAAGGCAGCGGTAGATCTGGCATAGACGCACCAAAAATGGTCAAATTTGGTATACACTTGAATCTTCATTTAAGACAACCATGTTAGAAGAGTTTTAATACAGACACTGCGTTGAATGAGAGAAGCAACACACTTGGTATGAATATACAGTATACTCCCCCGAAAATATAACGACCGAGAACCATCCGCCCACCCTTGGTGGGGGGGGGGCTATCCCTAACCCTAAATGTTTTTTTGACAATTTTCGGTTTATTAGAAAAAATGTAAAAAAAATATTTAAGGGGGGACCACCCCCCGCCAAGAGTAGGCGGGTGGATCCCCTTCGTTATATTATTGGGGGGAGTATACTGTATATCCATACCAATTGTGTTGCTTCTCTCATTGAACGTAGTGTGTGTATTAATACTGTTCCAAAAAGATTGTCTTAAATGAAGATTCAAGTGTATACCAAATTTGACCATTTTTGGTGCGACTAAGGTAAGTAAGTCTACCTCTGCCTTTAGGGGAGAGTGATATACATCGTTGGAAAGGAAATTTCTTCAGCTTTAAAAATAAGTTTTAAAACCAGATATGTGGGACAGTAAAATTTAAGAAAATTAAAAAAAACAAGTTTTTTCCACACCTCTAATTTATTTAAATGCCTATAAAAGATGCGCCCCTGTGTGTGTTGTGTTATACATCGTTAGAGAGAACTTTTCAACAGCCTTAATAGTTATTACTTAGTTGTTTTTTTCCAAGTTAAAAGTTTGCAAATAATTGGGAAAATACTGTAAGAGAGCACTTTTGAGGGGGGCGAGAGGAAACTTTGAAAAAGGTTAACTAGAAAAAGTCAGTTTTAAGTTATTACTAACCAAGAATAATTTTTTACTCTCTATTTTTATTTACTCAGTTACAAAAATGAATCATCAAAATTTTTGTTTGATTTAAGGATTTCTGACGTAATAAGTATTTAACTGTATACAATGAGCTTTTAAACAAAAATTAAGGATAAAAAATACCACAAAAAAAGAGAAAAAAAATATTTTAAAAATTTTCCCCTTTTTTCGTACGCTAATGGAATGTGCACCACTGTCGTCAGAGGATACTAAGGTACATGGTTGGAAAGGAAATTGTATCCGCTTGAAAAGTGATCTTCAGAAGATTTTTGAAAAAGTTGATTGTTTTCGAGTTATTAGCAAAAAACTATCAAAAACACGTTTAAGGGGGGGGGGGGGGCGGACCGTTCCCTGCCAGGGATGGGGGGGGTGGTTACCTATTCATACCAAGTGTGTTGCTTCTATCATTAAACGCAGTATCGGACCCCGTAGGACCTGAACTATTTTAGCAACTTGACTTCGTTAGCCGCCGCGAGCAGATCGAACGGCGCGAAGCGCGTGTTGTGTGCTGGTCTTTTTTAATGATTTGGTTTTTCACAAAAAATATAGCCCGAATAAAATTAAAATGAATTGGGAGGACTTACCGAGGTTTTCCCACTGTTTGCCCCAAATGGTTTCTTCTCGAGGATCCTCTGATAGACCATCAACAACCCATCCAATGCACAATTTTAACCACTCAAAATGTTTGTGGAGTTAGAAAAAGTTTGTAAAATAATAATTGAAAATTATTAAACGATCACAAAAGGTGAAAAGTGCGTGAGCATAAACACTGCTTCTTACGATAGACAGAATTTTATACTAAAAATATAATATATTAAAATACAAATGTTCAACGAAAAATTCGAATCTTTCTATAAAAAAAGGCCTCCCAATATTAACTCGCGATAAGGAATTAAATCGAGAGAAAACAAAATAAATAAAATTCTCGCTGCTCTCGAGCGTATTCACCAAAAACTAAATTACTTGTGGATGCATTTTATGCAGTTTATATTTAAGAAAAAGAAAAGGTAAAAACTAGAAATTATAAACTAGAAAAGAATGTGAGCGGATACGCAACAGCGCGACTTTAATAAAAGAGCAAGTGATTGTCTTAAGAAAATTATTAAAAATTGAATTTTTCTCGATTTAATGTTTCCTAATTAAAGCTAAAATAACGAAATAAATAATAATGACTATTTCTTCGTCTTTTAAAAGTGGAAATCTTACTATGCTTGCTCCTGTTTAGTAATAAAAAACTATTAATGAATTTTGAGTCACAGCGGCAAACGCTCCTCACTAACTTTTTGTTTTCCATAAGTTCATCCTTTTTTATACGCTTTTCATAAAGTCTAAACGTTCGATGTCGAGCACTTTATACTAAAAATGACGCAGAAATCTCCCTCTACAAACTACATCAAAATTATTAACAAATTCAATTTTCTTGCCCCTAAAAAATAATTCACAAAATTTTTGGTAAAAATATGGGTTTATAAAGTCAAAAATCACTTGGGAGACACTGCAGATCTATTTTCTTATCGACTTTTAAACGAAGTATAACTTTCTTAATATTTTTGACTCTGTACCATTACTTTTTGAGTGCCCTGTAGAATAAATTATTTAGCACCTCATATAATGTTCTGGATATCGATATGTTTCTTTGCATTGTTTTTGTTTGCTGAGTCCAATTTTTTAAAATTCAAGTTTTTTTCAGGGATCACAGTTTTGGATTCAAAAGAGATTGGTCACTTATGCACCGCTACATATTTCACATGTTTTACTTGTCCAACCAAATGAGAGTAGTTTTGGGAGTTATTTCTCAACCTTGTACAGGTATGTACGATAAGCTAACTGATAATGAGAGGAGCGCAGCATTTTTTTTAATATTCAAGGGTAAATCAAATATGAAATTTTCTATTTAACGCGCCATAGATAGAGGGAATGGCATGACATCTCGATATATGTTAGGTAGAGATATTAATAAGAGGGGGGTTAGTCGGTTCGGCGTGGCCGAGTAAATTAGTTGTTGGTAGCACCATATCCGAGCAACAGCTGCACACGTCTATTACGCAACGCGTCATTTTCAAATTTTTTGAGCAGAAAGGACGTAAATCCGTCCGCAATTCTGCGTCAGTTTCCAGCACAGTTCGGCGATGAAACATTTTTAAGGACCCAAGTCTACGACTGACACAAAAAAAACTCGGTTGGTCGAGAGGCCTGGAGAGGCAACACGAAAAGCCAAGACACGTCTTTCCACTGGAAATGTTCTTGTAGCGGTTGTTAGACATTTCAGAGACTTACTGCTGGTTGATTTTTCTTCAGGCATGTAAAATTATTGCTGCGTACTACTGCCTATCGGCAAAAATTGTAAAATATGCCTATTTGACGTGAGATTCTGCTTCAAGAAACCGCTCTGCCACACACAGCTGCATTGACTGAATAAAAATACCATGAAATGAATTGGGAAATACTTTAACACTCGCCTTACAGTCCCAATTTGTCACCATGTGCCGAACACATATTTGGGCCACTCAAATAACAATTGGGAAGTTACCACTTTAAGAACGACGAAAATATGGAAACGTTTTTGCGCAATTGTTTACTGACATGACCAGTTTTATTATTTCTTCTTCTTAGTACGCCGTCTCCTTATCGCAGGTTGGCGATCCATCTGGCAATCATAATTCTAGAAGCCGCTGCTCTAAAAATGTCAGTAGACGTGCAGCCGAACCATCTTCTCAAGTCTTTTAACCAAGAGTTTTGTTGTCTTCCAACTGATCTTCTGCCTTGTATCTTTCCCTCAATTATCATATCAGCCTAAGCAGCTAATATTTCTCACCTCTCATTACATGCCCAATGTAACTGGTCTTTCTTTCTTTGATTGTAACGAAAAGTTCAAGTGGCTTGTGACTTCGGTCAAGTACAGCTTGACCCACGATATCTTCAGCATGCGTCTATACAAGTACATCTCAAACGCCTCAAGTATTTTCTCTGTAATTGGATCGAGAGTCCATCCTTTACACCCGTACAACAAAATGGAGAACAAATAACATCTGACCATCCGTATTAGGAGGTCCAGGTTGATGTCACGGGAAGTAAAAAACTGTTTCATGTTTATGAACGCCTTTCTCGCTTCTTCAATTCGAGAGCTAATTTCTATTTTGGGATGACACTGGCAATTGACGTTTGTATCCAAATATTTGAACGTTTTAACTTGTTCTAAGATGCGTCCATTTACTGTTAAGTTGGCAACAGTATTTGGTTTTGTAAACCATTGTTGTTGTTGTAGTTGTCTTTGTTGGGTTGATGTATAAACTATGTTCTTCGCTGTATTGAACTATACGGTCCATCAATAACTATAGGTCCTCTATTTTATCTGCAAGAATTACGGTATCGTCTGCATATCGGATGTTGTTTATGTTTACAATTCCATTGACTTTTATAATAAATGTTAAAAAGCAATGGCGATAAGATGCACCCCTTTCTAGCCCCCTTTTTAAGAGTGTAGTTTCGTTTTCAACTACAGCTGTTAGGTTCCACTACAGCTGTTAGATAATAATAATTTCTTCCTTGTCAATACCGGCCTTACTGAGTATTTCAATAAGTTTGTCGTATTTTACGTAGTCGAAAGCTTTAAGATAATGAATGAAACAAGCATACACACTCATGTCTCTACACCTTTGAGTGAGCACATTTAAAGAGGCCATACGTGTGCCATAACCATTCCTAAACCCAAACTGCGCCCTATCCACTTGTATGTCACATTTTCTGAAAATGCGCGATTATGAGTGATTCTCAAAAAGATCTTAAAAACGTGTGACTTGAAGCGTTAGTCTTTTTAGGGAAAATTATAAAGATTGATCTGAGCCAATCGGATGGTATGATACCTGTTTTGCGAATAGCATTAAATAATGATGTAAGTGTACTTAGTCCAGTGCCCTCCTTGTCTGCAATCAACTTGATTATCTCTGCATGAATTTTATCCGGTCCTGTTGCTTTTCTGTGCTTTAATAGCGGTATATGACCTTACTTTTAGATATTTCCGGCCCTTTTTCCCTCAAGTGGGTGTTTATATCTGGTGGAGTCTCGGGTCTGTTATCATTAAATAGTTCGTCAATGTATCATTTCCATCTTTTTAGTTTTATTTCAGGTATTTTCATCTTTTCAAACTCATCAATCACTGGATGCCAACGACGTTGATTTATCATTTCTTTAACTTTTCTGTGCACACAAACAGCTCATGCTTTTCTTGAAAATATTGTATTTCATTGCATTTTTAAGAAGGGGATATTTCTGTAGCTTTTTTGCACTTTTTGCGGATTATCTTGTTGAGTTTTCTATATTTCTTGAGGTTTGATTTATTGTTTCTTCTTTCTACCATAAGGTCATCTTCATTCCTTAATGAATGAATTAAAACACTTTCGATCCTGTCGGGTGAAAGCTTAAATAATCAAGCCGATTATGTAGAAAAATAAGATGTATTCAAACTTTTATTTACTGTATCAATAAAATTTTTAAGACAACATTCCGGTTCATATTTGATTTACCCTCGTGTGTATTACCCGAATGGTATGTCAAATTATAAGCCATAAACAATTTTCTAAGAGATAAAAAAAATCTAGCAATAATTTTTAGGTACGGTAACGGTAAAGAAATCATCTGCCCAACATTTGTGATGTCATATAAAGGTGCATGTTAAAGTTCCATTTTTTATTTGCTTACTTATTATAGGATCGCATCTAGAGATGGGCTACGTAGTGCACCCCAATAAGCACCTAGATGTGATAGAAGACTGTGATTTGCTACTTTATCAACATGGAGAAAATGGAAGACCTGCGGAAGATTTATGCTTTACTTTTGTTGCTGGGGGTAAGAACTGACATTCCTTGGTACCAGAGATACGGGACGGGAATAGATTACCCTTCCTCCCTTCGCTAACGTTAAGATTTCTTGGGCGTGATGATGTCTAATACACAGAAGTGATTTGTGTCAATGGAATACTTCTTTATTTTAGATTTAAAAAAACGATTGTCTTAAGATTATTCCTCTAATACTTTTAATAACTAAAAATTCAATCGCTTTGCAATCTTGTAGTAGGCAAAAAAGTAAATGATTTTTTCTTTTTTATTGTGACAAGTCTATTTAATAAGCTGGTATCGGAGAAGAATTTAGGGGAAGATAATCACCAAATGGCCGACTAACAGATCCCCATGGTGCCCCATGAAATTTGGCTGCGCACTCGTCAAAAACCTATCTATTCCCCTCCCATTTCTGGTACCGAGTTTTAAGCAGGGTTGCCAGGTCTACCGATTTCGCAGTATATCTACTGATTTTAAAATATTTTACCTGGCAAGACTGGTTTTATATAAAATACCACCATTTAACAAGATAACTAACTTATAAAATATAATTTTAGAAGGTACCATAAAAAATTCAATCTTGAAACTCCTTTAATGTTACCAAGCTGGTTTAAAGCTAATTGATCAGCAACGACGTCATCAAAAAACGGCAACAGTAATCGCCTACATAACCGCGTAAAGGTGGATCTTAGATTATATTAATCCTTTAAGAGAAAAATGTACAGCTTATTGCTTTCAAGCCGGTGTGGTGCCCCCTGCAAATCAATTTCTAAACTACGAATTATTTTTAGGTGTCACATACGAAGCAAAAGTAAACTACGAAACGACACATGTCCATTATAAAGGCAAGCACGACGAAGCCAAAATGTTTGAAAGATTTATAACCTGTACGGTGAACGGTGTTAAAGGCAGAGGTATTTCTGAATGGCATTATAACGTAAATGACTTGCCTAAAGAATACAGATAGGTTATTTGTGAATAAAATTAATTTTTTGTGAGTTTAAAAATTTATAAAATAAAACATACATTTTGTAAAATAAACACAGAATAATAATTTTTTTTCAAAAAAAAACTATAAGAATAAGAGAGAATAAAAATATTTTGAACTGTACATTATTAAATAAACACTATTGTACAGTGGCAAAAAACTTACTTCAAGTCTTAAATCTGATTTCGACCCACTAGAAAAAATGCTAGCTAACTATCCTTTGTACACGAAACTTTTACACTAAGCAACACTAATATCACTGAACTTACAAAAGATAATAAGCCAAATTTTAAACAAAAACGCATCTGGTACCGATGAAATGTCAATAAAAATTTTTGAAAACCTAAATGATCATACTTTAGATGCACTAGCTAAAGCGATCAACTCATGTTTTGAGAGGGGTGAATTCCCTGATGTATTGAAAACAGCAGTAGTGATACCTTTCTACAAGAGTGGATCGATAGACAAGCCGGCAAATTACAGGCCGATATCACTGCTAAATAGCCTTTCAAAAATAATAGAAAAACTAGTCAAGAGCAGAATGCTCGAATTCAGAAAAAGAAATAACATTCTTAACGTTAATCAATTTGGCTTCCAACAGCAAAAGAACACAAATGACGCGATGTTTTCCTTTTTAGAGAACCTTTATTTTAAGCTTAACGAGAAGGAATTTGCAGCCGCAGTCTTCTGCGACTTCTCCAAAGCCTTCGACTGTGTGGATAAAGATCTTATTTAAAAAAAAATGTTTATTTACGGCTTTAGAGATGTATCGTTGAAGTTTTTTCGTTCTTTTCTCTCAAAAAGATTTCAGATCAAAAATGGTTATTTAATTTCTAATATATGGGGCTTTCCATATCAAACCGGCCACCTTCTGCACTTAAAAATTTTGATTTTAATAAAAATTAATTTTTTGAATTCCCTATCAGTACCGATTACACCGAGATAAATTTTTTTTAAACTGTTGCGTTTTCTTAAATCTACAGGGTGTTTTATCTTCTTAATTGGCCAAAACATATCTATGGTTTATGATTTTTCCTGGAAAAATTCGAATTTGCAAAAAAAATTTTTTACTACTGTTTAGATATAAGAACAAGAGGTTTTAAGAAAAAATATTGAAACTGACAAATAATCTCATTAGTGACATTAGTACAGGAAGACAATAAATTAAAAAGATCGCCATTTTGTTTTAGAGTGGGCCGAGAAGTATAAACGCCAAAAAAAATTCTTGTTTAAGTGTGTGTACTGTGTATGTATATGGGCAAGCGAGCAGTCCTATTGAGGCGCCCGGGGTGTGAATCAATATACATTTCATTAAAAAAAGTTGTTTTGCTTTACGGTGAAAATCTTTTTTTTTTTTTTTCATTCTGACACCCCCTTGACGGGCCTTGGCCTTCCACGGTTTAAAACCTTATCGCCACCAACATTGTGACACATTTTTCTAATTAGACTACCTAATCCTGCACTGTTATAACACTCGACGCCACTATACAGGGTGTCCAAAATTCGATTTATTTGGGAAGTCTCGACTCTCACTTCCGAGTTATATTGTATAAAGGAAAGCGGTTTTTTAACTCTGCGTTTTGGGAGAGGGTGTTAACTATGATGTTTATAAAATAAAAACTTTGCTCCAATCACTTTTGTATAGTGTTTTTTTTTTGGGTATAGCTATTTAGTTAAATTTCATCTGAACTGTTAATTTTTAGGGTATAATGAGTCATTAAGTGAAATAGCCAGTGAAAAGTTTCCTTTAAAGAAACGTATTACTCAGTATTTTATTCCTTTAGGTAATATTACTTTTGTATTGTTATATATTTATTATTTTTATTTTAAAAAAATCTTTAAAAAAGCACTTAAAAATTTGGATTTTAATAAAAAAAAATGTTTTGGTTCCTCTATAGATACCGAGTATACCAAGATAAACAATTTGATAACATATTGCGATTCCTTAAATCTACTGAGTGATTTATCTACTAAATTCACCAAAACACAGCTAGGATTTATGATTTTTTCTACAAAAATACGAACTTCGAAAAAAAATATTTTACTACTGTTCAGAAATTAGGACAAGAGGCTTTTTAAATTATTTAAAAAACAGTGCCCTTAGTGCAAGACTATAAATTTAAGAAATCGACTCCTTCGACTTTTCAATTTTTTTTGTCAAAAGTTGCTCCAATATTCCATCTAATACTAAAATTTTTGAGATGCAAAAGGTGGCCTGATTGTCATGGAAAGCTCCATAAGTTGCTTTTTACCCAACTGCATCACGGCGAAAGGAAGGGGAATGTTTTTCGATTGTTGTATGTAAGTAAATATGTATGTTTGTGTCACGCTAGAGGCTAAACGGCTGAACCGATTTTGACAAAAAAGGTGTCGTTGAATTGCTACTGATTCCGAAGCTGCTATATGTTATATTTTTTTAAACAGGAATCAACATGGCGTTCTTCAGACGCCATTTTGTCACATGATATAAGCTTTAAGGCATACAAATTATCTAAATATCAGGCGATTTTATTGAAATTCCTTTGATTACCCATTGCAATTGCCCTCTAATTTGCTTTGGTTACTTTGTAGTCCTCCCTGCTCCCACCCATCTCCCCTCCTGTCATTCCTCCACCCTATTCAAAAACCATATTCGCATAATTTTATCAAATATAGAGCGATTTCAAAAAATTTTTCTGCACACGCTTTCAGATTTTTTTCCAACACACATTTTACTAGTTCCCCCCGCTCTCCTTCTTTCCTCCCCGCCATCCTTATTAGTAATAGTTATAGCTATAACTTTCACAAATATAAAGCGATTTCAAAAGTTCTTTCTGCACACGCTTAAACACTTTTTTCTAACATCATTTTACTATGTTTGAAACTCGTAGACAATGATTGTGTAGAAATAAAATTTCGGACTTCCATTGTCTTTATTTATTTTAAAACACGACGTTTCGGTTAGTAAGTATCTCTAACCGTTATCAAGTGTAAACTAAACAATCTAGTCTCTAGGCTACTACTTATACTACTTGGTGTGCAGTCAGGTGTGACGGCCCGCCCCCTTTTTTAATCCTAAGACGCCTGTTTTCCTTAAGGAGTGGTTTCCATATGTTTGGTATGTCCGTGCTTGGTTGACTGAAAACTTCTTTATTCTGCATTATATACGCAGCTTCAATAAACTTTCGTTTTCGCCAATGCGACTCCCTATGTAAAACTTTAGCTTCTGACCACTGAATCCTGTGATCATTTGACCATGCATGATCTGCTAAACCGGATTTTTCAATATCCCCTAATTGGGTACTTTTTAGATGTTCATTTACTCTAACCTGAAGAGGGTGTTTCGTTTCACCTACATATGATTTACCACACTCACACGGGATTTGGTAAATACATTCCTTATTATTTGAGGGATTGTCTGGTTTTGTTTTAGTTACAAAACTTCTTATCGTATTTCCCGAAGAAAATACTGTTTTTATATTATAGTGTTTAGCTATTCGTCTTATGTTTTCTGAAAACCCTTGAACATATGGAATGTTAATAACACCTAACGGATTATTATTTTGAGAATTTGGTACATTTAGTTTGTTTTTAATTTTAAATATCGTTGAGCTTATTAATTTCTCGGAATAACCATTCTGTTGTAAGTCCTTTTTAATGTTGTTAATTTCTGTGATTAATTCTTCATTATTACTACAAATATTTACGGCTCTTAAATACAAACTTCTTATAACTCCTTGTTTTGTTGCAACAGAATGATTAGACTTAAAATTTAGGTACTGTCCCGTGTGTGTAGGTTTCCTATATACAGTGGTTTGAATGTTTCTGTCTAATCGTTTGACAAGAACATCCAAAAAAGGTAAGGCCGAATCTTTTTCAATTTCCATGGTGCACTTGATTGTTGGTCGAATACCGTTTAAATGGTGTAGAAAATTTTGTAGTTCGTCATCATTTTCCGGCCATATAATAAATGTGTCATCCATGTATCGTAGCCATAGTTTTGGTTTGACTCTTGCTGTGTTGATCGCATGGCCCTCGAACCACTCCATGTAGATGTTTGTTACCACTGGCGAAAGAGATGAACCCATTGGGAGTCCATCATTTTGCGCGTAAAACTTATCTTTCACTTGAAAGTAAGAGTTACGGAGACAGAGCTCCAAAAGATCCATCACCCCCTCCACCGATAGCGTTGTTCTCTCGTGAAGTGTATCATCAGTTTGTAATTTGTTTTTAATGATACTGAGTGACTCATTTATTGGCACGTTGGTGTAGAGACTTTCTACATCAAAACTTACAAATCTATCGCCGGGATCTAATTCGATACCTTTTAAAACCTCCACAAAATGTTCCGAGTTTTTGACAAAAGATTCGGACTTACCCTGTAGTGGTTGAATTATGTCCAACAAAAATAAAGACAATGGAAGTCCGAAATTTTATTTATACACAATCATTGTCTACGAGTTTCAAACAAAGAGTTGAAGAACGGTACGGACCCGGAATCAACAATCTATTCAGAGGCTACGAGAAGACCAAACTTAAAGTGATAAAGGAAGAAGAACACATTTCATTCTTGTGCGAGGCGCGCGACAGTGGTGTCATTCCGGTTGGTTTCCGCCTAAAAGCCAACTTTCCGGGAGTGAGAACGAAGAAGATCTTAGAGAGGACAAGCCAAGCACTAATCCGATCCCAAATCAGTTACCATCGATGGAGAAAAGCCAACTTCAACGCCGACATGGAGGAGCGATTTGACGAAATTAGACGACACACATGGGAGGAAGACTACGAACCGATACTGAGTAAAATTGACAGTACGTGCAACAGAGAACGACAGAAGATACGATCAACTCACCGAGAAAAACTTAAGAAACTACAGACACGTACTCAAGATAGAACAGACTCAACAACACCAAGCACTATAGTGAACATCTCCAAAAGGACTCTGAGCAACAACGAAGAATTGGTACTCAGTAAGGGACTTAAGTTCGCCATTGCACCGGCACAGACACCGACACTGGAAATTATTGCGGCAATAGAGACCGTTAGTCTACCTCAACCCGAAGCTGATGAGTTTCGCCATAAAGTAAGAACAACGTTGGACAGAAAGAAGCAACAAAAGACAAACATCACCAGTCAAGAACAACGGGCAATCAAGAACCTGCAGGCTGACAAATCAATCAAGATTCTACCGGCCGACAAAGGAAACGCAACGGTGATCATGGATGTCGAGACTTACGACAAAAAGATCCAAGAAGTTCTGGAGAAAGGAGACTACAAGCAACTACCCAAAGACCCAACCACCACCATAGAAGGACGCATCTACAGGACTTTGAAGAAGTATGCTGAAAATATCCCGGACGCTGCTAGATCCCGCCTGACTCCACACCACAGTAAGGCACCACATTTTTATGGGTTACCAAAGATCCATAAGAAGGATATACCACTGCGACCAATTACCAGCTCCAGGGACTCACCGACCAGCACTTTGTCGAGGTTTTTGTTGGACATAATTCAACCACTACAGGGTAAGTCCGAATCTTTTGTCAAAAACTCGGAACATTTTGTGGAGGTTTTAAAAGGCATCGAATTAGATCCCGGCGATAGATTTGTAAGTTTTGATGTAGAAAGTCTCTACACCAACGTGCCAATAAATGAGTCACTCAGTATCATTAAAAACAAATTACAAACTGATGATACACTTCACGAGAGAACAACGCTATCGGTGGAGGGGGTGATGGATCTTTTGGAGCTCTGTCTCCGTAACTCTTACTTTCAAGTGAAAGATAAGTTTTACGCGCAAAATGATGGACTCCCAATGGGTTCATCTCTTTCGCCAGTGGTAACAAACATCTACATGGAGTGGTTCGAGGGCCATGCGATCAACACAGCAAGAGTCAAACCAAAACTATGGCTACGATACATGGATGACACATTTATTATATGGCCGGAAAATGATGACGAACTACAAAATTTTCTACACCATTTAAACGGTATTCGACCAACAATCAAGTGCACCATGGAAATTGAAAAAGATTCGGCCTTACCTTTTTTGGATGTTCTTGTCAAACGATTAGACAGAAACATTCAAACCACTGTATATAGGAAACCTACACACACGGGACAGTACCTAAATTTGCAACTGTTGCAACAAAACAAGGAGCTATAAGAAGTTTGTATTTAAGAGCCGTAAATATTTGTAGTAATAATGAAGAATTAACCACAGAAATTAACAACATTAAAAAGGACTTATAACAGAATGGTTATTCCCAGAAATTAATAAACTCAACGATATTTAAAATTAAAAACAAACTAAATGTACCAAATTCTCAAAATAATAATCCGTTAGGTGTTATTAACATTCCATATGTTCAAGGGATTTCAGAAAACATAAGACGAATAGCTAAACACTATAATATAAAAACAGTATTTTCTTCGGGAAATACGATAAGAAGTTTTGTAACTAAAACAAAACCAGACAATCCCTCAAATAATAAGGAATGTATTTACCAAATCCCGTGTGAGTGTGGTAAATCATATGTAGGTGAAACGAAACGCCCTCTTCAGGTTAGAGTAAATGAACATCTAAAAAGTACCCAATTAGGGGATATTGAAAAATCCGGTTTAGCAGATCATGCATGGTCAAATGATCACAGGATTCAGCGGTCAGAAGCTAAAGTTTTACATAAGGAGTCGCATTGGCGAAAACGAACGTTTATTGAAGCTGCGTATATATTGCAGAATAAAGAAGTTTCCAGTCAACCAAGCACGGACATACCAAACATATGGAAACCACTCCTTAAGGAAAACAGGCGTCTTAGGATTAAAAAAGGGGGCGGGCCGTCACACCTGACTGCACACCAAGTAGTATAAGTAGTAGCCTAGAGACTAGATTGATTAGTTTACACTGGATAACGGTTAGAGATACTTAATAACCGAAACGTCGTGTTTTAAAATAAATAAAGACAATGGAAGTCCGAAATTTTATTTCTATCATTTTACTAGTTTCCCTCTCCCTCCTTATTAGTAGAGTCCCTGTATGTGACAGATATTGGATTCCGCCAATATCTGTCACATACAGGGATTCTACTTATTAGTAACAGTTGTAGCTATACCTTTCACAAATATAGAACGATTTCAAAAATTCTTTCTGCACACGCTTTAAGACTTTTTTTCCAACATCATTTTACTAGTTTTCCCCTTCCTCTCTCTCTCTTCTCCCCACCCTCCTTATTAGTAATAGTTGTAGCTATATCTTTCACGATTTCAAAAATTCTTTCGGCGCACGCTATAAGATTTTTTTCGACACCATTTTACTAGTTCCCTCCTCTCTCTCGCCTCCCCCACCGTAGGAAATCTCCACGTACTTTTTGGGTAAAGCTAAATGAATTGTAAATGCATAGTGCTTTTTACAAGGCTGAATAATAATTAAATCTAGAAGTTATAAATAAAAAAAACACCCAACTGCTAAATTTACTTTACAACTACTAGTCGCAGTTGGGTACAAATTTACCCAATAACCTGATTCAAGAAAATACAAAACTGTATAATTTCGTAAGTACGCTTTGGGCATCAAAACTAAAAGTTGAAGCATGTCGCACATTATAGGTATACCTATCAATTTTGTACTTAACTGTGACTAGTACTTAAATAAATTTAGCAGTTGGGTGTTTTTTTTATAAGATTTTTAAAGATTTTTTTTTAAATAAATAAAAAATATATAACAATACAAAAGTAATAATACCTAAACAAATAAAATACTAAGTGATGCGTTTCTTTAAAAGAAACTTTTCACTGGCTATTTCACTTTATGACTCAGTATACCCTAAAAAATAAAAGTTCAGATAAAATCCAACTAAACAGTTATACTAAAACAAACTATACAAAAGCGATTTGAGAAAAAAATTTATCTTAATAAACATCAAAGTTATAGCCCCCTCTCAAAACGCAGAGTTACAAATTTCCCAAAGAAATCGAATTTGGGACACCCTGTATAGTGGCGTCAAGTGTCACAATAGTGCAGGGCTAGGTATTCTAATTAAAACAATATGCCATAATGTTGGTGGCCGATAAGGTTTTAAACAGTAGAGGGCCTTAGGTCAAGGCCCTTTAATGTGACGCCGCTGATGTCATTTGCAAGGGGGGGTGTCAAAGCACAAAAACTTTCTTTAACAAAATTTATATTGATTCACACGCTTAACCATATACATATAAGTAGGGCCAAAGCCTCCGCACACTTAAACAAGAATTTTTCTTTTTGGCATTTATACTCTAAAATTTTTAAAGGCAATCTTTTTTCAAAAAAATATAAAAAATCGAAGAGGTCACTTTTTCAACATTGCGATTTTTAAAATTTATTGTATTGTAATAAGGTTACTGATGCGATTATTTGTCATTTTCAATATTTTTGCTTAAAGCCTCTTGTTTTTGTTTCTAAAGAGTAGTAAAAAACTTTTTTGCAAAGTTCGTATTTTTTCAGGAAAAATCATAAACAATAGATATGTTTTGGACAATTAAGAAGATAAAACACCCTGTAGATTTAAGGAATCGCAACATTTTTTCATATTTTTTATCTCGGTGTAATCGGTACTCATAGGGAAATCAAAAAATTTATTTTTATTAAAATCAAAATTTTTAGCCCCATATGTGAAGTGGATACGCGTGTAGTCCAAGGTTCAGTGCTCGGTCCAATTTTGTTTCTCTTGTATATCAATCAGATGACACGACTATATTGTGAGACCATAAAGATAAAACCCCTCTCAGAACAATAGTTAATAACGATATTAAACAAATCAAACGATAGTGTGACGCAAATTTTGTAGCTCCCAGATAGATTAAATTAGATAAAAACAAGGTACTCAGCTTTAAATTTAGCTTTGATAACCTAAATTTATTAAATAAATTGATTAGTCTAGGTCACGATACAAAATTTTTAGGTCTTATTATTGACGACAAACTAGAGTTTTCGGCCCATGTTGTTGGGCTTACAAAAAAATTGTAATAGGTGGTTCCGCGGTTTTATTTACTCTGAACTTGGAAAAAACATGGCGAAAACCGCATACCTTTAATAGAAGCTCACTTGTAATATGGCATTGCCTTTTGGGAAACCTGCAGCAAACAACTATTAAAAGTAAATTTTACTCTACAAAACGTTGCATTCGCTATGTATGTGGAGCAAAACTCAGAGACCATTGCGGACCTTTCTTTGAGAGGGAGGGAATTTTAACAGTAACAAGCCTTTTTATTCTAAAAATAGTAAGTCTTTTTCAGAAGAAGTATAAAAATCACACTTTCAATCATTTTCATCAAGCATGAAACCGCAAGAATATTCCATTGCCCATCCCCATATCATATTTAACCCATAATTCTATCATTGACAGAAGCATAAAAATTTACAAAATTACAAACAACAACTTACCATCCGGTGTAAGAATAGTCAACGACTGTAGAGAATTTATAAAAAAAGTAAAACTAATGTTAGCAGACAAGGCTTATTATGACTTGGACGAATATTTTAATGACAATTTATAGCGTTGATTGGTTTTCTCGTTGTGTAATAACTTTTTATGATTCTTTTATGGGAGGGTCTTATTTTGTTTTGTTTTTAATGATAGGCTACATGTTACTTTTGAAAAGTTTGTTTTTTTGCTGTTTTCCTTATTTTTTGTATTTATTTTTTAACCTCGTTTTTTTGATTATTTATATTTTTATTTTCTTTGTAATATTTTTTTATTTAAATTCGTGCCTTTAATTTAATATTATTGTTTGCCTTTTTTTTAAATGTTGTATGATTTTTTAAAATTTGTTTAGTGATAGGTATATACTTTTATCGTTTTATGTTATTTAAGAAATCTGCCTGATGTAATATATAAATTTGGACAATTTGTTTTGTTAAAATATCTATATTATTTATAAGGAAAAAAATATTTTTGTACTGGAGAATCCGGCATTTTATACATATTTGCATCGGTTAAGTATAAACATACCTATTTTTTCTCGCTGCTCAGATAACCTTTTGACTGCTATGACTTAACCTGACCGATTTGTTTGAGGTTTATTAGAATTAAATTGCTGTAATATTAGAAACCAAGCTTTGTCAATGAAATTTTCGGTTCATGACAATAAAGCATATTGATTTGATTCGATTACAGGGTGTGCTATGCCTAATAGTACAAAGCAAAACTTGAGATTCCTTGGGTTAGAAAAGTTAAAAGGCTGATAATCCAGGGTGTTTTTTACTTCTGGGTTTCCAATCAAGAAATACTTTTGAATAAAATTGTGGCTGGGTTTGGTGTACATTCAAATAAAAATTAAATCGTAATATATACTTACGAAGAACAGTATTTTGCTTTTAAACGCCAAACATCCTTGAGTACCCATCGGCACGATAGGTGGCGCTGACGGCGGTATTCGCAGCATCCACTGAACATTCCATTTCATACCTTGTTGCTGGGCCAAACCTTGAAAAACAACGCAAACAACAAATAATTTCAGAGCCCACGCAAAATTGTATTTGACAAGTCATTATTATTTATAAAGTATTTTTTCTCGAAAAATATATTTAATAATAATAAAGCATCTTCTTGATGTATCACTCACCTGTCATCAATTCCAACTTCATAATCTGAATAAAGTCCTTAAGCACATTGATAGGAACGCTAAGCATATTGCATAAAGTTTGTAGAGAGGTAGGCTTGTATGGTGGTGCGGCTGCTCGACTTTCAAAGAATTTTTCCAATACCTAAAAAAGTAAGTAAAAGGTGAAGTTCTCCGCTTTTAGCCAGTGTTCAGGACTATTATAGAGTTTATCTAAACATTATTGTTTCCTTTAATAACCGTGAAAATTGAATTATAAGAAATTTTATAATGTTTGAATGTGTGGCGTCATCATAATTGAGGTAGGAATCTGAGACAAGATACAATCTTCCGTGCTATGTGACGTATGTCCTATAAACCAGCAACAAAGATGGAAACACGATCTATTGCATGCACGATAGCTAGCATCTCTGTCAAACCCTCCGGATCTGAGGAGGAAAAGATACGTTCGATTAGATGCGACAACAACCTTCCACAGACTAAATACCGCGTAATAAAAATGAGGTTTTAAACTCATCGCAGAATGCCGCGGAGAGCTTGCATAGTGTTTTCGCCGCCACAGGTCCATTTAAGTGCGTAATACGCTGTTACGATCAGTGGTTTTACTGCGCGTTTTCCATGATAATCTGAAAATTAATGACAATTTTTTTGTTGGAGTAGGGCCTCCATAGTTTATCATAAAGGACAAATAAAAAATCGTCTATGATCATGAAGAAAAATGGCATAACAGTCCTATGTTAAAAACGGAATTAATAATAACCGGACATTATCAAAAACCTCATTTTTCAAAACAAGACAAGAGCAAAATCGAAGTTCTGTATATCTTTTATCAAAACCGGACAAAATCAAAAAGAACAAAATATAAAAAGGGGTCGGGATTAGCTTGTGACGTTCACCTAAAGAAGAGCGGTTCTGATATTGCTATGCTATGCGTCCTTCAGTGCAATTTATTTACTGTCATGCACAAAGAAAACGCCGTATCTACATAGGGATTGATATAGCGCATACGGCATTTTTATTAAAAAAGGTCAGGTGTTCAGGGCTCCCAACAGATAAGCAGCAAAATAATATGAAAAATATTAACTTTTTTAATAAAATTATGAAAAATATGAAATTAAGAAAACAAAATATGAACGAAATATGAATAAAAATTTTCTTTTTTGGGTCCTCTACCAAATATGTCAAACCCAACTGTTTTTTGGGAAAACTCATTTACTCAGCAAAAATATATATTTCTTGATTTTATTTATTAAGAAAAGTATTAGCAAACATTTTGAAGTTGAATTAGGCCTGGATCTCCATCCAAACAACTATGGCCAAACAAAAACAAGGCACATTTTTTAAAGCATATTTTACAACAAGGTATAAGGTGTTTCCGTATTTTTAAACCAAGGTCTACTGCAATTATTCAAAGAAATAGAAAAAAAATTATAAATGCAAAAGTTGTAGGCTTAGATGTATGGTATGGTATAGGATATACCATCAAAAAAAGTTATAAAAAAAACACAAACATTGTAAATCTCTTACGGAACATCCTACAAATTAATATGTTAATGATTTAACTTAAAAAAATAGAAATTTTCTTTTTAAACTCAAAAATATATGATAAACTGCCATTTGATAAAGCCACTGTTAAAATATTAGTATTTACAATTTTTAGCGGTTTGGGACCTACTCTACATTTTTTGATAGGTACCCTATTTTCTATCTCTTGAAATAAGTGCAGTAGACCTTTGTGGAAATATACCAAAACACTCTGTACATCTAGTAACACAGAAAACTTAAGTATACTCGATGATATAATTGGTATGCTTTAAATACCTATTCCGAGCTCAAACATTTAAAAAAAGTCAACATTACAGAGTAAAAGAATAAAATTCATGAAAAAGCCCTGCTCAATTAGACTTTTTCAGAACTAACCACGGATGACCAAAACAACTAATTAACAAAAGGCAAAAAAGCCCTACTTTATTCAGACTTTCTCAGAGGCAACAAACTAATAATAAACTAAAAGGAACTCAAAATTCAATACTAGGAAAAATATCGAAAATTTCCACACTTATTCTATGACTGAAGTTTCTTCATTGGGGAAAATATTAAAAATATGAAGGTTTTTCAAAAAATATGAAGTTTTATGAAGTCTGAATAAAAAATATGAACATTTTCATAAAATATGAAGGTGCTGAGAGCCCTGGGTGTTGGACCCTAGGTTATTTGCAATTAACTGACCAAGAGGTTCGCTTCGGTTCGGTTAACACCGATTTCGACCTCTCAAAAGAAAGACTGGGGAGCTAATTAAAGGAAAAACAGACATTTTAATTTTTATATTTATTTTGGGATCCAAAAAACAATATTATTTGTTCCCGATTTAAATTTGCTAGGCTCGGTCCCTTTTTATAATTTTGTCTTTTTTGATTTTGTCCGGTTTTGATAAAAACTATACCTAACTTTGATTTTGCTCTTGTCTTGTTTTGGTGAATGACGTTTTCTTGCCATTGGACTGTTGTAACATTTTCATTTATGATCTTGGATGATTTTGTTTTTGTCATTTACGACGATGGATAGGGATTCATGGAAACTATAAAAACTGTTATCTCAACCGATATAATGGTTGGCAAGTGTACTGTGCGTAAAACATTTGATGTTTTGGATGTAGGAAAGAAACAACGCGACGTTGCTAAAACAGAATAAAACCAAAACAAAACTTGTTGTATCTCTTTCCAGCTCATTTATTTTATTTTAGATTAGAAACTTTCAAAACAAATTTAGATTTATGGAATTGTAACGAAGTTAATATTTTGTTTTAATTTATTTTCTAGACTATTTAAGCTCAGACAGTTAAAAAATATTTTTACTGAAACGTGATTCAATTTTCGCTCAATAATTTTGTTTCATATTTTCCGAGGAAAAATGCCTCAAAACTTTTGGTGCAAAAAGACTAGATAAAATAATATTCCTAATAAGTCAATCCACGTTCAATTTAAAAACGTGGTTGGGTTTCATTCGGTTATGTCCATTGGTTCTCGATTTGTAGCCGAGCTCTAGCCTATAAAACAGCAATGCTTTCGCCCATACGGGGATTCGAGATTTGTTTCTCGTTCGAGCACAATGTATAGGTGGTACGCGGTGTGTGTAGATGTCGACCGGTTTCTGGTAAGAATGGGATTTATAAAAGAAACCTCGTTTTTAACTTGTCAAAGTTTTTATAATTCTATTTGATTTGAATTTATTTTGAACCGTGCAAATTACTTGTTTGTCCTTTCCCGATCCCATGCTTTCCCGTTAGTATCTTACATGTTTTCTGGTATTTATTAATTTTCTTTCGCAAGAAAATTAAGAAACAAATCGGGTTTATTACTTGTGGGCTGCAGGTTCGTCACCAAGTAATACTCATCCCGGATTTGACACAGCAGTTTTCCTTTTCCTGGTTTTTATTATTTTTGTTCTCTTTCGAGGAAGCGACAATGATAACAAAGCTATAGATTATGTTTTGTGGGCTGGTTAGGTTCGTCACCAACTCATAATTGTAGCGCTTTGTCAAACCCTCCTTCCCGTTTCTCCCGTTTCTCGGTTTTTATTATTATTTTTGTTCTCTTTCGAGAAAGCAAAAATGATAACGAAGCTATAGATTATGTTTTGTGGGCTTGTTTGGTTCGTCACCAACTCATAATCATGCCGGCTTTGTGCAGCCAGCTCTCCCGTTTACATAAAACCTCGTATTTATTAATTTTCTTTCGCAAGAAAATTAAGAAACAAATCGGGTTTATTACTTGTGGGCTGCAGGTTCGTCACCAAGTAATAATCATCCCGGATTTGACACACCAGTTTCCCTTTTCCTGGTTTTTAATATTTTTGTTCTCTTTCGAGGAAGCGAAAATGATAACAAAGCTATAGATTATGTTTTGTTGGCTGTTTAGGTTCGTCACCAACTCATAATTGTAGCTCTTTGTCAAACCATCCTTCCAGTTTCTCCCGTTTCTCTCTCTCTTTCGAGAAAGCAAAAATGATAACGAAGCTATATATTATGTTTTGTGGGCTTGTTTGGTTCGTCACCAACTCACTATCATCCTGGCTTTGTGCAGCCAGCTCTCCCGTTTACATAAAACCTGGTATTTATTAATTTCTTCCTAATTCTCTTTTTATTTTTCATAATTAACGATTTTTTTTCTGTCACGATTATTCATCAATTTAAAATTCCCCGCTTGTGTTAAAAGTTGGTAGAGTTTCATTGCCTGCATATGGCTTTTCTTCGTTGTTGCCCCCTTAGACCCGTGTCCCACCGCGACCTTTTAAACAGTTGGTATAGTTAAATTTTGTTATCCGTTTCTTTTGTAAATAACCTGTTACCGTAAGACATGTATGCTCTCAAATTAAACCTGTAAAAGTAGTACCACACTCCGTTTCTATTTGTAAATATTCTGCTTAATTTTTTTTTCCGTTTCTTTTGTAAATAACCAGTTACCGAACCGAACCGCGAGACATATATGCCCCGACCAGTCCTGTGAAACTTCAAAGTTGGTAAAGTTTCGTTTTCTTCCAGTTAAATAGCCGTAAATTTGTAAAATTATAGTATGTAATTAACTACCGGCTGTTTAAGAAAATCTTTCTGCAAATTTTTTTATTTATGTTGCGAAAAGTATTTTTGGGGCAAAAAGTAACCAGATTTGTTAAATCCTTTTGTTAGAATTCCGAGGTGATAGGGCGTTGAGTTTTAAGTACTTTTTCATAATTTTCGCTTTTCCAAGTACCTAATTGTCTGTGCTAAAATAGAGCAAACAGAGTAAACTGGAGTTTTTTTATTTTACTTGATAGAAATAAGGGATTTATAGTTTTATTTTATTTATTAAGTTGCATATATTTAGTTATTTTCTTTGAGGGTTTGTACCACTAAATTAAAATGACAAAATACACATAAAATAGTATTTCTAAAAATTGAATTTCTAATTAAATTGTAGTTTACTTACCTGGTTATTCTCCACTGTTTAAAAGCATACCCGAGAGGCAAGGGAGACTCTAGGCTCCCTTATTTCCTAGAGTAGCGCCCGAGACAAAATTTCGATCGATACTCTCCCACGAAATCCCAGGATTGAATCGACCGAAACCCTGAAACGTCAAAAGTAGGGGAAAATTCGTTAGATGACGAAACCCTCTTGCAAATTTGGCGCCCGAGCAGGGACGTCAAAAGTAGGAGAAAATTCGTTAGATGACGAAACCCTCTTACAGAATATACTACACGTCAATGGGGGCCATCTACCTATCAACAAGAAAAAAAGCAAAGACCGAACAACAAACAAAGTCGAATCGAGTATGCGTTTATGAATATAGATTCACCGGAGGTAGGGGTAACGCCTGTCTTGGGCAGAGATATGGCAGGAGAATAGATTACCCTTCCACTCTGCGCTAACGCTGAAATTTCTTGGACGTCCATTTTTACATTAAGAGATCGACGTAACTGCTGGCAGCCTATAGTCTATTAATTTATAACTGAGAAACGATAAATTACTCAAATGCTCTTTCACTGAATTTTTCTTAAAAGGAATGAACGTAGGCAAACACAACAACAATTTTAGGGAAAATAATGCACCTAAAAAATTCATACGCAAAAAATATAAAACAATGCACTCAACAAAAATAAAACAACTGTTTCAAGCCATGCATGTTGGCTGCCTACTATATAACAAGACGTAACTATACGGATCGATTTTAATCGACTAGGCCATGCGGTGTGATTTTAGTAAACAGAAGTAATTCGTGTCAATGAAATACTTTTTTATTTTAGATTAAAAAAAGGTTTGTATCTTTGCATTGTGGTTGGCGAAAAACTAAATGATTTTTTTATTTTGACTAGTCTATTTAGTAAGCTGTTAGCCGAGAATAATTTAGGGAAAGAGAACCAGAAACATTCGGAAATCACGTTAAGCGGATGGTTCCATGTTAAGAGCGAAGATGGCGCTAGCACGATAATGACCCCTATGCTTGACAAAGAGTATCAGGCAAAATTAAATCCTCCTTGAGAAAATAAAATTGCCTACCGTAGAACTGCTTGACGGGCTGGTCCGTTGGGTGAGTGAATGAGTTGTAATTGTCCCGGGCACCAAGTGACTTCGAGTCAGATTATCTTGGTGTCCACCGAATTGAGCTGACAAATTGTGTGCAGTAATAGCCAATAAGTAAAAACGAATGAACGTTTTCAAGAAAAGGACTTACCTGAAGTTCTTCTGCCGACAAAACGTCTTTATGTTCAGGTGCTTGAGTGATTTTTAGATGCAAACTCTGCATGTGTTGAGGGTTGAGGCCTATCCTGCACTGAATGATATCGTTTTTGAATTGGGTTATGTTCGGTTCATTACTTCTAATTGCTTGAAGCTAAAATGATTTATTATAGTTGTTACTTGCCCTGAAAATAATTCTGCAGGTTTATTGTGGATACTGTGAATTACTTGTCCTGAAAATAATTCTGCAGGTTTATTGTGGACACTGTGAAGGATATTGTGCCTAAGGTCACTCATCGTCAAGCAAGCTTTACAGGTAGCGAAGCCTAACTCTGATTTTCTATTTTTTGGTTATAATTTTTGACATGTTTTCCTCGGTTTCGCATTGGCGCATCGCTGTTAATTTAAAAATGTGGTTTTAACACAGTCTAAAGATCTATTTAATAATGATACAGTTTCTAGATAGTTTGCAGCATAACTTCTTAATTCTAATTACATAAATATATATAGTTTAGGTACCTTCATACTGTCTAAAACAATATCTTCAAAATAAAACAGAACCGCCAATGCGAGACCGAGGAAAACATGTCAAAAATAATAACCAAAAAATAGAAAGCCTGACGTTAGCTTCGCTTCCTATAAAGCTTGCCTTAACGATGAGTGTCCTTAATTATGCCTGGTTACAAAAATTACCACAAAAGTTTATATATAAAGGCGGGCTCAAACGACTCGTGTACTTGGCAAATACACAATTATTTGCGTACTTGGCAAGTATACGAGCTTTGCGAATTGCGATAGCGATAGAGAGATGTACTTGGCAAGTGTACGAATAATCGCGAGCCCTTTGACTCTGCCCATTTTTACCGACCACAAATGGAAAACCAACGAGTGACAAATAATTTTACAAGTAACCCACTCACACGACATGGCAAGTATACGCAAGTAACAATTATTCGCCAAGTACACAAGTCGTTTGATCCTGGCTTAATACACGGTATGTCAGCAACGCGGACCAAAATCAAAATAGCAAAATTGACAGCAGCATGCAGCTAATCTTTAAAGTTGCTTCCGTGATCGGCGATAAGTGTCCAAGAAATTAGCGTATTAACCTGAAATTTTTCACAAATGTACGCTTGAGTATCCCTAATTAGCATGGAAAAATTGGACGAGACAGAAAAATATCTAAATAATCTCATTTTGGGGCTTTTCTGAACTCATGCGCGGACATATTTTCAACAAGATTTCAAGTCATTACTTTAAAACTAGCCAATCCATGTAAACCAAATTTTGAACAATTGTAGGCCGAAGGGTGTGCTCGATAACCATTCAGTCAGTTTTTGATACTAGTATTTAGTTTTTGAGTTTTAAGGATTTTTTAAAAAATATGCAAAATTTATTTGTACAATGTTAAACAGTGGATCGACCAAAATTTTTACTAGATAGCAAGCGAACACTTTAGCCTACAATTGCTCAATATTTAGTTTAAATCTATGGGCTAGTTTTAAAGTAATGACTTGAAACGTTGTTGAAAATAGGTCACATGTCCATTTCATCAAGCATCATTTCCGGTTTATATGGATGCGCGCTGACATAACTTGTCTTAGTGTATCGTGGGTCGTATTAGTTTTCTATGTCCATCATTTCGAGCATTAAGTCCTAATAGTCCCTAACACCAGTATTTACTAAAGGGTCTAAGTTCTAAAGTTCTAAATCTAAACATTTTGGTTGAATTGTTAACTCACTTTTTCACTTGAATGCAATAGCTTTTAATATTGATATAATTCGTTTACAAATACCGTACAACATATTTTTTCGTTGTAGTAATGACATTATATCCACAGAAAACATAAACGCAAAAAATATAATACTTTGGTTTAAAAATGCTAGCCATATTTAAATCTCGACACGTCACTAGGAGATGTCCAATACAAACGGAGTAAGTTGTTACAGAAAAATTCACATTTTACATTAGTATTTACAAATATTTTAAAAATAAAAGAGACCCCATGCGACATCTAGCGCAAAGTCAGTGAACTTATAATAAATGTTTGAACAATGAATTTTTGATTTAATACAGTATTAGTATTATCAGGGTTTTAAGTACGAACTATATAGATGTCTTCTGACGTTTATAGTTTCGTTTAATTTATAAATAGATGGAGTGACTTTTTCTGTTTCTTTTCTATTTTAAGTTTAAAAACAAAGATAGCCAGAAAATTTGTACAGTTGAGGACAGTACAAAGTAATTATGCAATGTTACATAATCAGCTGATATTGATACTTGTTGACCTTTCGTTTTATCTAAGTTTTCTTTGTTGTTTTTTATAGGAGGAATATTTAATTATTGAATATTTTGAATTTTAGTGAAATAATCTAAAAATAAATCTGTCAGTTCTTTTGTGCAAAATGAATGTGGCCTCTTTATTGTGTTTTCTCCCAGAATGGGGTTTTTAATTTTAAAAGATCTGATTGGTTGAAGATATGTTGCCAGGCAAATTTGTGAAAGGATATGGCACTGGGCCCATTATTCCTGGCGCCCATCAGATTTTGTTTAAATTATAATATGCTATTCTCCTCTTTTAAAGAAGCATTTTTTGTAAACGACATTTTTTTGTGAGCCTTCTGAGTAAACCAGAAATCGGCTTCAAAGTATTAACTTTTTAATATACACATCAGTGGTTTTTACCGTAAGGTCATTGTTTATGTTAAATAATGCGTCAGTAAGTACCCGTAAACTTTCAGAATATATTTTTGACAATTTGATTTATTATAAAAGTTACAGTGCGTTATAGCAAAACGTCGTGAATTGCCATTGTGTTGGTAATGGTAAATTGTTTTGTTTGTAACGAGCAAAATGCTCGCTTGCGATTAACAGGCATCAACGATGAGAACCAGGATAGAATGTTGAAGATCCGATATCAGGAACCTACTGCATTTGCAAAGTTGGAAGCAGGACTCTTGCAGTTTGCGCTCACGTAGCAAGTGTGATATGATATCTTGGATATGCCCGTCACGAACCTGTAGTTCACTATCCCAGAGACAATATGCTTTTAGCTGCCCTAGATGCAGCTAACAGAGACCTGAACTAGGGTTTTAGTATTTAGTGTCTAGGTTATGTTATACTTAACGTAATCTTTACAAAAGTGGAATGTTTGTCGAATTTCAGTTATGTTTCGTTTGGTAACGTTTATGCAAATCCATAATTGGTTAAAATACTTTTAAAATCCGTCTGATCCATCTGACTGTCAAAATAATTTTCCCGGTACTTTGCACTGTTACTCAGATTGCATTCTAAATGCACGTGTTAAAAGTTGTATGATGTTTCTCTGTATATAGATCTATCAAAAACTTGACAATTTGTCAGAAAAAGGTTAGAAGAACCATGTGGGATTTTTTATTTTATTTTATTCTTCTTTTAATAGAAGTATGATTATTTAATTGTTTTTAAGAAAATCTAAATATCTTTCATGTTTGAATATGTTATAGCATAATCTGTATTTTTTATAAATATTTTTTTTAACGCCGATAATTGTTATAGAGTTTCCAAACTTAATGTTTGGATTGCTTAAGTATGTTTTCCTATCTTTTTTTTACTTACTTATTATTTTTCCATACCGAAACCGGTATTAGGAAATGATTCTTTAATAAGATAACCTAAGTTCAACTAAATAGATCTAATATGGATTTTTATTATAAATAATATTTTGGTCATATTTTATTTGCTTATAGGGTTACCACATCTATAGTAATGTATGCCTATTAACATATTTTGTTTTATGGATATTTAAAATCCAAATTATAATAGACTAGTCGTTAGTTAGCTTTTTGTCCGATTTTATTTTAAACAGCTGGGTTTCAAAGATCATTAAGTCAGTTTGACTTGGGCAGAAAGCTTCTTTTGAGATTTTTGTTACCATAAAGTGGTCATTAGATTGGACTAGACATCTAACACAGCTACATATATGAATTGTATTATATATATTTGCTATTATAGATAGCTATTTTTTTCCCAAAATATTAAAATTTTTCTTTTTGCTCGGTTTCAATGTTTAAATCTAATTTAAATGAAGACAAATAAAACTGTGTCGACAGGCTAAAGTTTCCACTTGATAATTATTAATAATTATTATACAGTAAGGTAAACTTTAGGCACCTATCTTATACAGATTTATTACATTAAATTTTTCTATATACAGAGTGACTTTTAGGCTATTTAGAGTGCGAATTATAGGTTAAAATAGTTTCTGCAAAGTACTATAATAAATAGTCATTGTGCCCACACATTTGCAGATTGCTATTACTATATTCCGCTTTGCTCAAAAATCTCCAAATTGCCATTACTATATTCAACTTCGGATTTCTTTACTAGAGCCATTTTACGCGCAAATTGCTATTATTATATCTAACTGCGAATTTCTTTACTATACCCATTTTATTGGCTAATTGCTATTATTATATCCATTTACGGATTGCTTATATTATATCCATTTGCGGATTGCTATTACTATATCCAATTGAAGACTGCTCGACTTTACGAGCAAATTGCTATTACTAAATTACTTTGCTAAATTCATTTTTGCTTATTGCAAATTGCTATGACTATTTCCAACTGCGGATGCTTTACTGTATTCATTTTTGCAAAAAAATTGCTATGAATATATTTGTTTGCAAATTACTATTATAGTATCTGTCTGCAAATGGCTATGATTGAATCCATTTTTTTGCATGCATACTAAGGGAATTTGATTCTTGACTTCAAAATTTGTTTTTGTGCAAAAGCAGCTAAGTGGTTTTACCAAATTGAATGCTTGGTATTTATTTTTAAAATAAATACATTGTAGGTACCTACTTACTTGTTTGAATTCACGAGGCAAAGATAAAAAACTTATGCACAAGTTTTTGCATTGGGTAGTTTCTTTACTATTATGCGCTTGCTAGTTTGATTATTATAATTAAATATAGGACATTGATATTTATACACGGTGTTCACTTTTTGATTTTTTTAAAGTTTACCTAATTTTTGCCTACTTTTTTTTGGATTTTTTTCTAATCATGTCTAGTACGGATAAAAGTTTAAAAACTAAAGCCTTGCGCTATAGTGCGATTTCACAGTTAAATTTGATCATTGAAGCTGCGACTCTACCTAAAAATTACCCTGCTCATAATAGCGGCTTTAAAGTCAAATTTCGGACATTGTCAAAAATCAAAAAAGATTTTGAAAAGCACCATAATACTTTGTTAACGATGGTAACATCTGATGAGGATCGCTTGTTAGTAGAAGACAAAATGTCTATGGATTTTTGCAAACACTGACGAGGTTTCTACTATATTTTACAAACCTTTTATACTATCCTTTAAAGATGGAGGGCTTTTGAGCAGTACGATAGCTTCCATGGGCACCCTGTGCCTCCACAGGCCACCATGGTTTACTAGGATAAAAATACCTCTCTTTCAAGGGGAATTTAAGGAGTTTCCAATTTTTTGCAAGCTTTTAATGCTACCGTGCACAATAATAGGTCGCTGGGAAATTTAAAAAAATTTAATTTGCTTTTTACTACTTTAAAGGACCCTGCTCTACTGACATACCTATTCTTGCCAAATATTATTTAAATGACTACCACACCTTGGTGGATAGGTATACAAATAAACCATTACAAGCGTACCTTCACTGGAAGGCCTCTTCTTACTAAAGATAATGCTACGAATTTAAGAAATTTGCTTGATTGCTTTTCTAAAAACTTAAGTGCTTAAAAGGTCATTTAAAACAGAGTTTTAGGATTATATCATATTGGATAAGTTAGACCCAACCACATGTAAGGCATTTGAGCAAAATTGTTGCTCAAATGAGATCTCCTTTTATGATAAAATTCGTGATTTTGTTTCTAGCCACTGTACTGCGTTAGAACAAATACAACAAACTCAAGATTACTTAAAAAATAAAGAATTGCCAATATCAGTCAGAAAAATCAAGCAAAGTTTCAAAATCGATCTGCTTTTTTGCTAACTGAGAGAACCTCCAACAATGCCTCCCAGTCCCCTCAAAATGTTTGTTTTCTTTGTAGGGGTAGTCATATATTATATAGATGTCCTAATTTTTTGGCTAAAACTCCCCAGGAACGTTTTGAGATTGTGAGTTACAGACTAAACAAAGCGGGGAGAACTGTTGAGTGAACCCTAAGTTTAAATCTGACTTTTTTAGTAAATTAAGTTAAAACAAAATTGCTAATTAGTCTTACTGACTAGATTGTAATACAATAAACACAGTGTGTTTGACAAATTAAAAAAAAATCTGCAAATGTTGCTAAGTGACAATTTTCTGGCTTTGGGATATCGCAAGTGAATAATAAGTATAGATAAGGGCCTAGTACGCTACCCTGGGGCACGCCTGCTTGCATTTCTCTTAAATTTGAGTATGCGTCTTCCTGTTTTACTCTAAAATGTCTATCAGATATGTATGATTCCAAAATATCCGAATATTGTTTTGGCAGAAACCGTTTTAGTTTAAAAGTAAGGCCTTCATGCCACACTTTGTCAAATGCTTGTGCTACATCTAGAAAAACTGCAGAACAAACTTTTCCCTCTTCTAGTGCTTTTTCTATTATATTAGTAATTCTATGTACTTGATCTATCGTGGAATGCTTATCTCGAAAACCAAATTGATGAGATGGAATAATTTCTTGTCTTTCTATGATGGGTTTTATTCTTTTAAGCAATAATTTCTCATAGAGCTTGGATATAATTGGCAGCAAAGATATTGGCCTGTAAGATGAGACGTCATGGAGTGGTTTTCCCGGTTTTGGGATCATGATAACTTCTGCACAACTTTCCACAGTTTAGGTACATACCTAAGCCTAAAGGACGCATTAATTAGGTTGCATAGTTTTACGATAGCTTTTCTGGGGAGTTGTTTTATGAATACCCCATTAATAAGATCATACCCTGGCGCTTTTTTCGAATTAATATTTTTGATTTCTGTTAATATTTCTTTTGGTGATGTAAGCTTAATATGGTCTTCCATTTGATGGGGTTCATTTAAATGAAAGTTTTCATCCGGTGTTTCGTGGGGCTGAAATGTTTTTTCTAAATGACTTGCAAAAATATCTGCTTTTTCTTTGTTAGTCCTTGCCCACTGGTTGTTAGATTTTCGTATGGGTGGAATTTGGATAATTGGTCTTTTAAAATCTTTGGTTGCTTTCCAAAGGGAATAGTCGGTATTTTTATCGTCTGTAACTTCATTAAGAAAATGGTTAATAGATTCATTTTTTATTACTAGACTTTCTCGCCTAATGCGCTGCGTCATGTTGTTGAAATTTGTTTTGTCCCGAGGATCACGGCTTTGCTGCCACTTTCTTCTTAGTTTCCTTTTTTCCAATATAAGGTCTCTAATTTCCTTTGGATAGTTTTTTCCCTTAAAAATTCTCTTTGGTTTTGGACTGTTTTCCCAAGCTGCTTGTTGAATATTTGTAACAAAATATTCAACTTCTTTATCGATTTGTTCTGGCGTTTGCAATGGTACTGATAGGTTTATTTTTTCTGACAGACTTTGTTTAAAACTAATCCAGTCAGTTTATTAACTAGTGAGATATTTGCTTCTTTCTTTATTATGTTTTTACTAAGAGTTAGAATAATAGGTGAATGATCTGAGTGTAAATCAAAACTTTTTTCTATATCTACAAAACTTAAAGATATATTTTTTACTATAAAAAAATCAATTAGATCTGGAATTTTTCCTGGATCTGTTGGATAGTATGTGGGCTTACCAGTTGATATTGGCTCACATTGATATTCACTAATAGCTTGCAAAAGTTATTTTCCTTTAGAATTCGTCAGTCTAGATCCCCAGTAGGTATTTTTTGCATTAAAGTCACCTCCAATTATAAAACGGTTTCCTAATTTTCTGAGAAAATTAAGATATTGATTTTTCTTTAGTAAGTGCCTTGGTGGTATATAGACAGCACTTATGACTAGTGTACATGTTTTGGTTTTTACACTTACTAATGTAGCTTGAATCTCTATGGTTTTATATCCCATCTCCTCATAGTGTCATATATTTTCTTTAATAATTACAGCACTTCCCCCATGTGCAGTATTGCTAGGGTGAGTTGTATGATACACTTTATAACCCTTAAATTTAATGTGAGACTGGTTAGTGAAATGCGTTTCTGACACAAGACAGACGTCAATTTTTTCTATGTCTAGAATAACTTGCAAGTCTTGCTGATGTTGCAAGAGACCATTGGCATTCCAAACTAGAATTCTAAGATTACTGACCATTTTGAGGCATATTGGTAGCTCCGTTATTGCTACTTTCTAGTTTAGTTAATCGCTCATCAAGTTTGTTCAATTTCTCCAAAATTAATTGAAGTGTTTGTTCCATAGTATTTTGACTACTGATATTAATATCAGGTATAGTAGCTGTTGCTGCTACTTGGCTGTATGTCCTTGTCACAGAGTTTTGTGTGACTGTGTTTCTTGTCTGTTGGGTTTGTCTATTTGTAATCCCGTTTGGTGTGAGATTCGGTTTTTTAGGTTTATTTTTCAATTTTTGTATTTCTTTAGCAACAAGGCATCCTCTGTAGTTAGCAGGGTGCTTGCCTCCACAGTGGATGCATTTTGGCTCAGATTCTTTTGGTTTGGGGCATTCTACAGTAAGATGTTTCCCCGTGCATTTTACGCAACGTGGTTCTTTAGCGCAATATTTTTGCGTGTGTCCATAAGATTGACATCTTTTGCATTGAGGGACTAATTTTGAGGTTTTTAGTGCTTTTATTTCCACTTCAATCCAAAGGATACTGGAAATTTCAAAAATTTTGTTGATATCTTCATCGTTGCTAAATGTGAGCATAAACATGTTAAGAGGTTGTCTTGTTCTCCATTTCAGTTTGTTGCTGGCTTCCAGTGCCTTAAAACCTTTTTTTTGAGATTGTTAAACAACCTAAAGCCTATGTCAACTGTTTAGCTTCGTATCACAGTTTACCCCAGCAATGCAAATCAGAAAAAAGATGTTTACATTGTAGCCAATTTCACGCCTCTTACACTTTTTTCCTATTAATTCTACACCTACTTCTGTGAGTACCATCTACTGCTGCAGTGAAAACCCCAAGGAGCACCTTGGGTACCGCTTTGATACAAATACAGGATGTTTTTCAGAAATGACAGACAGTGCGCACGATCTGTAACTCCGGTGCCCAATCGTCATTTATATCTAAATCATGTGCTGATAGTTTGGGCCTTCCTAAATTTAATATCGCTATGACTCTACAAAGCTTAGATCGAATGACAACCTCGACAAAATCTGGAATTAATTGCAATATATCCTCTTTGCGCGATACTAATTTTGTTTTTAATTTTGATGCGATAATACTAGATAAAATTTGTAGTGATTTACTTAATTCCTCATTTTCGATTAAATCTTTCTCTTTCTCCTTTAACTACAAATCAAATTAAAACATTTTTTACTACGTCATGTCAGTGAACGATTCGTTTGTCAAACGATTTTGGCAAATAGATGATATATCAAATGTCAAGGCCACTGACCCTGAGGATGAATTTAACGAAAATTATTTTTTAAAAACTAACTCAAAAAATGAGAAAGGGAGATATATTGTATCTTTACGATTTAAAGTTACTGCTTCAGATTTTGGCGACACTCGATCCATTGCCCTACGTCGTTTTTTCTCCCTTGAGAAGAAATTATAACAAAATCCTGATTTTTATGCTGCCTACAGCTCTGATTTACAAAATTATTTAGATAATAATCATATGCAACCGGTTTCTACACCTTTGCCGACCGAAAATTCAAATTATTTTTATATTCACACCATGCGGTGTTCAAAACAGAATCTACTAGCACCCCACTGAGGGTGGTTTTGCGCGCCCCTGACAAGATCTCGCTCAATAACGCTATTTATACTGGGCCCCCATTACAAAGGGACTTACATAAAATTTTGCTACTTTATCGTTTGCATAAATTTTGCTTTTGTTGCGACATCCGTCAAATGTACAAGATGATTTTAGTTGACCCTAGTCAAACTAATTTTCAACGAATAGTTTGGAGGTTTGGTCCTAACCAGCCTATTCAAGACTTCGAAATAAATAGTTTTATTCGGTGTCTCATTTTTTGCTATAAGAACTTTGCTGCGACTTGCTGGAGAGCACAGGACCCTCCTCTTACCTCAAAAATCATTGAAGAGGCAGTTTTTGTCAACGCCGTGATTTCGGAAAGTGATGTTTTTAAAGCCACTGAGATGAAAAATCAATTAATCGAGTTACTTAGCCCAGGTGGATTTGAATTGCGTAAATGGGCGAGAAATTGTCCCGAATTACTATCCGATTTTCTTGAATCACACGTTTCGATGAAAGCTCTTTCTCTTGATTTAGATGCTGAAAATTCAACTCTGAAAATTCTCGGTTAAATTGGAACCCGCATACTGATGAATTTTTTTATACTTTCGACTTCTCTCTTCAAACATGCAATAAAAGAACAATTTTAAGTAATTTGGCCTGCATTTACGACCCTCTGTCTTTTTTGGCGTCCATAGTTTTAATTTTAAAATTGTTGTTCAATACTGCTAGGCAGAAGGCTTAAACTACGACGACCCTCTCAGCCCAAAAATTCTTTCTAAGTGGGAAAAATTTAAAGATGAATTAGTTTTTGCATTCTGTTAAATTCCCCATCAAATAATTTTGCCTAATGCTAGTAAAATTCAACTAGTAGGATTTTGCGATAGTCCGGAACGGGATTATTGTGCGGTTACTTATATCAGATAATTTCGATGGGAACATTAAAGTTTTTTTTGTTTGTAGTAAATCCAGAGTCGCACCTTTGCGTCGTAAACTAACATTGCCAAGACTAAGAGCTTAAGTCTGGCTAAATTAATGGATTTTTTGCATTGGCTCCTTAGCTGACTGAAGTTTTCATAGACATCAGAATCTCCCAAAATCTTGTACTTTTATGAGCCTCTTTCTTTCTAAAAATTTAAATTTTTAAATCGTTGTCAAACCACAGAGGAAACGAAAAAATCACTCCTGAATCACTCAAGTTGAAAGTTCTAATTAATATTCGACAAACTCACAAATACATCATCAAAATTGCACTTTTTAAAATTATATAAAATATGGTCATATTCCAATGGTTTAGGCAAATCACGGCTAATAGCCACTGAAGCACAGTGTATACTAATTTTCCATCATTAGTCAACACAAGATTTATCTATTATTAGCATTTGTTATAGAATTTTTCTGATGAAGATTTAAAAAAGCTAAGGTTTCTACCAGATATTCGACAGTATTTGGAACTATGCTATCGCACGTTATCGTAAACCAAATATTTGCAGTTATATGAACTGTAAGTATTAAACACTTAAACCGGTTGAGGTCAAGTCTATAGATTTAGTATTTAGACCCTGGTGCTAAGTTTTAAGTTAGTTGTTAGTTAGTATGTAAATACTGGTGTGAGGGTTTAACGCTACTTGAAAATAATTTGGTAAGATATAGTTTATTTCATCATTTTTAAGATAGCTGTTTTTCACTAGCCTACACTGGCTGTTATAATAACTATCAAAAACTTATCTCAAAAATTACGACATGAACTGTAGATAGCACTTACAACACACTGTTCCGCCTGCAAAAACCTCTGCAACTGCCTTCTCATAAAAACGCATCCCAAAAACCTTTCCAACGGTGGCAACTCAGGTCCTGGTATACCCTGAGGATGCGGCGTCGGACAGCATAAAGTTTCTAGAGCCTCGTGGGTTAGTACGGTCGGTACGGCTCCCGCCCAAGATCGTTGAGGTAATACTCTGGATAAGTGGAGGCCGGATTTGAGGTCTATTTGCTGAGGACTGACAAAAAATTCATACCCTTAATATCAATACATCCAATTAAGGAAATTTTTGAAGAAGTTTAAGTTTTTATGTTTGGTACTTTTAAAAAATCTCCTCTCTGGAAAATACACAAATTTGGACAAAATGTCAAGAACATTTGCATTTTTTAGGCTGTTCTTAATACGTCGAATAGTCAGAACCGGTTTAGTTACCACGTAGAAGCAATACATTTTTTAATGAGAGGTCCAAAATATGCAGAATGTTTCAAGGGATACGAATATGGTATAATTTGTGTATGTTTATCATAGGGTTTTCTTAAAATATTCAACTTTTCTAGTCAAGATTACCCGTAAAAGAAACCGCTCGAGTGTTTCATAAATAGTAGTACTGACCAAACGGCAAAAAGTTACCTGTTCATAAGATGTCCTCCAGGAGACTGTCCAGTTCGTGCGGGTGAAGGTCTCATACCAGGCGAGCCGGGCCAGTTGGAAGTGGCTGGTGACGCCATGCTCCCGGATGGGAAGGGACTATTGTCTGTGTGACCTAATCAAATTATTATTTTTTTTTTGAAATGGTTAGTATTTGAAGTTAGACATCCTTAAGCCAAGGAATTTCCCACTACATTCATCTAGATAAAAAAACGTTATTGGAATAGGTAGTATTCGGAACAACCTCAAGCTAAGGAGCTTATAGCTACTTTCGATCAAAAAATTAAGATATTTACGAAAAGCGATTTATTTTTTAAAGTTTGACACCCTCTTAAAAACTATGTTTTATAAAACTTTAAACCCGTTTTCGTCAAAATGTAAAATTTGTACATGCGCCTCTCTTCTTAGGAACGGCAGTATACTCCGTACAAAAAACTTGTTAATACAAAAATTGTTGAAAATTAAGTCCTCTGCAACTTTGTAATTTAAATGTATCAGTTATTTTTTATGATGAAGATGGTACAAAAGTTTAAAAAACTGTGTTAGTCTTCTTATTTTTTACACTTTTTGTTTATTATTAGCAATATTTTTGATTGGACAAAAATTGTTGAAAATTAAATTCTCTACAAATTTGTTTTTTGCTATTTTATTCGAGAAATGCATATTAAGGGTAAAAATCGGCAAAAGCCTAAAATTCAAGATGGTAGACATTTCTCATATCAAATTTAGGGACAAGAAAGTAATTTCATAATCTGGCTACTTAACGGTGTCAAAAAAAATTTCGTCAATTTTTTTTTCCTCTTACATCAATAAAATATTACTAAATCTAAAATGATTGGGCTATAGATAAAAAACGATGTTTTTGGAATGGGTAGTATTCAAAATATCTTAAAGCAAAGGAGTTTTCCGCAACAATTATTTAAATATCTCTCTATTTTCTACACTCACCGGGCATAAACCCGCTTCCAGGAGAATGACCGGGCATATTCGAAGGTCCAGGAGGTCCGGGACTGGCACTGCTCAGCAGACCACTCGACGGACTAGCCAGTTGGGGCAGCGGCGAATTGGCAACAAGGCCCGAAGGGCTCGGATGTGGCATTGGGCTAGGGTTAATGTTCGGTGTTGGAGAAGCTGTCAAACAGAGATTGATTATTGAAATAATATATAAAAAAGAACACAAAATACGAGGCTGAGTCAAATATGAACAAGAATTTTCTATTTACTGTATCATAGGTAAAGCGGGTGGCGTGACATCTCGATATGGTAGGGATGTTAACAGGAGGGGTGTAAGTCAATTTGGTGCAGCCGAGTATATGAGCTGTTGGTAGCATCATCTCTGTATCCAATGTTTAACCCGGGAGGGTGTAAACGCGCCCAAAATTTTTCCTTGTATTACTTGTACAGTTCGGCGATGAAACACTTTTTAGGACCCAAGTCTACGACTGACACAAAAACTTTTGGATGGCCGAGAAACGTGGAGAGGCAACACCGCGAAGAGCTAAGATCTGTATTCCCAAAGGAAAAGTTCTTGTAACGGATTTTCGAGATTTAAGAGACTTACTGCTGGTTTCGATCCAGTCGGAAAAAAGCTTAAATATGATTGTATGGTAGTGGTCTTCCGATACCCAATCTCCACTCGTTTCTGTTTGCCCATAATTCATCATCTAGGCCTCTTATTCTTATTTCACTGTCTATTCCTTCTCTCCAGCTTCTCCTTGGCCGTCCTCCTTTTCTTCGGCCAGTTGGTTTCCATTGTAGTATTTGTTTAGGTAGTCTTTCATCATTCATTCTTTGTACATGTCCGTACCACACCAGTTGCTTTGTTCTTATATCATCCACTAAAGTACGTTCCCCCACGGTCATAATTTCTCTTATTCTTTAATTTGTAACTCTTTCTCTTTTTGATTTTCCTGCTGCTCTTCTCCAATAGTCCATCTCCGTAGCGGAAAGCATTTTTTCTGTTCTATCCTTGATTGGCCATACTTCTGAGCCGTATGTAATAATACTTTTTACAATGGTGTTATATATAAGCTTTTTGTTAGGTTTTGATATACTTTGGTCCGAAATTATTCCATTTAATAAAGTTATTGCTTTTCTTCCTTGTACTTTTCGATCTTTTATAACTTTGTCTAGTGTTCCGTCAGCTGTAATTTTTAGACCTAAGTATTTATACTCATCACAGGACTGAATTCACTGCCCGGTATTTAAGATTAGATCCTGTTTCATTCCACCGATACACATATACTCTGTCTTATTGAGATTAACCTCTAGTCCCCACTTATTGTACTCTTCTATTAGTTTTCGTGTCATATATTCGAGGTCGTCATAATCCTGAGCTACTACTATCTGATCATCGGCGAAACATAAAGTATACAAGGTGGTTTCGTCCAACGGAATTCCCATGTTTTGGCATTTTCTCTTCCATACTTTCAGGAGTATATATATATCTTGTATCAAGTATATCTTGAAGAGCGTAGGCGAGATACAGCAACCTTGTTTAAGACCTTTATTTACTTGAAAGCCTCTGGTTGGTTTTGCTTTTATTTTAACTTTTGCCTTACTATTGCGGTATAACTCTTTGATGGCCTTAATTAGTTGTACGCTTATGTTTGTGTTTTCCAACGCTTTCCAAAGTAGATTTAGTGGTATACTATCATATGCCTTCTGCAAATCGACGTAAAGCAGATGCAGCTTTGTCCGTATGCCATTTTCTTTTCAATAACTTGGGTTATACAAAAGAGATAATCTGAAGTCGATCTACCCGCCCTGAAACCAGCTTGTTCTTCTGCCTCCATGTCTTTATATTCGCTCTCCACTTTATTTCTTATTATTTTACCGTATATTCTGCTTAGCGTACTAGTCACAGATATACCTCTATAATTGTCACATATATATTTCCTTCCTTTTTTGTGTATTGTGGATATATATGACGTTTTCCACTCAGTTGGTACTACAGTTCCATTTAAATATTTTTGGAAAAGATTCCGTAATCTCCAAAACAGTTCTTCAGTGCCATATTTAACAAGTTCGGCTGGGATATTTCCGGGTCCGGCAGATTTACCGCTTTTTAAGGTTGTGCACACGTTTTTGACTTCAGAGATTGTGAGAGGTACTGGAGATCCCATCGTTCTAAATTTATTGTCTCTTGCGTCTTCCTTAAATTCTGCTCTATCTTAGTTAAAAGTTTTTTAAAATGCTCATCCCATTCTTTGTCTAGAATTGGTGAAATGATATCTCTGCATGTTTCTTTTTTAATCGATCTTATAGTTTTCCAGCTTTCGGTACTTCTCCTACCTCCTAAGTAAGAATTTATTTTCTGGCACTTTTGCGTCCACGAATGATTTTTCTTATCACTGATCATTCTTCTCACCTTTGATTGCGCGATTTTGTATTCTTGTCTGCTTCTATCTGTCTTTTGGGATAAGTAGGTGTGATATAATTTCCTTTTTTCCTCTATTTCTCTTTCAATCTCAGCATCCCACCAGTATGGTTTTCTTCTTTTAGAAGTTTCTTCCACTAATCCTAGTGCTTCTTTTGCAGCTTGGTGGATGCTTAATGTAATAAGTTTTTCGTTCAGTCTCTTTTTGTATAAGTTTTTTACGCTGTCATGTTCTAGGCTTAGTAGATTATATTTACAGTGATCAATTTCTTCAATCACTATCATCAAGATGTTGTTGATGCAGGCTTCGGCCTTGATAAGGAAAGAGAATTTTGGACTCCAGAAAATAGTGATCACTTCCGCATGTTGATCCACGCTTTGTTCTGACATCTTGAATTTTTTTTTTAATAACAGGATAACAGTTTTAAATTTTTTTGCTAACATACTGGCCAAAGCTCGTCCGTTACCAGACTACCCATTTACCCATGTGTAGCGGCTCCTTTTATACGGCAGGCTTAAGGGGTTACCTTTGAGATATTTAAATATCTGGACAAAACGCTTAGATAATAAAGGTTATTATGTAAAAAAAAAACAAGATGTATTAAAACTTTTATTTTCAGTACCAAACAATTTTTTTAACAAAATTCCGGTTTATATTTGATTAACCCTTGTAAGAAAAGTTGCAGCATTAAAGTCGATGATTCATTAAACTTTTTTAGTTACACCAAACTTCTTTAAAACATAAAGTAAAAATTTGCAATTCTAATAAAAAAAATCATGCGGTCAATTTTTTAAGGAAAATCAATGTTTTTGTTTATATACTGCTTTAAATTGTACACCTATCATGGGTTTTTATATTGCTGGTGTACAATTTTTTTTGATAAGTAGTATATTTCTAAAATTAGAAAAAGATCTCTAGGTGGACAATAATCTATCTATTTAGCCTTCTTCGATCTTTGGACATAGGCCTCCCTCCCCCAATATCTTCCACTCTGTTCTGCCTCTCGCCGTGTTCTGACACCTCTTCTTGCTTGGTTTCTTCGCGGATGATGATTGATGCAGTTGCTTTACTACTTATTGGGTACTAACTATTTATTGGCTATTAACTCTATGTATCTGTGATCTATTCGGCTATTAATTAAATTTATAAATGCTATCGGAAGCTTTTTCAAAGTCTATAAACGCAATATAAAGTAAAACGTTGTACTCGTTGGCTTGTTCTAGTATTTTCTAGGATTTTCATAGTTAATCGATGGTAAATTGTACTGAAACCTGCTTGTTCTTTTGATTAATATCCGCCAAATTTTGATGTTCGTCTATCTGTTAATATTTTCGTGAAAAGCTTATAACCTACATTGAGAAGTGTTATAGGTCGATAGTTTTTTTTAGGTCTGCTCTATCGTCTTTCTTGTGTTTGGGATTATTTCTTCTTTTAGTATTTTATTTAGAATATGAAGGGTATTAACTACCGCTTTACCACCGTACTTAAGCATTCCTGCCGTTACTCCGTCTTTTCCAGGTGATTTTTTATTTTTCATTTTCTTTAATGCTCTCTTTATTTCCGCTTTGCTTATTTCAGGTTGTAGCTCTGAGTTTATGTTCTTTATTTTTGTTTGGAGTTTTTTTATGGTTTCTTGCCATGGTTGCCTTTTTGTTTGATATAGCTCTGTATAGAATAGTTGTGTGATTTTTATATCCTCTTTAACGTTAGTTTCTATGCCTTTTTAACGTTTTGTTCATATCCTTTATTTTAATTATTACATATCTACCTAGACATTTCATATTTCTGTTATTTTCTATAACTCTCTCAACTTTTGTTTCTTGGCTCTTTCTTTTATTTTCTTTTATCATTTTTCTTATAGTTTTATTTATTTCTATCGAAGTGCTTTTTCCTTCTTTCTCCAGGTTCGACCTTTTTTCCATCAGTTTCTTTATTTATCTTGATATACCATTTTCTCCCTTTTTATCTATTTGTGCGATATCTTTTCTTACTTTGGTCAGCTCTTGTCAGCGTATCATTTATTTAATCTAAATTTTTATTTTCGTATCTTAAGTTTTGGGTTAGCTGTTCCTTTAGCCTATCTTTGTATATAGCTTTATTTTGTGTAAGTTTATTCATGGCAAGTTGTTTATTGTTATTAATTTTTCTGTTCATTCATCGAAATTGCTATCGATGCAGATTTTTGTTCTGACCATCTTGTGATCACTGCCTGTTGTAAATCTGTTTAGGATTGTTACATCTCTAATGATGTTTTGGTCAGTAATCTGTGATGTGATCAATTTCGATTTTCGTTATTCCATTAGGGCTAAGCCATGTCCACTTTCGTTGCGGTTTCTTTCTTCATCGTAGATAGAAGTGCGAGCGTATACTTGCATAACTTTAAGTGATGTTCTTTTCATTTTGAGTGTAAGATAGGCAACGCGATCAGAGATTCCTTTAAGAGTATGGACGTGTTTAATTATGGCTGTATTTATTATGAATCCTACTCCAAAGTTGCTGTTATCTTCATTACCTTTATGGTATAGTAGATTACCGGAGTTTAGTTTTATTCGGTTTTCTGATTTTCGACGGGTTTCTGACAAAAATGTCCCATTTTATTTTTGTCAGTTCTTCCTGCAGTTCATTTAATTTTCCTATTGTTAGTTCTACATAATAATAAGATATCGTTAATATACATATGTAAGTTTCTTAAGTTTAATACGCGAAAATAATACGTTTTGAAAAATGATATGATTTACTGCTTACCTAAATTAAACGATGTAGCAGGACTGGACCCGTAGTTGGGATGAGGCTGATTGATATTGGCAGTATGAGGTGAAGCGGGGGTGTGCGGGTTCGATCCGGACGGAGGGGTAAGTGGGGGGTGAAAACGAAGACTTGGCTCTGGACGACCACCTGAGGGACCTGAAGGATGCAAATGGAATACATAAACAAGGGATATTCCATAGTAACTCGCGTTAGGCTCAAATAACACGCGCGACAAAATTTAATTAAAAAAAATATATCTTCCACTTCCACAAAAAAAATTGTTACTGTTCAGTCTGATTTGAGAATGAGAGCATTTATCAAAGTTAGCTCGTATAATCAAGATACAGAATTTTGAAAATAAGAAGTGCGGCATTAGTTTTTTTTTTCTTTTATCTCAGAAACCAACATTTGTACAAAACGTGTAGAGACATGTTTGGAAGAGAATTAAATTATATTTAAAATGAGGTATCAACCTTGCAATTCGGTTAAGAAATGAGGATGCTTTTTATGTACAATTTAAAGAATATATCCACAGAACTGCTTGAATTTGGAGATATACGCAAAATAATTGTTTATCATTCCATAAATATTTTGTTTCTTGATCAAATCCATCTCACGATACTTTGTTTTGACGACAATTTTATTGGCTTCAATTGGCTTTTCAACGTATTTTTTCGAGAAAAGCTTACTTCACTAGTTATACGGGAAAAAAGGAAAGGCCGCACTTCGGTATTCAGTTCCGAATATCTCGGAAACAAGAGCTCACCTAGCTGAATTCTCTTGTTGGTAAGTTTTGGGGGTGAAGTAAAGCCAATTTATCAGTCATTCGCATTACATTTTAAGCACATAACATTTACCTTTCCTGAAACTTTTTAATATTTCTGTGAATTTAACAACTGAACCACGCTTAAATAACATAAATATAATTAGGTCAAAGACAAAGAAACTATAAAGATATGTTATTGTATAAAAAAGTTGATTGGTGGTTGGACATTGGTTTGGTGTTTATGTTATTAAAGCCGCGTAATGATTTATGATTGCGCAAATATTTATGGATGAAAACAGACTTACTATAAAATACGTGTAGACCTGAAAATGGCCCCGTAACGAGAGGCCGTCCCATGTGACGTCACTCCAACGCTGCTTTCTCATAGGTCAGCCGCGCGGCCATATTGCCTACGTCATTAGCACTTTGTCACGGCGCGGGAAATTTAAATTCATGTGTTTGTCGTTTCACTAATATGCAAACACTACAATTGGTAAGTCGTGCTGCCACTAAAACTCAGAAACATAGCTTCCAGGGATGAATTATGCCAAAGTGACCGTTCTTTATGTGACCGAGAATTTATTTTGTAAGATCAAATGAATATAGTAACGCTGTTTTTTAGACACAAGCCATCCGTAAACCTAAGCTGGAGATAACAACTCTAAAAGAATATTAAGAATACGCTGTACTTACCTAAAAATCCCCCACCATCCACTTCAACAGGGCTTGGCGGGTTGTCATCTTCACTTTGGCTTCTTCGTCTGAACACTGCCGATTCGTCCACGTACTTTGACAGGAACGTTTTTAAACCTAAACAAAATTTAAATTTATAGTTTTGACAAAAACGAAACGGAAATTGTAAAAATTTGTCAGAAAATAGATTTTTGTTCGATGGTGGTGTAACTTTTGGGCGGTTGGAACTTACCTTGGGTGGGAATAAACTCGTCAACTACATTACTTCTGTCGAATCTACTGTAGGCACCGTCCCTCAGAGAAACCAATCCGCTGCCTCGGATTCTCAACTCCAAGCAGTACATTCCTTGATAAGACAGGCGAATCAAAGTGCAAGACTGCGCCATTATTGTAAACGTTTCCACTGGGACCTTCGGCCTCTAAAAAACAAAAATCCTTGACAGGGTGTTTTAAATTCGATTTTTTGGGGGGTTTCAGGTGTCTTTGGGGGCGATAGAGAAAAACATACCTCCACTTAAGCTTAAAGTTAATTTTTTGGAGGGAGCCTATATCTTTTTTATTCATGAAAATTTTATTTTGTTGTAAATTGCTTTTTTAGCTTTTGTAATTAAGAAACCAACTGCCAAAATGAGTTTCATTTGTCAATTTCAATTACATAAAATTGTTATTTGCTTATGGAATTACTTTTATTTCTTTATTGTATTATATTTTGTTACATTGTTTGTTTTTAATTTATATTTTAATTTTTTTACTGGGTTTTAAAGAATCTAAAATGATTAGATATAGATGTAATTAAAGCATAAAAATATAAAAAATTATAAAAAAATACAATATTGAGTGTGATATTTCATTTAAAAGGAAATTTTACGCTGACTTAAAAAATTGAATAAAAGGAGGGTCATTCAATAAAAAAATACCAACTTTGTCGAATATCTCAAAAACTAAAAGTGACAGGTAAATTTAATGTAACAGTTGTATTCTTTATTAAAAAATACTATAAAACAACAATTTATACTAAAATGAAATTTTGATAAATAAAGAAATTATAGGCTATAAGTCCCAAACATGGAGACCTTTCAAAAACCACCTGCGGATTAAAAACGACTTGTCATATCAAGATGCGGTTTTTACCTTTAAATAGATATACCCGAAACCCCTCAAATCGAATTTGGGACACCCTGTACAGAGTGGTTCAAATTGGACACTATTGATAGGAAACGGCTATTTCTAGAGGAGCTAGAAAAAACTAAACATGTTACGGGCTCGATTTTCGTAAAAAAATTGAGGCGTGTTTTACAAAAACCGCCGTCCAAATTTGACGAAAATGAGTTAGTGGCGTCATCTAGTCGAAAAAATGGATGGCTTTAAGACCATGAAATAAGATTCTACAAAAACACCACAAGTGCCAAGACATAAGCAGTTAAAATTTGTATTATTCCGCAAAAAGCACATATGTCCCTATAAGTTTTCTTTGTATTAACTTTTTCTTTCATGCAAAAACAACTTATGTCCAACAGTTTTTATCTTTTTGTAAACAAACCTTTTTTCTTATGTAATGAACAGAATTCTAAAGTCAATAGTTACTGTGAGTAATAAAAAAATATTTAAAAAAATCACTCGTTTTAAAATAAACCGTTTTTTTTATTTTCTGAAATTTTTTTGTTTTGGACATATGTTGTTTTTGTAAAACACGCCTCAGTTAATGAAAACCTCATATCGATATCTTAAACCCGTTAGATAGTATAGGGTGGTTTTCAATTTGGTGCATTTTCGATCCACCCCCGTAACTTCTTTATTTATGAATATTTTTTATTTCTTCTCTGTTTCTTATCATTTTTTAAGACGAATTTAGTGGTCTATTTACTTTTTCACAAAAAATTATGGTTTTAACGTTATGATATAAACTTTTTTCTTATGGACCACCCCCACTTGTTTTTGTCCACGGAATAATTCAATGTGCAGCGGTGGGCTGGGCGGTAATGGGACATCGAAAGCTCGAGTGTCCAAACTGGCAAACTCACGCGAACGTAAGTCAAACTTGTCAAAAAATGACACGCTACTTCTATTTCAGTGATGCAAACAGCGCCAACCAAAAAAAAAAAACAGTGGTGCTAACATAAAGGAGACCAGAGCGTAAAATACATGCTGCGGTGACTTTTCAGCGATATAAATTTCTGGGTTGTACTTACATTATTGTGAATACCCAGCTGTGGTAAAGTGGACAGTTTGCTGATGGATAACAGCGGCTCATAAGTTTCGACAAGGAGCTGAATTATGTGTGCTAAGTTTCTATGCTCGTTCAAATGCGCTTCGAGTTGTTCTCTAAAGAAGAAAATAAGAAACATATTTTTTGTCAAAAAAATATTAAAATATTTTATCATTAAAATGGTATCCTTCTTATTTGTGTGACTTGTCCGCGGTAGACGTTGGTGGTTATTTTGCCTAATACATTTTCTCTTTAATACAATTTGAGTAATTTCGTTTCCATTTTGTAGGCATTCCAAAACTGTATCTCTCTATTTGGCTAATAATACATGGGCCTTAGCCAACGTATTAAGCCTAAATCATTTTTTGCATAGTTTTTTTATGTACTGGATGGAACTAGATACCTTATCAAGTTGTGACCATTCAAAGAGCTATGCATCGCACCAAACGAGAATTTGAAAGCTCTAAGCTGATTACTCCATACTATAGAGACCATGGCCCCCTTTTCCGGTCCATAAGCGATTACAAGCTTGCTATAGTTATAAGATCTTATGGAGAACATGTTGGTCAGGTAGCTGTATTTATCTAAAACAATAAATAAAATTGGTGTTTACCCTCACATCTCACAGCGCTAGAATAAAGAAATAAATATTGCTGAAAGTTTACTTGCGAGTAAAGTACCGGGTGTTTCCGTATATTTCAACCAAGGTCTATGCTCTTATTATAAAGACATAGCAAAAAGGTGTGAATGTAAAAGATGTAGGATTTATTCTAAGCCGCCAGGAAATGTTTTAACAAAAATACAAACATGGTATACTCAAAATCAGTCTTTTTTATGAATTCAAAAATATATGATAACATGTTGGATATTTGGTCCAGTCATTCTAGTTTTATTGATTAATAAAATAGTTATTAACAAACAACTGATCACAATGTCCTTATTTTCCAGGGTATCCATTATGTGGGATTGTTATAGAATAGCCAGATAGTTTTTTATTATATTTTTTACGTTTTTTATCAATAGTACTCATTGTTCATAGGATACTTAAGGATAATTTTATAAAAAGTGCTATATCATATTGATTGACCATGTTTGACAAAATTTGTAATAGAAACGTTTTCTTAATTGTAGTCTGGCCTGAGGATGCTATCCCGAAACCAGTCGCCGCAATTTATTAAACAGACTGTGGGAAAATAAAGACTTTAAAAAACTATCTGGCTATTCAATGTCCTTATTGTTTATTCATATTTTAAAAACAGCTGAAACACAGCTGTTTTTAAAATATGAATAAACATTGGTCAAAAATTCGTGGTTTGATTCCTGGAGTATATTCACGAAAAAAAGTTCCTAGAAACATTTGTCGAAAAATAGTTCCTAAGGGAGCTGCGCCCCTTTAAAAGGGGCACCCTGAAGACTGTTTTTCCTCAACGTATGAACTTTTCAAGCTGCATCAGAATTTCAGCTCAGAATGCAAAATTTTAAAGGGGCGTACCATACCAGGGTGGTTAGTTTTTTTACATTAATATTTTAGAATATGAAACCTGAAGGTTTTTAACGTAAGAAATGTGCTCTTAGTTCATATCGATAGGGCGAGTAGTTTTCGAGGAAATTACAACACCCTCAAGATGAGTTTTCCTCAATAGTTTCGAAACCCGTCATAAAACATCATGAAATTTGACACACGGCATAAAATTTTGACGGCAAATTCGATTATGACCTCAAAATATTTCGGAAATATTGAGGAAAAACAGTCTTCAAAGTGCCCCTTTTTAAGCGGCGCAGCTCCCTTAGGAACTTTTGTTCATGAAAATACTCCAGGAAACACACCACGAATTTTCGACCAATGTTTGGGAAACACCCTGTATATTCATTTTGAGTTTAATATATAGTGTTCTGTAAGAGTTTTACCATGTTTGTATTTTTCTATAAATTTGCGACAATCATTTGTTTTGTTTTTTCCACAACTTCTCTCTTATATTAGGCGCAGTAGATCTTATTTGAAATATACAGAAGCACCCTATACTCGTCGACTTCATAGAACTTGTATTACAGGGTCCGTCAGATAAATCGCACATTTTTCGAACGGATAAGTATCGGAACATGTATACTCGGATAAAACTAAAAAACTAACTTGCACTGTGTGTTAAACCAACCTAGATTTGACAAAACTCTTTTGTTTAATAAAGCCAGTTATCTGTTATCATAATTTATTAAAGTTCAGAAGATTGTAAAAGTTCTCGCGCGAGACGCCAGTCGAAAGTAAATATCACAAGAGTTTAAGAAAGTCACTTTCTAACGTATGTTCGCTATGCTCCCTACGACCAAAAGATATTAATCCGAATGTTCTTGTTATTTTTGTTAAAAATCAACTTGTATTACTTTCGACCCTAGAGACGAAAGTATTTTCTTCTCTAGAAAGGAAAATATGTTTGTCGAAACATTGGCATTTGACATTGGCATTGAACAGGCTATAGGACTTTAACTTATTTTTCTATCTAGAGAAAGAAATATTTTGTTCTTTTTCCTAGGACCAAAAGATATCCGAATTTTCTTGTTATTTTTGTTAAAATCAACTTTTATTATTTTCATCCCTAGACACGAAAGTATTTTCTTCTCTCGAAAGAAAATATATTTGTCAAAACATTGACATTAACCAGGCTATAAGACTTCAGCTCATTTTCCTGTGTACAGATAAAAATATTTTCTTCTTTTTTTCTACGACTAAAAGATATTAATCCGAATTTCCTTGTTATCTTTGTTAAAAATCAACTTTTATTATTTTCGTCCCTAGAGACGAAAGTATTTTTTCTCCAGAAAGGAAAATATGTTTGTCAAAACATTGGCATTTGACATTGGCAAAAGAAAAGAGTGCAAATTTCGCAATTTTCGTATGTGATCGTAGAAAAATAATTTTTCACACTAAAACCCCTATTAATAAATTAATAAAAAATCATGGTTAAAAAGTAACAGATCAGGGATAAAAAAATAACTTAAAAAAAATTGAAAAGTGCGGAAAATAGCATATGAAAGTCGTGATAAAAGTGTCTTTTTTACCCGAGGCGAAAAGTTCGTACCACGACCGTAGCAAGGGCTACAATTTGTCAAGTGCCACTTTTATCCGTTGGTATGTAATATACTATTCCAGTACCAGTTACCTGTTTTTAGATAATCACTCAAATCGTGAATTATGGTGTAAAGATGCACAATTTGGTACCACTCGTTCAAAAGCGAATCTACTGTTTTAACGGTGTGATCGATAGTTGTCATCTCGTATTGAAAGTAGATTGGTCTTCTTGAACCTAAAATTAAAAGGATACCAGGGCTCTGAAAATGGAAGGGCTACCAACTTCCTCTTTGTTGACGTTACCGCCCATTATAACTTCGCTACTTTAATATTTAGTGGTTGTTAAAATATCTTTTTTTTAAAACTGCACAATATTTTGATTCTAAGCATTTTGAGCAACTAGTAACAAAAAATTGGTGCTAGCAGTAACATACAGGGTGCCCCAAATTCGATATTTTGGGGGGGTTTCGGTTATTTCCAGAGGAGATAGGAAAAAACTGAACCTTCTTTGCAACGCTCAAATTATAAGAAAAATTTTAAGGTCAAAACCGCATCTTTTATCTGTTTTTAAACTACGGGGTGTTTTTGAGAAGTCTGCTTTTTGGGAGGGGGCATATAACTTTTGTATTTTTGAACATTTTGTTTTCGTATAAAGAGCTTTATTATAATTTTTTTCTTAAAGAAGTGACAGATGTAAACGGTTTTTATATATCTTTCTTAGTTTTTGAGATATTGCATAAAGTTATAATTTTTCTTATGGAATGAACGTCTTTTTATTCGATTTTTAAAATCACTGTAAATATTCCTTTAGAATAACGTATTACACTCAATATTCTAATATTTTAATTTTTTTCTTTTTTTCAATATTATTTTTAAATATGTTTTGATTTGACTATTTTAAAATATTTTCAACCCAGTCATCAAATTAAATTATAAAATAGAAACAAAAAATATTTTAAAAAATAAAAATACTTATAAGAACAATAAAATTTAAAAAAAAATAAAATATTGAGTGTGATACGTTATTTTCAAGGAAATTTTACGCTCATTTCAAAAATCGAATAAAAATAAAATAAATATATATAAAAATAAAAACCGTTTAAATCTGTCAATTCTTCAAGAAAATATGTATAAGAAAGCTCTTTACACGCAAACATAATTTTCATAAATAAAAAAGTTATAGACCCCCTTCCAAAATACAGGTTTTACAAAAACGTAGTAGCTAGCTTAAAACGACTTGCTTTATCAAGCGGTTTGCGGTTTTTATCTTTAAGCTTCTCTTGAAATTTTAGGGTCGCAAAGAGGGGGTCAGTTTTTTCTCTCTCCTCCAGAAATGTCCGAAACCCATCAAAAACATCGAATTTGGGGCACCCTGTACAGCCATCCATAAGCCCTAGTCGTCCTTTGTGTTGAGGTAGCTTCATTTTTGTTAAAAATAAAATTTTCAATCAATTTGAGACTACGTTACTCTAGCTGCTGTCGTTTTTGAGATATACATACGATTTACTTTTCTCAAAAATTGTGACTTTGGCGAACTTTGACGCTATGATAAATTTTGTTTAAAATTCAATTTCGAACCTAAATTTAAAAACCACGTTTTGCTGCATTGCTGTGGTAACATCTAAAAAAACTACAACTCAGACGAACATTGACTTTATGACAAATTTTGTTGAGAATATCATTCATCTGTCAAAATGAAGATGTAAAAGCAAAGTTTGACGATAATTTAGCACTGGTCTTTAGACTAGTTATTGATGTCAAAAATGATTGAAGTTCTCATGAAAACAGATTGGCTTAAATGAGAAAAAGCTACTCCTTCGTAGTTTTTTGGTTCAATTCATACACTTTTTCTACTATGAAATCTTGAAACTGTTTCCATATAGATGCTTTAGATTCTTTTTATATTACTTTTTTTTTAAATCGCCTAGTTTCGCAAAGTGAGAACAAAGTTAAGGCATTTTTAAACAATCACAAAACAACCAAGTACCTCGCTAGGAATCGAACCCGGACCGCCGGTGTGTGAAGCAAATATTGCTACCACTACACTACGACGACGACTTATATTACTTGGTGTCAGTTCTTCTATATTCTTGTCGATTTTTTCCATTGTAGCTTTACCGAATCGCGACATTTTTGAGCAACAAAATCTGAGACAAAATCGCACAAAACGAGAACATTTTTTTGTTTGAATAGCTAAACTATTATGAAAACAACAATAGCAACCATGTACCTAATGGCCACGAAACAGCATAGATCATCACCCAACTTTTACCTTTCTGATCATTCTTTTGACATTCTAAGGTCACCTAAACAGTTATGCTTTGAATGATTTTAAAATTTAGACATATTTGCTCTTTCGCATTTTAAACTAAAAAGACTGTTTGTGCCGAATTTAGTTCAAATCGGTTTATCGGATTTTGAGTTAAAGTGTGTGGTGGTTGGGCCTTTTTAACCGAAATAATTTAATAAAAGTAAAAATAAAAAAAGTTATTTTTTGATGATCCCAATGATCTTCCATGTCTACGGTATGGATGAACAAAAATAGTTCTTGTTCTTTTTAATTACCTTGTTCTTTCGCATGCGTGCTCGATAATGGTGAAGAATAAAAAACAAATTCAACCATCCAACTTTTCATGGCGCCTTTCACCAACACTCTTATTGATACAGACAACAACCTAAAATTTTTATAAGTAGATAACTAGAACTTATTATAGTCCACAGTACACGGTCTATCTTTTAAGTGATGACTAACCGGCAAATTTTTCTTCTGCGAAAGTTCTTGAACGTGATTCCTAAAAGAGCGCGGGCTCAGAAATCTGTACTAAATGTACTAAAATTCAGCCTGTTACTGATCATTTAAAAAGAAGACCGCTTACTATGGACTATAAGGTTAACCTATAACAGGAGAAACCAAAAATAAATGTATACATTTTGAGGTATATTCAAAAACTATTTTGTTCTTATTTAGTGACCTTCGTTGATGACGTCATGTGAAGATACCAATTACCTTTTTAGCAATGCGAACCAAGCTGGCGAATGACCAATATCTGAAGTGGGTGGCGGCAACTGAATCAATTTGAGAACCAGACCGGTCGCATTCGATTCAACTTGAAGTCCTTGGTGGAATATGTTCTTCTTAGTGAGCTGTAACGTTAGGACGATAATTATTGTAGTGTAAAACGTAGCTAGTCGAATTGAAAATCCGGTTATTAAGCCTGGATCTTGCTTGGAAGAAGGCATTGTGTTCCAGTATCGATCGACAGAAAATGAACGAACATAAGTCGGTGTTGTCACTGGTTCGTTTCCACACCCTTAGTTACATTTTTTGAACTACAAAACATTTTATTTTATCTCTGTTTATATTTTAAAATTTAATTTCAACCCGGTGTTAAGAATAACTAACACGGTACATCCCGGTGTTAAGAATAACTAACACGGTACATTAGGATCAAAAGACCAGATATGTTTTTTGTACATTCAAATTGCTGTTTGCTGATATTCCGTTTACCTATTCTCTCTCACCTGGCCCATTTAAAATACGAGTACCTACCTTGAATGGAGTCAACAAGCGAGAAACTGAAACAACGAAACAGTTAGTATGCAATAATCGTTTGACCCAGTCATACACATACTCAATTTAAAAAACTACGCTCGCCAAGACACGTCATCAACCTACGGCCCTTGTCGAACTAAAACTACTTGCTTATTAGTGTTATACTAAACCTAATTAAAAAAAATTAAGTCATTAAACCGTGATCGCGCAAAACTAACCAGTGCCTTACAACTAACAAAGTGTCGTTAAAACCAAGAAGACCAACCACAATTGGGTTACTTTATTTCCATGGTACCCATTTCCTTGTAAAGAAAACCATTGAGGTAAGTCTTATTTTCAACCAAAACTCTCTTTAGCTTATTTTCTTTCGTTATAATATCGTTATTAAGGGTCATTTCGCCACCTCACTGCGTCAGCTTAAATTACGTTCTGCTGTTCTCGCACTCCCTCTTTTTGAGTTGATTGACTGGTAGGGTCATAGATCCGTAGCAAAGAAGCTATTACGCACTCGACCCGTTTCAGTCACTACAGTTTAAAACTGGTAAGTATAGGCTTATTCATATGGTTTTCGCAAAGATGTCGTTAGAAGTATGACTTCTTCCGTATTATCACTTTTTATTTAGTTTTTAAGAATAATAAATACTTTCTTGCCTAGTAAACGGCATTTTAAAAACAAAAACGCCAAACTACGTAACTGATCAAACTCTAGCACGGAAATAACAAAAAATACCTAATCGATTAAATTTAATGTCATGCGCAGTCGGACTGTGCAGTATTGCGCAGTATACTGTTTTTCTATGACCCACACATATTTTCTGTCTGTCTAAACTCGAACACACGGCTTTAGCCATGCAAGATCTAAGCTTGGAAACCCTGTATATAGCTACTTACTTCATTTGCCAAAGTAACATATGGCAACCTTTCGTCACACATGGCAACAACGTGTGCCAACTCTGCGATAAAATAAGCCGGCTGTTTGGACCTGCGCGTGGCCGATTCGGTTTTGATTCCGCCTTTTCGTTTTAACGAGTTGAGTTCGGTGTGGTCGCCATCACAACCTATGGAAATTTAAAAAGAAAAGTTTTTCGTAATTGTGAATTAAAAATCAAACAAGTTTTCGTGGCTAAGCTAGTAAAAAAGTTTTTGTTTCTATCGTATTTGAAGGCCTTGATGCAAAAACCGGCCACGTGCTAAAATTCAAATTTGTGCGAAATGAAAAAAAAACTGTCTGAATTTGAAAACAAACTTGCAACTGTCCCAAATTTTGGTTCCAATATAGATATTGTTGGTATTTGTCATAAAATGGCCCAGTATAAAATTGATATTTTGTAAAAATCACACTAAAAATTATTTTTGAAAATTTGGACTTGTCTGAACCTAAAAGTGCACTTGGTCGGTTATCGCACCAAGGTCTTAATTTTTCCGTTGTTAGCTTGAAAGCTTATCCTTACAGGGGTCTAAGATCCAATGGACACCTAATACGTGTTGACAGTTAACTTTTTGTCTTTATGGGACTCCTCAGAAACTACTTGGTCAATATGACACCTTTGCAAGGTTAATTAAGCGGCTTTGGCGCTCAGTATACGTTTATAGTGAGAAAACGAAACCATCCACTCTGCTAGAAACGTCATCTACCAAAATACGAGAGAAACTACAACAACAGATCCAATGGACACCTAACACGTGTTGACAGATAACTTTTTGTCTTTATGAGACTCCTCGGAAAACTACTCATCCTACGTTTATAGTGAGAAAACGAAACCGTCCACTCCGCAGTTTACCAAGATACGAGAGAAACTAGAACAGCAAGCGAATAATAAGCCGCTATATGGATCGTTGAACAGAGAGAATCCGAGTTTTTCCAGAGATATAGAACAGCTAGAGATTGGATTAAACAACCAACCAAAATAAAAAGAGTGGGTACACCATGCGTTTGACATTACCTTTAAAAAACCGGATAATTGGTTTGGGTAGCCTAACCAAACTCCGTCAAACTCACCACACTTTGATCTTATCGCACCTTGTCAAAATGGCGGAGACTGTCAGTGGTTGTTATTTTTGTTGAAAAATAAAGTAAATCTTGGACTTTTAGTACTCTAATGGAAAGTGTAATGTTTTGACCCTGTACAGTTTTTGACAGTTAGATTTTATCTCAAATTTGATTGAAAAACTAACAAAAACACAAATACACATAAACAACGGTTGGCCGGCACCTGACATTTATAAACCAGGGAACGAAATTTCAGGCCGCATTTTCGATTTGCCGCTTTTACTTTTCTCAAATCCAATCAGTCAATGTTCTATCCCCCGTCATTTTCTTCTGCCTTTAAGACGTCGGCGTCGCGTCAGTCAGCGGAGTTTTAAGCCAAATACTAACAAACGTAAATTTTAGTACCCATGAATTAAAAATCAAACAAGTATTCGTGGCGAAGCGGGTAAAATTTTTAATTTACAAATAATATATTGAGAACAAAAGTTTTGACGTATCTTACCATAAATACAAATGCAAATGTCAATGAAAGTTACTAGTGCTTTAAATCATGTAACATCACACGCACTAGGGTACTCTACCAAAACAGCTGATTGATTTTAAGATTGTTGTTTCAAGCAAATATAAATCAAAATTTTGGGAAAGTGGGAAAGGATACAAATTAAATACTCTGCCAATCTATGGGCACCTAAGCTCACACTAGGTACTATAGTTATAGTGTACGTGTGAGCTAATATAACTAAAAACTGAAATATATTTTATTCAACTCAAGACTCAATTACCTTTCGCTTGATACCACACAAGCCATGTTTTGACTTTTGTTTAACTCCAGACTTCGTTTGATATCACACACGCCATATTTTCACTTAAACTCTAATTTTTGACATCTACCCCCACCCAGACAGACAGACAGACAGACGACGCAACAAAAAAGTTTCAAAATCATCTGAAACGGAAAAATATATCAAAATTTTTGAAATCGGAGCACTTTATTTTTCTCGAAAAACTTCACCATAGCGTATACAGAGAGATAAAAAAGAATGTAAAATTTAACATATATGAAACAATGGTGAAAAGCACACTGTTGTATGGAATAGAGACTTGTCGCGTAACAGAAAAATACAAAACAAAAATGGAAAGTGTCAAAATTGATGCAATAAGAAGATCAATGAGAATATCTAGAAGAGATCACATAAGAAATGAGATCATAAAAGAAAGAATAGGAATCGAGAAAAGCATAACGGATGACATCACTAAAAGGCAACTGATATGGTACGGCCATGTACAACGGATGAATGACGAAAGATTACCAAAGCAGGTCCTAGAATGGCAACCAATAGGGCGCAGAAAAAGAGGGTGTCCTAAACTAGAATGGCAACAGTCAATTCAAAGATCAACGAGTCAAAAAAATCTGAGAGAAGATGATTGTTAGGATCGAAGGAGGTGAAGAATGATGAAAAACAGAGTACACTTTGTCACTAAACAAGGTGTCCTACTGATCTTCGGCATTTTTCCGGTTATTTTTTTTGTAAATGTATTTATTTATTTATTTATTTATTTATTATTTAATAGGCGTCGGACAACGTAGAAAAACGTTCTAAACCGCCTCAATAAAAAAAAATAAAATGCACCTGTACTCCAATCCTGTATATGTCACATCTGTCCAGCAATTTTAGTTTGAAAGAGAAACAATGTGGTTATGTCCACATTAAATTTTAACACCTTATCTTGCATAACTAAGCTTCTGGATTTTTTTTTCTGCTCAACACTCACACCATAAATTTCTACTATAGTATAGTAGTAGTTTGAGCTAATAAAGGGACTATTTTATAGAGTAATCCTTTACAGGACATTTTCTAAAAATAATAAAGATGCAAAATTGGCAGTTCAAGGGAGCTATTTACATAGCATCCATCTTCCTCGCTCTTGGTCTAGTATAAATAACATTATCTTTCTCATACAGCAAGTACCTCCATCTCTTATTCAATAAGCCAATTCAGGGTAAACCAAGAGAGACAACGGTTATTTACAGTACACATGTACAAGAAAGTTCAAAGAACAGGACATTGGTTGGTTGGTATAATGTCAGAAAAATACTTATATTTTCCGATTCAGAAACACGAATTATATAACAATACCGAATGGCCGCCATTTTTGCTTATTTATTTTTTCAAAGTGTTTTGTCAGTTTTTTTAATTAAATTTGGAATAAAATCTAACTGACAAAAACTAATTAGGGTATTCCAATAGAGTAGAGAAAGTATTTTTTTTCATTTTGATAAGGCACTGATAAAATTAAAGTATAGTACGAGGATGGGATGAAAAGTTTCCGGCCTAACATCGAACGCAACACCATAGTGATAGTAAATAATAATTTATTTTTCCCCATAATCCCCTTGTAAAGTAATACATTGGGTCCAACGATGTTCAACTGATTTGATGCCATCACTGAAGTCTGATTTATCCAACTCTTCAATAGGCGTTTATAGCTGCAATGACTTCTAAATCTGAGGAAATTTTTTTTCCAGCAAGAATTTTTTTTTAGGTTTGGAAACAAATAAAATTCTGACGGGGCTAGGTCTGGCGAATAAGGTGGATGGCAGTTTAAAGCCTAGCTGATAGATTTTAGCCATTACAAGAGCGGACTTGTGGCAAGGTGCATTATCCTAATAAAACAGAATTTTCTTTTTTGCCAAACCAGGTCGTTTTTCGCTTATATTCTGCTTGAGCTGGTCCAGTAAGTCGCTGTAGTATTCTGAATTTATTGTTCTTCCTTTTTCCAGATAATCTATGATCTTAGCGTCCCAAAAGACCGTTGCCATGGCCTTTCCAGCAGACAGTACTGCCTTTGCCTTCTTTGAAATTGTTTCGTCCTTTGCCGTCCATTGTTTCGACTGTTGCTTAGTTTCAGGGGTATAATGATGAACCCATGTTTCATTACCCGTAATAAATCTACGCAAAAAGTCCCCTGAATCACGTCTAAACAGTGCCTCCTCTGAAATGGTTAGACGCTCGGGCTTTTGATTTGGCGTGAGCAAACGCGGCACTCATCGGGCGGAGGGCTTTGAATGTTTGTGAATGGTTTGCACCATTTCTTCAGAAGTTGCCGTTTTCGGCCTGCCAGAACGCGGATCATCATCAGTCCGATACCTACGTTTTAACTGTGGTATAGGAAGGAGCAGATTCCCCTAGTGTAGCATCTAGTTCAGCTTTTATTTTCGTCTGCGATAACCCTTTGATACAAACATATTTTATCACGGTTTTTATCTCGGTTTTTTCCATCTTTTAAAATTGACACACTGTATAGACTTTCAAAAAAAGCAGGACACAAACTACTTGACGCACTCACTTTAAACTTCAAGCGTATACTGATCACAAGCAAGGCTACACAAGCACGTTGGAACATGAAAGCAAATCGGGCCTGCTATAGGCTAGGCCGGAAACTTTTCATCCCATCCTCGTAAGTTTGGTTGGGCTGCCTACTCCCATTTCTATTACAGATTTTTCAAGGGTATTGTCAAACGCATGGTGTATCCACTATTTGTTATTTTGGTTGGTTGTGAAATCCAATCTCTAGTTGTTCTAGAATCTCTGTTCAGAAATAGTTACTACTTAATCTAGCAACGCTTTTTTTGTCGTGCAGCCGCCACTAAACAGCTGATCATAATATTAGCGGAGAGTGTTGGATGCTATAACTAGCACTTACCATCGATCGAAGTAAACGCCCCGTGAGTCACCACGAACGTGTCGAATTCAATCAAAGTCTGCACTTTCAAGAAGACCTTCGGTAGCTCAGTCTCCACCGTGTCGTCGTTGGGGTTATCTTCGATGCTCGAGTATTTTACCACGCACATGTAGAACGAGTAGTCTACCTCGCAGGGGGAGCTGTCTTTTTCTTTTATTTCTACAATCTAAACAAAAAATAGAGAAACAAACGGTGAAAAATTTTAAAAAATATAAGTCATGCAAAAATAGTAGAAAAATAGTAATTTTCTTATTAAAATATAAAAAACAAGGGAATTTTTACCTTCCTAGCCCGCGCAGCAATGGCTATAAAAGGTACTGTTGTCGATATAAAACATTTTTTGAGACAAAAGCCGAAATTTGGATGTATTTAAACCTACCTTAGCAATCGCGTCGTAACGCCTGTCCGTGTGTGTGTCTGTAACGAGCTGATTAGATTTTGTTCAAAATACATTAAGGCTAATAACAGTTAAAAAATTGAACAAAATTTAACTTTTTAACTGAGCATCGCACCAATATGTGCTTTCGGTATATACATTAACAAAAAACTGTTTTTAAGGCTGATATAGTGTGGAGATCACTTGGACTGTGCTAATGAGCTAGGAAGGTATCAAGTCCGTCATAGATCCCTTTGTGTTTTATTTATTTCAAAACAATTTATATGTATATCTCTATATCTATATTTTGTGTATTTTATTAAGAATTATTTAAAATATTGACAGAAAACATACTTTTTTAAAAAAATGTTGAAATTACTTTTTTGAGAAAATTTAAAAATGACCTTTTTGAGAAACAAAAATATATATTGGTTTAAAATTCAAAAATTATTATTTCTAGTAAATGTTGCACAGTCATTAATTATATTTGCGTGACCCTTATCGAGGGTCAATGTGAGCAACATACAAAAAAATAAATACAAAAGTTGTATAATTTTTTCCATATTGTCTTTTATACTATGTCAGTGTGTCAGTGTCAGATATCAAATCCTTGTCAAATTTTAATGGCAACTGTCTTAAGTTAAAGAGAACACCCTGTACAAATTCTGTCAGAACGAAAGACGTATTTTTAAAAACATATAGTTTGTTAATAATATCTAGTTAAGCTAGTTTTTGAGTTATTTAAGTACAAATTTAAGTATATACGGGATCCCTGGGCCAAGTCGATTAATATTATTATTCTTATTAACGCACTTTAATAAAAATTAATATAACTCAAAAACGGCATATCCAAATGTCAACATCCTAAATAGTTGTGAAATCGGGTCAAAGATATCTTTAGTTCTAAAAAATATTATACTGGTGCCTTATCTTTAAAAAGTTATCCAAATTTGAGAAAAGGAATGACATCTGACACTCCAAAAGATAATATGAAAAAAATTATACAACTTTGGTATTTATCTGAGGGCACGGCAGTGCCTCGCCAAGTTCGCGCGCCATAACCATTTTTTCTTGAAACATTTCAGCCGATATTTGACCTACCTAAAACTCTACTTCGAAATGAGCTACGAATCTCAAACTTTGCACAATCGTAGATGGAGTTAACAACCCCTCCAAGTTTCATGGAATTCCATGGAGTAGTAAAGTAGTTACGAAATTTCAAAAAACGTCGAAATTGCCACTCACTCATGTATAGATCATCAAAATTCTACTACTTCCAGACATGCTACAGAGCTGAAATTTGGCAGACTGATAGAAATTATAACCAAACCCCTGAAAAAAATCAAAAAACCCCAAAATTTTAATTTACTCCCCTCCCCAATACATTTAAAGTTATGTAATAGTAGCATTGCCCACTTCCAGAAATGCTAGAGAGTTGAGCTTCGGTAGACTGATAGGAACTATGATAAAACTATAGGAAAAAATTAAAACACCCCAAAATTCTAATTTACTTCCTTCCCCTATAAATGTAAAGTTATGTAAAAGTAACACTGCCCACTTCCAGAAACGCTAGAGAGCTGAACTTTTTAAGACTGAAAGACAATATGATAAAACTATATGAAAAAATTTAAAAACACCAACATTTTAATTTACTTTCCTATCCTATAAATGTAAATTTATATAAAACTAACATTGCCCACTTCCAGAAACGCTAGAGAGCTGAGCATTGGAATGCTGATAGAAATTATAATAAAACCATGGGAAAAAATTTAAAAAGTCCAATATTTTCATTTACTCTCCTCCCCTATAAATGTAAAGTTATGTAAAAGTAACATTACCCATTTCCAGAAACGCTAGAGACCTGAGCATTGGAAGACTGATAGGAACTATGAGAAAACTATAGGACAAAATTTAAAAACACGACAATTTTAATTTATTTCCCTCCCCTATACATGTAAAGTTATGTAAAAGTAACATTGTTCACTTTCAGAAACGCTAGAGAGCTGAGCTTGGGAAGGCTGATAGCAACTACGATAAAACCATGGAAAAAAATTAAAAAACCTCAAAAGTTTAAGTAAGGTATTGCAAAACTTTTGAAAAATATTCCGCATATTTTACTACTTTAAAAATTAAGTATTATCACATTCCTTTAAAAAAGAAGTGAAATCATAACAAAAACATTTCATGTAAAAAAAGGCAAGTACGCGAAAATGCCATTCCGTAAAAAGAATTGAGATAAAAGTAAAGCCAAGTTCTCCAATACAAATTTCAAAATGAAAGGTTCTTACTAGTTTGGAAATATTTTTCTAAACTTGGTTATTACGGCTGTAAATGACTCTTAGGCACAGTGCTAAATTGAACATAAAGAAGTTTGCCTGTAATAGCAAAGTTTAAAAAAACATTTCCAAACTAGTCAGAACCTTTCATTTTGAAATTTATATTGGAGAACTTGGCTTTACTTTTATCTCAATTTTTTTTACGGAATGGCATTTTCGCGTACTTGGCTTTTTTTTACATGAAATGTTTTGTTATGATTTATTTTTCTGTTGCCTAAATTAACCCCTGATAAATTCCACGCAAATATAAACAATGACCTTGTACATTTTAAGGTACTATTTATTCAAAAGCGATTTAAAATACTTTTTAAATAAACTGTTAAGCCTAGTATGAGTAGTTCTCGAGATATCTTATTTTTTTATTACAAATTGGCAGATTTTCAGATTTTTATAAATAAAAAAGAAACTACTAGTAATCAGAAAAATAAACGTTAAAAAGAGGATTGTTTTCTTATTTTTATTAATCCTTGTCGTTTGACTCATGAGACGAAAACAAAATGTATGAGAATAGATATGAACTCATAGATACAACTAAAAACTTCTTGTAACTTACCAGTAAAACATTTGTATGTCTATGCAACTGAATAAACATCCTATGCTTCCCAATCTTTGTAATAGGATGATCTGGCGAGTAAAGAAGCGGCAACCTTTCGTGAGCTGTAGCGGGTAGATGTTGCAAAGTTTTTTCGCATCTTCGCTGGGTTATCCAGTACCTACAGACATACCAATACTATACATCTTTTGTAATAAACCCACGCGACAAATACTATAATTTGAGTGAATTTGCTACTTTGGCCATTTGGGACTGCCATTTAACAAAGTTGCGAAAAAATTCAAAGACATTTTTTGCTTTTTATTTTAAATACCTTTACCATTATTTGTGACAATATAAGATGAAATTTTTACTTTTGTTTCTTTAAAATTTTTGTTTGCTTATTATGAAATATATTTTTTCTAAATAAAGTCGGTTGTTGTACCTTAATTCAGAGATGAGTATCGGCAACCTCGCCCTATCAGTGTTCAGCACATTGTTGATTTCCGGAATCAGCGGCGGTTCGTATTGAGGCACGTGACTTTGTAACATGCCGGTATGAGTGTCGACCGTGATCAGCAGTTGTTCGGCTCTGAGACAAGGTTGCAAAATCGCCACCGAGAGGATTGCCGGTGAGCCTTGCAAGTTACCTTGTAAAAGAAAATGAATATGTAAAAATATAGCCTCATATTTCATTCATAAATCTAGATTGGTTTTAAAACTTTATCTAAAATAAAATAAGTGAGTTGGAAACACGAGTTATTGCACATTGACGGATTGGATTTGACAAAAGTAAAAGCGGCAAATCCAAAATGGCCGCCGTTCTGTCCTTTTTAACCAATGACATTTCGGTCTCTGGTTTAGAAAGGTCAAGTTCTTGTCAACCGCTGTTTTGTTTATTTGTGTTTTTGCCAGTATTTCTATTACGTTTGGTATAAAATCTAACTGTCAAAAATAGGGTCAGGGGTCCTAAGAATTTCCTTACTTTTCCATTAGAGTAGGAAAAGTTCTAGATTTTTTTTCTTTTGAACCAATAAAAATAACCAAAAATGACAGTCTCCGCCATTTTGACAAGGGCGCGATAAAATCAAAGTATAGCAAGTTTGCTTAGGCTGCTGACCAGTGCTTAACTAACTTAACCACCTTTTCAATGGCAATGTGAAACGTGGTGTACCCGCTCTTTGTATTTTGGTTGGTTGTAAAATCCACTCACTAGGTGTTTTAGAATTTCTGGTTGGAAAGGGATACAAAACATGTTTTGTTTTTGTTCTGTTTGACCTGTGGCCCTGATTGGTTCAGTTCTTCTTCACTTTACAATCAGAGTGTGGTGATTTCGAATCCCATGCCTGCGACTACAAACTGAAACCTACTATCCGTGTGTGAATACAGATTCATCGGAAGTAGGGGTAAAGCCTGTCTTGGGCATCAACCGAACCCCCTGTGTTGGACAAAGAGCATCACGCAAAATTAAATCCTCCTTGAGAAAAGAAAATTGCCCAGCGTGGGGGTGCTTGACGGGCCGGCCCATTGGATGCAGTTGAATGTGATAGTGATTGAGTTGTGATTGTCCCGGGCACCAAAAGACTTCGAGTCAGATTATCTTGGTGTTATCAATTGCGCTGGCAAATTGTATGCGATAATAAGCAGACCTCTCTCTAATAAGTAAAAACGAAAATAAACATTTTGACTTATTCATATATTTTTTTAACTTCTTCTCAGCCCCGTAAAAGACGGTATCCGTCATAATTTTGGGATAGAATCTAACTGTTCAAGGGCTTAAAAATTCAATTAGAGTAGGAAAAGTCCAAGATTATCTTTATTTTCCAACAAAAATAACAACTGACGATATTTTGACAAGGCCGCGATAAAATCAAAGTAATAGCGAGTTTGGTTAGGCCTACAAGTGCCCTTCTATTCCTGTGCCTATTTCAAAGTTTTTAATGGTAATATTAAACACATGTTGTACCCACTCTTTTTTATTTTGGTTAGTTATAAAATCCATTCTCTAGTTATTCTAGAATCCCTGGAAAGACCCGGTATCTTATCAATTGCGTTGATCATGAAATATTGCTGTGTTATCTTGGTTTAGGTCCTACTTGAGTTTCCGTCATCAGTCAGTTCTTGTCTCGGATTCGCGTTCTGCTTCATTAAATGTTGATTGTGGTGTACCGCAGGGTTCTGTTCTGGGTCCCTTGTTTCTGATTTACATCAATGACCTTGTTAGTCTGGATATATCGGGAGAGTTTACACTTTTCGCTGATGATACATCAGTCTTAAAATTAAGAGGTGGTGTGATGCAAATCGTCTTTTTTTTGTTAATGTTAAATCTAATATTGTTGGCTTTAAGTGTAACATGGAGATAATCCATTAAAAAGTCAGGTTGTGTCTAGGATTTTGGGAGTTCACATCGATCACCTATTCGATGAACATATATTCAATTGAATAAGCTTTCCTCGGGGTGCTATGCGGTTCGATGTGTAAGACAGGAATTCGGGTTGGAAATGGCTAGGAACATTTGTTTCAATCTCATTTAAGGTATGGGGTACCATTTTGGAGAGTAGCAAGCCAGCGTTAGCTAAACATTATTATTGTCCTTCAAAAGAAAGCTGTACGTTTAATGACTAATATTTATCAAAGGGAATCGTGTCGGGCATATTTTAAAGATTTAAAAATACTTACCTGATCAACTACTTTTATCCTGGAAACTGCCAGTTTAGTGTTTAAGAATCGGGTAAGCTTGGAAGATTCAAAAAGAGTGGGTCGCGTAACTAGACATAGTCACAACGTCCCATTACACATTCCAAAAACCATCTTAACTAAAAAATCTATAATCTATGAGGGAAGAAAACATTTTAATTACCTACCTGCTCAGATTCGATGTGCTACCACAATCAGACAGTTCAGAAGACATTTGAAAAATATTGTAGTGGATAAGTTATTTCATTCTCTTACTGAATTCTATCAAGAACGTTTTACATAAAGAAAACCATGTACAGGACTTCCTTAATTTAATTTAACTTAAATTCTCAATATAATTTGTATTTAATGTTCTATGTTTTGTTGTTTTTATTAATCTATTGGTGGTACTTACTAGGTTATTTCTGACAACGACTTAAAAAGCTTTAATGTGACTTTGTGATAACAATTTTTAAGGTAATTATTGAATTATTAGCTAAAACGTGGCTAAAACAATTTAATGTTTTTTTAATCATAGAGGAGAACTGAATGTAGATTTATAATATTATTAGTATTAACGTATTATCTCTCCAAAGGAACTTTTTATAGCCGAAAGAACATTTTTGATTATGTAATATTTTCCTATTTATTATTGTATTTTTTATCTCTTTTTTATTTAACTTGCTGGTATTTTAATTATTTAAATACCTAGTTATTTAGTTTGATTAAGTTTGTTAGTTACGATGTTTTATTGTTCATTACCAAAAAATGGGTTTTTAAATAAATTTTTACGATGAAAGTGTTAGGTCTTCTGTGCTTTGATATTTTTATATGTTTTTTTTTGTGGATTTCATTACCTGCGGATATATTTATAGTTACTTAGCCTGCTTTGTCAATAGAGTATTTTATTCTGAACAAAGATTTAATTTGATTTGATTATGCCATTGGAAAAAAAAATTCCGCAGCTTTAAATATGTTAGTTATAGAGCGGGCTAACCAAACATTTTTCCTTATGGCTACTAGAGTCGTATAGGGTAAGCCAGAAACATCTAGAATAAGTAAACTTACATTCTACATCTTTTAGCATCCCCTGTAGCTCCAATTTGATGTCGGCTAGTCTGCTTTTAGTTCTTACATAAATTGTGTGAACCAAGAGTCTTTCCATGGACAGCACTTCGCTTCGGATTGCCCTGTCGGCTATTTCGCTTTCCTGTTGGTAAAGAATAAATATTTTATTAATAAGGAAACTATATAAAATCATTTTAATGGTTAAAATCGTGGAGGTGGAGAATTTGAGTTGTAGAGGATTTTGTTAGTGAAAGCTGTAGGAAATTACAGTTTTCAAATTATTTTCAGATTGTTATACTTAAAACTCATTTCCACATTTCACAATTATTTTAATTAAATACGTCCATGATTTAATTTTGTTCTCTTTATATCCGAAAAATCACTTAGGGAACGCATCCATAACTCAATAAGAGAAGTTCAAGAGCACAAAACATAGTAAAATCAATTAAATTTAAAAATCTATATTTTAAACGCTAATTAGAATCAGTAAGTTATCACATATTTCACAATAAACTTTAAGTAAACGTTAATTTTACTTATTAATAAAGTTGTCCGACCAGACACTCATCATTTGGGGAACAGCTACATAAAATATTAAACATTTTTTATTGAAAGTGTCAGATGGTGCTGTAGTAGGTCTTTCCATCGCAACTTCGAACAGGTTGTCAACGCTGAGTTGATTGTTGGTATTAAATATTAAACTAAAGCAGTAAGCCAATTTTATTTTGATATTTAAACCTATATATTTTTGACATTGTTATAATAAAAAATCAAGGCGTCTATAACACAACCTCAAAAATATTTTGTCTTACATTGTAGCACAAAAAATTAAAGATAATAATGGCGGAAATGTCATTTTTGGGACGGTCATTTCGGGAACGTTCTCGGATATGAACGTAAATAAGCCTTATTTTATCACAAGCGTTTATTTAACTTTACTTGTAAGTTTGTAATAAATATGAATTAAATTTTTTCGAATATTGACAATTTTAAAAATATTTAAAGTGTATTTTCTTTTTTAAATTTTGATGTTTTTTTTAATTTTTGAAAATTTCAATATTTTTTTTTTTAATTTTAAATTTTAATTTTTTTAGAATTTTTGAAAATTTTTATTTTGATTTATAATTTTTGTTTTCTAAATATACCGTAATTTGATTTAGAAAGATCTTACTTTAAGAAAAGTGCAAAACAATCACTTTTATATTTTGGACTCAAAATATTCATTTAGAGAGCGAAATATATGGTTAAAAAAACATTGCATATTTTGGAAATTATATAAACATTGAAATAATGTGCCATTAAAGCCAATTATATAAATAAATAAAATAAATAGAATAAAAACGAAAAATTTTTTAGACAAAAATAAAGTGTTTTTAAAATTATCAACAAAAATTTACCCGAAAAATTACATCTAAACACAGTGGGTAATTTACCTCATTAATTATTACAATCCGTTTTGCTAAATTAATAGAATTAAAGTACTTTTAAAGAAAGTTTAGTATTAAGTTTTAAAAAATGTTCCCCAACTGAAATTTTTTTAAACGTAGTTTGTTATTTTTGTCGATAATTTGAAAAATGTACAGTTCTATGTTTGGCTCGGTTATAAATTAATAAATGCAACTCCTCATTTATTAATTTATAACCCAACATTTAAGAGTAAAACATATTTTGTAAAGCAAAGTCAAACTTTTAATTATTTTGCCAAATGAAATTTTTCGCTTTGATGATTTTGACCCTTATAACAAAACGATATTTTCATAAACAAAAAAAAGTTTTGCAGGGTGTTTTTTTTAAAGGCAGCAGCGGCTTTTTGGGGATTTGTCGTATATTTTAAGTAAAATTCTCAGGGGGATGTATGCTAAAAAATATCAAGCCAAAAAGTGTGCCTCTCGCAAACAAAATCAGAATCTCGAAGGTTTTTTATATAAATTTACAATAAATACTCGAAAAAGTCTGTTACCCTGAATGTAACTATTTTATGGATTTTAGAGACGGGCAATCAATAAAGTCAACCCCTAAGCCACCCACAGCCCAAAATAACCATATTTAACATTTATGGAATGTTGTCAAGAGTATGACCCAATTGAAGACAACTCATCAAATTGCAGACAAAATTTCCTATTATTTTAAACCATTTTAAGAAAAAAAATAATTGGAAAACACACATTTATGTCTATCAAATGTATGCATAGACTCTTCCTAGGATCGAAATTAATTAAAAATAATGCTTGAGAGACGAGTAAAAAATTAAGTTATCAACCCCTCATTCAGTCACAACCAAATCAGCAGCACTTTCGCAAGGGCGGTTTTTCTTTTAAATTACGGAAAAATTATGCTGCTGTCAACCTTAAAGTCATTGTGAGCCAAAATTGAAGAAAACCCATCAAGTTTACACACAAAATTATTATTTTTTAAAATGATTTAAATAAAAATAATATTAATTGTTAGCTAGGAAAATACACACCTACTTTTACTAAATTTCGTAATGAATTTTCCCCAGGGACAAAATTAATTTACGAAAAAATGTAATACTGATTTGATCAACAAAAATAAATAAAGTATGATTTTGCGAATTAAAAAAGATAAGCAGAAAGACAACACACAAAAAACTTGAGAATTAAATCTTATCAAGTGAAATAAAAAAAATATTTAACATTGTTAAACGGCTTGCCTGATAAAACAACAACGGTTTACAAAAGCGGTATTTTTACCCAACTGCAGCACGGGGCGGTATGTTTTTCGATTGTTGTCTGTATGTAAGTAAATTTGTATGTTTGTGTCACGCTAGAGGTTAAGCGGCTGAACCGATTTTGACAAAAAAGGTGTCGTTGAATTTCTACGGATCCCGAAGGTGCTATAGGCTATATTTTTTTAAACAGGAATCAACATGGCAGTCTTCAGACGCCATTTTGTCACATGATGTAGGCTTTAAGGCATACAAATTATCTAAATTTCAGGCGATTTTATTGAAATTCCTTTGATTACCCATTGCAAATATCCTATAAATTGCTGTAGCTCATTTGTAGTCCTTTCTGCTCCCACTCATTTCCCCTCCAGTCATTTCCCCCACCCTATTCAAAAAACATATTCGCATAATTTTATCAAATATAGAGCGATTTCAAAAATTCTTTCTGCATACGCTTTCAGATTTTTTTCCAACACCATTTTACTAGTTAACCCCCCCCCCTCCCACCTCTCCCTCACTCTCCTCCGCCATCTTTATTAGTAATAGTTATAGCTGTAACTTTCACAAATATAAAGCGATTTCAAAAGTTCTTTCTGCACACGCTTTGAGACTTTTTTATACATCATTTTACTAGTTTCCCCCTTCCTCTCCCTCTCTTCTCCCCACCCTCCTTATTAGTAATAGTTGTAGCTATACCTTTCACAAATTTAGAGCGGTTTCAAAAAAAAATTCGGCACACGCTTTTAGATTTTATTCGACACCCTTTTACTAGTTCCCTCCTCCCTCTCTCCTCCCCCACCTTCACTCAATGGAAGGTAACACTGTTCGCGTCCGTAGAAAATCTACACATACTTTTTGGGTAAAGCTAAATGAATGGTGCTTTTTATAAGGGTGAATAAGAATTAAACCTAAAAGTTGAAAATAAAAAAAACATTAATAAAAAAACCCCAACTGCTAAATTTACTTGTAACTACTAGTCGCAGTTACAAAACTACCCAATAACCTGACTCATGAAAATACAAAACTGTATAATTTCGTAAGTGCGCTTTGAGCATCAAAACTAAAAGTTGAAGCATGACTTACTTTATAGGTATACCTATCATTTTGTATCCAACTGCGACTAGTAGTTACAAGTAAATTTAGCAAATGGGTGTTTTTTTTATTTTTTTTTTAAATTAATAATAAACTTGTTTGTCGCAGTAGCTGAAATCGAGACTCCCCTGTGGTGGAAAAACGCTTTTAACCACTTTTACAATCCCAGACACACAAAAATGTATTGGCCAAATATGAAAAATAGTCACTAGTGCGCGGGCGTGTTGGAGCAAATTTATTTCCATCTTAGAAAATGTGCGACACGGCCGGCGTAAGTCTTTATTTCCTAATAAGAACGTTTGCCATATATGGAAAAAAGTGCATTAGGCGCATGCTTGAAAATTACGCTCCACATATGGAAAATTTATTTCCATATTAGGAAGCGTGCGTCATGTCTTTATTTCCTAATACAAAAGCATTGCTATATATGGAACACGATGCGTTCGGCGCATGTTCAAAAATCACGCTCCGCCTATGGCGCAAGGTGCACGAAATAATTGGGGCATCCGGGGCCAAGCTAACCATAAGTCAGAATTTAAAAAGAGAAAAATAAATCATACTTTGAAAAAAACTGAACTAGTTAAATGTAAACCTGATTCTTGGTACCTAATGACTTTTTTTTAAAGAGTTAACTTATAGTCTAAAGTACAAAAGTCTGTTTCTTAAGAAATCAGTAACAGGCTGAATACAATAGCTTTATTTTGCCCAGACGTCCAAGTTTTTCCTTTGCGAAAACTCTTGAAAGTGATTTCCTTAGTACTGTACAATGTTGCCATTTCCTTTCAAACACATTTCTTAAATCACAGAAAAAAAACTGTCGGTTACCTCGTCGGTTAGTAAGTCTTCATTGTTACTTTTCACCATAAGTCAAAATTTTAAAATAGAAAAATAAATCATACTTTGGAAAAAACAACTGCCTGAACTAGTTAAATGTAAACCTGATCGTTGGTACCTAATGACTTTTTTTAAAGAGTGAACTTCCTAGTCTAAAGTACACCAGTCTGTTTTTTAAGTGATGAGTAACAGGCTAAATTTGAGTAAATCTTTATTTTGCCCAGAGGCCGAATTTTTCCTAAGCAAAAATTCTTGAATGTGATTCCTAACAGAGTGATCAGGCGCAGAAATCTTTCGAGCTCCCTACTGACTAAATCGAGCATGTGATTTTGGAGATAATGTTGCCATTTACTTTCAGACACATTTCTTAAGCCAAAGAAAACATTTTTCGGTTACCTCGTCGGTTAGTAATTCTTCACTGTTACTTTTTTCATCTCATAAATTATGAGGTGAAAAAAGTAACAATAGAGAAGTAGTAACCAGGTATTTTTGTTATGTGGCTTAAAAAATATGTTTGAAAGTAAATAGAAAAAAATGCATGCTTAGTTTAGTCAGTCAAAAGCCCAAAGATTTTTGCACCTGCACACTCTGTTATGAATCACTGTCAAGAATTTGCACAGAGGAAAGAGTTGGACGTCTCGGCAAAATAAAGCTATGTATAAAAATTCAGCCTGTTACTAATCACTTAAAAAATAGACCGATGTACTGTGGACTATTCTTTACATGTCACAAGGTTATGGATAAACAAAACAAAAATTTTGTAAACAAATTGTCAAAAGGTAGGACAAATTGGGATTTTAGGACAATTATGGGCCTAGTGGATAGGATGTAGTGTGGACCATTCTTTACATGTCACAAGGTTACGGAGAAACAAAACAAGAATTGTGTAAACAAAGACGACAAATCGGGAAAAAAATTTAATTTAGGTTTGAATAAATTAGTTATTAGTAAACCAATAAGTTAGGACATGATAGTTGTTGAAGTATGTTTTTAATACAAGTTGCCAAAAGCTACGACAAATTGGGATTTTAGGACAATTATGGGCCTCATAATGACGTATTTTTTTTTAGCTTAATAGCCCACAGTACACCGGTCTATTTTTTAAGTGATGAGTCACACATTAAATTTTCGTAATTAGCTTCATTGAGAAAAAACAGTCTTCAGGGTACCCTTTTTAAAGGGGCGCAGCTTCCTCAGGAACCATTTTTCGACAAACGTTTCTAGGAACTTTTTTTATGAATATACTCCAGTAATCACACCACGAATTTTTGACCAATGTTTAGGAAACACCCTGTATACATAATATAATAATAATTACCAATTAATTTTTTGATTAAATTTAACATAAAACAAATACAAATACAAACTAGATGCGTTGACTGCCGTGTCCCCCACCCCAAATAGCGTATAGTCGAAAATCGTGTCCCGTGGGATAGATTTGGTAATCCAAGATGGCGGCTTTTTTCATGTTTTTTGTTACAAACTTTGACTTATAACTTTTGCCAAATTAGTTTTACCGAAAAACTATTTAAACATTTCTTGATAGCAAGGGAGTGAAAAAATTAGCATTTCTCAAAAACTAAGATATAATTTTAGCTCACACATATACTATACTATAGTAGTGTGAGCTATGGTGATCCTAATTTTTTCGAGAAAAAAAAAGTTGCTCCGATTTCAAAAATGTTTATATATTTTTGCGTTTCAGATGATTTTGAAACTTTTTTGTTGCGCCGTCTGTCTGTCTGTCTGTCTGTCTGTATGTCTGTAACGACCAACGCGAATAACTCAAAAACCGCTTGGCCGATTTTAATGAAATTTGGTATCTAGGCTGGGTCTTGGGTCGAGATGGTCCCATTTAAAAATGAACAAAATCCACCGAACAGAAACCAAATAAAAGGGTGGGGGTAGATTTCAAAAATTAGAGTTTATGTGAAAATATGGCGTGTGTGATATCAAACGAAAGGTAATTGAGTCTGTAGTTAAACAAAATACATTTTAATTTATTAAAAAAAAAAAAAGGGTGGGGGTATATTTTAAAAATTAGAGTTTAAGTGAAAATATGGCGTGTAGGATATCAAACGAAAGGTAATTGAGTCCGGAGTTTAACAAAATACATTTTAGTTTTTTGTTTTTTTTAAGGGTGGGGGTAGATTTCAAAAATTTGAGTTTAAGTCAAAACATGGCTTGTGTGGTATCAAACAAAAGGTAATTTAGTCTGGAGTTAAATAAAATATATTTCAGTTTTTAGTTATATTAGCTCACACGTACACTATAACTATAGTACCTAGTGTGAGCTTAGGGGCCCATATATTGGCAGAGTATTTTTTTAAATACTAAAAAATAGTTACTTTTTTTGTTACACAAAAAATAAATTAAAGAAGAAAGTTTAAGAATACCCCAAATCGATTGGGGATAGATCACTTAATTTTAAGTCGCCGGGTGTTGGTCTCCAATTTAAATAAAAGCGCCTGTGTGACGCCATAAATCCAAGATTGCGATTTTTTCCATATTTTTTCACAAACTTTTGCTTTTATTTAAGTTTACAGAAAAACTGTATAGTTGTTCGCAATATAACACGAATCCAACTGTCGTTTTAATGGGCCCCCATGGTTTATCATAAAGGACAAATCATAAAAAATCGTCCAAGATTATAAAGGAAGATGGCATAAGGGTCCTATGTTAAAAACGGAATTATTAATAACCGGACATTATCAAAAACGTCACTCTTCAAAACAAGAAAAGAGCAAAATCGAAGTTCTGTATAACGTCTTTTATCAAAACCAGACAAAATCAAAAATGACAAAATCATAAAAAGGGGTCGGGCCTAGCTTGTGACTTTCACGTAAAGAACAGCGGTTCTGATATTGCTATGCAATTGCAGCGTCCTTCACTGCAATTTATTTACTTCCATGCCTCACGAAAACGCCACATACTACGCATTTTACTAAGCAAGGCCCATCCTTAAAAAAGGTCAGGTATTGGACCCTAGGTTAGGATTCATTTGCAATTAATTGACCAAGAGGTTCGGTTCGGTTAACACCGATTTCGACCTCTCAAAAAAGGACAGGGGAGCTAACTAAAGGAAAAAAATAGGCATTTTTATCTTTTTATGTATTTTCGGGTTCAAAAACAACAATATTATTTGTTCCCGAATTAAATTTGCCGCCAAACTTCCATGATACCGATTTGTATAAGAAAAAGAGAGACGGAACCAGTATACATGAAAAGAAAGGAAAGAGTTGGACATGCTAGGCCCGGCTCCTTTTTATTATTTTGTCCGGTTTTGATAGAAGACATTATACTAAACTTCGATTTTGCTCTTGTCTTGTTTTGATGAATGACGTTGAATAATTCCGTTTTTGAAAATGGACAGTTATACAATTTTCATTTATGATCTTGGACCATTTTGATTTTGTCATTTAATACGATGGATAGGGATTCGTTTTAATAAGCTTTATATCCCAAGAACTAAAAAAGATATTGTTATTTGTTAAAAACTAAAATATTATAAAAATTCAAGATTGGACAAGAAAGTTTTGAAGAAATTTAATGAATGTTTTTGGTTTATACTACGCTCGATCGATTGGTAATGGAACCGAACCGAACCGAACCGAACCGATCACTCAATATTAAGACGCCGGGCGTTTGCCTCGAATTTGAGTAGGAGGGCCTATGTGACGTCATAACTGCAAGATGGCGTCTTTTTTCATGTGTTTCACAAACGTTAGCTTATAACTTTCGCTAAATAAGTTTTACAGAAAAACTGCAAATAAGTTTTTTGTTTGCAAGAAAACATCAATTAATATAGTGAAGAAACTAGCTTTATATCTCAAAAACTAACAAAGATTGATTTTTTGTTTTAAAAAGAATTATATCTTTGTTAGTTTTTAAGATATAAAGCAAATTTATTTACTTTATTAAGTGTTGTTCTCTTGCAAACAAAAAATGTACTTACAGTTTCTCTGTTAAACTAGTTTAGCGAAAGTTATAAGTCAAGGTTTGTAAAAAAGTTTATTTTGCCGTTATTTTGGCATTTATTATTAAATTTGAGGCAAACACCCACTGACTTAGAATTAAGTGATCCATAACCATTCGACCGAGAGTAGTCATAAACTTTGTTCAATTTTAAATTTGTATAACTTTTTTAATATTAAAAAAAATAACAATATCTTTTTTAGTTCTTGAGATACAAAGCTTATTAAAACGACAGCTAAATTGTTGTTGTATTACAAAGAAATCATAATCCATACCATTTTTCTGTAAAGTTGATGTGGCAAAAATTTAAGCAAAAGTTTGTGAAAACATGGAAAAAATCGCAATCTTGGATTTATAACGACACGCCGGTGCTCTTACTCAAATTTGAGGCAAACACATGGCGACTTAAAATTGAGTGATCCATAAACAATCGATTTGGGGTAGTTTAAAAACTTCTTCCAAAAATTTTTTTTATCTTTGTTAGTATTTAAAATATAAAGCTAATTTCTTTACTGTCTTAATTATTACTCTATTGCAAACAAAAAATGTATTTTTAAAACGTTATAAGCCAAAATATGAAAAACAAAAAAACCGCCATCTTGGATTTATGACGTCACAACGATCCTCCTAATCAAATTGGGGGCAAACATCCGGTGACTTAAAATAGTATGATCTATTACCAATCGATTAAGCGTGCTTTAAAAAAATCTTTCACAACTATCCCACGGGATACCATAAGCCTCTATACTAATCAGTAAAGTAAAAAATTATTACCTTGTTGCCCAAAGAAGGGATATGCAAAACAGCTAAGGGTCTGGCGGGGTCGTGTCTATCAACTTCTATCGTCATTTTGTAGCCCAATTCGGATCGTAGGTCCTTGTTGGGCTGTTCTTTTCCTTTGGAGGTCAGTTCTCTCCAGTAGGAAATGGTCAGACATCTTCCCGGGACGTATTCGTCCACGTGGATGTGGTCATCTAGTCTGTCTCGCATTAATCTTAAAAAAAAACACAACTATTAAATTTCTTAATTGAAATTCTTTCGTGTTGAATGTTAATTTCATATTATACCATATTATTATATTATTACACTCTACTTAGTATTAGTTTTTTTTGATTATACAGTAGTGGCCAAAATAATAAGAGTGCAATAAAACTGTACGAAAATCCTATCTTGCTCCAACTAAAAACAACCAGATATATATTTCAAATCTATTTCTGATTTTACAACCTAAGGCGATTTTTCGCATAAAATCTTCTAGTGCCTTTTTAGCAGGTTTAACAAAAAGTTATATTTTAATTTAATGTTACTTAATTAATAAAGGAGTTGTAACAAAAAGATACAATACAAACCTTAATGTTTGCGAATAAAGAACCTCCAGCTGCAAGGATTGACAGAAATAATGTAGACAGTTATAGACCTCTGTCAAAGGTTGTGTATTGTCAACTAGCCGGGTCTGAATAAGTTGATGGATGTATTGCACTTGGAGGGAGTGAACTAGAGCTTTCCCATCTGAATAAATAAATAATCTGAATAACTATTTAAAATTAAATAAACTGTACAGAACATAGAGGTACATAGAGCAGCATACAGTGTAAGATGTTTGTTTTTCTGGATACAGGGTGTGGAAATAAACTCTATTAATTTTTCGATTTTTTGTTATAACGTCCTTAAAAATTACAACAGACAATCGACATTTTGTGAAACAATGCCCTGATTACATTAAAGGTAATAATTAAGAGTTTTAAAATTATTTTAAAAAAATTAGTTAAAAAATTATTACCAAAAATCTGTTTTTTGTTTTTAACAAACAATTTTTTTAAATTAAATGTAGTGCTCATATGACCATTTTCTGTAATTATTAAGGAGTCTTTAGATATTTAGAAAAATCTATCTCAAAAATTTTTGTAAATTTAGAAGCTAATAAAAATTCTTTAAAAAAATGACAAATTGATGCCTAAAATTTTTAAGAAAAATAAACAGAACGTTTTTTGATTATAACAAATCACAAAATAATTTGCAAGTATCAAATTTTTCATTTTTAAAATTAACAGCCTTCCCCTACTCGTTAAACAAAACAATTTCAACAAAAGGTCATTTCAACTTTTTGTCTACTTTTGACCATTTCATTTAAATTACACCATGTATACAGCATGGTTGAAAGCTATAGGATTCATATACAGCTTGCTGTGCTGAATGTGTGTAAGAGAGAAGTAAAAGAGAGAAAAATATATTTTGGGTGTTTGGAAATATTTTTCGCTGTTTTAGACAAGTTGCTAGTGGAAAAGAAGGGGAATACATCGTGACCTCTTGTCTTTATGAAGTTTTTCTCATTCAGTCGTGTGCAGCAAAACAGGTGAGAAGTCGATATTTGTTTCTCACGCAAACTCTAGCTCAAGCGTATTACATTCAGCGCTCAAGAACAGATTGTTCAATGGTTTTCCGGGGGAAATAGCTGACAAGATATGGCAAATTTATATGTTGTCGCGTTTGATGGAAGGGATATTCCAAACCGTAGCACGGTCCAACAAATATAAACCTATTTCCAACGGACAGAATGTGTCAATTTTTGCCACAAATGCAGTGGTGGAAAATAATATACCACACTCACTTCTACCCCATCAAGCATTATCTTTCGAGAACATATCTATAAAAATCCAGTATAATATTGTTCTGGTGTGTGTGTATAATCATCCTCATAATCAGCTTTCTTTTCAGGAAATGGATAGCATATTTCACCAATCCAACAAAGTCCTTGTAATAGGAGACCTGAACGCAAGACATACGACTTGGTTTAACAGCAGAAATAACAGAAACGGGATTGTATTACTAGACTACATCACGACCCTGACAACGGGACCACGCCCAGTTTTCTGGACTTGGTTTTAAATAAAAATCTTCAAAGCGTTATTGAGCCTGTCTCAATAACGGCACTGAACAGCGACCATAATCCCGTTATTTTTGAACTTAACGAACTAACAACAATAGCACAGACAGACAGACGTACAGTTACAAAAACACTGACTGGAACGCATACAGACAATTTTTAAATCGAAATATACAAATTAACAATAACATTACAACGACAGCACAGTTAGACATGGAAGTGGGAAACTGACAAGAACAATACAGCAGGCGCGGGACCGAGTTGCAAGCAAAATTTCCATCAATTCCTGTAGAAAGCTCCCATTGCACATTCGGGAGCTCATTAAAGAGAAAAACCGTATACGAAAGGACTGGCAGCGGTTTAGACAACCAGCGGACAGGCTACGGTACACGGAAGTACAACACACAATCACCGACTTAATTCACACTCACGAAAACGACATCTGGAGTAACCGTCTTCGGACAGCGAGGGTAGGCGACCGCTCCATCTGGCGTGTTGTAAAACAGGCCAGAGGGGGTGCGTCGCCAAAAATCCACTCGCTGAATGGAGCGGTGATGACAGACGCCGAAAAGGCAGAAACATTCGCTACACATTACGCACAAATTTACACTTCTACAGAAAACACAACTGAATTTCAACAAGTTCAGGAACTTGCACACACATACGCACAACCAATACCGCTGCCCCTAAGGGTTAAAAAGAAGCTGGTTGTCTCCCCGCAAGAAGTTCAAAAAATAATTGGAAAAATGCCACGCAACAAGGCCCCAGGACCTGACAACATTACAAACAATTTATTAAAAAATCTACCACAAAAAGGACTAGTTCAGCTATCCTATATCATTAGTTCTATGTTTTTCCTACAGCACTTCCCTGCAGCATGAAAACAAGCAATTATCATCCCCATACCTAAACCGGGGAAAAACCCTAGGAATCCAAACAGCTATCGTCTTATCTCACTTCTAAGTTCATTGTCAAAGGTAGCAGAGCGAGCTATCATGGCACGTATTAATAGTATCGATCAAAGATCACAAATTACGCCTAATTATCAGTTCGGATTTAAATCAGGCCACAGCATTATTCTTTTAGCAGCAAAGATAGTGCACGATGCCACCATCAACTTCAACCATAGTAAGTGTACAGTGCTAACCATGTTAGACATGGAAAAAGCATTTGACACTGTCTGGCATGACGGCTTAGTATTCAAACTCCATCGAATACTAAATATTCCGAGAAATCTTGTATCTTTAACATCTTCATTCCTAAGTCAACGCACTTTTTCTACAAAGGTCAATAGTGCAATTTCCCAGCCACAACAAATGAATGCAGGGATAGTGCAAGGTACAGTCCTTGCGCCAAAACTCTTTACACTTTACATAGCTGATGTACCTACAAGTTCTAGAACCGAACTAGCGGCACTCGCAGACGACATAGGCATCTCTGCTGCTTCTTTCTCCGCCGAAGTCGCAAACCGTCAAACCATCTTTCACTTCCGAGACCTAATACCATACTTTGCCAGGTGGAAACTTCGCCTCAACGCAGAAAAGTACGAACAAATCGTTTTTACGAGAAAGCGCACTTACGTCCGCATAGTTCAACCACCAATTATCAACAACCTCAGAATTCCTAGCAAGGATCATGTTATATATCTAGGATTAGACCTAGACAAAAGGTTGTCATTCATACGACACATTAGTGGCAACATCGCTCGTGCCACTAGAGTTATCCACACTTTGCATCCCCTTCTAAACCCGCGAGCACCTCTATCCCTCGAGAATAAGGTTCTGGTCTATATATATATGAACTTTTCACGCACATCTCTGACACACAATGGCGCCGTATTTCCGCAGTGCAAAATAAATTGTTACGCAACATTCTCGGCGTAACATACCAAGACCATATAACAAATGCCCGGATACAACACATACTGACAATACCGGACTTAAAAACCTACATTTTAAATATCTCAGAACGATTTTTCCAACAACTAATTTTTAACTCAGACATAACCCGGGACATGACGCAACACACACGACATAACTCGGACTTTGTGCACAAACCAATCTACCATAAACTATCGGTTTATGGATAGATTGGTTTAATGCCAGGGAAGGCTAGGAAAAGTGTAAGCATCAGTCATGCATTAATGCATGATGTTGCCTGCGTGCTAACCTAGGGTGTAGTGTCTACATTTTGTAAATAGTAGGTTAAGTTTACAGTTCTTAGGCTTAGTTTAGTTTTAAGTACTGTATTATACATATTGTTACGGGTTCACAACGACAAATTAAAACTCGCAATTGTTGAAAACGATACGTCAATTTATTTCGACAAATAATGTACAAAAACACGCACTTAAACTTACGAATAACTTGCTAATAATTCACTACTATAATCGGTCTATTAACTTCGTGTTAACATCTCACGACCACTACAGCAGGTTATCTGTGACTGACTGCCTGGTGCGCGACCCCGGCCCTATATATAGGATCGTCCATCTCTCTCGAACTTTCCGGCAGCCTTCGACGTCCGGAAAGTTCCCGCACTACCGCGACCGCAAGCCACAGACAACGCAACTAAAACCTAGACTAAGAATACAACCTTAAGATAAATCGACCTAATACTACACTAAACCTAAATAAATTCCAATTATAAAATTTAAATAACTTAAATTTGTAACACTATCCTCCTCTTCAGGTTTGATCGTCTCGATCAACATTTCCCAGGTAAGGTTTTAGTCTGTCTAGATGAACAACTTTCATCTTGGACTTCGGGCTTCTCTGGATTCGGTAGACTACATCATTAATTCTCTTAACAACTTTATAAGGCCCTTCCCATGGTGGTGTCAACTTAGGTGATCTTCCTTTCTTGCGTTGAGGATTGTATAGCCAGACTTGATCATTCTCTTTGAACCCTGAAGAGTTTGCTTTCAGGTCATATCTCGCTTTCATGCGGTCACTGGCTATTTCTAGTCGCTCTCTAACCACTTCATGGATATCGTGCAGCTTTTGCCTTAAACGTTCGACATAGTCATTAACCTCTAAGTGTTCTTCTTCAGGTGAACCAAACATGATATTACATGGTAACCGCAGTTCTCTACCAAACAGGATACTAGATGGAGTAGCTCCTGTCGTATTGTGAATGGCGGTTCTATAGGCCATCAAAAACAATGGAATATATTGGTCCCAATCTGTTTGGTGCTCATCAACAACTTTGCACAGATGTTCTTCTATTGTTTTATTAAATCTTTCAACCATGCCATCTGACTGCGGATGTAAAGCCGTAGTCCGTGTTTTATGTATTCCTAAAAGGTCACAGAGATTCTGGAAGAGCTTCGATTCAAAGTTTCTTCCTTGATCTGAATGTAGTTCCAAAGAAATGCCAAATCGGCTGAAAACATCATTTACCAGAACTTCCGCAACTGTAGTGGCCTCTTGGTTAGGCAAAGCAAAAACTTCTGGCCATTTGCTAAAGTAATCCATGACAACAAGGATGTATTTGTTGCCCTTTTTAGTTTCTGGAAATGGTCCGGCCACATCAATAGCAATGCGTTCGAATGGTAGACCTGCGTTATATTGTTTCATTTGACCTCTGGACCTTGTTTTGGGACCTTGGCTGGCTGCACAAGTCGAACATTGGCGGCACCAGTTTTTCACATCTTGAAAGTAATTGACCCAATAAAATCGGTTTCGAATTTTGTCCATGGTTTTATTTATGCCTAGGTGCGCGCCTGATTTTCCACCATGGCATTCGGCCATTATATTGTCTACCATGCTCCTAGGAACCACTACTTGATTAACCACAGTAAGGCCATCGGCACTTTCCCAGGCACGTTTAAGGATGTTTCCCTCTACTATCAGTGAATCCCATTGTGCCCACAGTGATTTGAATATCACCCCTTGGTTTGCGATATCTTGCCATGATGGTCGTGGCTTGTTCTCTTCTTTCAATCGCAAGATAGGTCCTACATCTTTGTCGTTAAGTTGTGTGGTTCTAATCGAAGCCGACATCCATTCTTCATCTGGTTCTAACTTTATGTGGCGCACGTAGGTAATTCCTTCTTTCTGGTCAATTTTCCTGCAATGTTTACAATCCTCAGGGCAAGGTCTTCTGGACAATGCATCTGCATTATTATGCACCCTTCCCGCTCGGTGCTTTATTTGATAATGGTATTGTTGTAGCTTTTCTATCCATCTCGCGACTTGCCCCTCAGGCTGTTTCATTTTCATGAGCCACTGTAACGCAGCATGATCCGTTCTAATCAGAAACTCTTGTCCGTAGAGATATTTGTGAAAGTGATCTACGGATTTAACTATGGCTAGGAGCTCCTTTCTAGTAACACAATAATTTCTCTCTGGTTTGGATAGCTTCTTGCTGAAAAATTCGATGACCCGTTCTTCTCCATCTTGTACTTGGGAGAGTACTGCTCCTATGCCATCGTTGCTCGCATCAGTATCTAATATGAATTTTCCTTTTGGAATGGGATATGCAAGAATCGGACTAGAACATAATGCTGCTTTTAGTCTTCTAAATGCTTGGTCACATTCGGTATTCCATTTGTAAGAAGCTTTATCTTCTAATAATAAGTCTATGTAATGGAGACGCTATTTTGGCGAATCCTTCTACAAATCGTCTGTAGTATGTACACAGACCCAAAAAGCTTCTCAATTCATGTTTGTCACGAGGTTGAGGCCATTCTTTTATTGCTTGTAACTTCTTTTCGTCGGTATGGATGCCTTCTCGGGAAACGACGTGACCCAGGAACTCAACTTTTTCTTGGAACAGAAAACATTTCTTTGAGTTCAGTTTAAGATTTGCGTTCCTGATTCTTCAGAATACTTCTCGTAAATTATCTAGATGATCTTGAAATGATTTCCCCATTACTATGACATCATCCAAATAGACTAGGCAGGTTTTCCAAGTAAGGCCTCGTAGAACGACTTCCATTAGTCTTTCAAATGTAGCCGGGGCATTGCACAGGCCAAATGGCATCACATTAAACTGATAAAGTCCACTTCCAGCAGAGAATGCAGTCTTCTCTTTATCTCTTTCAAAGATTCCTACTTGCCAATACCTACTTTTCAGGTCAAGAGTAGAAAACCAATATGATCCTGCCAATGTTGTTAATGTGTCGTCTATTCTTGGCAGTGGGTAACTATCTTTCTTGGTCACATCGTTAAGTTTCCTGTAGTCGACACAAAATCTAGTACTTTCATCCTTTTTAGTGACCAACACTACAGGAGATGACCAGACCAAGGACTTGATGACTCTTCAATAACACCGTCGCTGAGCATTTTATTAATGAGATTGTGAACTTCTTCTTGTTTGGCCATTGGTAGTCTTCTTGGGGGTTGTCTTATCGGTTGGGCATCGCCAGTGTTGATAGCATGTTGAATAAGGTTTGTGCGTCCCGAACTACTCCTAGTTTCGAAGATATTACTTTGCTCTTCTATAAACTCTCTCGCTTTACTAAATTCTTCTGGAGTGAGATGTTGCCAAGTTGACTCAAATTACTGAAGTACCTCCATTGGTAACTTGCTTGTATCCTCGGAAGTTGGCTCTTCACATCTTGTTACTTTCTGTACTGGTTCAAATAATGCTACCACCTCCCCCTTATTAATTTTGACACTATTTGGGAAAATATTGGCGACTCTAATCGGGATGTCTTTATCGGTTTTAACTAGTGATTTTGCAACGAGGTAGGTGTTGGGTGTGTTTTGTTGGCTTATGAGTCCGACGCAGCTTGATGTTTTACTTTCTAGCCTCCCAAAAATTATGGTCTCACTGTTACCGACTAGTCTTGTTGTGCATACTGCCACCACCTTTATTGGTTCTTTATTGATGTGACTATTTGACAAAATGAACTCTTCGTTCCCAAATCTTAGGGTATTAAGTTTATTATCAAACGCAAATCCATGTTTACTTATCAGGTCCATTCCTAAAATAAATTCGTCTTCTATGTCTGCAACTAATACCGAGTGGCGAATCTTCAACCTTCCCAGCTGTAGGTCTATGTCTGTCTGCCCCAACACGTCGGCGGATTCTCCAGTCACAGTCTTAAGTGTTATTTTCTTTTCTGTTGGTCGAATTTTATATCTCGTTGCAATTTTGAACTTAAGCAATGATATGGCAGCACCAGTGTCTACTGTTATATTAACTTTTCTTCCATTAATAAGTCCGTCGATGTTAGGACTGTCAGCAGTATGTTTTAAGCTCTTGATAGAGTAGATTTTGGGGGCTAAATTCCCATTAGCCAACACCCGCCCCTCTGCGTTGACTAGTTTTAGTTTTCCTGATCTCTTCTTCGGTACTCTGTCCCAGTAGATGGTGAGCGAGACCTCATTTGGACACGACAATCGCGTTGAATATGCCCTGTACGTCCGCATCTGAAACACTTTACATTTGGAGGGGATCGTCTGCTTTCTTTCAAAGAATCAATCTTCTCTATCAGTGACTGAAACAGTTGGTTTAGCGTTTTTAAGTTGACCTCTCCAGTGCTCATTTCTTCTCCCTCCTGAATTGAAACAGCTCTTACTTTTGGCCTGGACATATTATTTGATGATTCAATTTCAAGGGCTCGAATCAACACTTCACTGCTGTTTTGGAAGCGTTCTCGACGAAGTAACTTTGCTAAGTCCGTGTCTCGCAAGCCGTTAATAAAGCGATTTACCGTAAAGGGATCTCTGTAATTTTCTGGCATTTCTGGGTAAGCCAAGTACATCAGCCTCCTGATATCCGCTTCATACTCTTGTAATGACTCCCCTGTTCTTTGTTGGCGAATATTTAATTCTGACCAATGCAAATTTCGTAAATGTTCATCTCCATATCTTCTTTCTAAAGCTGCCACTAAAGCATTGTAACTCTGTTTTTGTTCCGCTGGAATAGACCGTAAAAGTCCAAGAGCAGGTTCTCGTAGAGCTACTAACAAAGCTCTAGCTTTTTCGTCATCGTTCCAACTATTTGCAGCGGCGGCAGCTTCAAATTGTTGTTTGTAGGTAGACCAGGAAGACGTACCATCAAAATTTGGAGGCTTAATGTTTTGGTTGGAATTCACAACACATCCCTGAGCTTTCATTTTGTTGTGTTCTTTTTGGAGCTGTATAAGCTGTTTTGACACGTCCTGGAATTTTTCTTCCATGGTTTGAAAAACTTCTTCTCTAACTTTCTGTAGTTTGGTCTCCACTTTTTCTTCTACATTCTGCATTCTATGAGTTATGTCTTCCTTAAGGTCTTCGGTTGCTGTCTTGAACTCCTCTCTCAGCTGTTCAGAGTTGCTCTTTATTTGATCGATGTTTTCTTGAATGCCATCTAATCTTTGCTGAAATGTCTGTTTCATGTCGTTCTGGTTTTGTTCCATGGTCTGCTTCATGTCGTCCATGGTGTCTTTCATATCGCCCTGGTTTTGTTCAATGGTCTGTTTCATGTCGTTCTGGTTTTGAGCCATTTGAGCTACTAGAGCCTGCATCATTTTAGTTAACTCTTCCATCTTGGCCGATCCTTGTCTAGTAAGCATCAACTTCCTGATAAATCACTTAAAACGTCTATTTTAGGGCTATAAAGCGAATGTCGAAGTCGGTTTTTCAATATCTCTTCCAATTCTTAAATAGAACCTAATGGAATGTTCTGGAATATACTGGTAGATGCTACTCTTTCTGCTACTATGCAAATGTAGAAGTCACTTTTTGATTATCTCTTTTGGTTCTCGAATAGACCGTCGTAGAATGTTATGGAATATTCTAGAAATAATTTCTAATTCTTACTTTTAAAATAACTAAGCTACTGTCGAAGTCGGTATTTGTATATCTCTTCTAGTTTTTGAATAGAACGTCGTAGAATGTTAAGGAATCTTCTAGAAATTCTTTCTAATTCTTACTTTTGAAATAACTAAACTAATGTCGAAATCAGTATTTGTATATCTCTTCTAGTTTTTGAATAGAACGTCGTAGAATGTTATGGAATCTTCTAGAAATTCTTTCTAATTCTTACTTTTGAAATAACTAAACTAATGTCGAAATCGGTATTTGTATATCTCTTCTAGTTTTTGAATAGAACGTCGTAGAATGCTATAGAATATTCTAGAAAATCTCTCTAATTATCAATTTTTGGACTGTAAAGTTAATGTCGAAGTCGGTTCTTAAATATCTCTTTTAGTTTTTGAATAAAACAATATCGAACTTCTTCGAATATTCTAGAAAAATCACTTACTGTTTTTCTGTCCAATTGTCCTATCCGGTGGTAATATGTAAGGGTAGTCTTTGCACTATTCAGTTCCGAATATTCTGGCAAAATCACTTACTGTTCTTCTTTTTAATTGTCCTAGCCGGTGGTACTGTGTAAGGATAGTCTTTGCACTATTTATTTCTTTTAATCCCACTTCTGACACCAATTGTTACGGGTTCACAACGACAAATTAAAACTCGCAATTGTTGAAAACGATACGTCAATTTATTTCGACAAATTATGTACAAAAACACGCACTTAAACTTACGAATAACTTGCTAATAATTCACTACTATAATCGGTCTATTAACTTCGTGTTAACATCTCACGACCACTACAGCAGGTTATCTGTGACTGACTGCCTGGTGCGCGACCCCGGCCCTATATATAGGATCGTCCATCTCTCTCGAACTTTCCGGCAGCCTTCGACGTCCGGAAAGTTCCCGCACTACCGCGACCGCAAGCCACAGACAACGCAACTAAAACCTAGACTAAGAATACAACCTTAAGATAAATCGACCTAATACTACACTAAACCTAAATAAATTCCAATTATAAAATTTAAATAACTTAAATTTGTAACAATATATTAAGAGATGACAAATATATTTTACTGGTTACTGGTTTTTTTACTGGTGGAGAGGCACCTCCTGTTCGTGAAATGGGAGAAGAAAGAGAACGGCGCGAAACTATGATTTGTGCCGCAGCAGAAGCTTTGCCTCCCTGTTCTAGTAAGGCAATTGCCAATGATGTGAGCGATGATCTTTCACCCTTAACCGGAGTTTTAAAGGAAAGAAAACGCAAGATTTTTCTAGATGATCAGTTTCGAATGATGGAGTTTTGTGAAACCATGATTGAAAAATGGAATTAGGATAAAAATTTTATTAAAAATATTTGTTTTACAGACGAAAGTTCGTTTTAAATGCATGGCCGTCACAATCCTTTTGTTGCATACTGCAGAATAGAGATTTTGGGTGACAATATTATTGGTTGTTTTTTCATCAATGGTAATTTACGAAAGAGAAATTATTTAGGTGATGCATTCCTGCGATTCGAAAGGTGCCAAATGATGATTTTAACCAACTTTGATTTATGCAAGATGGTTTCCCAGCTCATGACACTTTATCTGTGAGAGTGTTTTTAAATAAAACACACAGAGCTAGCCTCCAAGATCACCAGATTTTGCACCCAATTATTTTTTTTATGGGGCTATGCAAAAAGCCAAATTTATTCGCATTGCCATTTAAGAGCTGCCACTTTGGATGAACTTCGAGCAAAAATAATTACCACCCTTCAATCAATGACTGAATTTTATAACAGGCTAGGATACTATTTAGCACAGAGCGGTGGTATTTTAAAGAATTTAATTCATTGGGTAGCTCTTAAATCAATATGAGAATTTGCTTTTAAAACAGACCCCTCTTATTTGTTTCGCTGCGGAAGCCACAAACTTTAGTTTATGGTAGACACGGCATTAAATGTTATAAAACATAACAAGCTTGAAAAAAAGGATTATAGGTTACGTAGTTATCGTCTAAATTTCCGATATTTTCTGTACAACTACCCTCGATCGATTTTCTTTGCGAACTATCGAAAGAAAAGAACGCCGCGCTAGGGGAAACAATCGATGTCATAAATTTCCTGTCTCTACTCGCAGAGGACAGGTATTGGCTGTGGGTCTGGGTATACTGAAACAATAGGCGTAACCACATGTAAACTTCTATCATTTTTTCTTACATGCTACATATTTTATCCATATTCAGTTGTTCTTATCTTACATACAGAAATAATTTCCCATAAATCCTACAGCATTTAACCATGCTATATAGAAAAAGCCAAGACATGTATATTGAAGACACCAAAGTTATTAAATTTAACTGACTTACCTCCAGTTTCCTTATCTTCTACTAGAATGTCAATCTCAAGCAGTCTCCATGGAATATTTGGACCGTCTCCCATCACAGTTAAAGACACTTCAAATTCATGTTGAACATGGAAAGTTACTCTGCCATTTTCAATCTAAAAATACATCAAGATGGTTTTGTCTTTAAACAAATGATGCAAAGCAGTAACTATTTGATCATTTTTTTTATCAAGAAACAATGTTTCTTTAAATATTTATTTTGTAAATTGTTCCTATAAAAAAAACTATTTTTTATGTATAAGAGACACCAGGTTGTAATGATTTCAATAGAATATTATTTTAAGCTAACATTTGTCTGTCTCTGGCAGGTACAAGTTTTGTATTTTCTTTTTTACTTTTTATCCAAACTTCCAATTTCCATTTCTGAATGACTAAAACAAGAAAAACTTGACATTTGTACCTTTAAATTTTTCATCTGAGGCAACAAATTTCCAGTCACCAATCTGTGTTGGATAACTTGGTTTAGTCTAAGTAAAGTTTGTCTCTTTTCCAGTGGAGTAATTGGATCAGGTGGAACAATCTTTTCTCTAATGCATGATGGAAGCCTGTTATATGATCCTAAAATAAATACAACACATTCTATTATTTTCCTATTTTATTAACACCCTAATTCTTTCTATTTTTGACCTTCCTAGCCGGCGCAGCTATGGCTAGAAAAGGTATTAATTTCGATTAATCTTTTTTTCAGATAACGCCGAAAATGTGTTATTTGGGTATATTTGTACCTATTTTAGCAATATCGTCGTGATGTCTGTCTGCATGTGTATGTGTGTGTGTCTGTCCGTAACATGATAGCTCCCAAACCGCTGAACCCATTTTCCATGAGATTTTCGCGAAAAAAAGTGTTCGATACTGTAACTAGCTGATTAGATTTTGGTCAAAATCCATTCATGCTAACTTTTTAACGGAGCATCACCTCAATATGCAGTTTTCGGAATATAGTAGAATACATTTTACTCAATAATTTGTGTTATAACCAAAAACTTCGCAGAATCTTTCGTTTCTGAGATATTTACAAAAAACTGTTTTCAAGGCTGATATAACGTGGAGTGTGCTAATAAATGGGCTAGCAAGGTATCAGATCCGTCGTGGATTCATTTATTTAACCTAATTCCCGACAAGCAGAACGAATTGAGTTTTTTTTTGGTTACATTTAATGTGTCAACAAGCACAACTTTTTATAATCAATGACTTTTGGTGGTAAAATGAATATTAAAGAATTTTCCTGTTTTCAACTTCATCAATGAACCAACTATTGTATCCACTGAAATAATTTTATTTTTTATAATTTTATCTGTAATTAATAGTTGTCCAAGCTTATAGTCATTTCACTGTTTTAATATTATATTTTCATCCTGTTTTTAGCCTTCGACAAAAGGTGGTCACATGACGTTTAAAATAATTTTATCATTTTTAACCTAATTGAAGTAAGAGATAAATATTTTTATGGGAACATAAAATTTTTAAAGACACATTACTTATATGGAACTTATTATTATTAGGTTTGAAGGATAAAAAGGTAAAAGAGAAAAATACTTTTTTCCAACACAAGACTGTTATGACAGTAATTATTTATGTAATTTTAGACAAGTAAATTATCAAATAACATACTACAACAATACAATACTTTATTGCCAAAATGATTTTACAAGCAAAAAGTTAAAAAAGTTTGAATGCTTTTAGATGGTAAACTAATATGCCTATGATTTACAAAATACTAATTAAATACTCTGCCAATATATGGGCCCCTAAGCTCACACTTACTAGGTACTATAGTTATAGTGTACGTGTGAGCTAATATAACTAAAACCTGAAATATATTTTATTCAACACCAGACTAAATTACCTTTTGTTTGATACCACACAAGCCATGTTTTGACTTAAACTCAAATTTTTGAGGTCTTCCCCCACCCTTAAAAAAAACAAAAACTAAAATGTATTTTGTTAAACTCCGGACTCAATTACCTTTCGTTTGATATCACACACGCTATATTTTCACTTAAACTCTAATTTTTAAAATATACCCCCACCCTTTTTTTTAAATTAATTAAAATGTATTTTGTTTAACTGCAGACTCAATTACCTTTCGTTTGATATCACACACACAAAATATACATAAACTCTAATTTTTGAAATCTACCCCCACCCTTTTATTTGGTTTGTGTTTGGTGGATTTTGTTCATTTTTAAATGGGACCTACTCGACCCAAGACCCAGCCTAGGTACCAAATTTCATTAAAATCGGCCAAGCGGTTTTTGAGTTATGCGCGTTGGTCGTTACAGACAGACATACAGACAGACAGACAGACAGACGGCGCAACAAAAAAGTTTCAAAATCATCTGAAACGCAAAGATATATAAAAAATTTTGAAATCGGAGCAACTTTTTTTTTCTCGAAAAAATTAGGATCACCATAGCTCACACTACTATAGTATAGTATATGTGTGAGCTAATAACAAAATATTAATTAAATATTATAATTAACATGATTAACAATTTTTTATATATGAGAAAGAAAGAATTTCATTAGCCACCCTTAGCATGAATAAAATTTTTAATTGAGAAAAAGTATTTCTTAACAGGTATTCTTAGGTTAGGTTAGGTAAAGTCCAATAACTAGCTATGTCAGCTGGTGTCACAAAGACCTACCGGTCAATTGTGATACCACATGTTTATGAAAATAATTTCATGAAAGTAACCTTAACGTGTCTGGATATAAGGGAGAGCTTAATTAAACCAGCTGAAACTGTTTATAAACCTGGCGAGCGCGCCTAGCTCTATGTCCCTCAGTTATTCTAGATTTTGGAAGGAAGGAAGACCCAGTCTAAGTTCTCTTTGAAACTATTTTAGCCTGTTTATAATTTTTATTTTGCCAGGTAAGTAGCTATAGCTATTTGCACAGAAATGGGGCTTAAGAGATTATATTGCCCTAGGGAGATGTTGGTTCCCTGTCTTATGTTGTAGCTGTATGCAGTGGCGGCTCGTGAGGTTATTTTTTTATTTTTAAATCATCTTTATTGGTTTTTATTTTATTTTATGCGTTTCTTTTTTATTTATACAGGGTGTTCGGCACAAGAACCGTCAAAATTTTTTGGGATATTGTTGGGGTCATTTGCTACCTTTTCAAACTTAGAACTTGGGTCCTAAGAGTCACGGCTAAAGAGATATGAATTTTTAATTTTTTTTTCTCAAATTACCCAAAATCCCACCTTTAAACCCTCGTAAGCTTTTTACTAATGTCTGGAAAAGCAGCATTTTTTTTATAATTCTGTTATCTTATGCTTCTTCAACTAATTAATAGATTTGTTAAAATTGATGTACCAAAGGGACATACGAGGTTTTTTATTGAAGAACATTAGTGATTTTGTGTGTGAAAATCAATTTCAAAATTAAAAATCAAAAAAAGGATCGACAATTGAGAACTTCATTTTCTTTTAGAAACTTCTTTAGTTGATTACCTTTCTAACGGGATGCTACACATTAATAAAAAAAACGTTTCTGCTTTAAAATGCGGATATTCCGTCAGAAGGGCGAGACTCGTTCGGAATTGGTAAGAAAAAAATTTGATGTTTATGATCGTTTACCTACTTAAACAAAAATTAAACATTTAAAAATAATGTATTGTGTTCTTTATTTATAAATTTTGTTCGAAACGATCATAAACATCAAATTGTTTTTCTTATCAAGTCCGAACCGAACCGAACGATTATTGCCTGTCTCACTGAATATCCGTATTTTAAAGCAGAATTGTTTTTTTTAATCAATGTGTAGCACACCGTTTGAAAGGTAATGAACTAGAGAAGTTTTTAAAAGAAAATGAAATTCTTAAGTGTCAATATTTTTTTAATTTTGAAATTGATTTTCTTTCACAAAATCACTAATGTTCCTTAATAAAAAACCTCGTATGTCCCTTTGGCACATAAATTTTAACAAATCTATTAATTAGTTGAAGTAGCATAAGATTACAGAATTATAAAAAAAATGTTGCTTTTCCAGACATTAATAAAATGCTTATGATGGTTTAAAGGTGGGATTTTGGGTAAAATATAAAAAATTCATATCTCTTTAGCCGTGACTCTAAGGATCCAAGTTCCAAGGTTGAAAAGGTAGCAAATGACCCCAACAATATCCCAAAAAATTTTGACGGTTCATGTGCCGAACACCCTGTATATTATATAAAATTCGATAGCCCAGTGCAATGCAGTGGATCACACTCCGACTCGATGTGACGGCGATGCGATGAATGGCCCACTCACTGAAACCCACAGCAGCATCGAACATGCTGTCACTTTTCTCTTGGCTCCTTCCAATAGAAATAGATTTTAGGAAAAAATCAAACAAATTTTGTGCCTGGAACAGTACATCAGTTAGTCATATTACTCGCATTGTTTTTGTGTGTGGAGCATGGATGTTTTAATTTATACCCTTTACAATACATTTGGATTATTTCAGCAGAATTTTTTGATAAATTTTGAGTTATTGAATTATTCTTTAAAAGAAAAATAGAAAAAATGGGCGCATTTTTTTTTGCTGACTCAAAATTTTGGCACTACCATGTTGTATTGACACAAACAGCCCGCCTCTGGCTGTGTGTGGTCTCTTTACTGATCGAAATTTGTTTGTATTTTGTTTGAGGAACATTATTGCATTAAAGATAAGAACCAATAACAAACTAGTAAGTAATTTGTTGAATAAAGGATTGTATGCCACTTGTGCCTGTTGGTATAAATTTTCTTGTGTGACTTATTTTCAACATAAACCACTACTACCATAAAACTATTAAGCAACTGTGAATAAAATTACTCTAAAACTATATTTATAATTCTAATTATTTGAATTTCATTGCATAAATTAGTAGGTGATACAAATTTATATGTTGCTCTGGCTCTGACACTGTAAAAATTTTTTAGAGTTCTGATTTTATTCATTTTTAAGTGTATGGAAAAATAGGTTTATATGCCTTAGCTTTTAAAGGTAGAAGCTTCTTACCCTACAAAAAACAGAAAAAACAAAATGCTGTCAACAGAAGACTAAAAATATTCTTATTGCAGTCTCACAAAAATCAGTATGACTGGAACAATAGACTTACCAGTTGTCAGGACTTCCACAGCAGCAGGTATATGGAAGTTTGGCAGTCTGGCTTGAACAAGAGTCTCTCTGGCCATTCTTGCCAACATGTCTGCAGTTTCCACAAACAGCAATGACTGTTTATCCAGGAAGTTCATTATTCTCTGAAAAATTGTGCAAATTTATATTTTGAACTGTAAGATTACATTATTTTTTTATGAAATAATTAGATTGTAAAATGTGAAGTGTCAAATATATGGAGCTCTCATCTCAAAACAAAATATAACTAGATGATTATAATAAGAAGAAAAGAAAAACATTTTACCAAGAGTAAATTTATTTGCCTCTCAACGAATGTTTTTCTATTTAGCACCAAAGATTTACAACTACCTTTTTCTATTAAAACACAACCCGTAAAAAATTTCATTAAGAACCCCAAAAGTAGAAATTTTGTAATAACTTACAGCAGATTTTTCAACCTTGGAGGCACTATTAGCCCATTTGACAAGAGCTAAAAGCCTGACAAATAGTTGCCTTGTTCTAGTTGAAAAGTTGTAGATCTCTATCTTTCTTTCCATGTCTGTTTTTCTTGGCAGCCTATTTAAAAACAACAATTTATTGAAGATTTTATTATTTTGTTACTCTGGCTAAATAAGAGTTAAGAACTTGGTTAAGAAATATTAATAAAAACTACTTTATATTCCTACCTAAACAAATATTAAACAGTATGGTAAGATTGTTGCCTCAATGCAATGCATTTTTAGTTTTTTTTGCGAAAACATATAGCTCCAACCACACTTTATTGAATACAGAACTATTGGTTGTCTAAGTGATGAAATGTCCTCACCATCCGCCCGAACAAATTAAGCAGTCAACTCAACTCAACTCAACTTTATTGCCATAAATCATATAAAAATACAAACAGCAACGTCAAACTTAGAATAGATATTTAAGTAAAAAACTTAATAAATAAAGTTAACATATTAATAAATAGCAAACATACAGGCACACATTTAAGATGTCAGATTTTATAAGTTTCTTTGGTTTAATTCTCTTGAAAATTTTAACTATAGTAGCACTTGTTTAGAAGAAAAATTTTCAATTTGCTTGATTGCATTTGGAAGTATTTCAAAAGCTTTTCTTGCGCTATAGTGAGATGATTAAACAATGATCTATGTACTAGTAGAACAAGTTCTTGCCTATTTCTGGTAATTATTTGTAGTTCTTCGGAGTAAAGATCCAAAAGTTTTCTCTGTTTTTTTTGACAAAGATGACCAATTGTCTAAAGTATAATGAGGGAACTGTGAGTTGTGATACCTTGACACACTCTGTGTCAAAAGAAAAAAATGTTCTCCTGTAAGAACTTAATTTTGTGACTTAGTTCTGCATTAAGGCAATGAAATAGGCATAAGTATAAAATTATGCATTAAATTTGTCCAATGTACACTACATTGCTGGGTAAATCAGACATGTTGAATTATAACATTTTTGATTAACTATCAAAAATTTCTCCAAAGCAATCTGAGATCAATGCCAAAAAGATTCGTGCATTTGATTTAATTGTTGTGTCACTCCCGCTGAGTATCTTTGTTTCATTATTCAAAACACTCGCTCCTGAATCTTGTTTGCTCTTAGTTTTGAGACAAAACAATAAACATAACCCTACTTTTTTATTTGTGTATTAACATACTTTTTCATTTCTGTATAGTGCAACAAAATTAATAAAAAACCTATTAGAAAGCTCAAAACGAGGGGTGAACAGCTAACCCAAAATGTGTATACCGATTGTGAAAATCCACAATTTTTTGCCAAGATCGTGAGGGATTGTTTTTTTTTTTTTATTTGTCAAACACACTGTGTTTATTGTATTACAATCTAGTCAGTAAGACTAATTAGCAATTTTGTTTTAACTTAATTTACTAGGAAAGTCAGATTTAAACTTAGGGTTCACTCAACAGTTATCCCTGCTTTGTTTAGTCTGTAACTCACAATTGTGTTGTGTTTGTAGCATTATTTTGTTTTATATAATTCACTTAGTTTACTAGCTCAAACAGCTTCACTCTTTTTAGTCTTCGAGCTAGCATAGTATTGTCTAGAAGCTGAATTGCTTCCACATTCACATGCTGATGAAGTCTATCTTCATGGCTTTTTGCTTACTTTTTTAGTCTCTGCTACAGTTTCGATTTTTAGATCTCGATGAAGGTCACTATTTCGAATGTACCAAGGTGCATTTACAATGTTTCTTATTTCTTTATTTTGAAATCTCTGTAAAACTAGAATGTTACTCTCTTTAGCACAACCCCATAGTTGAATACCATATGTCCATACTGGTTTCAGTATTTGTCTATAAAGCAGTAACTTATTATGAATTGTTAAATTGGACTTCCTTCCAGTTAGCCAGTTCATTTTTCTATACCTTATCTCAAGTTCTTCTTTTTTTTTCTTAACATGTGCTTTCCAGCACAGTTTGGCATCAAGTGTTATACCGAGATATTTTGCCTGATTAGAAGATGGTACGGGAATGTTGTTAATTGTTATTTGTATGTGATTTATATTTTTGTTTGTAAAATCAACATGAATTGATTTGGTTTCATTTAATTTTATTCGCCACTTTGTGGTCCAACTGTGAACTTCGGTGACTGCATCCTGAAGTTTTTCTATGCATTTTTCAATAGATTTTTCTACCGTCAATAAACCAGTATCATCTGCAAATATTGCTAAGTGACAATTTTCTGGCTTTGAGATATTGCAAGTGAATAATAAGTATAGATAAGGGCCTAGGACGCTACCCTGGGGCACGCCTGCTTGAATTTCTCTTAAATTTGAGTATGAGTCTTCCTGTTTTACTCTAAAATGTCTATTAGATATGTATGATTCCAAAATATCCGAATATTGTTTTGGCAGAAACCGTTTTAGTTTAAAAGTAAGGCCTTCATGCCACACTTTGTCAAATGCTTGTGCAACATCTAGAAAAACTGCAGAACAAATTTTTCCCTCTTCTAGTGCTTTTTCTATTATATTAGTAATTCTATGTACTTGATCTATCGTGGAATGCTTGTCGCGAAAACCAAATTGATGAGATGGAATAATTTATTGTCTTTCTATGATGGGTTTTATTCTTTTAAGCAATAATTTCTCATAGAGCTTGGATATAATTGGCAGCAAAGATATTGGCCTGTAAGATGACACATCATGGAGTGGTTTTCCCGGTTTTAGGATCATGATAACTTCTGCAACTTTCCACAGTTTAGGTACATACCTAAGCCTAAAGGATGCATTAATTAGGTTGCATAGTTTTACAATAGCTTTTCGGGGGAGTTGTTTTATGACTACTCCGTTAATAAGATCATACCCTGGGGCTTTTTTCGAATTAATATTTTTGATTTCTGTTAATATTTCTTTTGGTGATGTAAGCTTAATATGGTCTTCAATTTGATGGGGTTCATTTAATTGAAAGTTTTCATCCGGTGTTTCGTGGGGCTGAAATATCTGCTTTTTCTTTGTTACTCCTTGCCCACTGGTTGTTAGTTTTTCGTATGGGTGGAATTTGGATAATTGGTCTTTTAAAATCTTTGGTTGCTTTCCAAAGGGAATAGTCAGTATTTTTATCATCTGTAAGTTCAGTAAGAAAATGGTTAAATAGATTCATTTTTTATTACTAGAATTTCTCACCTAATGTGCTGTGTCATGTTGTTGAGATTTGTTTTGTCCCGAGGATCACAGCTTTGCTGCCACTTTCTTCTTAGTTTCCTTTTTTCCAATATAAGGTCTCTAATTTCCTTTGGATAGTTTTTTCCCTTAAAAATTCTCTTTGGTTTTGGACTGTTTTCCCAAGCTGCTTGTTGAATATTTGTAACAAAATATTCAACTTCTTTATCGATTTGTTCTGGCGTTTGCAATGGTACTGATAGGTTTATTTTTTCTGACAGACTTTGTTTAAAAGTAATCCAGTTAGTCAGTTTATTAACTAGTGAGATATTTGCTTCTTTCTTTATTATGTTTTTACTAAGAGTTAGAATAATAGGTGAATGATCTGAGTATAAATCAAAACTTTCTTCTATATTGTGTAAAGATTGTGAGAAATGTGTACACCAATTGTGAGAGCTGTTTACCCCTCGGCTCAAAATAATGGTGTTCAAAGAGTTTTTATCCCTTAGGTCAAGTTCTGAGGACCAACCCAAATACTTATAGGATTTCTTGTTGTTGATTAAAGCAATAGAGATATTTCTTGCTTAGAAATGTTATCACAATTCTTAAAATTCATTGTTTTGCTTATTTATAAATGTTTTTAAAAATAAAAACAAAAATTTTGAGTGTTTGTGGTGAAAGCGCGTTTGATTAAAGATCCTGTTGGGAGTGCCCCATTAAGGATTTGGATCAATCAATGATCAGTTTGCAGTTGCTCCCACAGAGATTTGCTTTAGCAAAGAGCTATTTCTGAGCTGTCAAGAGCAGTGTTGATTGAAAATGATATTAAATAGGTAAATTATATTATTAATATAAACTTTGGGTAAATTGATGAGTGGACCTGACTTTAAGTCTTAAAATATAAGAGTAAAATTCCTGGTACAAACACTTACAGCTCTGCCAAAACAGTCAACTCATGATATGTCCGCTGAACTATAAAATCTATCAGCATCGCCAGGGACATCATGCCACCCCTGTTACCTTCTTGTGGGCCCCCCATGGGACCCTGAGCCACGTTGTTGGCCACAGGGGTCTGAAGGCCCTCTAAAGGCAATGGGGCCATTTTTAATAAAAGTTTAAATTTTTGGATTATGTATTAAAGTTTATTTAAGCGTATAAAACCATTTAAAATAAATTTATTTTAATAATTTTTTTGTTAAAAAATTTATGGAAACACCACCAAAACAAACAGTGGAAAAAAAAACACAGAAAAAAGCTAATGACATTTGACATGACTTAAAAACTTGGTAAAGTTTTTTAGTTCACCGGCGTGCTTACCACCGATAGCACTGCTAACTAGAATATCCAGAAGCCGTATTCTAGAATTTTAAGCCCGGCTAGAGTAATCTTGTTTTTCGAAACAAAAATTGAACTTCTTATACCGAATTTGAGGGGTAAAACAGTATTTCTTTATCCCCGAGATAAAAAAAGACAGATCAGGGAGAAAAAATAAAATAAGGGATGAAAAGTAACATATAAGGAATAAAAAGTTTTAAAAAATTTGTTTGTTTGTTGTTGTTGTTTTCATCACAGTTTAACAAACAAATAGTGATTAGTTTACATGACTAAGGTCACTATATCCAGCGACATAGCGAGGGGGGGCGCGGGGGGTTCGTCGCCCCCCCCCCGCCCCGAGGGTAGTGGCACCCCATAGGTGGCCGAAGCGTCCTCAACTTTATTAAGTCGGGCCAGTAATGGCCAATTGAGTGGGTGCCAAAGGAAACGAACGACATGAAGACCTTTTTTTTTTTTTTTTGTTTTTTTGTATGGTCGCAGGATTCGTGACAGGCGCCGTTGTGACTTATCGGCCGCCCCCTCACACATGATGACCTTTTGTTTTTTTTTTTTTTTGGGTGCAAGATTTGTGAGAGGCGCCTTTTTGACTTTTTTGTTCTTTTTTGCCACAAGATTTTTCATCAGTTTTCAGAGGCGCCCTTTTTAGCTGTCGCCCCCCCCCCGTCCTTTCGGGCACGCTACGCCGCTGACTATATCAGGAAGTTAGAAGAAACTTCGTGATATAGTGACCTTATACATGACAGGTTACCATTTATTTTTATACTTGTATCTACCATTTATTTTGTTTGGTGATAAGTGGTTTACATTATTTAGTTTAAATTTGTAATCACGTTTGCCTTGTGCATTTGACTATATTTAACAGTTCAAAAGTGTATATCATATTTTCTATAAATAGTATGTACCACGTGTTAGGTCGCCACAAAAACTCTTATTATCCGCCCATATCAGATCTAGCTACGCCATTGGTTCTAACTTTTAAACATAAAAGAGAACTCTCAGGAAAACAAAAAGTTCAAAACTAAAATTCTAGGCGGATCCCAAAAAATAAAAATATGAAAAATACTTGATTTTTCGGAGTATCATTGCTTTGGTTAGCCGTGTGTGGATTTTTACTTGCATTATATTTTTTAAAAATGTACCGTTTTTATGTGCGACGTTCGGTCCGCCAGCAGTTATCTGGAATACTCCCGGTTTGTCGCGGAAAAAATTTGCAATCAGTCCCACAGCTTTTAGGGTCACTGCATCCTGGAAGCCTGGCGTCTTCAGGGGTAGCGACACGAAACATAACCTCATTTACGAAAAACGCAAATCTGACACTGTCAGGAGTTGTTGAGAGTTCAAAAAAATTAAATGGTTTACAAATGTTACGTAAAGAACTGTCCGTCACACCCGGTATATAAATTTGACTGTCCAAATAAACAAACCATTAAAATAATGCTTTTTCAGATTGTCGACTATAAAAACTTTTTATGATTTCAATATTTATGGACCCACACAGCGCAGGAAACCAAAAATATAATTTGCATGTTTTATATCTATTCTTAAATATAGAAAACTATTATGTTGATGGGTTTTGTATTATTTAATACATTTCTTTATGCTCTCTAGGGAATAAAAGTGTACATTTAATCCCTTTTTTCATGGGCTAAGGTAGTATTTTTTATCCCCAGTGATTAAAAGTAATTTATTTAAAACTATAAAGGCAAAATATAGGTTTTTGAATTATTTTATTTTATCATAATACAAAAAACAAAAAGGAATCAAGATAACACATAACGATTATTTTGTTGCTTCCAGCTTGCCGTAAGCACAAAAAAAAAAGCTGCGGTTCGGTCTGCGTATTAAGCTATGGCCGTAAGCTTACTGTACTTTGCTGATGACTTGGTTCGTTTCGATTGTTATTGTGTCCTTCGGCATAGAATATTGCTTCCATATAAACGAAGTATTTAACTTTCTATAGTTGATGTTGTATTAAAGTGACACCGCGTCATCAAAACCTTGATGGTCGGGAAGGGACTAGAGGGGTACATACAGTCGCACGCACTTTCTTTAATTTTTTTATTGATATTGATTCCCAAAATGAGGCACTGCACTAATTAGTCATTAGCTTCCTAATTTACTTGCTTTTTATTGATGTCTTCTTCTAAACGATTTCATTAGAAAGGAACATATATACTATTATCTGGTTGTTACGAACATACTATTGATTTAGCAGGGCTTTGACGTTTTCTATTCGTTCTTGTTTTGACTGTATGTCAAACAAATTATGACGGAGCTTTTCACAAAACAAATTACCGTCTTTGCAACTAAATCAATATTTGCGCACATTTTAATATAATTTTGGATCCTCTTTTATGTTTCGGATCTTTATTTATCAGGTAAGTACCTATTTGATCCCTCCTTTAAAAGGTCGTAGTGTTTTATCCTTCGAACATTAAGCCCCGAGCGGCGCACTGCATGTACAAAGTGAAACACTAATTTTTTAAGGCTTCTTTACTTAGATTTTGCCGCAGAATTTGGTTTACCATAGCTATGACGCGGTGCCACTTAAATAGAACATCAACTATAGACTTCTCCAGGATGTAAACCAGGAATACCTTTTCGGTGAAATTTTCATGCATCATTTTTGGTACTGAAAGCTGCTTGCTTTGATGGCCTCTTCAATGCCCATCTCAAAGTAGGAATAGGCTTTATTATTTGGCCCCTTGTTTGTTCCATTTTCGAGAAATGTAATTCGAAGTTTTTCTCGACTAAACTTATTTAGTTTGTTATGAAATAAATATTATTTTTTCCCCATTTTTTCTATGTTTGTTAGCGTCTGACTGACTTTTGTTTAATGTAATGCCGTGACAACTATCACTTCCCACTGTTTTATTATATACGGGGGGTTGATATGCTCAAACTACAGTACGGTAAGTGGTTTAATACCTATTTATTTATTTTATGATTATTATTATTTTTGGTATATATATAAAAATAAACCTTGGCATTAAAGTCCCTTTTAGTCATTTAGCAAATTATAGCCCTCCTTCCGGTCGGGCATGAAAATTCCCTCCGTGGGATTAAAAGTAAACACAGGTGAATAATATACCTACTATTATTTTATTGGTGCTCAAAAAACAGCGGGCGGCGAAGAAAAGGTCGAAAGTATAAAAAGTCGAAAATACAAAAGTTCGAAAGTACAAGAGGTCGAAAATACCAAAGTTCGAAAGTACAAAAGATCGAAAATACAAAAGGTCGAAAAACAAAAGAGTTAAAAACAAAAGATTGAAAGTAGCTACACTGAAATGATTGCAAAACAAAATAGAAGTAAGACATCTAATAATTTATTTACCATCTCTAGGTATTTTTTTGGGTAGCAACACGACGGGTCGCAGAAGTTTGTTCAAAAACATTTTCTTCGAACGGAAATTTGTATGAAAACAGTTTTTTCTAATGGAAATTAGTTTGAAATCATTTTTTTCAAACGGATATTTGTTCTGAAACCATTCGTTCGAAAAAATTTTCTTCCTCCGAAAATTTGTTCGAAAATAGTTCCTTCGAAAATAGTTCCTTCAAATTGAAATTTGTTCAAAAACATTATTTTCGAATGGAAATTTTTTCGAATGGAAATTTGTTCGAAAACCATTTATTCGAAAAAATTTTGGTCCGTCGGAAATTTGTTCGAAAACAGTTTCTTAAAATTGAAATTTGTTCGAAAACATTTTTGTCAAGCGGAAATTTGTTCGAAAACCATTTCTTTGAACGGAAATTTGTTTTCGAACGGAAATTTGTTCGTAAGTAATAGTTGTCCGAAAACATTTTCTTTAAATGGAAATTTGTTCGAAAACATTTTTTTCAAACGGAAATTTGTTCGAAAACCATTTCTTTGAACGGAAATTTGTTTTCGAACGGAAATTAGTTCGTAAGTAATAGTTGTCCGAAAACATTTTCTTCGAATGGAAATTTGTTCAAAAACATTTTTTTCAAACGGAAATTTGTTCGAAAACCATTTTTTCGAACGAAAATTTGTTCGAAAAATTTTTCGTCTTTCGGAAATTTGTTCGAAAACAGTTTCTTCAAATGGAAATTTGTTCGGAAACATTTTTTTCAAACGGAAATGTGTTCGAAAACCATTTCTTTAAACGGAAATTTGTTTTCAAACGGAAATTTGTTCGTAAGCAGTATTTGTTCGAAATTTCTTCGAATAGAAAACATTTTCTTCGAAAGCAAGCTTTTCAAAAGAAGAAGCTCTAGACCTGGACTGCCAAACCTAACACAATTCATATATTTTGACTAAGGCAGGGTCTTTCTAACATATTTTTTCAAAAAAAAACCATGACTTTTTTCCCGGGATCGTAAAGTGTCTAAAAATTTGTCTACTTTCCTCCTTTTGGAAGTACAAAATTGGTATTTTCCTAAACTTCGTCAATTGATCGCAAACGTATCCGAACCGGTCCAGATACCCCCTGATGGACTCGATTGAGAAAGGTTAGATTAACACCGATTTCAACCTTCCAAAATGAGAACCGGAAAGCTAATTTAGGGAAATCATTTTTCGAAAATAGGTTTTGGTTGGTTCGGTTTGGTTTCACACCCTCTTGGATCCCGGGAAAGAAGTCAGGGAAGTGTTTGTTTCCAAAAATTGTTAGAAAAAGACCCCATTAGTCGACCTGTATGAGTTGGGTTAAGTTTGGCAACCCAGGTCTAATTTTTTTTCCGAAAAATGGTTTTTAAAGAAATGTTTTTGAAGAAAATATCTTTGAACAAATTTCTGTTTAAAGAAAATATTTTCTAACAAATTTCCGTTCGAAGAAAATCGTTTTCGAAGTGAATACTTTCGAACAATAATATTAAGATATTTATATGAAATGTATAAACTCGAACTGTTTTTGGGCTTTTTTTGTCTGATTAAATGTAAAAATCGGGATAAAATGTGACTAAAAAAGAACCATAAAACCAAAAACACCAAAAAAATAGAAAAAAAACTTGAAAAATAAACTAAATAGTGCAAAAAATAGCGTATAAACTTTGTGATTAAAGTTTCGTTTTGTCCCTTGATATATTATATAGTACTAATAAACATTTAACATGCAAATGTATTTCTGTCCTGTTTGTTTATTTATTACGTATTATTTTTATACAAAAAACACAGATAATATTTAAAACAAAATGATTTTTAACAATAAATATACCTACAATAAATATTCATAACCCAAAAAGTTAAGGAACATATTTTTTATTTCTTAAGCTGTATAAAAACGAGTTCCATTTAAGTTTTATTAAAACATTTTTTTTTCTCAGACTATAAAAATGAGTATTTTTCACGAACGTCTATGGAATTTTGAGTACGGTTTTGACACTCGTGTCGCTACCCCTGGGAGACGCCAGGGGTACGTTCAGATAGCACGTCGGATGTAGTCGGGCGCGCACAATTCCGTTCAGATTACATACTGGGTGAAAGTTACTCTCGTTCATATTGGCCGAAAATAACGTCGGGCGAATCGCCTTTTACACCCTTCTCTACGAGGTGGGTGACAAACGCTCGACTTGCGCAGTAGGTATATAAACCAACCCCCCAATTTTTTTATTTTTTGTTTTATATTTTCGAAAACATATTACATAAAAGTGGCATTTTCCATAAATAAATAATCAAATTTTACTTTTTCTTGAAGACAAAAAACACTTGTTTGACTTTTGACAGGTGAGTTCTAATTTTCTTTAGAAGGGTTAAGTCCCATTTATAAACTCGAGACCATTCAACATGGATAACTCTGACAAGACAATTTGTTATGGTTGGGTTTTTTTTTTATATCCCGTATAGAAAACATTAAATGTAGTTACCTATTAGCTCACACTACTACTATTATACTGTAGTAGTGTGAGCTATGGTGATCCTAATTTTTTCGATTTGAATGAAATTTGGTACCTAGGCTGGGTTTTCGGTCGAGATGGTCCAATTTAAAAATGAACAAAATCCACCGAACGCAAGTCAAATAAAAGGGTGGGAGTGATATTGTGTGATATCAGACAAAAGGTAATTAATTCTGGAGTTAAACAACATACATTTTAAAAAAATGAAAAAGGTCGATTTTAAAAATTAGAGTTTAAATCCAAACATGGCTTGTGTGGTATCAAACGAAAGGTAATTATTTCAGTTTTTAGTTATATTAGCTCACACGCACACTATAACTATAGTACCTAGTGTGAGCTTAGGTGCTCATAGATTACAGAGTATTTTTCTTTGTGGGATTTTAGCTAGGGTATGCATGATGGTTTACCCATAGTAACATAGCACAATGGATAAAGTTAATGCCTTGTTTTAAAGCTCCATTTTACCATAATCAGCTGGCAGAAAAAAAAAACGAAACTACCAAAATTAACCCTAAAATTCAATTTTTTGTTATGTTGCTGAGTAAATCGACCCTCAAAACTATTGGTTACAGGTTTCACATCGCTCCATGCAATGAAGACAATTGGCTTTGGAGTAACCCTTGGCAGTGTGAGTTGTTTTTAGAGTATCAAGCAGTTTTTCAAGCAGAATCCTCTTGCAGCGGCACTCCTTCCATTCCATTTTTTGTTATGTTGCTGTGTAAATCGACCCTCAAAACTTTATTGGTTACAGGTTTCACATCGCTCCATGCAATGAAGACAATTGGCTTTGGAATAGCCTTTGGCAGTGTGAGTTGTCTTTAGAGTATCAAGCAGTTTTTCAAGCAGAATCCTCTTGCAGCGGCACTCCTCTTAGGAAAACACTCTTTCAGTTGCAAATGGATCCTTTACAGAATTTCATTTTGACTGTTTAGTTTCTACTTAGGAGAATGTAGAGAATGGATTTTTATTTGGACAAATTGTTATAGGAATATAAATAATATTATACCTAGATATTACTTTGTGCTTTCAAATTAAAATAAAATACATTTAAACTATGTATTAATATTGTATTCTTTATTTAATAGTAAATAATGTAACCATATAAAGAGGTTTGATATAATGTAATTGAAGATCTCTCAACGCCCCAGCAAACACTTTGAGAATTAGTCTTCTTTCGCATTCTCACTGTCATACGCTATTATATTATATTGCACATGTATGTACAGTCGGGGACTTTTTAAATTGCCGTTGTATTTTTTTCTGTCAAAATTAATCATTTAAAGACATCAAAAAAAATTAATTTTTAAATATGTATGTATACAGACAAATGTAAGGTTCACAATTTTATTGTTTTGGTTCAAACTACTTTTCCGAATTTCAAATAGGAATATTTTTTATTTTCGAAGGCGGCAATTTAAAAAGTCCCCGACTGTACATATAACTATTAATTTTCAAATTTATTTATTTCCTTTGAAAGTGTTGAGCAGAGTAACTTAAAACCTGTATTGCTTGTACAACAAAGAAAATAAATTTGCAGAAAACACAACTTTTAAATCTAAAACAAAACTTTATTTGTCTAATAAAACTCTGTCAGCCACCAAAAGTCGGGTGCTCCAAAAGACTCTCTATTTCCATTTTTCAAAACAAAAAAAACACTTATTTGTGTTTATGCTAACTCTACTAAATAAACTGTAATTTTAAGGTTATGTTTATTACACCCATACCGTTCACAAAGGCAAGACGTCCGGCGATTTACCCATGACGTCATTCGCTCGGCAAGACGTCTCGCCCGACGTTTCAATCTGAACGTACCCCAGGCTTCCAGGATGCAGTGACCCTAATAGCTTTTAGGGTCACTGCATCACGAAGACGTAGTGTCTTCTTAGGGTAGCGACACGACAGCTAAATATTTTTGGTTATATGACGAATCTGACACTGTCAGGAGCATAGCTTTTTTTGTGTTCAAAAAAATAAAATGGTTTACAAATGTTACGTAAAGAACTGTCATCACACCCCTTATATATATTTAGACTGTCCAAATAAACAAACCATTAAAATAATGCTTTTTCAGATTATCGAATATAAAAACTAAATTTTTTATGATTTCATATTTAATAGGACCCACACAGCGCAAGAAACAAAAAATTAGTTGACATGTTTTATAAAATATAAAAAACTGTTGTTGGATTTTGTATCATTTAATAAATTTCTTTATGCACTCTAGGGCATAAACGTGTACGTTTATTCCCTTTTTTCATGGACTGAGGTAGTATTTTTTATCCCCTATGATTAAAAGTAAGTAAGTAAAAGATCATTTTATTTAAAAAAAAAAACAAAAAGCTATCATGATACACGATACGGTTATTCTGTTGCTTCCAGCTTGGCGGCAGTTTACTGTACTTTGCTGATGACTTGGTTGGTTTCGATTGTTATTATTGTGTCCTTTGGCATAGCCTCCATATAAACGAAGCATTTAACTTTCTAGACTTCTCCAGGATGTAAAACAGGAATACGTTTTCGATGAAATTTTCGACATTCCTTTTATTGCATCATTTTCGGTACTCTGAAAGCTGCTTTCTTTGGTGGCCTTTTCAATGTCCATCTCAAAGTAGGAATAGACTTTATTATTTGATCCCTCGTTTGTTCCATCTTTGAGAAATTTAATTCGAACATATTCTCGACTAAACCTATTTAGTTTGTTATAAAATAAATATAATTTTTTTGCCAATTTTTTCTCTGTTCATTAGCGTCTGACTGACTTTTGTTTAATGTCTACCATAGCAACGCGCCCAAAGCTCACCAAATAAATGAAAACTATCACTGCCCACTGTATTATTATAAACCGGGAGTTGACATGATAAAACTAGAGTACCGGAGTAAGTGGTTTAATATTTATTTATTTTATGATTATTATTATTTTTAGTATATAAGCATTGCCATTAAAGTCCTTTTTAATCACAGCAAATTACGGTCGTCCTTCCGGTCGGGCGCAAAAAATCTTGCCGCGGGATTAAAACTAAACACAGCAGTTCCGAGGTTTATAATATACCTACTATTATTTTATTACGGTGTCCAAACAAAAGCGGGCGGCGAATAAAACGTCGAAAGAACAAAATGTCGAAGACACAAAAGGTCGAAAACATAAGGTTGAAAATACAAAAGGTCGAAAGTACAAAAGGTCGAAAAACAAAAGGCCAAAACTTCAAAAGGTCAAAAATACAAAAGGCGAAAGTACAAAAGGTCGAAAATACAAAAGGTCGAAATTCCAAAAGGTCGAAAGTACAAAAAGTCAAAAATACAAAAGGTCGAAAAACAAAAGGTCCAAACAAAAAATCGAAAGTAGCTACACTGTAATGATTGTAAAAAAGGCGTTATTACAGACACAGAGGCATACGCACACACACACACACACCTAACGCACACAGACGTCACGCCGATATTGCTAAGATAAGTCAAAATACACCCAAATAAAACATTTTCATCTCGTCGGCGTCATCTCAAAAACATTTTTTTTCCTCGAAAGCAACATTCTCTAGCCATTGTTGCACGGGCTAGGAAGGTAAAAAAAAATTCAACAATTTAAAAATTCAAGGTCTAAGATTTTTTTTGTACCATCTCTAGGTATTTGTTTGGGTAGCAACACGAAGGGTCGCAGACCTTTCTTCGCAAACATTTTCCTCGAACGGAAATTTGTCGAAAACAGTTTTTTCGAACGGAAATTTGTTCGAAAACATTTTCTTCGAACAGGAATTTGTTTTGAAATTTTTTCTACGAAAGAGAATTTGTTCGAAAACAGTTTCTTTGAATGGAAATTTGTTCTAAAACATTTTTCCAAACGAAAAATTGTTCGAAAACCATTTCTTTGAACGGAGTTTTGTTCAAAAACATTTTTTTGAATCAAAAATTTATTCGAAAACTTCGAATGGAAATTTGTTTGAAAACATTTTTTTCAAACGGAATTTTGTTCGAAAATCATTTTTTCGAATGGAGATTTCTTCGAAAATATTTTCTTCGATCAGAAATTTGCTCGAAAATAGTTTCTTCGAATATAAATTTGTTCCAAAACATTTTTTCGAACGGAAATTTATTCGAAAACCATTTCTTTGAACGGAAATTTGTTCGAAAACCATTTCTTTGAACGAAAATTTGTTCGAAAACAGTTTCTTCAAATGGAAATTTGTTCGAAAACATTTTTTTAAAGAAAACAGTTATTTCTAATTAACATATGTTCGAAAACATTTTTGTTCGAACGGAAATTTTTTCCAAAACAATTTTTTCGAACAAAAATTTACGATCAATTGGTGTTTTTCTCAATTGATCGCAAACGTATTCTAACCGTTCCAGACACTTGCTGACCTTTTTCCATAAAAACACTGCCTCCAAATCACAGGTTTGCACTTCATTGATAAAGGTTAGAATAACACATTTTTCGAGAATATGTTTCGGTTGGTTCGGTTTGGTTTCACACTCTCTACCCAGACAGCACAAGTACGTACTTTGTACGTACATAGTACGTAACTCTGCGACGTACTATATGTACATTTTTGGACGTCCATTTATATAATACGTCGTAGGGATGTAATTTTAGCCATGTACTATGTACGTAAACAACTCGTACTAGGTACCTACATGGTACGTCCAATTAAACGTAAACCATGTATATGTAAGTACTCCAGACGTATATGGTACGTACATAGGACATCAAATTAAATTAACAAAAGTGTAGAATTAGGACTAGGTACCATTAAAAACTATTCTGGCTTCCTGAGCATTCCAACTTTAGGTGATCTTCCAGGTTTACGTCTCGATAGATCTCTAATAATGCCGTTAAATGTTATAATCCCAAATCTAAAGAACTTATGTTATTTTAAAAACAAAGACTTACTGATATCGATGTTATATACAAAAATAAAAGTTTGAAATATTTTTCAAAAAATTATGTTTTTGCACAAAGTCCTACCTGTTTGAAAGCACGGCAGAACCACAGGAATGACTTTTGAAACTATAACAAATTTACAAAAAGGCAAAATTTAGAGTAATCCCACAGAAATTATATTTTTTATCATTTCTAGGTAAGTACTATAACTAATATTATATCTAATGGTAAAAGTGTATGCATTAAATTGTTTCGTAGTCTTTTTTGTATTAATTTATATTTCAAAAATAAAAAGTTGGTCAAAAACTTATAGGTATTGTTTTTAATGTTTTTAAAAATATTTTACATACTGTAGGTACTCTAAAAATTCTGAGATCGCATTACAAACTTCTAGAGAAATTGTAGGTACTCTAAAAATTCCGAGGTTTATTAACAATATTGTATAAAAATTGCATGTAGGTACTCTAATTATTCCGAGGTAAGTTGACGAGTCGCCCATGGAAATTCCGAGGCAGGTCACGTGGGCTTGTCGCTACCCATGGAGACGCCAGGCTTCCAGGCTGCAGTGACCCTAAATAGCTTTCTCACACAAGCGCCCCCTTCCTGTAAAAATTTGTACTAAGGTCTACCGTGTTTACGGCATAATATGAATTCGAGTTAAGATACCTGCTGTTTCTGTCTTTTCCGTAGATTAAAAAAAGCAACACGTGAAGCCTAAATCCAATTGAAAATGTACAAACCAAACCAATTGGTCATTTTCCAGCATTGTTCCAGTTTTTGTTTTGGAAAAATTTATTTTAATTTTTTTCGCGTTTTGTTTGTTTTTTTAATTTTCCCGCAGTGTTAAGTTCATAAGTAAACAATGCAAAATTTAACCATTAAAAGTGCCAGCTATAGTTTTTAAGATAAGGATAGAATTTTGCCAAATAAAATAGGTAATTTTAGGTTTGTTTGTTGTTCTTATTTTTTCATTCTTGAGATGTTTGGATATTTTGGGCTATTTTTGCTTCGAGAATGAATCTTGTTACATTATCTAATTTTCCTATTACTAGTTTATCCAGAGAAGCAACTGATAAAGGCAGAGGGACATCTGAGGGCTTCAAGCTTACTTTTTAGACAGTCACACAAAAAAAAAAGCTGCGGTTCGGTCTGCGTGGCTACGGTTAATTAAGCTATGGACAGTCATTGTTTCGTATGGTTCATTATAGAAGCTGTTGGCACAGTTTACAGAGAACGTATGACAGCTTTACTCTTAACCTCTTTGTAATGAATTATAATTTTACCAAGTAATGAACCCTTTAAGTATGTTTACTCTAAGGAAAATAAGAGGGAAAATATAAAACAATATAAATTAGCTGGAAAGATCCTTGGAAAGATTAGTCCAAAAGTGTTATTTGCCATGTTCTTACCCCACAGAGCAGTATACAGTGAGTTTTATTTTTAAATTCTTTATAACTTTTTAAAACAACAAAAGTTTTACACTAATTATAAGCTAATCTTTTTGAGGAGCATTGATCTTGAGAAGACATAATTTAATTATTTAGGAGAATTTAATTAATCAAGAGAATCACAAATTTTAAAAATAATTATACCTATTAATCAAAGGTTAAAGTTAATTTTATTTATCACTTTGAGTATAGTGGTCTGGCTTTTACAAAGTGGCTTAATTTTTGACCTTTACTATTTTTAGCATGCCCATTTAGTGTTGATTATAGCAATAAAAAAATTATCTATAGCAGTTTTAATGCTTTGGGAACATTATTTTCCTTATTATTTGTCACTAGGATTCAATTTATGGGTGATTATCATAAGATGTTTTAATAACTGATTGTATTGCATAATGTTGGTCTCATACATTTTTCATCAAAGCTTTTGCTTTTTGAAAGATATGACACTTTAATTTTCTAAATGGACTATTCACATTCAAATGGGCAACTTGATGTCCTCAGTATTCTTTCAAAAACTTTTATATTTCAAAAGATTTTAAACCATTGCAACTTGAAAACTAATAGCCTCTAGTACATGCACCACAGTAGGTGTACAAATTTTGTCTACAGGGCTCTACAGGACACTATATAGGACCCTAAAATACACTAGGGGACCAATATTTTATTTTAAAGTCTGTAGGATGGTGTACAAATTTGGCTCAGCTGCTCAACCCCCATCCCCACTTTTTTATGAATTTATTGAACTCTAAAATGTCACTAATATGGACTCTTTCTATCTCAAAACTTTGTACTGATACTTACTAATATCATTATAAAGAGTTCTAGCAACCATATTGTAAGATATTTGTACAAATCACTCATAAATAGCCATTTTATGGAAATGGAAAGTTTGTCCCTAGGTTTTAGTGTCTCTAGCAAGGAGAGCCTGAAATCACTTCCCCACAGCTTATACAGAAAAAAATTGGTAATACTGTCAGAATTGTTCACTTTACACAACCTTTGTAGTAGCCAGAAAACACTGGAACTTGTAGTAGCCTGCAAGCTTTTGAGAAGATTAAATCACTTCACACCCTCAGAACAAAACTGACACAACTCAAAAAATTTAATTTCAGTTAAACAAAATAACTGATGCTTATATTAAGTTCTTATTATATAGATTTCTTGATTCCAACATCAAATTTATGTGATAAATAGATAGAGGGCATCTCCTTTTGTCATTTTATCACTAAAAGTAAAAATTTCTAGTTGTCATTTTCATTTTGATGGTGCAACTTGTTTTCTTAGGACATTTTTTCAGTGTGTCACTAATATGGTTTCTAAGATTTTTACTTTTACTTATTTTTATGCTTATGCATTTAGTAGTTAGCTTATAAGAGGGCAATTTTATTGACAATTTTGTTATCTGCATAGTATGTTTTTTTAGATTAAAGTAAGTTATTTTGTCTTTAACATTGACCTTAGAAAATATCACTAACATGGGGATGAGATAACTTGGTTTATATTATTTTCTGGTACCTAGCTTAAGTAATGTTGTTTTGATTAGATATTTCTAGTTTCTAGTATTTCACAATTAAAACATTTTTGATCAAAATAAACATTTGATTTGATTTTTAAACTAACATAGACACTTTCTAGAGCTTCCGATATTTGAACATTGTTCTTTTACATACCAAATAAAAGCCCAATCTAAAAAAAATATTCAAGAAATTATTATTTAAAGTAGCTTATTTAAATCAGAAAGGCCTAAATAAACTTCTAAAACAGGGTATATCCCAGGGATGAGTAGAGGGTAATGTATTTGAGTCATAGTGGGGACTAATAGTAGAGTAAAGAAGAAAATTACATGTAATAAAAGGTAATATATATATATATATATATATATATATATATATATATATATATATATATATATATTCTTAATACAGTGTTGTTAATATCACAAAACATTTTTTTTATTTTTTTTTTATTTGTCAAACACACTGTGTTTTTTTTTATTACAATCTAGTCAGTAAGACTAATTAGCAATTTTGTTTTAACTTAATTTACTAGAAAAGTCAGATTTAAACTTAGGGTTCACTCAACAGTTCTCCCCGCTTTGTTTAGTCTGTAACTCACAATTGTGTTGTGTTTATAGCATTATTCTGTTTTATGTGTAATTCACTTAGTTTACTAGCTCAAATGGCTTCACTCTTTTTAGTCGTCGAACTAGCATAGTATTGTCTAGAAGCTGAATTGCTTCCACATTCACATGCCGATGGAGTCTATCTTCATGGCTTTTTGCGTACTTTTTTATAGTCTCTGCTACAGTTTCGATTTTTAGATCTCGATGAAGGTCACTATTTCGAACGTACCAAGGTGCATTCACGACAAAACATTTAGTACACCAAAAAAACCAATAGACAATAGAGACTAAGTCGTAGTAGTTTCAGTTTAAGAATCCATTTGAAGAAAATCTCATTTTATGTTTTTTTTTTAAAGTGTTAACATTTTTTAGTCTTAAGTTGTTAGGTAGTTGATTATACATTAGAAGCATTACAAGTGCTATATGGGTGCAGTTTATTACAAAATGTAAAATTTAAGTTATAAAATTTTTTCTGGTTAATTATTTAATGAATATGTGTACAAATTTGAACAGAGTACAATTTTTCCAAATTTAATATGTTGAAGTTTTTTTAAAGGTCTTTAGTGCTGTAAGTATAGGGCAGAGAGTAAATATTTTGAATGACTTTATTTTGTAGTATTAGCTCACACATATACTATACTATAGTATTAGCTCACACATATACTATACTATAGTATTAGCTCACACATATACTATACTATAGTAGTGTGAGCTATGGTGATCCTAATTTTTTCGAGAAAAAAAAAGTTGCTCCGATTTCAAAAAATTTTATATATCTTTGCGTTTCAGATGATTTTGAAACTTTTTTGTTGCGCCGTCTGTCTGTCTGTCTGTCTGTCTGTATGTCTGTCTGTGTGTCTGTGTGTCTGTCTGTAACGACCAACGCGCATAACTCAAAAACCGCTTGGCCGATTTTAATGAAATTTGGTACCTAGGCTGGGTCTTGGGTCGAGATGGTCCCATTTAAAAATGAACAAAATCCACCGAACACAAACCAAATAAAAGGGTGGGGGTAGATTTCAAAAATTAGAGTTTATGTGAAAATATGGCGTGTGTGATATTAAACGAAAGGTAATTGAGTCTGCAGTTAAACAAAATACATTTTAATTTATTTAAAAAAAAAGGGTGGGGGTATATTTTAAAAATTAGAGTTTAAGTGAAAATATGGCGTGTGTGATATCAAACGAAAGGTAATTGAGTCCGGACTTTAACAAAATACATTTTAGTTTTTGTTTTTTTTGTAAGGGTGGGGGTAGATTTCAAAAATTTGAGTTTAAGTCGAAACATGGCTTGTGTGGTATCAAACAAAAGGTAATTTAGTCTGGAGTTGAATAAAATATATTTCAGTTTTTAGTTATATTAGCTCACACGTACACTATAACTATAGTACCTAGTGTGAGCTTAGGGGCCCATATATTGGCAGAGTATTTTTATAGGCCTAATGTATTTTTCGCAACATGGATACCAAACAGAGGTCAAATACTGTAAACTGTTCTTAATAAGAATTTTGGAAGATACCATAAGAGACATTTGAGTGTGCCCATAGGAGCCCTAATTTTATTAACTATTCTGTTAATGTGATTATTCCATGATAATATAGGATCTATATATAAGCCCAGGTATTTGTTCTCTGCAGAGTACTTCAATTCATAGTCCCCAAGTTTAACTGGTTCATAATTTTGAATGTTTCCATTAGAAATAAGCATGTAACATGACTTGTTAATGTTTAGAGTTAGTTTATGACTTAAATGCCAATTAAAGATTAATACCAAGTCATGCTTCATGTCGTCTCTGATTCTCTCAATTGATTCACCACAATAAACTATAATTTGATCGTCAGCATAGAGTTTTATTTTCCCTCTGAGTTTCAATTTTGCTAATGAGTTGACATACACCAAAAAGAGCATTGGCCCCAAGATTGTTCCTTGTGGAACTCCACATTCAATAGTTTGATCAGAACTTTTAGTATTATTTATCAAGACATGTTTCCTATCCATCAGATAATTTGTGAACCATTTCAAACATACACCCCTAATCCCTATCCTTTTAAGCTTTAATAGCAAAATCTTATGGTCTACTGTGTCAAATGCCTTTCTTAAGTCGAGCGACACTAGACCTCATTTTTCCTTGTTATCAATATTTTGTTGTAGCTCAGTTTTTAGATCTACAGCTGCTGAGGCTGTGTCACTCGACTCACGAAAGCCATACTAATATGAGTAAAAAAACTTTATTTTTTCAAGCCAACTTACAGTTCTACAGTTAATTATTTTTTCAAATATTTTTGAAAAAATCGGTAAGATTGTCACTGGTCTATAGTTATTACAGCTACTTCTATCTCCATCTTTAAAGAGAGGAGTCACTCTTGCATATTTCATCATTGAGGGGCATCCCCAGTCTTAAGAGAGTGATTTATTATTTTTGGTAATATGGGAGTAATTTCAGCCCTGCTCTGATAAATATTAATTATTTTAAAATTTAAAGGTGGTGAACCCCAAAATAAGATTGACCTTTATATCCTTTGTGGTGTACATCTATATCTTAATTTATCAAATCTTTCAAAGACATTGCAGTGTGAGGTGGCTGGGATTCATGTTCCCTCTATAAACTTGCAAATCTTAACAGTATATATAGATCTTTAAAAGCGAACCTCAATTCATATCTAGATGTCATGTCTCAAGTTCTGGGGAAAATACATTGTACATGTCACATAATAATTATTGGTAACTTTAACATGCATTATGAACTGCAAAATTTCTGAGAGGCTGAATACTTAATTTTTTTTCAGTTCCTATGATCTGTTTCCAGTAAACAGTAAACTTTAAAACAACGGGCGAAGCAACTCTTGACAACATATATGTTATTTTTAACAGGTGCAATCTGTTGGTCCTGTCGGGAGGGAGTCTCTGATCACACTGGCTTAGTTTTCGGTACACCTTTGAGATTTACCTAGCACTATAGTTACCTGTAGACCACACCAACTGATGAAGGTTTCTCCAGTCTATATGATCAACTGATACTCTGTAACTGGAGCTCAGTAACTGAATCTAGAGTTAGTGTAGAGGATCAGTTCTGTAACTTTTTTGGAGTTGTGACCATTGTTATGGAGAGATGTCTGCCAATAATGCAAGGACCTAAAACTATAAACAACAAGTGAAATTAAAGAAAGAAAAATAAGAAATAAAAAACTCTTTAACCCCAAAATCTCAATGCTCAGATATTCAATGATGTTTTTGTATCAATAGCAGAAGAGATAATAAAATACTCTGCCAATTTATGGGCACCTAAGCTACACTAGGTACTATAGTTATAGTGTATGTGTAAGCCAATATAACTAAAATGTGAAATATGTTTTATTCAACTCCAGACTCAATTACCTTTCGTTGGACACCACACAAGCCATGTTTTGACTTAAACTCTAATTTTCGAAATCTACCCCCACCCTTTAAAAAAAAACTAAAATGTATTTTGTTTAACTCCAGACTCAATTACCTATCGGTTGATATCACACACACCATATTTTCACTTAAATTCTAATTTTTTTAATCTACCCCCACCCTTTTTTTTAAATCAACTAAAATGTATTTTGTTTAACTCCAGACTCAATTACCTTTCATTTGATATCACACACGCCATATTTTCACATAAACTAATTTTTTAAATATACCCCCACTCTTTTATTAGACTTGCGTTCGGTGGATTTTGTTCATTTTTAAATGGCACCATCTCGACCCAAGACCCAGCCTAGGTGCCATTTCATTCAAATCGGGCAAGCGGTTTTTGAGTTATGCGCGTTGGTTGTGACATACAGACAGACATACCGACAGACAGACAGACGGCGCAACAAAAAAGTTTCAAAATCATCTGAAACGCAAAGATATATAAAAATTTTTGAAATCGGAGCAAATTTTTTTTTCTCGACAAAATTACGATCACCATAGCTCACACTACTATAGTATAGTAGTGTTGTGAGCTAAAATGTTCCCAATAGCTTCAAGTCCCACTCAGCTACACAAAAAATGGTCTTGGATAAAATTTCTAGTCCTAAAAACAGTAGTAGCAAAGATTGCTATGACATGAACTCTAGAATCATTAAACATCTCAACAATGTAATTAGCAAACATCTGACTAACATGTTTAATCACTGCTTTGAAACCAACAAATTTCCATCTGTTCTTAAATTAGCCAAAGTGATACCTATTTTCACGGGGTACGGGGTAGACCTCGTCAGATGTCTATCAGGGGAAATGAATCGACCCCTGCCCTCCGTAGATTCCAGGTACTCTCTGACCCGGAGAGTTAGCACCTGTTTAGGGTCCCATTCCCAGGGTTACGGGAGAAGACCACATCGGTATGAAAGGCGGAGAGGATGGACCTCGGTACGGTGATCATAGCGCAGGTGGCAACCCTTTCTTTTAGGGATAGTATAAAAGAAGAAGATGCTGCCTTGTAGTACCGGCGTTGGAATCGTCAAAGGCTAGGGGAAGAAAACCTCGATCAAAAATTACCTGGTCCTCCAGGTTGGGGGTTGGGGCATTAGACTAACTCTCTGATACCCGGAAAAAACGTACACTGTTAAAAAACCCAATCAAACGCCTCGGAAAGAAATGAAAAACCTAAGACGAACCAAGCAAAGAAACAGGAATATGATTTTTGGTACATGGAACGTACAAGGAATGAGTCGAAAAGTGAATGATATAGTCCATGAGTGCAGCAGAATGAAGGTTGACCTTGCTGTACTAACAGAAACGAAGAAGAAAGGAAAAGGATCTGAAAACCTAGGACAGTATGACCATTTCTATAGCGGAGTGGCAAAAGAAAAACATGCGCAACAAGGAGTATCTATTTTGGTCAACAAAAGATTTAGAAAATATATCACCAACTGGGAAGCAGTAAATGAACGGCTAATAAGAATGAATATAACAATAAAAGGAATGAGACTTACGATTTTTGGAATCTATGCGTATAATGACGATGCAAATGTAGCCGTGAAAGACAATTTTTTTGAAGAAATCCACAATGAAATATCAGCAGTAAGTACATCTAGAGAAATTGTAATATTGGGAGATTTAAATAGTAGAACAGGTAACAGAGTAAATGATCTGACAGTTGGCCAATATGGAGAAGATGTTGTTAATGACAATGGAAACCGGCTTATCACAGTATGTGAGCAATTAGACCTAAAAATCCAAAACGGTTTTTTCCAACATAAGAAAATACACAAATATACCTGGACCAAACCCTCACAAAACCTGAAATCCGTCATTGATTATCTTATCACTGAACAAAAGACAAAACTAAAAATTCAAGATGTCAGAACAAAGCGTGGATCAACATGCGGAAGTGATCACTATTTTCTGGAGACCAAAATTCTCTTTCCTTCTTCTTCTTCTTGATGATACAGTGAATGAGGAAATTGATCACTGTCAATATAATCTACTAAGCCTAGAACATGACAGCGTAAAAAACTTATACAAAAAGAGACTGAACGAAAAACTTAATTCAAGTTCAGGTGAAACCCCAGATGAGGAATACGAATGTATCACATTAAGCATCCATCAAGCTGCAAAAGAAGCACTAGGATTAGTGGAAGAAACTCCTAAAAGAACAAAACCATACTGGTGGGATGCTGAGATTGAAAGTGAAATAGAGGAAAAAAGGAAATTATATCACATGTACTTATCCCAAAAGACAGATAGAAGCAGAGAAGAATACAAAATCGCGCAATCAAAGGTGAGAAGAATGATCAGTGATAAGAAGAATCAATCATGGATGCAAAAGTGCCAGAAAATAGATTCTTACTTAGGAGGTAGGAGAAGTACCGAAAGCTGGAAAACTATAAGATCGATCAAAAAAGAAACATGCAGAGATATTATTTCACCAATACCAGACAAAGAATGGGATGAGCATTTTAAAAAACTTTTAACTGAAGATAGAGCAGAATTCAAGGAAGACGAAAGAGACAATATCATTAGAACGATGGGATCTCCAGTACCCCTCACAATATCTGAGGTCAAAAACGTGTGCAAAACCTTAAAAAGCGGTAAATCTGCCGGACCCGGAAATATCCCAGCTGAACTTATTAAATATGGCACTGAAGAATTGTTTTGTAGACTACGGAATCTTTTCCAAAGATATTTAAATGGAGCTGTAGTACCAACTGAGTGGAAAACGTCATATATATCCACAAAACACAAAAAAGGAAGGAAAGATATATGTGACAATTATAGAGGTATATCTGTAACTAGTACGCTAAGCAGAATATATGGCAAAATAATAAGAAATAAAGTGGAGAGCGAATATAAAGATATGGAGGCAGAAGAACAAGCTGGTTTCAGGGCGGGTAGATCGACTTCAGATCATCTCTTTTGTATAACCCAAGTTATTGAAAAGAAAATGGCATACGGACAAGAGCTCCATCTGCTTTGCGTAGATTTGCAGAAGGCATATGATAGTATACCACTAAATCTACTTTGGAAAGCGTTGGAAAAGACAAACATAAGCGTACAACTAATTAAGGCAATCAAAGAGTTATACCGCAATAGTAAGGCAAAAGTTAAAATAAAAGCAAAACTAACCAAAGGCTTTCAAGTAAATAAAGGTCTTAATGCTTTATCTCGCCTACGCTCTTCAAGATATATTTGGAACAGGTCCTTAAAGTCTGGAAGAGAAAATGCCAAAACATGGGAATTCCGTTGAATGAAACCACCTTGTATACTTTATGTTTCGCCGATGATCAGATAGTGGTGGCTCAGGATTATGACGACCTCGAATATATGACACGAAAACTAATAGACGAGTACAATAAGTGGGGACTAGAGGTTAATATCAATAAGACAGAGTATATGTGTATTGGTGGAACGAAACAGGATCTAATCTTAAATACTGGGCAGCGAATTCAGTCCTGTGATGAGTATAAATACTTGGGTCTAAAAATTACAGCTGACGGAACACTAGACAAAGCTATAAAAGATAGAAACGTACAAGGAAGAAAACCAATAAGTTTATTAAATGGAATAATTTGGGACCAAAGTATATCAAAACATAACAAAAAGCTTATATATAACACCATTGTAAAAAGTATTATTACATACGGCTCAGAAGTATGGCCAATCAAAGATAGAACAGAAAAAATGCTTTCCGCTACGGAGATGGACTATTGGAGAAGAGCAGCAGGGAAATCAAAAAGAGAAAGAGTTACCAATCAAAGAATAAGAGAAATTATGACAGTGGGTGAACGTACTCTAGTGGATGATATAAGAACAAAACAACTGGTGTGGTACGGACATGTACAAAGAATGGATGATGGAAGACTACCTAAACAAATATTACAATGGAAACCAACTGGCCGAAGAAAACGAGGAAGACCAAGGAGAAGCTGGAGAGAAGGAATAGATAGTGAAATAAGAATAAGAGGCCTAGATGATGAATTATGGGCAAACAGAAACGAGTGGAGATTGGGTATCGGAAGACGTAGAACGTTGTGAAACCGATAAATATATATATACCTATTTTCAAAAATAAGGGAGACACTGAAGATCAGACTAATCATAGGCTCATTTCAGTTTTATCTACAATCTCAAAAATCTATTTGCCTCTTTTAAAAGACCAAATAAATAAACATTTTGAGCAAAGAGTTTTTACACCAAACCAATTTGGCTTCCAAAACAAAAGAAGCACCACTTTGGCTATTGATCACTTGACTGAATTCTTTGCAGAGGGATTTGAGAATAAGCAAAGCATGTATGCTAATTTTCTCGATTTGCCCAAGGCCTTTGATTGTATTTCCTTTGGGCTCATCTATAAAAAACTCACTACATCTCACTACAACTTTGACCCAAGTAGTTATTTTTCTTTTATTTTTTTTTATTTATACTGGGACCTTCCATCGAATCACAATCAATCGCCCCGTTTCGCAAAGTTTGAGCAAGGTTGAAGCATTTTTAAACAAACACAAATAACCAAGCTTCTAGCCAGGAATCGAACCCGGACCGCCGGTGTGGGAAGCAAACATTGCTACCACTACACCACGACTTTGACCCAAGTAGTTAAACACAGGGCTCTGTGCTGGGTCCGTTGCTGTTTCTCATTTATATAAAAATCCTGTTTGCTGACGACACTACCACCTTGCTTTGCTATTATCCCTCGAATCCGATATTGCAATGGACTTAAAACAAACAGATAAAAATTGAGAACTGGTTCTTAGCCAATAAGCTTAGTCTTAACAACAGTAAGACTCAATATATACATTTTACATTGCAAACCTCTCTCTCTTACCCGGATCCAGGGATGACCTGGTTGGCTCAGGTGAGTCATCTTCGCTCCAAACTGTCAAAGATGACTTTTCTGATAAGGGGTCTTTCAAAAAACGTATCTAGTAGTACAGTCGCACCTCTCTAACTCGAACCTCTATAACTCGAACCTCTCTATAACTCGAACCTTTTAAGCGGTCCCTGCACTTTTCACATGTGTTTTAACCCATGTAACTCGAGTTTCTATGACTCGAACTCTCCATAACTCGAACTGTTTTGGTTGTCCCTTCAGGTTCGAGTTATAGAGGTTCGACTGTACTTTGTTGATGGCATATTATGGATACTTTAATGCTAACATGTCTTATGCAATTTTCAATTGGGGTCATTCTCCCAACTCTGCACAAATTTTCATGCTTCAATGACCTGTTATTTTTGATGCTTTAGGATTTTTTGACTTGTAATCGCACTTTGTGTAATATTTTACCAATAAATAAACTAAACTAAATAAAAATCAAGTTATTATCCATTTGAGAGTACTATCATGAATTTGTGCTCGCCTGAGAGTTCCTTAGTGTAGACTGGCATGGAAAACTCTTTTTCTGCTCCATGACTTCTGTTATAGCATTGTCGCAATTCAAAATCTATTGGAAGTTTGAGAGTTGCTCTCCAACATTAAATTTAATCTGGCCACTTTCAAGCAATTCTGTACTCTCTCACTGTCTTATAGTAGATCAAAGCTTTCTGACATTTACTGCCTAAAATGTGTTCATTTGCAAGAAATACTTCCAAGAGCAGTACTTAAGAGAATTTCTCGTAAATGGACATATACCCTTAAAGATACCGATGTGGGCCGGGTAAATACCCAGCGGGAAAAGGATTTATAAATTGGGTATTTACCCAGTGCCATTCTAAATACCCAAAATGTCGGTATTTATAAAAAAAAAGTGAATAAGCACAGAATAAACGAATGGTAGTAGTGATTCTAGTGACGATGAAGATTGTCACATTCTTTCAAGCCATTCAAGTGACGACATTCACTCAGAGCTATAATACTCTGATTCAGTCTGTTAATCATACCATTGTACATTTTATATTCACACTTATCTTTCACAATAAATTTAATGGAATCGAAACATGTTTATTTCTTTAGCTATGATGATGATTCTGTTTAAATTTATAAATACCCGGGTATTTATGAATTTTGGGTATTTACATAGGTATTTATCCCGACCTATAATTACCTGGGTATTTCACATCACTAAAGATACCTAACTGTGGAAAATTAGGGGTTTGAAAAATTTAGCTTTAAATTTTTTAAAATAAAACTACTCTTTATTACTTAAAGTTTCTCGAATTATAAAAAAAAATTAGGAACTCTTGCCATGAATTTTGTGATAAAGTATTTTATGGTATCTGGTATTCCTTAATAAGTATGTATAATTCATTTGTTTATATTCACTATAATTTCAGACCAATAGCACAAGAAGCATACCATTGTACATTTTATATTCACACTTATCTTTCACAATAAATTTAATGGAATCGAAACATGTTTATTTCTTTAGCTATGATGATGATTCTGTTTAAATTTATAAATACCCGGGTATTTATGAATTTTGGGTATTTACATAGGTATTTATCCCGACCTATAATTACCTGGGTATTTCACATCACTAAAGATACCTAACTGTGGAAAATTAGGGGTTTGAAAAATTTAGCTTTAAATTTTTTAAAATAAAACTACTCTTTATTACTTAAAGTTTCTCGAATTATAAAAAAAAATTAGGAACTCTTGCCATGAATTTTGTGATAAAGTATTTTATGGTATCTGGTATTCCTTAATAAGTATGTATAATTCATTTGTTTTTATTCACTATAATTTCAGACCAATAGCACAAGAAGCACAAATCTGTCAACTGGAATTGTTAAGTAACATAGTACCAAAATGCAACAGTCAAATCGATTTAGAGGGTATGGGATGCAGATGGGAGCTGGACAAGGTATAAATGTTTTTTTTTGCTTTTGTCCTTTTCTGAGATAATCTGACGATTTTCTTGACAGATTCCAAGGGTTTGCTTCAAATCAAATCAACCAGAGATTTGGTAGACCATCTTAGCAATTTTGATGATTTTTGGTACATTCATTCTACCAATGAAAAATCCCAAATTTGAAATTTTTCTGACTGATGAAATGTTGAAAATCAAAAATTTGCCTTACTGTACTTATAAAAAATTAAGGTATCTGAGGAACTGCTTACACCAGGGTAGTGATATATGGCTTATTTGAAAGGTATTTCAAATACCTTTTAACTGGAGTTTCACATTATGTATTTTTGTTAAATACCTAAATAATTCTTTAATAAAAACTGTTTTTTAAATTTCTCAAAAAAGTATTTTTTTAAAATTGTAGTGATTCCGAATATTTTAGAAAGTTCCTTAGAAAAGTTTAGCGTGAAAAAAGAGGAATGAAAAAATATAAAAAATAAAAATAGGTAATTACAAAAATATACAAAACAAACATCAAATAAAAAAAAACAGTGTTAAGTTGACTAGTGTTACCTATTACTTTAATGAAAAATATGAAATCGTATAAAATAAATATTTTTTTATTTAAATTTAAATATATTATTTTTTTAAATTGTTTTATTTCATTTAGGTTAAAACGTCAACGTTTGATGTGTTTGATTAATGAAATGATCCCTTTTCCTACTATTTTTCATGTATTTTGATTTGATGATAATTTTTTTTAAATTTGATTTTATCATTTTTCCCTACTGAAATCTGCTAAGGATTTTACTAAAACATTTAAAGAAATAAAATTAAAAAATAAATTTTTGGGAAAGTTGTTGTTTTCGAGTTAAATTGGCAGTTTTTTGATTTTCAAAATTTTATTTAAAAAAGCCACTAATTAGAAAAATGTATTATTTTTCATGTTTTTTATGGGTAGAATAAATGTACCAAAATTTATCAAAATCGGTGAGATGGTCTCCTAAACCTCCTTTTTTGTGGTTGATTTCTAATGAAATGACACCAAGGTTGTTTTTAATTGTGTTACATCCTGTTCAGAACTCAACTTTTGTGTTTAAACCATACAACCAATCAAAGTTTGATGCACACATCAAAATATACCAAAGAGTTGCCATGTATCTTGGAGAATTTTGAAGTAACATTTATTGAAATATCTTTCTTTGTGAAAAATTTTGGGTTAAACGAAAAATAATCTGTTTTTTGTCATATCACTTTATTTTGACCAACAAACTTAGAAGAATTTGATAAGTTTTTTGTATGAATGTGTTTGAAAATATAAAATGATTTTAGGAAATTTTCCACAAAGCCTTAGCGGCAGCGAAACGGATGTATCCACGTCAAACGAAAATTTATCCAACGAAGAAAAATTTGTTATAAGACACATACCAAGACAAGAACCTCAGGGACAAGAAAATCTTCAATCAAGGTATGTAGCTAAAAAATGGCTTATTCTATAATAATTTATATTTATAGTCCTTAACGCGAATGCGATAAAGGTGGTATTATAAACTTGAAACATTTCTCTAATACCGTTTTCGATCAACACTGCTGACCGCTCAGAAATCGCTCGTTGTTGGAGCAGATCTCTGTGGGAGCAACTGATTGATCCAGATCCTAAATGGGGCGCTCTCAGCGGAATCTCTACTCGAACCAGAGATATTATTAGAACAGCTAGAGATCGGATTTCACAACCAACCAAAATAGAAAGAGTGGATACACCATGTTAGCTCCCGCTAAATTTCGCGGTTGTTTATATATATTTTTAAAAACACACAACTGTATGATGGACAAAGCGCATTCCGCGTATTTGGACATGCGCACCAACAACCAGGGAGATTCTTGTCAATCGCCTAGAGAAAAAGGCGTGTTAATTTCGTTCTCCAACTATTTTCAAATATCTACATCTGAAAGTGCTCGATTTTTGTGTACTGAAGCATAGAACTAGAAACTTCAACCCTTCAGCTACGTGGTGACATCATTAGATCCATCAGGGGCCCCTTGGAAGTGGAGAATTTGGCTGCAAAAGAGGTGAGTGCATTTGTCTGATTACCGTTGTGTGCCACCAATATTTTTTCCTATGGACGTTTAGGTTATTTCGTAATTTCATATCAATATTTATGTTTGTTCGCGCTATCATTAATTAAAATATTTACAGTCCACTGCATTTAGCGTTTTTTCTATCCGTGGACTAACATAAAGTGTTCCTTTCGAGCCGAATTATTTTTAAATAATAAATCCATACGACGGTATTAATAATTATTTGCAATAAGAACGCGGCCTTGAATTTTTCGCATCATCGTATTTGAAACGCCGAGAGAGAAAGTCGGCGCAGTACCTGGTTTTGGTCCGCTGCTATAGTAACGGGTCTACTCCGCGTGGTATAAACAAAAGCGAGTAGGAATCAAAACAAACAAAACAAAAGTTCAGTGGTGTACCCATATCATTTCGATATTTAAAACAATTTTCATCAATTGCGATAAATTAGTGCATATTTTCGACAATTCGTCATTTTTCTATTTCAGAAGCATTAATTTAGCGTTAATTGTATATTTACCGACAATTTCGTCATTTCAAAGGTAAAATCATGTCTGTCAAAAAAGCCGTACAAAAACGCAAGGGTTTTTTATCTGCGATCACCGATTGTTATGTGTTGTCAAAGACTGCGGAAAAGGATGAAAGAGCGAGAAAGGAGTTTCAAGTGAGGTATTCCGATTTGGATGAAACCTTCGATAAATGCATGCTGGCGCATAATGACGTCATTATGTTGATAGACGACACGGACGACGAGGAGTTTAAAACGCGGTTGAGGCCCCATCTTTTTCGGGATCATATGTTCGACAAAACGAATCTGAAACTCCAAAACTCAAAGAGTTAGGTATTCCCATATTCCGAGGTGATAAAAAATTATGGCCAAGCTTTTTCGATCTTTTTAATATCATTATAGATCAAAATCAAAGTCTAAGTAACGTTCGAAAACTTCAATATTTATTTTCATATCTCGAGGATGAGCCTTTAAAATTGATATCAGGGATTAGCTTATCTGATCAAAATTATAAAATTGCTTATGACAAATTAGTCAATAGATATCAAAACCAGCGAGACCTCGCAAATGATGCTTTAAGCTCAATTATGAACTCCACCTTAAAAAACGAGTCAGCTAAAGAATTACGTAATTTAATTGACACCTTTTCTGAATCCCTAGAAATTTTAAAATCACTTAGCTTTGACGTTGACAGTTGGGACTTTATTATTTTTTTCATTTTATTAGAAAAATTGGATATTCCAACGCGTTCAAATTTCGAAATGAGTCACGCCAATACTAATACCGAAATTCCCACTTTTCAGTCACTTTTTCAATTTCTAGAAAAAAGATGTAAAGTTTTGGAATCACTTCCTTAATCAACAGCACCCAAAAAGGTGCCTATATATCAAAAATCAAATTCTATGCAAAATCAGTCTGGGCAAAAGCCTACCTATCAAAATTCAAATTCTATGCGAAATCAGTTTGGGCAAAAGCCTACCTATAAATCATCCAATTCGCCTTTTATAGGACTGGCTGGCACCTCAACTAATTCGAGTACGGGAATAAAATGTTTCCGGTGTAATCAAGGTCACGTGCTTTCGAAATGTCAAACATTTCTTGATCTCTCACCTATCGATCGCCTATCTTTCGTCAAACAGAAAAAATTATGTCTAGCGTGTTTTCATCCTCATCATCTCATATTCATGCAGGACTTGCAATAGTAAAAGGCACCACACTTTAACTCATATCTTAGAAACTAATCAAGAGTCTGGAAGCCAAGATACTAGTCCTGTCATTCACACACCACCTGTCAATAATCTTCATGTGTCATTAAATGCCTCAGGACCTTCAGGTACCTTTCTTTTATGCACCGCCATAATAGATGTTATGGACGGTTGCGGAAATTTTCAACCTGTAAGGGCACTGCTTGATTCTGGATCACAGACAGGATTCATCAGTGAAAAGTGTATTCAGCGTCTTAATCTTCCTAGGCGAAGTTACACCACTGAAATATTCAGATTAAATCAGATGTCTTCTTTTACTTCCAAAGGGCTCGTTCAATGTCACATTAAGCCACAAGGACAAGTCACTCCTTTACTTAATTTCGAAGCAATTGTTGTTCCACAACTATGTTCCAATATGCCTACATTCTCTTTGAACGATAATCAGTGGAAACACTTGCAAAACCTTAAACTTGCCGACCCATCTTATTTCAAATCTAGACCTGTGGACCTGGTTATTGGTTGCGAGCTATTCGCACAGATATTCAAGGAGGGCAGGGTTCTTGGACAGGTAGGGCAGCCTTCAGCCCTTGAAACTATCTTTGGATGGGTCGTCATGGGAAAGGTTGACGAAGTAGGTAGTCTTACGGAACGAACCAGTTGTTTTTTAACGAGTCATTCACCTCCTTTAGAGGTCATTCTCCCTAGGTTTTGGGAAATCGAACATTTGCCTAAAAAACAAATCTTATCAAAGGAAGAAAAACAGGCAGAATCAATTTTTACTGCTAGTGTAGTACGGCAACCGAGCGGTAGATTCATGGTAGATCTTCCGTTTAAAGACAAAATAAACCCTGACCTAGGAAATACTTATCCGCAAGCTTATCGTAGATTGTTACTTCTAGAAAATAGATTAATCAAAAATCCTGATCTGTACACTGCCTATTCAAGTTTCATGCAAGACTATATCGATTCTAATCATATGAGTTTAGTTTTATCTAGTCAACCAAAGGTCGACGTGTCGTGTTTTTTAGCACATCATTGCGTACTAAAGCCGGAAAGCTTAAGTACAAAATTAAGGGTAGTCTGGGATTGTTCGGCAGTCACCCCAAAAAATATTAGTCTCAATGACACATTGTTATCTGGACCGAAACTTCAAAAGGATATTGCTTCTTTACTCCTTACGTTTCGTCTTAATCCTATTGCCTACATTGCTGACATCAAACAGATGTTCCGTCAAGTCCTTATCAATCCTTATCACCGTCCTTATCAAAGGATATTGTGGAGGTTTTCTCCACAGGACCCACTTTCAGTGTGGGAACTTTCTACTGTCACTTTTGGCATGACATGCTCGCCTTTTCTAGCCATGCGTACCTTAAATGAGCTGGCAGAGAGAGAAAAGGAACGTTTTCCTATGGCTAGTACTGTTCTAAAAACGTCAATCTATATCGACGATATCTTGGGAACTAGCCCTTCGCTTTCTGAAGCTCTCTCCCTTCAAACAGAACTCAATGATTTGTTGAAGTCGGGAGGATTTGAACTTAAAAAATGGGCAAGCAATTGTCCTGAGTTATTGGCAACATTGCCAGAGTCCGATCGTCAAATGCCTCTCTCTTTCGACAAGGAGGAACCCCACTTTATCAAAGTTTTAGGACTTCAATGGCATCCAAAAAACGACATTTTTTCTTATCAATGCCGAATGAAGGACAAACCCCCAACCAAACGTTCTATTTTATCTATCATAGGGACAATCTTCGATCCCTTAGGTTTTCTTTGTCCCTTGTTGCTACAAGCAAAATTTATTTTGCAACAGTTGTGGATATCGAAAAAAAACTTCGTTCTGAATTCCCGCTTCTTTCCAATTTTCAATTACCCCGACAAATCAAACTGTCAAAAACCAATACCTGTCAAATCATCGGCTTCTGTGACGCTTCAATTCGAGGCTACGCAGGCGTCGTATATTTTCGTGTAGAAGAGGAAAACAATATATCTGTTTCTCTCATATCTGCAAAATCTAGGGTCGCGCCTATAAAGTCACAAACTTTGGCTAGGCTAGAACTCCTAGGCGCATTTCTTTTAAGCGACGACTTCGTTTTATCTAGCTATGAAGGAAAAATAACTTTTACAAATATCGCTACTTTCTGCGATTCGCAAGTCGTATTGCACTGGCTTTCATCCCCTCCTAATCGCTGGCAAACCTTTGTTGGAAATCGAGTCAGTAGAATCCAAGAAATCATTCCCTCAAACTCGTGGCGCTACATTCCTTCTGCTTTGAATGCAGCCGATATTGCGTCACGAGGGGCCACCCCTTCACAGCTCATGTCACATGACATGTGGTGGAACGCACCGTCGTTTTTGTGGTCTCCCGAAAACGAATGGCCCGATTTTCCTAAACCAAAAATGCCGATTGATTTCGGAGATATTAATCTGGAGGAAAAGCCAAAAGTCTGTTGCAATGCGATAATTGATGTCAACTTCTTAGATCAGCTTCTTATCAAATATTCCTCTATATCAAAAATTCAACGTATCATTTGTTATGTCCTTTGAATAGTTAACCTTTTTCAAAAGCATTCCTATCAAAAACCCACTAAGCCGCCGGACCAAAAAGTTATTTTTGAGAATATTGTTTTTCCTACCACCGGTGAGATGCAAAGTGCGTTACACCTTCTTATCAAACGCGTGCAAGGTTCTTGTTTTTCTGAGCTTTTTCCCGCGTTATCTAAGGATAAACCAATACCGAAACCTTTGCGAAAACTTTCACCTTTTCTTGATGAGAATAATATCATTAGAGTCGGTGGCAGATTACAAAAATCTGACCTTTTGTCTTATTCTGCAAAACACCCCGTCTTACTTTCGAGTGACCATCGTTTAACTACTCTTCTTATCGAGTCCGCTCATCGACAATATCTTCATCCTGGGTTTAAAACATTACATAATCTGCTTTTACAGCAATTTTGGATATTATCTGCCAGACGGGCAATCCAAAGAACCATATCCAAGTGCTTGCAATGTTTTAGAATCAACCCTAAACCCTATAGACCGCCCATAATGAGTTCACTTCCCGCTCATCGAATCAATCAACTAAAACCTTTTTCGAGTGTAGCTATCGACTTTTGTGGACCTTTCTTTGTGATTCCTCATCGTTACCGTGGTTGTAAAGCTTTCAAATCGTATGTCTGTGTGTTTGTCTGTACGGCCACACATTGCGTGCATTTGGAATTAACCATGGAACTGTCCACCGAAGGGTTCGTAGGTGCATTCCATCGATTCATTTCCAGACGCGGAAGCGTGACGCAATGCTGGTCAGATCAAGGCAGTAATTTTATAGGGTTTCGTAACCAATTACTGGATTACGCAAGAAGTGCTGCCACCAGACTTTCTATTCGTTGGCATCTGGGACCTCCTCTCAGTCCACATTTCAATGGCCTGGCAGAAGCTGGCGTTAAAAGTTTTAAAACTCACTTTGTACGAGTCGTCGGCGACCAGAAGTTGTCTATCATGGAGATGTCCACCCTTACCTGTCGCATAGAAGCCGTACTGAATAGTCGCCCTTTATCTCCTGCCTCTTCAGACCCACACGATCTTCAACCTCTTACCCCTGGGCATTTTTTGACACTTGAACTCCTTAATTCAGAAATTCCGGAGTCAGATTTGTCCGAGGTTCCCCTAAATCGGCTCTCGAGATGGCAACTAATCCAAAAACTACATAATGATTTTTGGAAACGGTATTCTATAGAGTATTTGCATACGCTACAACAGCAACACAAGTGGACTGATTTGTCCCCAAATATCAAATTAAATGATTTGGTTATCATAACAAGTGATCACATTCAATCGCCTTTGAAATGGCCGGTCGGTCGGGTCATCGAACTGCATCCCGGCGGGGACGGTCAGGTGCGTGTTGCGACGGTAAAAACGGTTACCGGTGTTTATAAGCGGCCAGTTGTAAAACTGTGCCTCTTGCCAAATTAAAAGTAATTTTAATTTTCTACCTTTACCGGGTATTACAATAGGTTTTTTTATTTTTAATTTTTTGAATTTTTTGTTTGTTTGTTTTGCCTTTTTTCGGGATTTCGTTATATCTAAATAAACTTACGATACTTATCTGTTTTCATTCATTTATATTTATCGGTCGATTCTTTTTCTTATATCTATATCTGTCCGGTTGAGATTCTAAATTTGTGTGTTTTGGAGGGCAGTTATGTTAGCTCCCGCTAAATTTCGCGGTTGTTTATATATATTTTTAAAAACACACAACTGTATGAAGGACAAAGCGCATTCCGCGTATTTGGACATGCGCACCAACAACCAGGGAGATCCTTGTCAATCGCCTAGAGAAAAAGGCGTGTTAATTTCGTTCTCCAACTATTTTCAAATATCTACACCTGAAAGTGCTCGATTTTTGTGTACTGAAGCATAGAACTAGAAACTTCAACCCTTCAGCTACGTGGTGACATCATTAGATCCATCAGGGGCCCCTTGGAAGTGGAGAATTTGGATGCAAAAGAGGTGAGTGCATTTGTCTGATTACCGTTGTGTGCCACCAATATTTTTTCCTATGGACGTTTAGGTTATTTCGTAATTTCATATCAATATTTATGTTTGTTCGCGCTATCATTAATTAAAATATTTACAGTCCACTGCATTTAGCGTTTTTTCTATCCGTGGACTAACACACCATGCGTTTGACATTACCATTGAAAATGTGTTAAAAATAGTTGGGCACTGGTAGACAGCCTAACCAAACCTACTTATACTTTGATTTTATCACGGCCTTGTCAAAATCGCCGAGACAGTTGTTGTGTTTTTGTTGAAAAATAAAAAAGATTATCAGCCTTTTCCTACTCTAATGGAAAAAGTAAATATTTTAAGACCCTGAGCAGTTTTTAACAGTTAGATTTCATCCCAATTTAATTAAAAAAAACTGGCAACAAAACAAAAACGGCGGTTGACAATCCCTTGACATTTCCAGACCAGAGAACGAAATCCAATCCCTCAATGTTCTATTATCCTTAAATCGAACTCGCTTTTACCACAAACCCTCAAAATTCTAATTTTTATGTTTAAAACAAAGTGAAACAACAAATTTTAAGAATTGTGATAAAGTTTGGGCATAACAAATTTAGCAACAAGAATTCCTATAAATATTTTTCTTCGTGTTCAGAACTTGACCTAAACGATGAAAACTCTTCCAACGCCATCATTTTGGGCTTTGTACGGGGTTTTCTATTTATTTTGTTGTAAAGGTGCATTTCTAATCGTGTTCGCTGGCAGAGTTGCAATCTGACACGCGTGCTAACCATTTCTAATGACGACCACCGCACGGTTCTTCGTACTTGCAAGCTGCAAACTGTGCGGCCCGTGCTGGCGTCCGTGCGGCTTGCCAGACATGCGCAGTTCCATCATCTAAATTGTCTTCTATATTAGTACGAGTAAAAGAAAGATGAACATATATATTAAAGGTGCACTTGGGCGATCAAAAGAAATACGCATTCCCGAAAAATGTGTTTATGATCTGGAATTTTCATAAACATTCTCGATGTTTCAATTACGATATATAAAGCGGCATGCAGAGCCCACTCAGTCAGTTGTAGAAATAAAAGTGAGCTATAAACACATCAATTACGCATGCGCTAACCACAGCACGCACGCTGGCACGCAACACGATTAGAAATGGCCTAGTCCGTGCTGGCGTTCGCGTCGGCCCGCAAATACGATTAGAAAAATGTAGCTTAATACACAGAAACGAAAAAAGAAAAAACTTGCCAAAACACATTGAAAAAATTAGGGTTATGTTTATTGTTTTGATCCAAACCCGTTGATTCGTCTTCGGCCTGAGAGCAAGCGAGATCGATCTACGCGAGTGTTGGAAGCACAAATGTTTTGCCTAATCGAACACAGAAATCTCAGCGGGGGCGACGCGACGCCTAAATTGAAGACAAATATTTTAAAGATTTTGATCGTTAATCGAAAACGGTTTAAGTGTGTGTGTGGGTCAATCCACAAAAAGTGAGTATTAACCACTCATCAAAATAACAAAGGAGGAGGCACTAAATACATTGTTTACCGGGATGCGTCAGATGAGCTGAATTTGAGATATGTTGAAGGCCAAACCTTCCTGATATTTTTGCCAAAAAAATTCGTTTTCGAGCTATACTTATTTAAATGCGCGCCACTGAAATATGAAAAATATGACCTTTTGTAGTTTTTTTGTAATAGCTTATCGCCAAATAACAATAAAAAACTGATATTAGTCTGATTTTATTGACAAAAAAATTCTTTAAGGAATTTTATCAATTTTTGACATATAGTTTGCATCAAAAACCTACAGAGTGGCTCAAAATAATTTTAAAAATATACTGGAAAAATACTAATATTTATTAAATATAAAGAAAGGAAACTAAAAATGCATAGTCAAAATTAACTTCACTGCTTTCATGTGAGTCGGTTTAACTATTCTAGAGTGATTTGCGTAATAGATGTGATAAGCTTACAGGGTATTTCGAATTTTTTTTTAATTCAACGCATGTCATGTTTACTAATTGTCTACGTAATAGTATATTTACTGGAATGCGTCGAATGAGGTGAATTTAAGACATGTTAGAGCCCAAAGACACAGGAATGATTATAACAAAAATTTTGTGTAACAATATATATTGTTTGAAAACAGGAAGTAACTAACTTGGTAAAAGGTTGGAGGAGGGAGTCATGAGTCCTTTGGTCCATGGTCCTCTCCTCTTTCTGATCTATATCAATGACTTTGCAGCTGGTGACGATAATGGCCTTTCAGCCAAATGAAAAACACAAGAAACTGCGGTAGAGGAGATCCCGAAACATACAGAGAGTGCCACTGATTGGTTTATATCAAATCGCCTGAGTGTTAATCCAGACAACGGAAAATATACACTTTTCATTAAAAAAAAACTAACACATGTGAACTAGGTAACGTAAACACTTTTTCAAAAAAACTTAAGTTCAGCCACATATGTGTTTTGTTGATCAAAGTACTTGTCGCTTGGAGACACTCGGCTCATGCAGTACGCATTTTTGGCTTGCAAAGAAGGACGATATGAGTAATAGCTGGCCTCAGATACAGAGAATATATCAAACCATCCTGTAAGGAGTTGAGGATCCTTACTCTCCTCTCTCATTATGTGTTAGAGTCTCTTGTCTACTTCTATCAAAACTCAAATAAATATACCATGGTACAGGAGACTCATAATTTCAAAACAAGAAATACGGAGGATATCAGGAGTGACTTCTTACGCCTTAAGACCTCCCGGAATGAGTGAGAACATTGTCACTACGACCATTTATAAGTATAAAATAAAATAATTTCTTCAACAAAAATGTTTTGATTCTATAGACAATTATTTACAATACCAAATAACAGATTTAGATTTTTAAATGGGATTCAGCAATCTCTTTTAAAAGTTCCTAAAAAATACTGTGATACATCACTGTAACATTACAATTTTAAACTTTACTGTAACTGTAAATGTTAATTAGGAATTTTATTCTATTATACCTATTATTAATGTTTTGAACTCAGTTTTGACAGTGCCAATAACATGCCTTTTAAAATGTTTTTTATTGTCTTATTTGGATAAAACTTTTTTTTTCCTGAAATAAACTCTAATATGTGATTACACCTTCCCTACATAAAAAAACCTAAAATAAAAAGCTTTCTTTATGTTATGAAAAATAGACAAAAGTACGCAAAAGTAACAGGTTTAATAACGAAAACAATAAAATTCTCGTGGCTAAGCGGGTATAGAAAAGTTTTGTTTCTCTTGTATTTTTCCGTGGGCAGCTCGAAAGCTGTACACCCACGGGGGTCCAAGATCTAATGGACACCTATTAAGTGTTCATAGTTAACTGTTTCGTCCTTAAGGGACTTTTCAGAAAACTGCAAAAAAATTGAGTACTATTAACAACTATGTCAATTCAAATTAACGAAAAATTAACTAAGCACTTTCAAAAAAAATTTTAGTAGTATTTTTAAAAGTTATAAAAAAGCGTATTTTTTTTAAACTTGACACAAGACTGACGCACTCGGAACTGTCGTTTTTTTAAAGTCATTTTCCCCGTAAAAATTACAGCTTTCCTTAATTTATATATTTTTACCTTTCTAGCCGGCGTAACAATGGCTAGAGAAGGTATTATTTTCGACGAAAAATTTTTGTTTCAGATAACGAAGAAAATGTGTTATTTGGGTGATCTTTGCAATATCGTCGTGATGTCTGTCTGTCTGTGTGTGTGTGTGTGTGTAATTTCTGTCCATAACACGATAGCTCCTAAACCGCTGTACGGATTTTCATAAAATTTACAGATAAAATAGTGTTCGACACTCTCACGAGCTGATTAGATTTTGGTCAAAATCCATTAATGACAGTTTTTTGACATGATACCTTTTTAACGGAGCGTCGTATCAATATGCGGTTTTCAGAATACAGTAGGCTACATTTTGCTCAAGAATTTGTGTATGTGTGTATGTAGGAGCTTGGTTTCCGAGATATTTACGAAAATCGGTTTTCAAGGCCGTTATATCATGACTTCACTTAAAGTGTGCTAATGCTAGCTAGGAAGGTATCAGATCCATCATGGATCCATTTATTTTTAGTGAGGTGAAGCTGATCTATAGCATGTTTTATTTGTTTGGTGGCCACTTGTAACTATTCGATAAGAAGAAACAAACACCTTCGAATTTACTGCAAAATTTTTTTCTTATGGAAGATTTATCATAATCATTATCTCTGTGTGAAAAAAGTGAACCAGTTTTGATGTGTTTTTTTCTATTGAAAGTGTATGTTTTAGGAAGTGTTCTAGCGCCTACTAGAAATTAGCTAACATGTTTCAGAAATAAATATAATTTTTTAGTCAAATATCTTGGAATTTTAGGCCAGTCAATAAAAGCATTCAACATTGCAAACCTTCAGGGTAGTTCATACCTACTCAAGTTTGCAAACCTGATATCCCTGTGCTACTCCCGTGAGAACAAAAATCTTGAAATTTTAGTACTTTTTTCCAAAAAACTACCTTAAGGAAGCATTTTTTGGCAGAGCTGTTGGTAATTATCTAAACTACCAATTTAGTGAGACCTAGATGTACAAGTGCAATAGTCTAGAAGAAATAAGTAATAATCTAAAAATACATTTTGCCCCCATACCCTCTAGGGGCCCAATATGCAATTTTTTTGGCACCTGAGGATTCAGTATTTGAAGGCGATAATCAAATCAAATCAAAATTAGCTTTATTATTCAGAATACAATAGTATACATTGACAAAGCCTTGCTTATCTAAAGTACAAATATCCAACTAAAAGCTTTAAAACTATGGAGATACATTAATTCACAATAATAGAAAAACTAAATAAAGTTAACTAAACTAATAAATTTAACTAACTTTGGTGTGCCTACTTTTAATTGCTAACGCCATAATTTTATTTAAGTTCAAATACAAAAATTGGCTTTATTAGTCAGTTTACCAAAGTAGACATTGACAAAAGCCTCATTTATCCAATTACAGTCTGTTGAACACTAAATAATTATTATTGATTTAAAATTATTTAAATAAAAAAAGTCAAACTTAAAACTATATAAAAATCGGTTAAAATAAGAAAAATCTAAAATTTGATTAAAACAAAACGACGCCAAAATTTAAATTCAATGAAAATTATTGATTTAAAATTATTTAAATAAAAAAAGTAAGTCAAACTTAAATCTATAGATAAAAATTGGTATAAACAATAAAAAGCTAAAACTTGATTAAAACAAAACGACGTCAAAATGTACATTCAATAAAATCAAAACCCCACGATCTGTGTCAGATAAACCCAAATATAAAAATAAATAGTTTCAGTCAGCAAAGTATTCTTCCAAAGTATAGTAAGCTTTGCTCGCTAAAAAATCTTTTGTTTTTCTTCTAAATTTCCCTAGCTTCTTTATTTCTCGAAACTTAACTGGCAAATGATTAAAAAGCTTTTTTCCATTGTAAATAAATGAGTTTTTCACCAAAGTTGAGCGAGGTATAGGAAGATTAAGAGTAAAAGTATTACGAGTGTTATACTGTCTAGGTAATAATAATTTATGACGATACTTTTTAAACATTAAACATACAGTTTCTAAAATAAAAATACAACACAAAGTTAAAATTCTATGCCTTTTTGACTCCACACAAATTTCTTATTGCCCTTTTTTGGAGGACAAAAACTGAATTTATTAAAAACTGCGAACAGGATCCCCAAAAGCAAATGCCATATCGAAGACGCGATTCTACCAACGAGTGATAAACATTTTTGGCAACATCCAACCCAAGGTTATCATCAATCACTCTTACAGCATAACAGTTTGAAGCAATTTTACTTTGAAGGTTTGCAATATGCTTATCGAACTTTAAACATCGATCGATTGTTAGACCTAAAAGTCTGTTTATTTCTGGATTTGATAACACTTTATTTTCTGGAGTGATATCACCTATATCACATTTAAAATTTAAAATGTGTGTTTTTGATCTATTAAAGGACAGAAAGTTTGCGTCACACCATTGTTTTATTTTACAAATATCGTTCTGAATATCAATATTTAGTCTGTCTATATCAGTATTGTGCCAAAGAACTGTGTTATCGTCACAAAAAGCTGTTATTTTGCCCGTAATGTCAATGTTTGGTAGGTCATTAACAAAACCCAAAAATAATAATGGGCCCAAAATTGAACCCTGAGGAACACCTGTATCAACTTCTTGTTCAATTGAAGTTTGTTCGTTAAAAAAACTGATTGAAGTCTCCCAGACAAATATAAGCGAAACCAATCTAAAGCTATGCCTCTGACTCCATATTTTTGCAGTTTTTGCAGCAATATTCTGTGATTCACACAATCAAAGGCTTTCGATAGATCACAAAATATTGCAGCAGCCTTCTCACCAGAGTTAAGCTTAACATAAAGGTCTTCTAAAAAGCCAAAAATAGCGTCGTCGGTACTTTTTGCAGCCTGAAAGCCGAATTGGTGACTATTTAACAGATTATTTTCAGTTAAAAAAGCTGTTAAGCGAATTTGTACCAGTTTCTCGACTATTTTAGCTAATGTCTGTCAATCTGACGCTTTTTTGTTTTTTAATTTTTTAAATATGGTTTTATTTTCCTCAATATAAGTTGGGGGCCAAGAAAAAACTATCCTGCACATGGACATTTGTTAGATAGCTCAAAGGGTCGATACTTGGTGCTATTTTACTTAAGAGACTTTGCACTATATTACAGTAAAATGAATTTAAATCATTAGCTTTAAGACTGCTAGTAAACGATACTGAGTTTTTCCCTTTGAGCTTGTTAACTATCTTCAACGATTCTTTATTTTTATTTGAAGCATTGTCGATTTTCTTTTGATAATAAAGTCTTTTTGCGTCCCTAGTTGTCCGTCTATAAATACCTCGGTAGTTTTTATAATATCTAAGAAAACCTTCATTCTCCCCAGCAAATTTTTTTATATTGTGTAATGATCGCATATTTTCACTAGATGTTTTTAGACCATTTGTGGTAATGCACGTCAAGTTTCATTACGCTTTCTTAAACCGTTCAGAATAAAAACATATTTTGATATTCTACCTTTTTAGCATTTTTGTGTCTGCAGGTGGGGCAGTGTTAGTTCCTACCAATTAGTAATTAAGAAATTATAAAATATTTATCAAAAAGTCGACGAAAGCCGCTATGCCTCCTACTATAGATTCCAGAATTATTTAGTAAAATGTTTTTTTTGTTTTCTGGAACATCTATGTTTTACTATTTTAGATTTTGCTCAAACTCTAATACCTTGAGGTACAGGTTTAGTACCGTGTTAAAGCCAATACAATTCTCTATAAATTCCTTCTTTATCATTTTTCTCTAGGACGATTGGTTTAGCCGGTACGTGGCTTGGAAAGTGACCCTGCCGATAAAATTTCACTTTTTGTAATAATTTCACATATTTGACCACACGTATCTCTGCAATTAATCGACCTAGGAAGATATGGTTGCGCTCAGATTGTAGAGAATTTCGTTGGCTTCCAAAGGTGTTTTTTGTTTAACTGAAACAAGTACCAGTTTTTCGAGTCCCACGGGAATAGCATAGGGATTTCAGAGTTGCAAACTTGGGGATATACTACTCTGAAGGATCCTACAAATATATAAAAAAATGTAATTACTGTGCTTTTTTTATGTCGTTGTTGACTGGCGTATTTGAGATTTGTGACCTTTTACGTAAAATATTGACAAACGAAAACGCTCGTCAACATGACCTGTAACTTTTATGTTCTTTTTAGTAATAGAAGTTCACTTAGAGACAGTCTGCCATCCAACAGAAGTTCTTTGGACGTGTCATCTTCATCTTACAATACTTTGATCATACACAGCGCTGGAGATGAACCTTGGGTTGGAACAGGCAAGTAATTTTTATCATGTTCTCTTTATGATGAGTTTTTGCAATTTTAACTTAATTTGGACATATCTAAGTATCTAGTCTTAAGTTCTTCCTGTTCTACTGACAACTTACCCATAAATTTTGAGGGATAATTTGTCTAATACTGTTGTAATCTTAATGTAGGTCGAAATTCGCGTGATCTATCTACCCTATCAACATCTTCATCAAACAATAATTTCATCTCGAATATGTACCAAGACGCAAAATCATCCCCCATTCAAAAAAGGAGTTCCGCTAGTCCTTCGCCATCTATATCCAGTACAGGTAATAATAATTTATTGGCAAATGGACTTGTTAAAGTCACTAAAATTGCTCATTTACAAAATATAACCTTAAAAAACTATTTTTTAAAGTCTTAATATTCTTTTTACTTGCCCAAAAGTTTGGTGAAATATCGGGTTGTGGTCGGAGAATATGTTAGTCGAATTTCGTGATAACCCTTAAAGCCGTTTTAAAATATATGGGAAAAATCCTGAGTCCTCTCAAAAGATCATATACAGGGTGTTCTCAAAGTTGAGTCACTTATTTTAACAGATTGTAGAACTCGTAAAAATAAGTAATTGTGCCAAAAATCATTTATATAAAAGTTGCAGAATAAAGAAGTTATTAAGAAATAAAAAATATTAAAATTTAAAAACTGTAAGACCTGATTTATCGACCACTGCGATATCATTGTTTTGTTTACTAGTGATACTGGGTTAGCTCTTTTTTTGTACAATACAAATTACTCATAATTTATTTATTCATTGTACGGGTTTCAGTGAGAATTTCGATTTAACCAGTTGTAAGTAATTCGCTAAATTGCGTGATATTTTTGTTTTTTGGGCAATTTGTGCAATGAAATTGGCACACGTATATGAAAACAATGAACTTGTGGACATAATATTAACCCAAAAAACCAAAATATCACGCACTTTAGCGAATTATTTACAACTGGTCAAATCGAAATTCTCACTGAAAACCGTACAATGAATGAACAAATTCTACAAAAAAATGAGCCATACCCAGTATCATCAGTAAACAAATCGATAATAACACAGTGGTCGAGAATATGATGATTTTTGGTACAATTACTTATTTTTACGAGTTCTACAACCTGTTAAATTAAAGGATATAAAAGCAATATAAAGCCTATATTCTTACTACACGTAGAATGAGAGATATTGGCTGATGTTCTGTTAAATATTAAAAAATAACCCCTAATTGAATATTTTTGTTTAGGCGTTCAAGAAATCACAGAGATACCAGACGATTATTTAAGCCAGTCTAGTGTTTTAAAGCATTTAGCAAAAGAGGTATGTGTGACTTTGTTTTTAGTTTAACTTACAAATATTAAAAGGTATTTTACTATAAAATTTTTCTATAACACAATCGGGGAATTCACCTAAAATATTTTTGTTTCTGTAGCTCCCCGCTAGGGGGCAGAAATCACATCTCCCGACTAGGGTCACTGCATCCTGGAAGCCTAGCGTCTCCAGAAGACGTAGTTTTCGTGATGCAGTAACAGTACTCACGACTAGAAAAATTGAATTTTTTGACGAAACTACGTGATAAACATTAAACCGAATTTGAATTCCCAAAAAAATTCTGCATAATTTGTACCTCCCACATGTACTTCTATGTTACTTCCGCACAGGTAGAGACCCTGTATGTATTACATATTTTAAATAAATAGAGATACAAACTTATTTAAGTCAAAATCAAAGCCGGAAAATATCGACTCTGTAATGAAAGCGCGAGTGAAAAAACCGCGAGTAATTAAAACGCAAGTAACAAAAACGCGAGTAACAAAAGCGCGAGTAACAAAAGCGCGATGTAACAAAACCGCCAATAACAAATGCACGAGTAACAAAAGCGCTAGTGACAAAATCGCAAGTAACAAAAACGCGAGTAACAAAAGCCCCAGTAACATAACCGCGAGTAACAAAAGCGCAAATGTGAATAACTGAACCGAACCAGAATATTTTTTCAAAAAAAAACTTCCCTGACTTCTTTCCCGGGATCCCAGAGGGTGTGAATCCGAACCGAACCGACCGAACCAAGTTCGATTCGGTTAGGTTAGGTTATGTTCGATTCGGGAAGGGAAGATTTTTTTTAATGCTGGTTCGGTTCAATTCGGTTCCTTTTGTTCGGTTGTGTTCGGTTCGGATTCACACCCTCCAGGGAAATAAGTTATACGCTATTAACTATGAAAATAAACGTATGGCCAGTTATACACATTATGTTACTTGCGGTTTTGTCACTTGCTCTTGTTACATCGCGCTTTTGTTACTCCCGCATTTGTTACATCGCGCTTTTGTTACTTTGCGGTTTTGTTACTTCGCGCTTTTGTCACTCACCGCTGATAACATAAATTATTTTAGTGAAACGCCAATGGACTTGGCAAGAAATCAACATAATCAAAAAATGTTACTTTGGGTTTGTCGCGTCTCTATTTCTGTCATACATACAGGGTCTCTACCCACAGAGAGGAGAGAACAATGTCACTTTTTATTAAAATAATTATTTATCCTTCGTAGTAACTCAACCGGTACTTATTATTTATTTAACTTATTACGAAAAGTCTAAAAAATGCCAATCTTCTTGACTTTTTGTACAAATTTGTATTTTTTTCTGAAAGAGAAAATTTTTTCAAAATACAAAATCCAAAGTTAATTTCATAACTTTTAGCCACCTTTTTTTCTCTGACCTATGCTGGTTTTCATGATAACTGTCAAAAGGTATGAAATCAGATTAAGAACTTAAATTTTAAAAAAAAGTCAGATACATCCCCATAAATATTTTTACCTAAGTTATTAAAAAAAAAATTGAAATCTGCATGTCAACATTTGGTCTTCAAGATATTTAGGAATAACGTTTTGTGTGTGTATGTTTACCATAGAGTTTCGTCAAAAAAATACAATTTTTTTAATCGGGAACTGTTATTCTGTCTTCTAGCGTCGATCTACAGAAAAAAATATATTTTTAGGTAACTTCTCTATGCCCGATTTAGGTTTTTTTCTGAAGTCGAATGGTAGTGAATTAAAAATCTCATTCTTTGTTTAGAAAGAGAATTTATTTAAAATTTTTTAGGTAAAAGTTCCTTCACCAGGCAACACCGTAAAAGACGACGTTATTGACCATTTAATTCGAAAATTTGACCCGGCCAACTTTGACATTAATAACTTGCCCCCACCACCAGAATATCCGACAAAATGGTGAGAATGTAATTATATAGACAGGGTGTACCAAAACAGTATTATTTTGATTTTAATTACTTGAAAAAATCTTTTTTTTTGTAACACCGTATAACTGAGAGAGTTTTCAAAGAAGAATATCCCATCTATGTCATATTTAACCAAATTAAAAAAGTCACAGTCGTATATCTATATCGTGTATATAATGACTTTTTTTTCTGCCAGGTCTGAAAAATCGCCGCTTGAAGCTTCTGTCAATAATAGAAATAAAATCAATGCCGAAAAATTGGCGCTTTCAAAATCTCAACCAGATCTGACTTCCATTGGCGAAGGAAAAATAAGTGATTTTGCAGGTAAAGTAAAAAATCTAGACTAAAAAATGAATTTAAAGAGATTTTCAAAAATCTTCAACCTTTTAAAAATATTTCATTTAACAAAAGTTACTGTAAAAATATGTAAAATTTCAAAAATTAATATCAGATACAGCAAGTTTTGCATAAAAAGCCTTTTTCAAACAGCGCATGCGCCGAAGGGCCTATTTTTTTTAAATTTCATGAAATGGACTTCCTTTATTTGTCATAAAATATATTTTTGAGACAAATACTTTTAATGCCATTAAATCGATAATTTTTTGTGTTAAGTCAGTTTTTAGTAGTTTTTTAACTGCAAGTTTTGCATAAAGGGCCTATTTCAAACAGCGTAACAAATAATTATAATTTAAAAAGCCGAGTTCTAAACAAACATAAGCATATACACATGGTGTCCTCAAATTCATAAATAATATAAACTTGCGTTTTCAATAGTAAAAAATATATGCGCCCTCGAAATGTGAAATGATAGAAAGTTGCATTTTTAATAATAAAAATACAAGTTTGCATCATTTTTCATTTTAAGTACACCCTGTATATATGCTCGTATTTGTTTAGAACTCGAGTTTTTAAATCAAATTGACGGGGCCGAGCTTTTTCGCAAAAACTTTCAGTTTTCTCGACAAACCAGTGATTCCAGATTTTTAAAACACCCTATTATATAATTGTAAAAGATGGTCAAACGCGATAAATTTTCGATTTAAAGGTATTTTAATATTACTATGTATATGATTGCTCCAGTATAATCAGTAAAATCTTGTATCGGTAAAAACCTGCATAAATTTGTTATGAGCAAAGTCTTAAAAATTATTTTTATGTGACAAATAAGAGAAGTTATGCAACTCTCTCTGATAATATTTTTTCCTTAGTTCTAACTCTTTACAAGTTAACAAAATAAAACTTGTAAAAAGATAACTATAAAAAAAATTGTATACTCAATGTTTTTGATAAAACATGCTAGAATCCACATTTTTGATCCCCTGTATAAAAATAGAGAAACAACTTTAAAATATTTAAAATACATTTTTGATTTAAGGATATTTAGTACTACAAAAACACCAAAAATAAAAAAATCCGTGAAATACGACCAACGACTATGTATGGTTTTCAAAAGAATAACCCTGTGACCTCCCCTATTACATCCTAAAAGAAACAACAATAACCTACCTGTCACCCTATTTTAAAATATTTTTTAGGTTTCAGAAGAGGAGTTTCCGCCCCTCGTCCTCCTACAAAAGGACGGGAAGAACATTCTTCAAACGCGGAAGAAATATGGCCGTCATCGGAAATGATCGAAATCTTGATTAAGGAAAACAGCGCGTTGAAACATGAGCTGGAAAATTGTTACCAAAGAGTGGAGAAGACCCAAAAAGTATGCTGTTTTTGGGTTTTAAAATCCGCATTTTGATGTAAAAATTTTTTATGAAAAAAAAAATTGTTTTTCCGTAAAAATTTCGTCAAGAATCGATGCATGAAAAATGTTTATATATATCTATTTTAGTTTGTTTGAACTGACATACAGTTTCTGTGACAATGATTTATTACTCATAAAGTTTGGTTAACTAGGTTTAGAAATATTTCTGTGTATTCGATATTTCTTTTATGTGAATATTGATACCTGTTGAAAAAAAAATTTTTTACACCGATGTTTCCTTTATTTATGAAATTAAAATTTATTATTTCTTTAGCTCGAACACGAAATCCTAAAAGTGCATAAAGCTCACGAAGAATTAGTTCAATCGTGTGAAAGAAGAGAACGCCTGGAAAGGGCGGCCAGAGCGAGACTACAATCAGACTGTAGAAGGTATCAAGGAATATAATGAACATAAAGTTTCGGACTTCGGACATTATTTATTTTAAACACGGCGTTTCGTTAGAACTTCTCTCTAAGCGTTTTCAAGTGTAAACTGTGGCTACTATCAATGATTGCGTTTATACAGTGTTCCAGATAAAAGTAATTACATGGGGCTTTCGGAAACCGTAAGAGATACAATTTTGGTTAAATGAGAAAAAAGTTGCCCTATTCGAAGTCCAATCAGAAGCTGTATCGAAATGAAAAATATCTACAGGGGTTTTCAAAATATCCAGCCAAAACTAAAATCGCACTAGGCCCATTATTCCTATTCTACTTTTTCAAACAAGCATTTTTTGTAAATGTTATATTTGTGTGAGCCTTAACGAGAAATCGGTTTCAAAGTATTAATATTTTTGATATATATATATCAGTGTCATTATGGTTAACTTAACGCTACTGTATATTCTTCTAACCTTCTGAAAAACTATCAGATTTTTAATAGATCTGTATAAAAGGAAACACCCTACAAGTTTTAACACGTGTTTTAGAATGCAATCTGACTAACCGTGCAAACTCATTACACATTTGCAAAGATTCCATCATATGTGTTATATTTAAAAATCACCCATTCTCAGAACAGAACAAAAAGAAACAGTCTTTCAAAAAAGTTACTTGAGACGGTTCAATTTACCAAGCCAATGGAACATGTCGCCGACGCTAACTTATTCCGACCGACTCGCCGCCAAGCTAAATCTCAGCTTGGTCACAGAGCTGGGTTAATTCGAGCGAGTTGTCCAACACCCTTTTCCTATCTATCTACTGAACTGGCACAGTAACAGTTTTTACGGCTGAAACCAACACAACGCCATAAGGACTACCACCTTTTGTTCTCTCTTGGGCCCATTGGCCATTACTTTTAAATGGACAATATTTTTTGCCTTATCTTGATGAATACGCACAGGGTACCCCAGATAATAGTAGCTACATGGGGTCTTATAGAGATTTCTGAAACGGTAAGATATACAACTTTGGTGAAACGAACGAAAGTAACTAAAGGGGCTTTCAAAATATCGAGCAATAAACAAATAATAATAAGGCGTTAAACCAAAATTGTCTTACCTTTTCTGAAAGACCCCATGTAGCCATTTGGAACGTGTTTTGGGGTTCCAAGAACTGCGCGAACTATAACTTTGATATTTCTTTGTTTATTTGGGACCTAATTTGTCACCACCTTTGATGTCTTTTAATCGCAAGCGAGCATTTTGCTCATTACAATCAAAACAATTTACCATTTTTTGTCTTTTTTAAACAAAATGGACACTCATGACGTTTTGCTATAACGCACTAACCTTAATAATCAAAAACAAATTCCATTTAGGGGTACTAACTGACACATTATTTAACATAAACAATGACTACACTAAAAACCGCTGATCTATAAATATAAACAAGTTAATACTTTAAAGCTGATTTCTGGTTTACTCAGAAGGCTCACACAAAAATATTATTTACAAGAATGCTTGTTTGAAAAAAAATATAGCATATTATAATATAAACAAAATCTGATGGACCCCAAGAACACTGGGCCTAGTGAACATTGAAATATCTTCGTTATCTTATAAACAAATTTTGCAAAATTTGTTAGTTTTGTAATAGCAACTACGGCCAATTGAAAGACATTAACGAATTTCTCCTAGGCCATAGCCCACTTTGCTATTTCTTATGGCCGCCATGACGGATTTATACGCCATTAAATAGAGCATAAAAAGAGCTTTTCAAACATGTATTTACTTTCATTGGATCAAAGAAAATATGAATTTATTAAAACAGTTTTGCGCTTAATTGACTGTCAAACAAATGTCGTAATTGTGTTTGCTGGCATACATACATACATACCTATCTGACAAAATTTTGCTGATTATTTAGGGCCGTCAAATTAAATTCTCGAGCCTGTGAACACCCTCGGTCGGTGCTTTTGCTAACTACCTTATTCATATGACAAAACAATTAAATTATATCGGATATATTTCATTTTTTGGAAAAACATAGTTTTTGTTCAGTAATTTCAAAACCCTTGTAGATATTTTTAATTTCGATACAGTATCTGATTAAGCTTAGAATAGCGCAACTTTTTCTCGAAAATTGTATTTCTTACCGTTTTTGAAAGACCCATAAATTACTTTTACCTGCGACACCCGTCGTCGTAGGAGTGGTTTCCATATGTGTGCTATGTCGTTGCGTGGTTAACTAAAACTTCTTTATTCGTGGAGGGTGTCCATGTGGGTAATATTTCAATGGAATGAAAGGGTAGAAACAATTTATGTATTTATGTTTCTACCCTTTCATTCCATTAAAACTTCTTCGTTCTGCATTGTTAATGCAGATTCAATAAACTTTCGTTTTTGTCTTTGACACTCCTTGTGTAAAATCTTAGTTTTAGATAGATAATTCTGTGTTACACATTTGACAAGAACATATAAAAAAGGTTGGGTCGAATCTTTTTCAATTTCAATTGCGCACTTGATTGTTGGTCAAATATTGTTAAAATAAATAATGAGAATGCAAGTCCGAAATTTTGTTTCTGCTCAACCATTGTCTACAAGTGTCAATGTAGTTTACAAAGAGTATCTTTGACCTGGTGGTCTATTCCTAATAACAATTCGAATACGAATTATTACTGGACTGTTTTAAAAGATTCCTATACAAGGGTATTTAAAGAATTAACAGTTTTACCGGAAAAGACTTCATTCACAAATATTACAAAATCATAGTGATGCAGATATCTTTTATAGCAGAGTGTTGATGATGATTCATATATGAGTGGGCCTTGCAGCCCTTCCACTGCGACCACTAGGTTTAGAAATATAGTTATAGCAGAGTGTTACTCTTTTTGTATAGGTATCAAGAAGTCAACAGAGCTCTCAGGGAACAAGTAGATCTGCTGTCCACTCAGGTTCTAAGTCGATCCCCCGGTCCCGACAGTAACGGTCCGGACAGTCTAAGAAGGGAACTGAGCAAGAGAGAGGGAATCATCAAGCAGCTCATAATGCAGAGTAAGTAACAAACGTCAATTTTTTTTAATGTTCTTGCAATTTTTAATTAAGCGGGTGGGACTTAAATAAATTTAATCTAAGGATATCATAAACTAAGATAAAAATCTTATGCAAATTTGAAGATAAAAAGTGATATTTTTATTCCCAAAATGAGGCACTTAAAGTACAGTCAAATATTCCCAAATTAAGGGATAAACAATGTACTGTTTTCTGGTGCAAAAAAACCTGTGAAAAAAAACTTATAAAGTGCAAACAACATATTTGTCCTTTACGGTATAGTTTATCCGAAGTCACTTGAAATAGCATAAAAATGCTTGTCGGCGTTTGCTTTGTTAAAATTACCTTGAGTCATAGGCGGCGCACCGTCCTTAATAATATTATAATAAAACTAGATTTTTAAAAAATTATTTTTTATGTTAACGTTTGATAAAAGAAAACCACCTACTATTTAGAACTATTCCAAATTTAGAGCCTTTTTTTAAATGCACTCGGCGACATTCGATTAAAATCTGGGCAGCTGCGAGTGTTGACCTTTTTGGGGGTAAAATAATGAATAATTAGCAATGTCAGTTGTTCTTAAACCGTGTTTCCACGAAATTTCAGGGTTCTATGAAATACTTCGCGAGCGTTGACCTGTGTGCAAGTCTGTTTACGGTCTATTTAACAATACCTTTGATTATATAGCGGTTTTATAATCAAAACCTAAGGCTCCAGTGCAATCTTAAAACTTAGTAACTCAAGTTACTAGGTTTTATCATTGTAGCAACCAATCGACTCTAGGCCTTGTAGAACCAAAGATATTGATAAACAAAACCCAATAAAGTGCATTGTTTTAATGGTTATTCAAAATGGTTAATTGCGTTTTTCTCAAAACTACTAAAATTCAAGTACTAGGTTTTAACAATTCACGGGTAAGGTGGCAAGAAATGCTAAAAAAACTACAAAAGTTTTTAAAAACGGTTTATTGGAAAAAATAAAAGATACTTTTAAAGATTGTCATCTTCGTTTTCTGAACTTGAATCGTCTGCATTTAATAGGATAATGACTGGATTTACAGGTGTTAAAACGCAGTATTCATTTTCTTTGCCAATAACATGTTTAACGCTTGGCTTCCCGAGATCGGTGGTTCCAATTTCAGTCACTGTCTATCTTATGGTGGTTACTAATGACTCGCTTAATTGTGGAGTGATTATGTTTTCTTACGCTCTTTTTAAGAGTACCCCAGAACATTTCTATTGGGTTGAAAATACAATAATATGGGGGAAGACATAATACTTTATGTCTATTGTGTTTTATGAGGTTGTCAACCACATACTCTTTTTGAAACTTTTGCTTTTTAATTAGGTCTAATAATATCGTCTTTGTAAATTTCTGAGGAATTTCCATACCCTTTTCCTTCAAAAACTTAATATTGTCTTGTTACTATTTTATCTTCGACTGTGCAAGGTTTGAGTTTCGTAGCTCATTCCGAATGTTTTAAGAAAAGATGGTACAGCAATTTGCGCGACCTTGGCGGGACACTGCCGTCCCCCAGATTTTTACTTAATAAGAAAACTAAGCAAAACATATTCTCCGTTTTCATGGAATGGTTGGATACTCGAGTCTGAGAGATGGATAGCGTAGTCCGGTTATTCCTGTAATAGCTAATTGCTTTTCTTTTACAGACAAGGAGCTAGCTGCGGCCAAAGATCGTCAAGAGATCGAATTGGCAGCGCAAAGGGCAACATTGCAAGAGCAGCGGACGCACATTGACATTTTAGACACTGCTTTAACCAACGCACAGGGCAACGTTGTCAGATTAGAAGAAGAAGTGAGTTTTTAACCTTTTGTAAGGTCACAGTAGAAAAAACTGCCGATATTTTCTTTACTAGGGGTTATATTTTGTGACATCATTTTTAGAGGAGCTAAATGAAAATGTGAGAAGTTGTGAGGGGGGGGCAAAAATCCGAAAATACTTGTGACATTATTTCTCTACGGTCCATTATTTAAAAATTTATTAACTAGTTGCACTGTTTTTTATTTTTAACTTTTATGTTTTAGCTAAATACAAAGTTTAATTAGATTCTGATAAATTTAACTATGGTTGTTTTACCTTACATGTAAAATCAACACTATTAGTTTACACTAAAAAATCCTCTTATTCGCTCCAGTTGAATGCGGCAAAATATATATATTATTAAATACACAAGATGTAAGTACAGTAAACATTGACCTGTTATTATAGATTTAAAATTTTTAAAAAACTGCTGTCTTGCTTTTGACTATTTTAACAATGTGTTTGTCTCCGTTTCAAAATGCGACTGGCTTGTCTGGCCTAGGACGCTAGAGCTGAACCTTGGCAACCTCGCAAAGTATATAGTATATAAATATATATATATATATATATATATATATATATATATATATATAAATATATATATATATATATATATATATATATATATATATATATATATATATATATATATATATAGGTATTTGGTACGAGTGTGCGCTCTCTAGTTGCATTTTGAAATGTAGACATGGTACATAAAATAAAAAATATATATTTTATATTTATTCTTCTGAATCAGATTGGAAAACTACTTTTTAAACGCAATTTCTTTAAAAAAATCAGTAGATCAGTAGACGGCTCCAAAAATCAGTAGATTATTGCGAAATCGGTAGACCTGGCAACCCTGGTCGCCGCTATGTTTTGTCACATACCTAGATTGGTTTGCCTCGACCCCTCGAAGTTATATGGCATATATCAATGTGTCATTGTACCCTGATCACCTAGTCCTAGTCCATGAATTGATTATTTTTTAGTTATTGTTTCATGCATGCCTTCAGTTTTATTTTTCAAATGCGGTTTTCTTCAAAAATGTTTTTCTTTTGTTTTCTAGTGTCGAAAAAAGCAAGTCTACGTGGAGCGTGTTGCCCAATTACAGAGGGCTTTGTATTCGTTGCAGCATGCTAGCGACCGCAGGGAAGAAACTGAAAGAAAATTGAGGTTACAGTTGGAGAGAGAATTGCAGAGGGCTAAAGCGGCACAAGGTAAAGTATTGACCAAAGTGCCGTCATCAATGTTAAGTGACGTAATATTATACTTTTTGGTTTTTTTGAAAACGATAACTTTAACAATATTTGAAATAGCTTTTTTAGTACCTGTTTTAGTTGACGCCGACGGTTATTTATCATTTGGTGTGTAAGGAAAGATGGAGGAATACTTTTTTTGTCTAAAGGAAAACTTTATTTTGCAGTTTTAATACTTTGTTTGTGGTTTTTCTTGTGTTAAACAAGTAATTTAGAATAGAAATGTATTTTTTTTGTTGCATATTGATTTAAGTAGTAATGTGACCTTCAAATTTGATCAAAGTGACTTATGTAAAGTTGTAGAAATGGTAAACAGAATGCGCGGACGCAGAAATCTTTTGAGCTTCGGACTGACTAAACCAAGCATATAATTTTGGGGACAATGTTGCCATTTACTTTTAAACACATATTTTAGGCAACTGAAAATAAAAACAGGTATTAACTCTCAAATTATCTCAAAATTATTCCATTAAAGAATTAGTAACTGGCAATTTTTCTTGTAGCCTAAAATATATGTTTGAATGTTAATGGCAATCGGCCGATGCACGAAGCTTGGCTACGCCTACGCACTCTGTTAGGAATCACTTTCAATTATTTTTGCAGGAGAAAAAGTTCAGCGTCTCGGTCCAATAAAGCTATGTACGAAAATTTTGCCTGTTAGTAATCACTTAAAACATATACCGATGTACTGTGGACTATTTGCGTTATATGCCATATTTTTCCAACTTGTCATTTCTAAAGCTTTACATAGATCACTTTTGTCATATTTGAAGGCAACTTCACTAAGTACTCAAATCAATCTACAAAAAAAATAATATACATGTGTTTTATTATCCCACGATAGTCAAAACGAAAGGGTAATAACAAACATTTTTATTCTGAACTACTTGTTTATGACAAGCAAAATTTATAACAAAACATAGTCTTACATTTGACAACAAACTTAATTATTAAAACTGAAAATAAAACGTTTCCTTCAGACAATTTTTTTTTATCTAAAATGGTTGAAAAGTATGTTTAAAAAAGAGCGTGCTAAAACTTTATTAATATTGTAGTAGAAGAATTTCAAAGGTTTTTAGCTCACACATATACTATACTATAGTAGTGTGAGCTATGGTGATCCTAATTTTTTCGAGAAAAAAAAAGTTGCTCCGATTTCAAAATTTTTTATATATCTTTGCGTTTCAGATGATTTTTGTTGCGCCGTCTGTCTGTCTGTCTGTCTGTAACGACCAACGCGCATAACTCAAAAACCGCTTGGCCGATTTTAATGAAATTTGGTACCTAGGCTGGGTCTTGGGTCGAGATGGTCCCATTTAAAAATGAACAAAATCCACCGAACACAAACCGAATAAAAGGGTGGGGGTAGATTAAAAAAATTAGAGTTTATGTGCAAATATGGCGTGTGTGATATCAAACGAAAGGTAATTGAGTCTAGAGTTAAACAAAATGCATTTTAATTTATTTTTAAAAAAGGGTGGGGGTATATTTCAAAATATAGAGTTTAAGTGAAAATATGGCGTGTGTGATATCAAACGAAAGGTAATTGAGTCCGGAGTTTAACAAAATACATTTTAGTTTTTGTTTTTTTAAGGGTGGGGGTAGATTTTAAAAATTTGAGTTTAAGTCAAAACATGGCTTGTGTGGTATCAAACAAAAGGTAATTTACTCTGGAGTTGAATAAAATATATTTCAGTTTTTAGTTATATTAGCTCACACGTAAACTATAACTATAGTACCTAGTGTGAGCTTAGGGGCCCATATATTGGCAGAGTATTTTTCAGATATTTCAAATGACAAAAGACAAAATGCAAGAGTAGCAAAAAAATATTTCCTATTACCCCTTTTTCTTATTCCCCCATCTTCCCCTATGGCGAATAAACGCGTTCCGCTCATTGAGTTGTATAAGGCCCTGAAGAAGTCAATGGTTCCGCTGAACACTGCTGTGCCCTGTGCAGCGAGCGCCACCAAATGGCGCGGCATGTAATAGAAGCTCGCTAAAACACCATCGCGCACGTTCATATATTTATATATATATAATTCTTATGTTAACCGTCCGTGAGTTTGCGGCATTCCACGGAAGCCGTTAACGACTTGTGGCGTTCAAATGTCAACAGTGTCAAATTGCGTTAGTCGTCGGCCGTTTCTGACACGACCAAAAAGTTTCTATTAATATTTTATTTACGGCAGAGCTTTTAGGCTGCTGCACATATATAGGGTGTCCAAGATAAAAGTAACTACATGAGGATTTCGGAAACGGTTTCTCTAAGAAAGTAGAAGCTTTAGAAAAAATTCGTTAATTTTCGTAATATTTCATTCAATTAAAAAAAAACAATTTTTAATTTCTGCTCGATATTTTGAAAAGTTACTACATGAAGATGATTTCGGAAACGGTAAAACATTCAATTTTGTTTAAACCGGAAAAAAAACTGGCGCTATTACGAGCCCAATCAGCTCCTGTATCGAAAAAAAAACAAAATTATTTTTTTTGTTAATTTGAAATTTCGTGGCTCTCTTGTAAACAAATTTAACCAAATTTGGTAGTTTTGTGTTAGCGACGACGAACACTGGTACATTTTGGAGAATAGCTGGTCAAAAGATTTGTTGAGTCTTTATTGACCCATATTTAAGTAAAGTTTAAGTCTTTTTTATTGTTTTTTTAAGGCCTATTTATTAAAAATTCACCTCTAGCTTAGATTCGGGTTTGTAACTTCGCAAAATCTCTCAAAAAAAAAAAACTAGATTTATTTACTACTACCAAAAATATCATATCGTCGGTATACTGGCAAAATCAACTTAGTTTTGAGAAAATCGCATTTTAAGAAGTTTTGATATTAGGAACATTTTGAGACATTGGTATGAGTCAGAAACTACTGAATAATGTATTGGATATTAGAGAACGTATGTAACTATGTAAAAAAAAGTTTTTTTTTAATATAGTTATTTTTTATAGATTTTGTCAAGTCTGTGATTTAATGTATTTTTGAAATTTGGTTTTAACGGTCAGGCTTGATCACGGCTGGTTTTACTAAGATAAAGACAAAATTTTTCTTTATTAATATGCAATCCTCTAAAAAACTAAAAGAAATTACTTAGTGGATTTTGCTTGTATACCGACGACCAAATTGCGCGGCATGTAATAGATAAACTTTTTTATAAAACGTATAGTTTTCTTCCAATGAACTAAAATAAACTAACAAAGGTTAGTTGTTTGATTTTATCCTTAAAATACACCAAAAGTTGAACTAAGTTTATTTGATGTCAAAGTCATAAAAGTGTAACTGCGTATGGCAAGGACTATAGTGTATTACTTAATAAAATTAATCCTGAAATAAATAAGTTATTGGTCTTTAAATATTAGCTGTTTTTGATCAGCGTAATGAAAAAATCGAGTTTGTTATAAACTTTTACGACGATCGTAATCTTAAATTTCAACATGACAGTAATTTATGGGTTAATATTTATTAAAATCGGTCTAAAAATTATATTGGAAAACAAATGTATTGCAGTTAACTAAAATTAACTCTTAATATAGTGAAAACGGTCGAAACTGGATAATTTAAAAAAATTGTAAGTTCCAACAGGGCAAAAGTTTTTATAAATTGTTGAACTAAAAGGATGATTATTTTCATACCCATGTGGGGTCATGACATTCCATTAAACTTTTCCGTTACATAAAAAGTAGTATTTTAAAAAATATATTTAAAGATATACTACAAGAAATAGGAACAACAACCTAATTTAGTAATTTTAAGTAAAGACCCTAAGAACTTGGTTTCATTTTATTTCACTTTGAATAAGTTGTCAAGACAAAGGCTTAAAATAGATTATCGTTATACAAAATCGTATAAACCTAAAAATTATTCTTAAAAATACCCAAATTTAAACTAATATAACTTAATGAAAAGCAAGCCGATTATATCAAAAGGTGTCTCTAAAGATAGCGAGATACCTTTTCATTGAATTAGGGTTGGTCATTCTTTGAAATCTGCCAATCGAATGACTAACGATCAACACTGCACTCGACCGCTCAGAAATCGCTCCTTGCTGGAGCAGATCTCTGTGGAATCAAATCCTAAATGGGGCGTTTGTGCGCAGCAAATACCTCCATTTCTTGATTCAACAATAACTAACAAATCCTATAAGTATTTTGTTCGTCTTCAGAACTTGACTTAAGCGATAACAACTCTTCCAACGCCATTGTTTTGGGCTACGAGGTTTTCTATTAATTTTTTTGCAGTATACAGAAACGAAAAAAGAAAAAACATGCCGAAACATAATAAAAAATGTAGGGTTATGTTTATTGTTTTGATCCAAACCGTTGATCCGTCTCAGGACTAAGAGCAAGCGAGATCGACCCGCGCGAGATTCGGGAGTAAGTGTTTTGACTAATCGAAAAAAGAAGCAGGAGCGACATGGTGCTTAAATCAAACAGACAAATCTTTTTGAGGGTGATCTCGGATCGGTTTTTGATCGTTGATCGGAAACGGTATTAGAAACCGTTTACAAAATCTCCATGTAGTTCCTTGTATTTGGAACACCTTGTTTATATTTATTTTGGAACTTTTCAGGTGAAAGAAAAGGCGGTTGGGACTCGCCGAATGGCTCGGGTAGCGAATCGGCCTCCGAACTAAAACGACAGCTGAGAGAGAAGGACGAGGCCATCATGAGATTGGAGGGTGAGTGTGCCAAATGGGAGCAGAGGTATTTGGAGGAGAACTCGTTGAGACAAGCAGCGATTGATGCGGCTAGTATACCAAAGTAAGTTACATGGTGTTTATGTAATAACTAAAACAATTGGTTTAGTTTTAGTCCTCTATAGTCCGGAAGTTTCTACACTTTTCATAATTTCATGCCTCATTGCAATTCTTTTATCTAGAAATCGCGAGTACGAGAGATAAGCTATACAATTCAAACGTACACGAAAAGGATAGCCAGTCAGCCGAAACGAACCGCTTTCGCTTTCTGCGTTTTTTTGGATGCACATCGTTTGCTTTGTCTGCCTTATACCTTCATATACGTTGATTCACGCACTCATGATTTCTCAAACAAAGAATTAAGTTGGGACACCCTGTATAACAGTGATTGTAATTACCTTTTCCCTATGACCAACCAATAATATTATTTTAACAAGCGCCTTTATATTATTAACTATATTTAGTGAAGCTTGATCATAAAAGTTGAGGAAAATTTATTCATGGGTTTGAACATTTTTAAAAGTTTTTAAAATTCTTAAGGATTTTAATTTTTTTTTATAAAAATAAAATTAAATGAATTCACATACAAATCACCATGAGAAACCTTCCGTACCATATATTTAAATCAGGCAAAATATATCGGTATGACACTGGTGCTCTATCTAGAGATTCGCAAACTATACCTATGTTTGGTGAGTTTTTTGATCTCTCTGATCTTTACTGAAAAACATTAGAAGAAAATATTAATCAAATCAACAAACACACATACTAGATCTGAAACTTCTGACATTATTAGGGGACCCATAAGTATTCAGCAGGTGTGGATAATGTACCTGTATTCTTGTTAAAGCATATATCAAAATACATAGCTGCTCCAGTGTTTAGCATAGCGAGAATCTATCTTTCCTATGGGGCTTTTCCTGACCAGCTAAAAACTGCAAAAATAGTTCCTGTTTGGTCTTCAATAAACTTCTATCTGAAACACAATTTGGGTTTTTGCCAAACAAATCAACACAATTAGCTATTTTTTTAAAATGCTTACTTGTGTTTGTCAGAAACATCCTGATTTATTCACAACTAACCGGGATTGTGCTTAGGTAACAGCAATGACTACAAGTCGAGGTGACCTTACAATCCCCTACCATAGTACAACTTTTTATGAAAACGGGCCATACTATCGGGCCATAAAAGCATACCAAATTATTCTCCTAGATCAATCAAGGATATGGCAGGAATTGTGCCTTTCAAAAGAGATGATTGAGAAGCAGTATTACTCATTTGATTTTTTTATCCTAATTTACCTATAATCTTTATATAACCAAACATGGGTTTCATTTCTTGGTGGAACTGTATTTTAAGAACGTTTGTGATTTCTAATTAGTATTTGTTATTTACACATACTATGTTTAAGGTTTAAATATAGCCTTTAGGGATCAAAAGATCTATTTTTGACGTTGCTCTTGTATTTTGTAAACAATTTGATGGGAAAAATAAATTAGACTAAACTAAAACTAAACAAATTGCACTGGAAAGCAAATGTTAAGAAGAAAACGTAATTTTTTGATTTTTACAATTTAACAAAAATTGTCTAAATCAGTGAGGTGGTCTGTCAAACTTTCATTTCTTTTTGGTTGATTTCATATGAAATGACTACTGGGTGTATTGTTATCACGAATATTTTAGTATAGTTTTAAAAAAGATAAATAATGTAATAATATAGCAGAAAATTAAAAAAAAAACTGTATTCCTTTTTACCCTCAACTATTGCAGACATTCTTTCTAGATAGGTATCTTTGGTACAGTCAGGCACTTTTTAAATTGTCGCTGTATTTTTTTTCTATCAAAATTAATCATTTAAAGAAATCATTTTTTTTTTTTAAATATATATGTATACAGACAGAGGTAAGGGTCACAATTTGTTTATTTTGGTTTAAACTACTTTTCCGAATTTCAAATAGGAATAAGTCCCCGACTGTACAAGTATTTACCAAGTGTCACAATTTATTTATTACCCCAGTCTACCCTATCCTTGTGCAAATAGTTTTACAATAAAAATGGCATTTTAAGTTTATAATTTAATTTTCACCTTTTTTTTTACTGTTTTTGTATTCTTTTGCAAACGTTAATATATAAAATGAATTTGTTTTTCATAGGCGATCCTTATAAATATTATTGCAATAATTTCGTAAGGCCATAATTATGCAAATCTTCATATCCGAAATTTTCCAATAAGAAGTTCCTTGGATGAAGGCGACATCATACAGAAAACACAAACACAGTACAAAACGAGTCCGCCGGCCGCGTTTGATACGGTTTCGTATTCACACTATACGTACCGGTAAGCCACCGGCAGGCAACGACACGTAAAATATTCTCGAGAAAACTAGCCGGTCGGGACGGCGACGGTACGTTTCCGGTGCGGTGTAATGTGAATACGTCCATTGCTTTCAATGTAAGAATATTTTACGGGTCTTTGACGGTACGGTAACGTGGTGGTGGCGGTACGTATAGTGTGAATCGCGCCTTAAAGAGTGTCCTTCGTCGGAACTCAAAAATCGAAACTAGCAGACTATAAAAAAGTCCGCAGAAAGTCTTGGAGATACACTCCATCGACATGAATGTAAAGGCGATTCTAGCTTACTGGACAACATTGTGCTCGTACAAAGACTAAAAATATTGAAGCTGAAATAAAAAAAATAAGCAAGCGGCGAGAACTGTTGTAAACACCAAGCTTTAATTTAACTTTTACAGTAAAGTAAGTTATAACAAAATTGCTTATTAGACTAGATTGTACGAGGGTGAATCAAGTATGAACCGGAAAGCGCATTATAGGTAAAGGGAGTGGCGTGACATCTCGATATATGTTAGGTTGTCCAGAGGAGGGGGGGGGGCTAATCGGTTCAGCGCGGCCGATTAAATGAGCTGTTGTTAGCATCATGTCTAAGCAAGGGGAGCATACATCTGTTCCGCAACGGGTTATTATCAAATTTTTGAATTGGGAGAGCGTATAACCGTCCTAAATTTTGTGTCAGTTATCTGCACAGATTTAAGGAGCCAAGTGTACGACTGACACAAAAAAAAATCGGACGGCCGAGAGACCTGGAGAGACAACACCGCAGAAAACCAAGACCCCTCTTACCACAGGAAAAGCTCTTGCAACGGTTTTTTGTGATTTCGAGATTATTCTTCACGCGTGCCGCAAAAAATTTCTGCGTTCTACTACATGCAGTGAAACTATTCGAAGTAAGATTCTGCTTCATGAGAACGCTCTGCCACACAGAGTGGCGTTAACTGAAGAAAAATTGCACGAAATGCATTGGGAAATACTTGAACACTCGCCTTGCAGTCCTATTATTATACTAAATATCCACATATTTGAGCCACTCAAAGAACAATTGGGAGGTCACCACTTTTGGGACGACGAAAATGCACAATTAGTTGCTAACATGGCCAGTTTCATTGTTTGATGAAAGAATTAAAAAACTTTTATTAACTGATATACACAGTGTGTTTAACAAATTAAAAAACCCATTTCTTGTTGACTTAAAAAGTAGCGGCTGTTATTAATTAAAGTTCTAAATTAAAGAAAACACTTTTAGGGACGCCAAAATAGCCGCTTTGGAAAAAACGAGCCAAGAAACTGAGAAGATAATAGCCGAGGCGAGAAACGAGAAGATTCGTCACATGGACGAGGTTCACGCTGCTCAAAAGAAAGTTGCTGATTTGGAATCCAGGTGAGCAAATAATTTCTTCTCTCTTTCTGTTACAGCACTTGGCTATATTTAATGTGATCGATAGCTTTCCTTAGCGGAGTTGATAACAGTCTGGTAGTTGATGGGCATTCCTCACCCCTACAGGGTGAATTACTGTTTATTTGATACAACATAAGCCATATTTTAAACAATTTTTATTGATTTTCGCTTGTGGCACTCATATCGCCGTAACATTTTTTCCCGCCTCGGTACCCCTATCTGACTGCTCCTCCTTTCGGAATCGTACAATTACATGGAAAATGGAGAAAAACCGGCAAAAATCACCTTTTTAATGTACCTCGGATGGCCACCAAAGTGTTCAGGGGTTTATTCGATAAACTGGAAATTTTTCAAAAATATTCTCCCGTGTGTGGTCAAGTATGGTTTTTTACCCAACTCCAGCACGGCGAAAGGAAGGGTAATGTTTTTCGATTGTTGTATGTATGTAAGTATGTTTGTGTCACGCTAGAGGCTAAACGGCTAAACCGATTTTGACAAAAAAGATGTCATTGAATTGCTACAGGAATTAACATGGCGGTCTTCAGACGCTATTTTGTCACTTCATGTAGGCTTTAAGGCATACAAATTATATTTAATTTTATTTTATTGAAATTCCTTGGGTAATCAACCCATTGCATATATCCTCTAATTTGCTGTAGTTACTTTGTAGTCCTCCCTGCTTCCACCCATCTCCCCTCCTGTCATTCCTCCCACCCTATTCAAGAACCATATTCGCATAATTTTATCAAATATAGAGCGACTTCAAAAATTATTTCTGCATACACTTTTACATTTTGTTTCCAACATCATTTTACTAGCCCCCCGCCTCTCCCTCTCTCCTCCCCGCCATCCTTATTATATTAGTTATAGCTATAACTTTCACAAATATAAAGCGATGTCAAAAGTTCTTTCTGCACACGCTTGAAGACTTTTTTTCAACATCATTTTAGTGGTTTCCCCCTTCCTCTCTTTTCCTGTCCCTCCTTATTAGTAATAGTTGTAGCTATACCTTTCACAAATATAGAGCGATTTCTAAAAATTCTTTCTGCACATTCTTTAAGACTCTTTTTCCAACATAATTTTACTAGTTTCCCCCTTTCTCTCCATTTCTTCTCACCACCCTCCTTATTAGTAATAGTTGTAGCTATACCTTTCACAACTTTAGAGCGATTTTCAAAATTCCTTCGGCACACGCTTTAAGATATTTTCGACACCATTTTACTAGTTCCCTCCTCCCTCTCTCCTCCCTCACCCTAACTCAATAGAAGGTAACACTGTTCGCGTCCGTAGAAAATCTACACGTACTTTTTGGGTAAAGCTAAATGAAATTAAATGCATTATTTATTTTTTTTAAATAAAAATAGTGAATCTATAAAAATATTTGCCCTTTCACTTTTTGCCAGTTCTTGAACTGCTAGATTTTTGAAAATATTTTTTGTTTGTTGTACCGTTTTCGAATTTGGAAGAAAAATATACGAAAAGGCTCAAAAAACCCAAGAAAATAAGAAGAAACGATCTCACGTTTTCAAATCTTCAATAATATTCAATTAATGGTTTTTGCTTTTATGTAGAAGGCGCTAATGTAGTGTGCAGTTAACATTTGGCATGGCGGTCTAAAATAATTAAAAACTTATAAAATTATGAAATTTTGCAAATATCCTTTTAAATACAAATGCAATATTAAGAAGATTTATTTCATGTTAAAGAGGAGAAAAAGATCTGTAAAATGACTATGTATGCCATTTTCTAATTATTGCAGAATTTTTTTTAACCAAAAATATTTAAAAAGATGCAAAAATTTAAACAAAAATGCCAATTACTTTTATGCAAAAATTATAAAATCTTTAAAACCGTATGTTACTGCTCGACAAAAGTTTGTCTGCACCATTGACTTCTTTAAACCTAATAATAAATTAACAGTTTAGCTTTATCAAAAAGGGTGCTAATATAGTAATCTTAACAAACCAGATCTAAAAAATCTTAACAAACCAGAACTAAAAAACTTATCTTATTAAAATGAAAAAAAAATCGCATATGTAAGGGGCATATGTCATTTTTAAGTCAATGTTTAATTTCAAGTTCCTAGGTTATTTTTTTGATCAGTTCATGTAAAAAATATTTGGCAAAAAATTATACATTATACAATACGTATACGTAATAGATAAAAATTATACTTTTTTTGAGAAAATAAGTTTTTAGGATAAGCAATAGTTGATTTAAATTACCTTTAAATCGGACCAATTAGAGCCCCAACCCAGCACAAGTTGGTTACAGAGAGCACAACAAAAATGTTCAGAAATGCAAAGATATATGAAAAAAATTAAATATTATCCGCTTTTTTTACACTTATGAGCTGAAAACAATTTATTGTAAATAGTGCCCGACAAATTGGATTTTATCTTTTATCGGTCTACAATTTTACGTTCTGTGATTTAAAAATATCAGGTTGGGTTATTTTAATTATTTTTTAATTTATAATTTTGCATTATTACCATAAAAGGATAGAAATAAATACACACAAATTTATCAAGATTTGGAATTATACATAATTTGGTGGGTGTATTGTTTTCACAAATTATGTATTTAATTACTCATGTGATCTTAAAACATCTCAACTTTTAATGATTGATTAAATTGATTACATTTAAGTAAAAAACAAACAATAAATTGACTAGTAAAAAGGTGCCATCGCTATTAAAAATGTATACGATAGTAGTACTATTTCACTATCACAGTTTTTGCTTTAACTCAACTATATTTTGTGTCTTTCAAAAATCAACGAGTGCCCAAAAGTACATTTTTTGTCCGGCAGTTTGGGGATAAAAGTTTAAATTTTTATTCCTGGGAAATACCTTTGCCCATAATAACCTATAGATCAATAGAGCAACTGATGTCGCATAGTCATATAATTGCTTATAAATGTGTGAGCAAAACTTAGCCAAAAACACACAAAAAATAGCGTATATACCTTGTGATAATAGTAAATTATATACCAAGGAATCAGAAGTGGCACTTTTTCTCTCGAGGCAAAAAGTTTGTGGGAAGGGAGGGCTACAATTACAAAAAACAAAAGAACACTTTTATCTCGAGGTTTATACGTTATTTTTCGCACTTTTTAGTCTATTTTCGAAGTTTTTTTAAAAATTTTTTGGTGTTTTTAGGTTTTGACGTTTTTTTTTGGATTTTTACTATTTATTTCAGATCAGTCACTTTTTATCCAGATTTTTGTTTATAACTTTTTGTCCCGGAAATAATTTATCCCTCAAAAAAGGGATGAAAAAAATGTTTATAAACTTTTCGTCTCAATATTGAAAGTGCCACTTTTATCCCTTGGTAAATCTTACTGTTCGTTCTTGGTTTTTATTAATTGGTGTAAAATACAAATCAATAAAGGGAATTAAACTCAACTCAAAAACAATTAAATATAAAAACAAAAGATAAATGGGTTACAAAGGTAAATTTAATAAAAACCTTTTTTTCTACCCCTGATTTATAATCATAAATCTAATTAGGTCTAACGACTTGTAGAAAAAAACAACTCAATTTTTTAACTTATTTATCTTGCTATTTTTTAACCTGCTTAAACTCTGTGTCCTGGAAAATTTTAGCTCACACATATACTATACTATAGTAGTGTGAGCTATGGTGATCCTAATTTTTTTTCATAGTGATGTTTATCTTTATTAAGGCAATATTATTGACCGTCTAGGGACCGGTTTACACTCTAATCCTAATACAAATTGTGCAATATTGTTGACCGTCTAGGCTTAGCATTGAAGGTTGCAAAATGATTCAGCAAAATATTGAACAAGTTTAAATTTAATTGCGCAATATTTTCTTCTTTGGCGTATAGAGTTAATATTATACAATATTGTTTAGTCAACTTTAGATGTTCAAAGACTCGTGCTAAAATATTGACGTTTATGAGCTGTCAATAATATTGCACGATATATATTGATTCTTTAAATTCAAGAGGTCATTCAATAATATTGCACAAAAAAGATATTGTGCAATATTATTGTAGGTCTAGGGACCGCCTAATATGGTCTACAACATTAGGTCCGAAAATATTAACGTTTATGAGTTGTAAATATTGATCGTTTAAATTCAAGGAGTCATTCTATGTCTGGGGGCCGACTAAGGGCCACCTTCCGAGCTCTAATTAGATTCCAATTTCACCCCAAAGAAGCCAAAGTTTTGGAAGTATTTTTTTTCAAAACGCACATTGGTTAAGCCAAATATTCTTCCTGTTGAGTCGTATAGAATTAATATTGTGCAATATAGTTTTGGGTAGAAGGACTTGTGCTGCTGATTGACGTTTATAAGCTGTCAATATTATTGTACAATAAATATTTATCATTTGAGTTCAAGGCTTATTCAATAATATTGCACGAAAAAGATATTGTGCCTTAGCGACATAAAAGTTAAGTTTTCACCAAGTTTCGGGAGAAAGCAAAAAAGTTGTGCGAGATAAAAATCAAAAACTGGTTTTTTCGATGTTTCTTGGAAAATTTTATGTAATGTAAAAAAAATGGTGTACAAATGTTGTAGACCTCTTTATGTAACTTTTGTAATTAACTTTTTCAATAGGATGTCTAGTTTCGCTTAAAACCTTAAAAACTCATTATCCACTTTTAAAAGTTTATCCCAGTAATCAAGATCAAGTCTTAATTTATTTTTCCGTTTGGCTACGATATATTTTCTTTTTTTTTTCAATAGTTGTCATGCATTTATTAATTCTATTCCTTCCAAAAGGTCTAAATGTCCGAAAAACCGAGCTTTTGAATGAGAAAATGTCATAAAATCCCAACTTTTTTAGGGCATTTTGAGCTAAGAAGTCTGTATTAAAGCTAATTCACTGGTATTAGATTATTTACACTGTGGTTCTGGTGTAATCTGACAAAATATTGTTGTTTCGCAGACGCCTCGAGTATTTAATGACTTCCATCTCCGACAATGGTGGATCTGTAAATCCCCTTGAATTCTGTTCTGAGTAAGCATTGTTTCTGTCTCAATCAGTAAGATAAAATGAAATAAACATATTCTTCCAACTGGTTGTGGTTATTGAATCTTATTTGACTGGCTGTATATAAACTCACAATTAGCGAATTCCCGTGTCATTGCGTTGTAAAATTTTGTATAAAAGCATATGTTATTAAGCTCAAGACATATCTGTATAAAATCGTTATGTTACACGGTATAGTGCGGTTCAGTAAATAACAGATATTTACAAGGTGATTCAAAGCTTAAACAAAATCTAATTTTTTTACGTGCTAATACTGAGAAATTAATTTTGACCAAATCATATATATTTATGTATTTAGAGTGCGAATTTGAAGAAACGCTCGGACACGTCGATTTTGTTTGCGAGGGGGACACTTTTTGGGTATTTAGAGTCCGAATTTGGAGAAACGCTCGAACACGTCCATTTTGTTTGCGAGTAGGACACTTTTTGGCTATCTTGAAGTTTTTGTCGCACGAACCCCCTTCGAGGGGTATACTTTACCCCTATATTTTGAATAGGGAAAGTGGGTCTAGTGATACCTCGTTTTGAAGCTCTCTTGAATATCTTTACAACCGTGTAAAAATTTCGAAAATCCATCGATCGAAAGTTTGAAGGCAATTTTCTCAAAAGCTAATAGATAGATTTTTAAAATTTTTACACGGTTGTAAGGACATTCAAAAGGCCTTCAAAACAAGGTATCACTAGACCCACTTTCTTTATTCAAAAAATAGGGGTAAAGTGTACCCCTCGAAGGGGGTTCGCGCTACAAGAATTTCAAGATAACCAAAAAGTGCCCCCCTCGCAAACAAAATCGACGTGTCCGAGCGTTTCTCCAAATTCGCACTCTAAATACCCAAAATGGCCTATGTTTCGATGTTCGTGAAACACCCTATATGTAATATTAAATTTGACGTTTTTTAATTAAAATATAACACCTTATAAACAAAGTAGGTTCATATCATGTCGTCTAAAGCCAAACACCAGTATTTACTAAAGGGTCTAAAATGCTAGGTTTAAAAGTCTGAAAGAGATGTTGGTTGAAGGTTTAACTTATTTTTTCCTTGGATGTAGTAGTTTTTAATATTTATGTAATTTGTGTATTTGCGAGTAGGCCATCTTTTTTTGTTGTAGCAATGACATTTTATCCATACAAAACTTAAAAATAAATAAAAAAATATACAATATTTTGGTATAAAAATGGCAGCCGTATTTAAACCTCCAAACGTCGCTGGGAGATGTTGAATAAAACTGGAGTAAGTCAGAGTCACCTGTCCGCTATATTTTACATCCTAATTATTTGGACAAGTTAGCGATGATTAAACCGATTTTCAATTGTTTTGGTTCGGTTGAAAAAGGATTCTAATATATTTAATACGGTAATGCATCTACAGAGACAATTTTAAGTTATTTATGTATTATTTAGCTTTGAAAATTTTTGTATATAATTTTTTTATCGATCATGAATTATTTCTATAATTTTTGGAACTTTAAACCAATCTTCGGAGTAGGGTGGTACTACAATTTGACACTATTTCATATTATAAAATTTTATTATAAAATTTTGGTTTAGTTTTTTATTTTTAAAGTTAATTTGAATTATTGTGAGACCAAACTCACTGGGAAATGCTTAATGCTTAATTGAACGTTAGCGTGAACCAAGTCTTTGCAGTTATTTGACCTGTAAGTATGAAAAAATACACTTAAACCGGTCAAGGTTAAGTCTATAGACTCATTATTTAGGCCCTTGTTTAAGTTCTAAGTTTTAAGAACTTAGTAAATACTGGTGAAAGAGTTATTTATTTAAAAAAAAATTAAACCCGTCAAATTAAACCGAAAGCATTTAGAAGGTATTTATTGTTTTAAACGAATTGCTCGACATCTAAAGAATAACATTTAATCCCATCGCGGCTATCTAGATTGAAAAAAAAAGTTTTTTTAATTTTAATCCTATCAAAATTTTACATACAGGGTATTATTGGACACAGAATCTTAACAGAACTCCAAAACTGAAAAAATATTCGGGATTTTTCGTTTCAAAAGTTTCCGGCGAAAGTCACGCGACCTGTCAAAAACGATTAATTCTGCCCTAATATTGGAAAATGTATGTTTTTATCTTAAAAATTGTAGAAACGGAAAAACCACCCTGGAGAAAGACAACTGACCAACGGCAAAAACACGTTTCATGTGTCAATCCATTGTTGCAACTATCTAAAATAACTCACATCGATTTGAGACAAATTGACCTCTTCTTCACCCCTTTGACGGCGTGGCGGCTGACTTTATGAACTACGTACTCCAAAAAGCTCCTCTTGACATTTTAAAACAGGGTCACCGTTGAATTTCCAACTTTAAAAAGTAAAAACGTTACGTTGTTTTCAAATTCATTTTGAATCATCTTGTAAATCAATTAATTAACAATGAAGGTCGTTTTCATCCAATCATCAGATTAAAAACAAACTGAGGATGATATAATAAAAACTCGTTTACAAGTGTGTTAGTTTAAAAACACTTGCGTAGAAAATCAACAATATTTAAAACACAAAGTGACAAATCGAACAGTGAATCTATCTAGTGCCTACAAACAGTAAAAACTGAACCATGTTTTGGTTAATAGCGTTACCAATAATAGCAGTTTTGTTTTGGTTGGCATTCATTCGTCCATTAAGTTACTGGACAAGAAAAGGAGCTAAACAAAGTAAGCCATGGCCTATTGTAGGCGACAACTGGCAAAATTTGTTGGCAAAAAAAAGTTTTGCTGAAATCGTCATATGGCTCTATAAAATGCACCCAAAAGAAAGATATTCTGGCTTTTATCAATTTAACAATCCGGTATTAGTTATTAGAGATCCGGAATTGATCAAGCAGATGACTGTCAAGGATTTTGATCACTTTACTGATCATTTTAGTTTTGTAGACGCATCCGTTGATCCCCTTTGGGGAGGAAATCTATTTGCACTAAAAGGAAACGCGTGGAGAAACATGAGGTCAACTTTGTCAGCATCTTTTACCAGTAGCAAAATGAAGTTTATGTTTGACTTAATTAACGAAGCTGCAGAAAATTTTACTAAGTATTTTGACGACAAAAGTGAAGATATTATTGAACTCGAAATGAAAGATGCTTGCACTAGATTAACAAATGATGTGATTGCTTCGGCGGCTTTTGGAATTAAAGTTGATTCACTTAAAGAACAGGATAATGAGTTCTACCTCATGGGAAAACAGGCCACTAATTTAGGTGGTCTTAAATCCACATTAAAATTCTTTTTATTGTTCATTTCACCGAGACTTGGCAAAATATTCCAATTGAAATTATTTGACAAGACTGTTGCTAGGTTTTTTAGAAATTTGATCGACCAGACTATAGAATTACGTGAATCCAAGGGAATTGTTCGACCAGATATGATAAACCTTCTTTTAGAGACCAGAAAAGGTGTAAAAACAGAAGAAAAAGCTGTGGAATTAGACACTGGGTTTGCCACAGTTCAAGAATCAGATATTTTGATCAATAAATCAAAAACCAAACTTAATCTTACAAACGAAGAAATAACGGCTCAAGCGTTGATTTTCTTCTTTGCCGGATTTGATACTGTATCTACAGCGATGTGTTTTGGCTCATATGAATTGGTAAGAAACCCAGATATTCAACAAAAACTTCGCGAAGAAATTCATCAAACATTAGAGGAGTGTAATGGCAAACTAACGTACGAATCTCTACTGAAAATGAAATATATGGATATGGTTGTTTCCGAGATATTGAGAATGTGGACGCCAGCTCTTGCAGCTGACAGAGTCTGCGTAAAACCTTACGTTATTAAGCCAACGAGACCTAATGAGGTACCGATCCATTTAGATGTCGGAAACACCATTTGGCTTCCATTGCACGGCATTCACCATGATCCTACTCACTGGCCTGAACCTGAAAAGTTTATTCCCGAGCGTTTTTCAGATGAAAACAAGCACAACGTCAACCCCTACATCTACATGCCATTTGGTGTGGGTCCACGCAACTGTATAGGATCCAGATTTGCTTTGTTAGAATTCAAGGCTATGTTGTTCTACCTTTTGGCGAAATATGAGATCGTACCCACAAAGAAAACTGAAATTCCGATTAAGCTAAATCGGACGGGTTTTCAACATACGGCCGCAAATGGATTTTGGTTTGGATTACAGCGTATTAAAAATTGATGATATTGTTAAAATATCTGCCAAGAGGTTCCACATTTATTTTTTAGTTGAGATTTTAGGGTTAACCATTATTTTTCTAATGTACATAAGTTCGATATTAATTCATTAATTTATAGTTTAAATTAGAAAAGTTGTAACATTTTTCTTGTGAAATGTTTAGATTTTAAGTTTTGCATATAGAATAAAATAGTAGATAACTGTTAAAGACCTTTTGTTTTTCAAAGTGTTCTCCATGAAATATAATATTTTTTTGCATGCGCTCACACCGGTTCTCAAAGCTGTAATTCCACTCGTTTGTTGGTACTGTCATTCTTGAAGCCGTTGACTGCTTCCTCTGGCGACTGAAATCTTTGACCACGCAGTCCATTATTGATTTTTGGAAAAGTATAGAAATCGTTGGGTTTTGGGTCGGAACTGAATGGAGAATGGTCCAACAATTCGGCGTTTTATTGGGTTAAAAATTCATTGGTTTTTCGTGCTTTGTGCGAACTTGCATTATCTTAATAGAGGATGATTCGTCGTTCGGGGTTCGTTTTTGACGCTCAGCGATGACTTTCGGCAAGTAACAGTACTTTAATCTTCCAGAGGAATAGGGAACTTGCCCATTTTTTTTTATTTTACTAAAATGTGTGTTTCTGTATGAAAACGCATTATACCAAATATCAGCCCTTAAATCGCAATACTTATTTTACAATAAATAATTAAAGTTGGAATCGTTGACTGGTATATTCAAACACAGCAAAATGCGCGACAGCCGCTGTAACGTCACTCCTTAGAAAAATCCCGGGCCCCTTATGAGTATAACGGCCATTCGGTTTATAACTTTTTTATTTATGAATATTTTTTATTTCTGTAAAAACATTGCACTTTTTTAAGAGCAATTCAACTTTCATATTAAAGTTTATTTGTCACTTTTACTTTTTGAGATATTACATAAAGTTTATATTTTACTTTGGATTGATCCTTATTTTATTCGATTTTTAAAATTAGCGTAAAATTTCCTTTAAAATGATGTTTCACACCTAATATTTAATTTTTTTATTTTGTTAATATTTTTTTACTTTTTATAACTTCTTATTTTTTTATTTTTTTATTTTTTTTAAATAATTTAAAAATAATTTAAACCAATTCTTATTCAACAAACTAAAAAAAAAGGTAAGGTAACTAAAAACTAAAAATATAAAAAACAATAAAAAAAATAAAAAATAAAATATTAAGTGTGACATGTCGTTTAAAAAAAAATGACGCTGATTTCAAAAATCGAATAAAAAAAAGGTCATTCCATAAGAAAAATAAAAACTATAAACAACAAGTGAAATTAAAGAAAGAAAAATAAGAAAAAAGTTTTCTGCTTCGGCCGGGGATCGAACCCGGGACCTCTTGCTATCTAGGCAAACATTCCACCACTGAACCACCGAAGCCATACATAAATTTTTTTTTTCGGAAACTTCTACCTATGCAGGCTGCGGTGTCTCAATACAAGAACGAGAGACTCTCAGGGTATCAACCCGACCAAGTCATCCAACCAATCTCTAAATTCTTCTTTCCCACTGTCAAAGGTATGATAACTCAAATTAGACGTAAAGATCAACATCTGAAAGCATGAGATCACCTTTTCGTGTGTTAAAATTTCTAATCGCAAAAGGGCGATTTGCCAATATAATTATCAAATACCAAATTGCAAATAATGCAAGGACCTAAAACTATAAACAACAAGTGAAATTATTATTTTTTTTTTTTCTTATTTTTCTTTCTTTAATTTCACTTGTTGTTTATAGTTTTAGGTCCTTGCATTATTTGCAATTTGGTATTTGATAATTATATTGGCAAATCGCCCTTTTGCGATTAGAAATTTTAACACACGAAAAGGTGATCTCATGCTTTCAGATGTTGATCTTTACGTCTAGTTTGAGTTATCATACCTTTGACAGTGGGAAAGAAGAATTTAGAGATTGGTTGGATGACTTGGTCGGGTTGATACCCTGAGAGTCTCTCGTTCTTGTATTGAGACACCGCAGCCTGCATAGGTAGAAGTTTCCGAAAAATTTATGTATGGCTTCGGTGGTTCAGTGGTGGAATGTTTGCCTAGATAGCAAGAGGTCCCGGGTTCGATCCCCGGCCGAAGCAGAAAACTTTTTTCTTATTTTTCTTTCTTTAATTTCACTTGTTGTTTATAGTTTTAGGTCCTTGCATTATTTGCAATTTGGTATTTGATAAAAAATAAAAACCTTATGTAATATCTCAAAAACTAAAAGTGACAGATAAAATTTAATTTGACAGTTGAATTGCTCTTAAAAAAGTGCCTCAGGAATCTTTTTACAGTAATAAAAAATATTCATAAATAAAAAAGTTACGGGGGTGGGTCGAAAATGCACCAAATTGAAAATATATATCTTGAAATTAGTTTAAGATATCGATGTGCGGTTTTCGGCATTAATGTTTTAACAAAAATCGAGCTCGTAACATGTAGGTTAGTTTTTACTATCTCCTTTAGAAATGGGCGTTTCCTATCAAAAGTATCCAGTTTGGACCACTCTGTACCTATGTGGGTAGGTATAAATGAAAAAAATTATATCTATATATACTTACAGTACTTAGGTATTTATACTTACTTGCGAGCTTTACACCACGAACTTCAGCTTGAGAAAAATCCTCCGAATTTTTAATGTATAATGCAGTCATAAACATATCAACTCTAGGTAAATTGTCTGATTGTCTGACCATTATCAGTCTTTAACAGAATCACAAAACACTAAATCAAGAAAATTTAGACAAAACTACGTCCGGAAATAACTGAACACCACGTTCAAAGTTCCAATAAGTACAATATCAATTATTTACGATCGAGACCGAAAGGCGTGACGTCACAACCAATGGCAGCGCGTTTTAAGAACAGGTCAAGTTATTCAAATTTCAAACCTTTATTTCTCAGTTAATTTAATTGTTATTGGAATTTTTCTTTTTCTAGGAAGTTTCTTGTGATAATATCTTACGATTTTAATTATTTTTAAAGGATTCGATTTTTTGGGCAAGTTCCCTATTGCTGCTACATGACCTGCTGCTGCATCTTGGAACACCCAAACAGATGACTGGGGTTCATATGAGTAAATTCACGATTCAGCACCACTGACAACGCTGTACACGTTTTTCGAGTTTACCTTCTCAAAGCGGTCTAGAGTTTTCTGACACCAGCTTCGTTGTATTCTTCGGATTACAGATGCGGTATCCAGCCGGAAACTTTGAAATCGCCAATAAAGCCTCAATCTCGCGATATCTTACATGTCGATCTTCCGTGAGAAGCATGCGCACAGCATCGTTGTTTTCCTGGGTGACAGCCTTTTTTTGTGCACGTGGCATCGTCGTAGATTCTGACGATTTAGGAAAAAAGCTACAACTTAGCTAATTTAAAAATTATAGCGGATGACCCTGTACAGCTTTGGCAGCCATTAAGCGGTCAATAATAATACAAAATATTACGAATCGCGCAATATTATTGAGAAAAATATTGATCGAGTTTAAATTTTATTGCGCAATATTATCTTATTGAACCGTATACAGTTAATATTGTGCAATATTGTTTAGTCAACTTTAATTGGTCGAAGAAAACGGGCTCGTGCTAAAATATTTTCATTTATGAGCTGTCAATACTATTATACAATAATAATTGATTATTAAAGTTCAAGGGTCATTCAATAATATTGCATCTTTTTTGTACAATAGTATTGAATGACTCTTTATGCGGCCCTTAGAAGGTCAATAATATTACAAAATATTACGACTTGCGCAATAATATTGACCGTCTAGACTTACCATTGAAAACTCCACAATTGTTAAGCAAAAGATTAAACGAGTTTAAATTTTATTGTACAATATTATCTTATTGAGTCATATAAAGTTAGTATTGTGCAATATTGTTTAGTCAACATTAATTGTTCGAAAAAGGACTCACTCGTGCTAATATTTTACGGTTATGAGCTGTCATTACTACTGTACAATAATACTTGACTGTTTTAGGTCAAGGGGTCATTCAATAATATTGCATCTTTTTTGTGCAATATTATTGAATGACCCCTTATGCGGCCCTTAGACGGTCAATATATATTGCCCAATATTACGAATTGCGGAATATTATTGACCGTCTAAACGAATTTAATTTTTATTGTGCCATATTTTCTTATTGAGTCGTATAGAGTTATTATTGGACAACATTTTTTGGTTTTTAGAGGTCCGAAAATATTAATCGTTTGAGTACAAGGGGTCATTCAATAATATTGCACAAAAACGATATTGTATTTGTATGTAATATTATTGAATGATCCCTTAAAATTAAACGACCAATTTTTATTCTACAATAATAGTTTTTTTATTTGTCAACCACACTGTGTTTATTGTATTACAATCTAGTCAGTAAGACTAATTAGCAATTTTGTTTTAACTTAATTTACTAGAAAAGTCAGATTTAAACTTAGGGTTCACTCAACAGTTCTCCCCGCTTTGTTTGGTCTGTAACTCACAATTGTGTTGTGTTTATAGCATTATTTTGTTTTATGTAATTCACTTAGTTTACTAGCTCAAACGACTTCACTCTTTTTAGTCTTCGAACTAGCATAGTATTGTCTAGAAGCTGAATTGCTTCCACATTCACGTGCCGATGGCGTCTATCTTCATGGCACTTTGCGTACTTTATTATAGTCTCGATGAAGGTCACTATTTCGAACGTACCAAGGTGCATTCACAATGTTTCTTAATACTTTATTTTGAAATCTCTGTAAAACTAGAATGTTACTCTCTTTAGCACAACCCTATAGTTGAATACCATATGTGCATAATGGTTTCAGTATTTGTCCGTAAAGCAGTAACTTATTATGAATTGTTAAATTGGACTTCCTTCCAATTAGCCAGTTCATTTTTCTATACCTTATCTCAAGTTCTTCTTTTTTTTTTCTTAACATGTGCTTTCCGGCGCAATTTGGCATCAAGTGTCATACCTAGATATTTTGCCTGATTTGAATATAGTACGGGAATGTTGTTAATTGTTATTTGTATATGATTTATATTTTTGTGTGTAAAATCAACATGAATTGATTTGGTTTTATTTAATTTTATTCGCCACTTTGTGGTCCAACTGTGAACTTCGGTGACTGCATCCTGAAGTTTTTCTATTCATTTTTCAATAGATTTTTCTACCGTCAATAAACCAGTATCATCGGCAAATGTTGCTAAGTGACAATTTTCTGGCTTTGGGATATCGCAAGTGAATAATAAGTATAGATATGGGCTTAGGACGCTACCCTGGGGCACGCCTGCTTACATTTCTCTTAAGTTTGAGTATGAGTCTTTCTGTGTTACTCTAAAATGTCTATCAGATATGTATGATTCCAAAATATCCAAATATTGTTTTGGCAGAAACCGTTTTAGTTTAAAATTAAGGCCTTTATGCCATACTTTGTCAAATGCTTGTGCTACATCTAGAAAAACTGCAGAACAAACTTTTTCCTCTTCTAGTGCTTTTTCTATTATATTAGTAATTCTGTGTACTTGATCTATACTGGAATGCTTGTCTCGAAAACCAAATTGATGAGATGGAATAGTTTCTTGTCTTTCTATGATGGGTTTTATTCTTTTAAGCAATAATTATTCATAGAGCAGTATAAAAAAAATCCCTGAAATCGTTTCCAATACATAAAGTACTGTGTTTTGTCCACGTTCACTGTTAACCCTCACTTTTGGTATTCTTTCATTAACTTTCTCATCATATACTCCATGTCTTCTTTATCATTAGCTACAATTACTTGGTCGTCAGCAAACTGTAGTGTGTATATGGTAAATCGCTCGTTAAGATTTTTTCAAAGCCTTGTACTTTATTTTAAAATGGGTTGGAGAGATATTTTAGCCTTTCGTTACCAGGAATTCTTATGAAAGTCGATTTCCAATTTTCATTTTAGATTTTGACCCTTTTATCGCTCTTATGTATGTATGATTGATATTAGTTTGTTCTAGCACTGTCCATAATTTTTCTACTGGAACGGTATCATATGCTTTTTTAGGTCCACAAAGGTAACATGAGTCTCTATATTTCTGGCAATCCTTTTCTCAATTACTTGTTTAAGAAGTCTGCTGCTTCTGTGGTTGAACCTGAGAATTGAATTTACAAATCTGATCAACTTTACCAAAATATTTTCTGTGCTTCTGCCGGGATTTGAACCTGGACCTTTGGCTATGGAGGCCAACACCCTACCGATTTTGCCACCGAAACCTAGATAATAAAACTCCATATTGCGGTTAATGTCACAGTGTAGGAACGCTAGTTCTCAGGGTATTCACTCGACCAAGCCATTCAACTAATTTTATAAAATTTTGCTCCCACTGTTAGAGTGTGAAATCAAATTAGACGTAAGTATCAACGTTTGAAAGCATGAGATCACCTTTTTATGTGTTAAAATTTCCAATCGTAATGGGCAATAATATTTTTTTTACCAAAATTCCTCCGCCTACGTGATTATTTTCGACACATATATTTTTTGGTTGCCCTTGTTTTCAAGATTTTATTAAAAATCGTAAACAATTCCAAACCAGGGTTGAAATTAAATAACAAAAATTATAAAAAAAAGTTTCCTGAGCTTCGTCAGCGATTTGAACTCGGACCTTTTTATAGTTTTTTGTTCTTTAATTTCACTCCAGGTTTAGAATTGTAGTTTACGGTTTTGAGTAAAACGTTCACACCAAGAGCAAGCAAAAAAATATATGTGTCAAAAATTCCCACTTAGGCGGGAGGAATTTTGGCAAAAAAAATTATTATTGCCCGTTGCGACTAAAAATTTTAACATATAAAAAGATTCAGATTCAGACGTACGGTTTTAAGTAAACCTTGCATTGTTGGATTTTGGTTTAAAAAAATCAAAATACATTTTATCGAAAATCAAAATCCCAAACTCTGGGGGCAATTCTTCACATCCTAAAAAATCTGACAAACTTTGGCGCTTTTTTAAAGAAATAGAGACGCGACAAACTTATTTAAGTCAAATTTATTTGAGTCAAAATCTAAGGAGGGAAATATCGGTCCCTATAGTCAGCCTTGTTTAGAGAAAGACGCACCTTTCGTCCGTGTTAATTCATAAACGTCGGGAAACAAAAAAATATTGTGTGTGCTTAAGACCACACGGCAGAAGTGTAAATTTCAACAAGGCAAAATTAGTAATACTGGCCTTCAACTGCATCATCATATCGCTCGCTGAATGTTCCTCTACACAGTTAGTCGACTCGAGCCGACTTCACCCGAATGAGCGTTACATACGATACATTGACAAACATTTACAGGGGGTGACTGACAAACGTGTTTGTTTATACTGGTTTATATGTTGCATCAGGGCTATCAAACGGACGGGCCACGATCCTCCACTTTGTTGACGTCACATCGGGGGCTGATTTTTTTTGATGGTCACGTCACGACACAGTTTATTGTCTTTAAAATATTGAAGTTGAAATGACGTTTCATGAATATATTTTTTTTTTAAATAAAGCTGGCTTTGAGATTGTTTTTACTATATTCTTGCAGAACAATTTTTTTTTAAATGTATGGTTATCCTTAATTTTTCAGAGCCGCGTCATTAGCTCACATTAAAATTAAATTTAAAACAGAAGCGAATGTGACAAACACAGATGAAAAAGTCAAATACATGTCAAATATAACAGTTGGCATGCGGTACATGGCGGGTAATTTTAATTCAAAATAAGGAATGCTAAATCTTGAAGATTTTAACCTTTTAATTATCTTGCATCCTTACAAAAGTTTGGTGGAATATGAGGATGGTGTCCGAGAATGTTTCATGGAAATCTGTAGTGCCATTTTGAAAATATCATAAAAAAACCCCCGGAGAACAGCTGATTTTTTCAGGGTCGTGGTCTGTATTTTGTTGTTTGCCTTGGTGATTGATGTCACTCACCGCTGACAACATAAATTATTTAAGTGAAACACCAGTGAACTTGGCAAGAAAACAACATAACCAAAAAATGTGATTTTTAGTGACTTTGATTTTTGGACTTTGATGGGTTTGTCACGTCTTTATTTCTTTAAAATATGTCATGCATACAGGAAGCACCATGCAAAAATGTGGTATACAGGGTAATTCAAAAGTAAGCAGCATTCTTTCGGTGGCGTAATCCTTGCATGAAATTAAGGAAAAAAGTTCCTATTAATATGGGCCCGAAAGGATTCCTTAGAGAACTACGCTTCTTTGAATAGGACACCTTAAATTAATAATTTTGTAAATTCAAAATTTTTAAAAAATATGTGACGCCTATATGCGCGGGACGGTAAGGGTAAAAACTACTAAAAACATCCCTTTTTCTTTTACTCTTTAGGTTATTATAATTTGGTTCAGAAATTATAAAATTCTAGAGTTGAAAAAGGTACTCCTACTTCAAGTCGGTAGGGCGTACCGTTTTTTGGAAAATTTACTTTGAACATTTTCTGATTTGCGTATATTTATTGATGAGAATTAATATGCATTACCGTAGAAAAAAAAATATATTTACTAATATTTTATTGAACAAATTAGAGAAAATGTTCAAAATTATTACCATTAGTGTCACGATAAGTTGCTGGTCTTTTTATTAGATTACGTTGCACACGTGATAGAATTCGTCTTTAAAGTACCCTATCCAAAGGGGCGTCGCTCCCTGAGGAAGCATTTTCCGACCCATATTAATAGGAACTCTGGCCTTATTTCCATGCAAGGATTACGCCCCCGAAACATACCGCTTTCTTTTGAATCACCCTGTATATGGCTAAAAGCGCCATCTGCTGCAGAGATATTGATTGAAATTCAATACTTAAAAAAAAACAACATTTAAACACAAAGTTTACGAGTTATCCTGTAAAATGTCATCATGTTTATTTAGTATTCAACAAAACTAATCTAATCAGAATGAAAACAATTGTGCGGCCAATACGATCAAAAGTTGTTTAATTCTATGTTAGTTAACTTCGGTAAATTATTTAATTTTAATTGTGGTTATAACTTGGATATAAACAATTTAAAGTAAACGATGTTTTGGATAATAGCAATATCAGTGATAGCCGTTTTATTTTGGATAGCGTTTATTCGTCCACTAAGTTTTTGGCAAAGAAAAGGAGTCAAACAAAGTAATCCATGGCCGCTTTTCGGGGACAACTGGACAATTTTTTTACGAAGAAAAAGTTTTTCTGAATTTGTCGTGTGGATATACAACATGCATCCAACTGATAGATATTTTGGTGCGTATCAATCCCACAGTCCGATTTTAGTTATTAGAGATCCAGAGCTGATTAAGCAAATTACTGTCAAGGATTTTGATCACTTTACTGATCATCTTACTTTTGTAGACGTCTCAATCGATCCTCTATTTGCAGGAAATCTATTTTCCTTGAAAGGAAACGCGTGGAGAAATATGAGAGCAACTTTGTCGCCATCTTTCACTAGTAGCAAAATGAAGGTCATGTTTGACTTGATTAATGAAGCTGCAGAAAATTTTACAAAATATTTTGACGACAAAAGTGACGATATAATTGAACTAGAAATGAAAGATGCTTATACAAGATTAGCAAACGATGTAATTGCCTCAACGGCTTTTGGAATTAAAGTTGATTCGCTAAATGAACAGAATAACGAGTTTTACCTTATGGGCAAACAGGCAACGAGTTTAAATGATTTTAAATTTACTCTAAAGTTCTTGTTACTTTTCTTTTCACCAAAACTAGGCAAATTGTTGCGCCTGAAATTTTTTGATGAGAAGGTTACAAGTTTTTTTAGACACCTGATCGACCAAACCATAGAAGTACGCGAATCCAAAGGAATTGATCGACCAGATATGATCAACCTTCTTTTAGAAACCAGAAAAGGTGTTAAAACAGAAGAAAAAGATATTGAACTAGACACTGGATTTGCGACAGTTCAAGTATCAGATATTTTAAACAGTAAATCAAGAACCAAACTTAATCTTACAAACGAGGACATAACGGCTCAAGCGTTTATTTTCTTCTTTGCCGGATTTGATACTGTATCTACAGCGATGTGTTTTGGTTCATATGAATTGGTCAAAAACCCAGAAATTCAACAAAAACTTCGTGAGGAAATCCATGGAACCTTAGAATTGTGCAATGGCAAATTGACGTATGAAGCTTTATTAAAAATGAATTATATGGACATGGTTGTGTCCGAGATATTAAGAATATGGACACCTGCTCTTGCTCTTGACAGAATCTGTGTAAAACCGTACGTTATCCAACCGACAAGACCTGACGAGGTACCGATTCGTTTAGACGTTGGTAGCAGCGTTTGGATTCCTGTGCACGGTATACACAGAGATTCCGCTTATTGGCCTGAACCAGACAAGTTCATTCCTGAGCGTTTTTCAGAAGAAAACAAACACTCCATCAACCCTTACACTTATATGCCATTCGGTGTAGGCCCACGCAGTTGCATCGGTTCCAGGTTTGCGTTGTTAGAAATTAAGGCTATACTGTTCCATCTTTTGTGGAAATATGACATCGTGCCAACAAAGAAAACCGAAATTCCGATAAAACTAAACAAGGCAAGTTTTCAACATAATGCAGCCAATGGGTTTTGGTTTGGACTACGGCGACGTATTCAAAAGTGATATTTTGAATCTGACTTTAAATTGTGTATGTGTTCCAAAGGTTTAAATTTGTAAATATATTATTTTATTATCTTTTCGCATTTTCTATCAATAAATTATCGATTTAGAGATAAGTGATTTTTGTAAAAAAAATCTAATCTATATTTATAGATCTCAAGCCATTGTTTCTAATAAATAATCTGTAAATGAATAAAAAATATATTTTTGTCTGGGTGCGTTTCTATTAGGTCTTGAAAAAAACTTTTACTTATTTTAGTATAAAAGATATTGTGCCATTTTTTGAAATGACAATAACCACTTATAACTCATAGATCTATGTTTGTGAGTTAGTTGTCAGTTAGCCTATATTATACAAATTAAAATTTTTAATGTGGGTTTAAGTATTTTAAAATTATTTTAAAACACCTATTTGATCTAAGGACAATGATTATTGTAAAACAAGCTTTAGAGCTTACTCTACGATAAGTGTGCTTAATTTGGTCAGTTTAACCTAAAGTATCTTAAAATAATTAAGGTTACATTATATCCCCTTATTAAGATTATTAATTAAAAATTAAGATGTTCATATGATTTTTTTTGTCATAATAGACCCAAGGTGTTATTATATTATATAATTTTTGGGTCCATTTTTTTGGGGCCTAAACAGTGGCGTACCATTATTATACTGTGTTTTTTAAATTTCAAAAAAATATCCAGAGCAGTATCACAGATATAAATAAAAAAAATGATTTTTTGAAAATCCCGAACAATTAAAAATTAAGACGTTTAGGGCATAATATGTTCATATGATTTTTTTTGTCATAATAGATCCAAGAATTACCTTTTTAAATATTAGCATGTTACTCAATAGCATCCTGTATATAGATCACTTTTTGACTGCATAACATTTTTTTAAGTACTCTACCATCTAATATTATCTGTATACAGTGCGGACCTAAATGGACCCACCACCCTTCTAACTTTTGAACAAAAAGAGATATCGATTTCTGGAATAAGGCCTTTTTAATGGGACTTTTTTTGTCGATATTTGAGCAGCTAAGTGACAGTTATGTCAAGCTAACCTAATGTCAAAAATTTGATATAACATTAAATTTTATAATTGAAATGCGGGGCATGTAATCCCTCTTTCGAACTGCTTTCGAAAGATACAGTAAATCTTCGGTAATCCGGATTAATAAAAACCGAGGCAATCCGGATTAGTGAAATATCCGGATTATTGGGATCTTTATAAAAACTATAAAAATGCACCAAATACACATTGTTCTAGCATTTAATAACCAAAAAATGTAAAAATTTACTAACACAAAAAATAAAAGAAAAAGAACATTCACACGCAGTTCTTACACCTACCGACATAAGAACGACAACGAAAATATTGCAAATAAATGGTTTGCATTATTGTAACATGTAACGTGTCGATACGGATATCGGTAAATGTTAATAAGACTAACAATTAGGACTTATGAAACTAAGATGTAATAAAATCTGTAAGGTTTAGAAGAAATTATCGAAGAACACATTATCCGGACTATGAAATACATAAGATATCCGGATTATAGAATGCATAATGTAAATAAGTAATATTTAAATTTTGTCCGGATTACTGGAAAATCCGGATTAGTGGAGTTCGGATTAGCGAAGCTCTACTGTATTTTGATTCTCTATACAACACATTTTAAATTTTTTTAATCGTTTTAATTTCCTAGGAGATTAGGTTATTTTTCTTCGCGGTCGACTAAAAAGAGTAAATTTTTTATTAAACCAAAAATTTTAATTGATTTATTTTATTATATCATTATCATCATCTTCTAAATTATGTCAGAACCTAAAAATAAGTTTACTAGGAATGTATCAGATCCGTCATGGATCCATTTATTTATGTTTAAATTTAAAATAAACAAAAAAAGTTTTGAAAAAATGATTACACAGCACAATTTTCTTATTTAAATTTTTTAACTTATTTTTAGGTTCTGGCATAACTTAAAAGCATAAAAATTCAATTTATGATAAAATAAATCAATTAAAATAATTTTCTTTGCTTGATAAAAAATTGACTTTTTTTAGTCGACCGCGAAGAAAAATAAACATATTTTAAATGTGTTGTATAGAGAAAACCTTTCGAAAGAGGTAGGTAGGACATTAGGTTAGTTTGACATAACTGTCACTTAGCTCACATCTCCTCAAAAAAACTTCCATCAAAAAGACTTTTTAGTAGAAATCGATATCTCTTTTTGTTAAAAAGTTAAAAGGGTAAATTGATCATTAAGTCATAGCTACAATCTTTCGTAGGAACCAGATTAATAAAACTTAAGGCGATATAAAGACGAGTCATATCTTGGCTTATTCTAAGACTAAAAGTGAATATAAACATAGGTTAGGAAATGTTTAGTTACGGAGCTACAGGGTGTTGAAGTTTTAGAGATTTTCAGTTTTTTTGAGATATTTAGCTCAAATTTGAGATACAGATTACGCTATAAAGTTAACATGATTAAACAAGGCAACTGGTTTTAAAAATAGTCAGAGTGATATTTTGTCAGGGGTTATGCCCCTTTTTCACCCCGAATTTTTTTGCGGTGCCCGGCTGGTGAGTTCGTTTTGGTTGGTGGTTTTTGGTTTCCTTGGTTTTTGCTGCTACCGTTATCGAGTAAAAAAATAAAAATTTAAATTTAGCATATGTATTATAAAAAATTGTTTTAATTTTTTTTTTCATAACGGTAGCCGATTGTGACAAATCAAAAAGTTTCTTAACAAAGCAGGACTATTTTTTTGTATTTTACAATCCACCAGTGGCGGATCATAAGAAAATTCAGGGGCAGGTATAATTTTAACGCCCTGTAGCTCCGTAAATAAGCGTTGGCGGACTTATGCTCATATAAATTTTTGTCTTAAAATAAGCCAAAGAATTAACGTTTTTCGTTTGTCCACCTACTGATGCCTCACCCTGTATAGGTAAAAAAAAATTGTATTTTTTTCAAGTTTTGTTTTTATCAATGTTTTCGTATAATACAGTATTTACATAGCAACCTGTATAATTCGTAAATCATTCTCTACTAAGTATGTTTTCATATAATCTTTATAATCAAAAAAGTGCGGCTAATATAATCATTAATTATTCACAACTGGTTAGTTTAAAAATAACTGTGTGAGCGTAAACAACAAATTCAAATGCAAAGGTTCTTGAAAATTGAACAGTGAATCTAGTGACTTCAGAGGGTTAAAACTGAACCATGTTTTGGATAATAGCCTTACCAGTGATAGCTGTTTTGTTCTGGTTGGCGTTTATTCGTCCATTAAGTTACTGGACAAGAAATGGAGTCAAGCAAATTAAACCATGGCTTTTTGTAGGCGACAATTGGCCAATTTTGTTAAGATTAAAAAGCTTTACAGAAATGATCATATGGGTTTACAACATGCATCCCAAAGAAAGGTATTCTGGTTTTTATCAATTTCACAATCCAGTATTAGTTATTAGAGATCCAGATCTGATCAAGCAGATCACTGTCAAAGATTTTGACCACTTCACTGATCATCGTACTTTTGTAGACGCATCCGTTGATCCTCTTTGGGGAGGAAATTTATTAGCACTGAAAGGGAACGCATGGAGAAACATGAGAGCAACTTTGTCAGCATCTTTTACTAGTAGCAAAATAAAATTTATGTTCGGCTTAATTAACGAAACTGCAGAAAATTTCATAAAATATTTTGATAATAAAAATGAAGACATTATTGAACTAGAAATAAAAGATACTTACACCAGATTGACAAACGATGTAATTGCTTCAACGGCTTTTGGAATTAAAGTTGATTCGTTAAAAGACCAGGATAACGAGTTTTACCTTATGGGAAAAAAAGCAACTAGTTTGAATACGTTTAAATCTACTATAAAGTTTTTAGTATTTTTTTTATCACCGAAACTTGCGAAACTACTCCAAGTAAAATTATTTGACAATGAAATTATAAGGTTTTTTAGAAACTTAATTGATGAAACCATAGAAGTACGTGAATCAAAAGGAATCGTTCGACCAGATATGATTAATCTTCTTTTAGAAACCAGAAAGGATGCTAAAACAGAAGAAAAAATGGAATTAGATACTGGATTTGCCGCAGTTCAAGAATCAGGTATTTTGATCGACAAAGCAAAAACCAAACTCAATCTTACGAACGAGGATATAACTGCTCAAGCTTTTATTTTCTTCTTTGCTGGATTTGATACTGTATCTACAGCGATGTGTTTTGGTTCATATGAATTGATGAGAAACCCTGATATTCAAGAAAAACTTCGCGAAGAAATTCATCAAATATTTGAAGAGTGCAATGGCAAACTGAACTACGAGGCTCTACTAAAAATGAAATATATGGGCATGGTTGTGTCCGAGATGTTAAGAATGTGGACGCCTGCTGTTACAACTGACAGAGTATGCGTGAAACCCTACGTTATTAAGCCTACAAGGCCCAACGAAGAACCAGTTTATTTAGACGTTGGAAATGTAATATCGATTCCATTGCACGGCTTTCACCATGATCCTACTTACTGGCCTGAGCCAGACAAGTTTATTCCCGAGCGTTTTTCAGAAGAAAACAAACACTCTATCAACCCTTACACTTATATGCCATTCGGTGTAGGCCCACGCAACTGCATCGGTTCCAGATTTGCATTGTTAGAAATTAAGGCTATACTTTTCCATCTTCTGGGGAAATATGAGATCGTTCCAACAAAGAAAACCGAAATTCCGATAAAGCTAAGCAAGGCAAGTTTTCAACATACTGCAGCCAATGGTTTTTGGTTTGGACTACGGCGTATTCAAAAGTAATTTTTTGAATCTTTCACTGTTTTTACCGTAAACTAATAACATTAGTACTCAATAGACACTTATTGAAATAAAGCCATGCAATAATAGTGTCAGGTAGTATTTTGACAGATTTGCATTGCAGGCTGACAGTTGATTTTTCAATATTGACATACCCAAGTCGAATTTAAAACTAAGTCGTTTATTGATCGATAATTAAAGTCGACGGTATTTATTTCGGTTCGTATAGTAAACAAAATCCTTATGTTATAAGATTAGCTCTTATATCCCAATGCAAAACTGTCAATACGGCTGCCGCAATTATTGCATGGGTTTATTCCAATAAGTCTCTAATATTAAATTATGAATGTTTTCCAAAAGTTATGTGCATTATCTTTTTCGCATTTTCTATTAATAAATACTTTATCAATTTTAGAGATAAGTGATTTTTGTAAAGTTTTAATAATTTAGATAGAGTTTAAGCCATTGTTAGTAATCAATAATAATCTATAAATTATTAAAAAATATATTGTTGTTGTCTGGGTGCGTTTATTGGGCCTTGAAAAAAAAACTTGAGATTTTGAATTTTTTTAGTATAAGATATTTGGTTAGCTTATGTCATTTTTTGAGATTACACTAAAAATGTTTAAATGATGTTTCTATGTTTTTGAGTTAGATGTCTGTTAGTGATTATTTTAATTAATAATTTATTTAAAAAAATTCAAAGGACAGTGTAGTTTGTTATTAGTTATTTACGGAACTAGTGCGTAAAGTGATACTTTTACGCACGCTACGGCAGTTGCCCGAACGAGGCTTAGCGGAGTTCGGGCAAGCCGTCAAGGGTGGAAAAGGCACTTTCCGCAAGAGTTTAGGCACAACATTTTTCCTAGTTGCATAAGAAGCTTCTTTTTACATGTAAATATATTTGGTAAACAGCAAAAAAGGAATTTTGTTTTCATTTTTTATAAAATCGAGTTTATAAATGCTTTTTATGTCTGATTAGGCCTAAAAGTCAGTTTAAAAACTAGCCTGTAAAAGTATTTTTTTACGCACTTGATATAACAGGTGACACTGACAAGTTTATTTAATATTTATCGTTAAATTGTGCTGGAAATGAAGATTTTTAACGGCCAAGAAGCATTTTGGTCTCTGCCGAGTGTGTTATATTGTTACAAAACCAAAAAATTCGGCTTCAATTTTTATTTTTCTTAAAAATTAAATTTTTGATAGTTTTTATAATTTCTATTTGGCCCAAATAGTACCATTTTTTACAAAAAAACAACGTGCGTAAAAAAACTTTTCGCGCACGCCCAGCCAGTTTTTTACGCACGCTATGCGTGAAAAATTTTCTTTACGTACGGCATGCGGGAAGTTGAACACTCCATATTAAATTTGGTGCGGAAAAACGCGTTTCACCCTCGCAAGTAGGAAAATATTTTTTTACCCTTGCATAGGTAAGCACTTAAACGCGTTTATGGGTTTAATCTCAAAGACAGACAGAGACAAAGACAGGACAATGTGTTAGCCAAGCCTTGTTACAGTGCATTTAGGGGTTACTTTGACAGAAACTCTTTGATGAGGTTATCAAAAAGTATCTTAAAATAATTAAGATTACATTATCTCCCCTATATGCAGGGTATTATTAAATAAGATGCTAATAATATTTAATAAAGGAATCTTTGGGTCCATTTTGAGAAAAAAGCTTTATTTGAACATAATATGTCATAAACATTGAGTTGTATAAAGCCCTGAAAGGGGTATAGAAGTCAATGGTCATAAACGTCTTAACTTTAAGCATATTATTATTTTTATGATGAATAGAAAGACTGTACCCAATTTCACAAAGTCATTTAAAGCAGTATCACAGATATTAATTTTAAAAAAAGAGATTTTTAAAAATCTTTAGCATAATAGGGTGTGAAATTGGGTACAGTCTTTCTATTCATCATAAAAATAATAATATGCTACTGTTTTTTTTTAAATAAAAATTCTTTTTGAAAGTCTCCATCTTTGCTGAGCAAATGTCTCTTGCTTTTGATTATTTGAATCCATTTATTTGACTCGCTAGACTTCTTACAAGAAACAACAATTTTTTTTTTCAAAAATTCCGAGGGCAATTCCCGCACGAACGCTACTGGTTAAAATAAAAAACATGTTAGACATCAGAAAATGCCTGTGTGTGTATTAAATTTCAAAATAGTCAAAATTTTAGATCTGTCAGCCTTCAAAACTGTTGCCATTCAAAGTAGGCTCAGGCTTGATAATTTAAGAGGGCTGTGGTGTGTCAAAACATTTTAATTTTTAATTTGATAGTTTGGGTTAGTGCACAGTGCTAAGCTAAGTAAATTACTCACAAAGTCAGTAAGTCACAATTTGACACATCCATTTAAACTTTTTTGCGTTAAGACACAGCCCCATTAAATTATCAAGCCTGATCCTACTTTGAATGACAGTTTTGAAGGCTGACAGATCTAAAATTTTGACTATTTTGAAAACAACAAAATATAGGCTGACAAGAAAATAATGAAAATGTCAACCTTCGACAGTGTTGTATTTCAAAGAAGGATCGGGCTTGTTAATTTGATAAATCAAAAAGAATGAAAAAATAGGTGAACGACAGCGAACCAAGGAAACTTAGTCCATGGCGGGACGAAAACGTCCACCGGTCTATAAGGAAGAAAGACTTTTCGTCACAGTTCAACCAGACCATGCCACGGTATCGGTTTGTAACCGAAAACAATGATTTAATCAAGTATAAAAGGCAACTTCATAGGGGTATAGTCCGGTGTCCGTGGTTGACTATACCCCTATGAAGTTGCCTTTTTACTTGATTAACTCATTGTTAATTTGAGATGGCTGTGGTTAAGATTAATACAAAGCACAGCTAAGGTCACTGTATAACTTCGTGATATAGTGACCTTAAGCACAACCCCCTCAGTGAGTTATTTTTAAAAAAAAGATTTGTTGCTCTTTAAGTTGTTTTTACGTTTTTTGCTAATTTTGTATTGTTTAATCTGTGGTTTTTGTTTGTCAAGTATTATTTTGATTTTATTACAATTTTTTAAGCAAAATGGTTAATTGTTGTGTATGCAATATTTTTCAAACTCAGAACGTTACGAGAAAGATTTTGAATCGCGAATTTGCTGCTGATATAAATCTGAGACGCTTAAATCATTTAAGAAATCACAGAGAGAGGTTTGGATTACCGGAAGCAGAGTTAAATGGTGAGACTTGGCTATGCATCATTTGCGACCAGATTACGTCGTGTAATGGAAACGGGGGATAATATATTTGGGATCGAGTTTTAGTTAAACATGCAGTAGAAAACTGTCTTTTATGTGAAGAACAAACCAGAAACCGTTTGTCTTTTAAAGCATAGTCAGCAAAACCAATTCAACTGAATAGATATTGGTTCTTAATTACCTATACTTAGTTCAGTTTCTTTATTATTTTAAAAAAATACTCTAGACAGTTCATCTTGAGAGTATCTCTCACAAGATATATTTTAAAGAGTAACTATCAGTTACTCTTCAAAATGTGCCCATTTGCATAAAAAACTAGCATTTTGTAAATACAATACCTATCTACCTTTATTTTAAGACATGTGCTTAAATACCGCCCGCCATCGTGCATTAACACAACTATTTTACCTTAACATAAGATCTACACATTGTACATATAAAAAGTCATTTAATTGAAGATAAGTAACCTTAAAGTTAGGTATATATATTTAAGTGTTGCCCCGAGATATCTTGGTGGTATAGTAAAATAAAAAAATTGACAAAATATTTGACATATTTGCCTATAATTCACATCAAAACATTATCAAATAACACTATAACATACTTTGTACGAGTCTTAAATCATTCCACCGAAGCCCAACGCCCATGTAATTTGTGCAACGTCATTAAGAGCCAAATATCTCAAAGACAAATTGATGGATTTTCGAAATTTTTACTCGGTTGTAAAGACATTCAACAGTCCTACCTTCAAGACAAGGTATTACTTGACCCACTTTCACTATTCAAAATATAGTTTACCCCTCTAAAATTTTGAAGATAGGCAAAAAGTGTCCCCTTCGCAAGCAAAATCGATGTGTCCGAGCGTTTTTCCAAATGCCATCAGAAAACACCCTAGAAAGCCTGTGTTAAGTTTTCATTGAAAGACCCTGTATTTTTTTCAAGTTTTGTTTTTGTCAAAGTTTTTCTTATAATACACTATTTACACACCACCCTGTATAAGTTGTAAATCATCCTGTACTAAGCATGCTCTCATATAATCTTTACGGTGAAAAAATGCGCGGCTAATATAATTAACAATTATTATTTACAATTGGTTAGTTTAAAAATAACTGCGTGTGAGAAAACGACAAATTCAAATACAAAGTTTCTCGACAATTGAACAGTGAATGTAGTGACTTTAAACGGTTAAAACTGAACCATGTTTTGGATAATAGCGTTGGCAGTGATAGCCGTTTTGTTTTGGTTGGCGTTTATTCGTCCACTAAGTTACTGGACAAGAAATGGAGTTAAGCAAACTAAACCATGGCTTTTTATAGGTGATAATTGGCCAGCTTTGTTAAGATTAAAAAGCTTTGCAGAAACGGTCATATGGGTTTACAACATGCATCCGAAGGAAAGATATTCTGGTTTTTATCAATTCCACAGTCCAGTATTAGTTATTAGAGATTCAGAGCTGATTAAGCAGATCACTGTCAAAGATTTTGATCACTTTACTGATCATCTTAGTTTTGTAGACGCATCCATTGATCCTCTTTGGGGAGGAAATTTATTTGCACTAAAAGGAAACGCGTGGAGAAATATGAGAGCAACTTTGTCACCATCATTTACCAGTAGCAAGATGAAATTTATGTTTGTTTTGATTAACGAAGCTGCAAAAAATTTCATAGAATATTTTGATAATAAAAATGAAGATATAATTGAACTAGAAATAAAAGATGCTTACGCAAGATTGACAAACGATGTAATTGCTTCAACGGCTTTTGGAATTAAAGTTGATTCGTTAAAAGACCAGGATAACGAGTTTTACGTTATGGGGAAAAAGGCAACTAGTTTCAATACCTTTAAATCTACTATAAAGTTTCTTCTATTTTTTTTATCACCGAGACTTGCGAAATTGTTGCAACTGAAATTGTTTGACAATGAAATTGCAAAGTTTTTTAGAAATTTGATTGATGAAACCATAGAAGTACGCGAATCCAAAGGAATCGTTCGACCAGATATGATTAATCTTCTTTTAGAAACTAGAAAAAATTTTAAAACAGAAGAAAAAGCAGTGGAATTAGATACTGGATTTGCGACAGTGCAAGAATCAGATATTTTGATAAACAAGTCAAAAACCAAACTTAATCTTTCGAACGAGGATATTACTGCTCAAGCGTTGATTTTCTTCTTTGCTGGATTTGATACTGTATCTACAGCGATGTGTTTTGGTTCATATGAATTGGTCAAAAATCCAGAAGTTCAACAAAAACTTCGCACAGAGATTCATCAAACATTTGACGAGTGCAATGGCAAGCTGACCTACGAAGCTCTACTGAAAATGAAATATATGGACATGGTTGTATCCGAGATGTTGAGAATGTGGACACCTGCTATTGCAACTGACAGAGTGTGTGTGAAACCCTACGTTATTAAGCCAACTAGACACGACGAAGTACCGGTTTATTTAGACGTTGGAAATGTAATATCGATTCCATTGCACGGCTTTCACCATGATCCTACTTACTGGCCTGAGCCAGATAAGTTTATTCCCGAGCGTTTTTCAGAAGAAAACAAATACGTTGTCAACCCTTATATTTATATGCCATTCGGTGTGGGCCCACGCAACTGCATCGGTTCTAGATTTGCTTTGCTAGAAATTAAGGCGATGTTTTTCTATCTTTTGGCGAAATATGAGATCGTACCTATAGAGAAGACCGAAATTCCGATAAAGCTAAACAAATCGGGTTTTCAACATACTGCGGCCAATGGATTTTGGTTTGGATTCCAACGTATTAACAAATAATGAGGTTTGGTTTTATTAGCGTTATCGTAGCCCATAACACTGGTTTTCTATGTGAATAATGAGTACAACCTTGTCTTTTGTTGAATAAGAAAAAATATTTGTATTATAGACATAAGTTTTTGTTTTAATTTGTAATTATTTAGGTATTTATAAGTCAAGTGAATGTAATTAATAACTTAACCAAACCTTAGCTGTAAATTAATAATATAATGTCGTATCGTAATGTAATGTCGTTATTGTCTGGATTAATTTGAATTGACGTTTGCTAATGTCAAAAATATATAAAAATGGTTTGCAAATCTCAATAATTAATTAATAATACCCTATACAGAGTTTCCCAAATTCGATGATTTTTAAGACAAAGTTAAAAACCACATTTTATTTAGCAAGCCGTTTCTAAGCTACCGGAGGTTGTTGAAAAATCTGCACTTAGAGAGGAGGCTTGTTTTGTTTTTGTTATTTATCAAAATTTCATTATGGTGTAAATTCTTTTTTATAGATTTTTTTTGTAAAGAATCTTCATGTTTTCAGACGTTGATGCTTTATGTCTATTTTGAGTTTTCATACCTTTTACAGTGGAAAGGAAGAATTATAAAGATTATTTGGATAGCTTGGTCGAGTTAATACCATAAGAGTTTCTCGTTTTTGTATTAAGACACCGCAGACATGCACAGATGGAAGTTTTCCGAAAAATGTATGTATAATCTTCGGTGGCTTAATGTAAAGAGCGTTTGCGTACAGAGGAAGAGATTCCGGGTTCGAGTCCCGGCCGAAAACAGAAAACTTTATTTTAAATATATTAACATGTTAGATTAGGTTTTTTTCTTATTTTCACATTATAGAATTAATGATTTTAAACATTTTTCCTTTCTTGACTTTTAAAAATTTTTTTATTAGTTTTAGAGAAAATCACAAAAAACTGATTTTTAGCATCTTTGGGGCCTTATATCTGGCGAAGCTTAAGAGGGATTTTGGCAGAGAATATGTGGGGATGTGTCCCAGATTGTCCACCTATTTATTTTCAAGTTTCAGGGTTTTTTTCACCTAATATGACTGGGCTATTTATCTTTTCATTAAAACTTTCTAAAGAAAACTTTTTGTTAATCAAAAAACACACTAGACAATCACACAACTGTATAGTTTTAAGGGCCCTTGTAATATCCTTTACCGAAACCGCACTGTGAAACGCGTAGGTAAGTAATCTAACAGACTGCTTATTTCAAGGCAAAGAGCGCGAACTCAATTCTCACATTGGACTGGCATGCATATGTTTTACATAATGAAAGAAGCAATTGTTTCTGTCGTGTAGAGCGGGAGGAGCCAGCGGTTGTCGAAAAAGCGACGCTGCTCTCGGGCCAAATCAAGACCGAGAGTTCTTGTTCTTATTTGTTTTCTACGCGTACGACAAAGACAACTGCTTATATGGTTGTCGTTTTTTATACGCCCTTCGATTATATACAAATAGGTATACCGCGTGGTCAGCCTATTATCTATAGGTAGGATTTTTGTAGGGGCCATAAGGATTGCATGGGAGAACAGACCAACGTTGCAAGTTTAGCGAAAATATCAGTATAATTCGCTACTTGGTTCGCGAAAGGTCAACTTTTCAGTTTTATGTAAGTGCATTGATCAAACGGGGTGATAAACAACCAGAATCATACCTTGAAATTCTGCTTGTTCCTAAATGTAAATAATTCACTTACTTTTACAAACAGAATTTTAAAGTGTTATTATTATTGTTATTGATTTTCGTTTCACATTCACTAAAGTCAATTTTTTTACACCACAGCTTACCAATCTATTGGTAAGCTAACAATTATTTAATTTTAGTTTTTTTTAATGCATTTTTAGCCTAACCCTAACAAAGGACGCGAGACGGTGGTCGAGACCATAGGGGGGCGGCAGAGGTGGTATTGAGCCTCAAAAGTAATTCCGCGGAGCTCATTTAGTACTTTTTCAAGACATATTATAATTATGAGTAGTAATTGCCTTTTAAACTAAAAACGAAAATTTTCAAAAAATATTGAAGATGTTACTTTAAGCGAGGGGTGGCTCGATCGTCAATTTTTGTACACCAAAAGGAAATACTTACCATCATTTTCGGTCTATTTCCCAGTATTTACCCAAATTTTTAAGGTATTTCCTAGTAATTCCACGTATTTCCTGTATACCGAGCCACCCCTCGACTTTAAGTGCTCGCAGGAGACATGCGCCACAGGCAAAAATGTTTTAAATACAATAAAGGAACATTTAAAAAACATCGATAAAACAAGGAAAATTAATAGTAAAGTTGATTGTTTTAAGGTAAAATTGGTTAAATAATACTTTTAACTAACCCTTTTTTTAAACCAAAATCTAATGCCGTCAGAAAACTTGTGTATTATATTGGGTTAAAATCGTTTGAGGTGTTCTTGAGTCATCGTGTATTGAGACCGTCAATTTATTTTATTATCCGATCTAGGTGTTTTGTATGGTGACAAGTCAAGTAATAATTATTCTCGCCCTAAAAAAAATGTTTCGGATTGTCCGCCTTTTGAAGAGTGGGACCGCGTGCGCCTGTAGCAATTTATCAAGGTTACCTTTGACAACGCTGCAAAGCTTTCTGCGGGTCTCGGGCGTATCGCGGTCTCTTTTTAATAAATGCTATACTCTTATCTGTTTTTTATCCTCTTATGGAAATTTATACCCCAAGATGTGAACTTGTTCACACGGTCTAACATAAGATGCCGCTTTTCTAGTACATTGGTATGCGCAAAATATATTGCTTCTGATACAGTCTTACCACTTCTACAGGACTGGCGCTAATTTTAAGGAAAGCCCTGCTATCTAAGTATTTATCTATATACTTATCACCTCATTCATAAAATTTCATTTTTTTTTTAGATTGAAAGATCTAGAATCCAAACTGGCCGAAAAGGATGCCATGATCAAGGTGCTACAAAAGCACACCTACGAAAAAGACCACGCCGTTTCTATGTTAGGCAGGTCACCTCATCACACCCCCCACCCCAGCTTGGGGGGTGCTGATCTGGACCTGGGGGGACTGGGAGCCAATGTGTCCCGCGAGGAACTTGGTAAGAAATCTGAGGTTTAAGAATTTTTAAAGAAACGAAAATAGTAGTTTTCTACGACCACATACGAGAATAGCGAAATTTGCAATCTTTTATGTTTTAGAAAGATGCATATTTCACAGGCATTTATTTATTTTGTTTTCGTCACTAGGCTACAAAATATTTTTTGAGTTGAGTAGAAAAGGACTTACAGCATAACCTTAACTGAGCTACTTTCTTCATACCCATAGCATAGAATATGTCTTAAAAGAACTGAACGTAGGCAAAGCCCTGTGTCCTACAGTTTTAGTAGATATATACAGGCAATTCTAAAAAAAAAATTGTGATTTAATGTTTAGTTTCTTTGTTGTCCTGGGCTTGTAGCTTTACAGAGTGGCTTAAATGCAAGTGTAACAAAAGTGCGAAAGTTTGCACAGTTCCAATTTCCCGTACGATTTTTTTAAAGAAAAAATTAATGGTCCTAAATGACATGATGGTTTTTCTGATTTTTCGTTTGACGTTTCTACCCGATTTAATCTATAGCCACCAAATTTGCTAAGAAGCTAGCCAGACATTGGCTTTTTCGAAGCTTGTACCATTGTATCCTAGATAACCACTGAGTACAATCAGAGGCGTGCAAAAATAATTTTTCATAAACTAACCTTTTTATAGGCCAACCTTAGTTTAACCTTCTGTAGGTCATCTCATATCAACTCTAGGTAAGTGCAAAACACGTTTTATTGAAGCTTGAACATTTACGCTGAGACAGTTTTTCAGTTTTGCTAAAGAAAAAATTGAAAAAAATATAAATTACTTTTTTTGGCTTTAGATGACTGATCATTTAAGTACATTATTTTTTTTCATCGTACGGGAAATGGGAGCTGTGTATCCTTTCGCACTTTTCTTACACTTGCGTTTTAGCCACTCTGCAAAGCCCCCTGTCAAGCGCAGGACAACAAAGAAACTAAACATTATATTTTTTGGAAATTGTCCGTTTAGTTTTGGAATAAATTCATTTTAAAAATGGGGTGGCTCACTTCAATTTTTGATCAGTTTATTTTATTTATTTATTTTATTTATAGTTTATGTATAAACTTCACAAACTAAAAAAAACAATGCGCCCGACAAAAATAAATTCAACTCTTTCAAGCCGTTTGTGTTGGCTGCTTACTATACCTATAATCGATCGATATTAATAAGCTAAGCTCTGCGGTGTGGTTTATTAAACAGAAGTGATCCGTGTCAATGGAATACTTCTTTACTTTAGATTAAAAAAAAACAATTGTGTTAAGATTATTCTTCTAATACGTTTAGTAACTAAAAATTCATGTATTTATTCTATTTAGTAAGCTGGTATGGGAGCTATCTATTTCCCTCCTATGTCTCTGGTACACATGGCTATATGAAAACTGCAGGCTTCCTTGGCGCTAGTGACCTTGCGGCTTTAGACGGACGATATACATACAGGGTGACCCAAAAATATACCGACAAACTAGGGGTGGTAGGGGCCATCAAAACAAACATTTTTTGCCAATTAACATATGTCCGCAAATGAGCCGTTTGGGCTCTAGAGCAAAAAAACTGTTTTTGTTACTTTTATTTTGCGCATTAACTAAATCTCTATAATCACGCGTCTGTGGAGAGGAAAAGCTCCACACTATGGTGCCAGTTCTATGTGTTAGTATAAACTTATAGGATGTAAATAATAAATATATCTTTGGAAGGCTTGTAATCGCTACCGTTCAAAACATTGTTTATAAAAACGTTATTTTCACATTTGAAAACACATTTTTTTAGAAATCATTGATTCCCATAAAGATTTTTAAAATTATAGCTCCCTTTTGGGAAGGCCTAATCAATTGATCGGAAACATATCATTTGACGAAGGTTAGGCTTACGATTTCGAAAAGTGGACACTGGAACTAATATATTACAAATACATATTTTTAAAAAAAGTTTAATTGTCTTAGTATCTGTATAGATTTAAGTTACATAATATTAGTTTGTACCGCCGATACGGCTACAACTTTTGACTGTTTACAACAAGTATATAAAGTTATTTTACGCAAAAACCTAGCGTGAAAATGTTCTTAAGGCTTGACAACTGACACCATCTCTTGAAATTCTTTTGTAACCCGTGCTGATGCCTGACACGGTGTTGTCATTTATGCGGAGCTTTTCCTCCTCACAGATGCTCGTGACGTGATTAATTTATGTTGACCAGAGAAAATGTGACTGGGCACCAATAAATAATATAATATACCGCCATATAGATAGAAGCCCTCGTATATTATTTATTTCGTTTTTTAGTGAGCAGCGTTTTGACGAACTCAACAGCGTACGGCTCGGGCAACTCGTACGCAGGCAGCGACTCGTCGTTCCGCATGCCATCCTACAGCAAGTACGAGTCGGCGGTACAGTGTCAAAAAAGTTTTGACAGCAAGAAACAGACGCTTGACAACCAACTGAAGGAGATTGACAGTCAGCTCGACAATCAACTGTTGAGTAAGGTAGGAGAGACTGAGACTTTCTATTGACTGGCTGAATTTTAGTGTTTTTTTATGCGTTTGAAAAACGGATTTCTTAACCTCAAAATGCATTGCTGATATATGTACATCGCTGAAAAACCTAAAAATCACTGCAGCATTATTTGACGGGCTGGCCCCGTTTCTGTTGCCAGCACTGTTTTGTTGGGTTTGCGCTGTTTGCCTCATTGAGGTAGAGGCAAACGCGTCGTTTTTTGGCAAATTTGACTTACGTTCACTAGGGTTTACTGGTTTGGACGCTCAAGCTTTCGAAGTCCGATCACCGCGGCGCCACCTTAGACTCTCCTTTTCTGCACCCAAACCATTGCTGAGCTACACCTTCTGTGTAAATCATCTGATCGTTCTCGTATTTTTTAAAAAGTTTTGCTTGTATGCGTGCCAAATTTTACCAGCCATAGACTAAAGTTCAACAGTTTGTTACTCAATCTCAAGTAATGTATAAGTGTGGTAACACTGGATTGTTGCCACCAAAATAGGATTTGTTATAACAAGCGTTAACTATCTATTTTGAGGCTAAGAAATCCGTGGTTTAAAATAAGGCCTTGGAACTGAGAAACATACGGAACGGTCGAAATAAAACATCAAACTACTATGTACGCTTGGATTAATAAATATTGTTGTAAAAACTTCCCGGAATTTGTATGAGCTTTCTCAGAGAAGTATAGACCGAAATAAGTTCACCTTGCGAAATCCATTCATTACGATTATTTAGTATTAATATCTCAAAGATGGCGAGTAGATATAGACCACACAAGACAAGAAAGTTTGAGCCGAGATGTTGTCAAGTTATAAAAATGTGAGTTGCAACTACTACAACTACTTATATATTTTCCGAATGTACATGTTAATCCAATTTGAGCATTTTTAGGGGGATGAAGGTACTTGTAGGGGAGACAAAAAGAAAAGAACTCACTCTCAAATGTCAAGAGAAGTTAAAGGGTGAAACCCTTATCTTTATATATCAAGCCATTTTCGAGCTACTAAGGGTTTTCTAAAAGTCTGCATTTTTAGACTTTAACTTACTTATTTATAAAAAATTAATTTTTGTGTTAATGGTTTTGTATAAAGAAATGTTACCCAATTTCTTAAATTACTTAAAGTTTCCTTTAAAATAAGATATCACACTGAATATTACTTTTTATTTTTTTTATATTTTTTGTTTTTTATTTCATATTTTAATTTGTTTCGTTCAAAATAAAAAATGCAAAAAAATTAAAAATATAATATTGAGTGTGACACTTTAAAGAAAATTTTGCGCTGCATTAGAAAATTGAATAAAGAGAGTGTCATTCCTTAAAAAAGAACAATTTTAGATGAAATTCAGTTTGACAGTTTCATTCCTTGTAAAATTTCAAATGAAACCCCCTCCTAAATTGCAGACATTTAAAAAACCCTAGCCTAAAAACAGTAGCGCACGTAGAGGGGGGTTTGGAAGCTGAAGCCCTCCCAGTCCCACTGAAAATTGACCCCTAAAACATGAATTTTCCTTAAAAATCAAGATTAACATGTATCGATCTGCGCTCAAGCCCTCCCCCCAAGAAAAATCGTCGCTTTTAGTTAAAAAGTTTTTTAATGTCTGCTAGAAAAAGCTGAAACTTTAAAAAGTCGAATCTGAAAAACCCTGTACCCGCGAAAGATGTCTCTTCAACGAATTTATTTTAAGAATCGACCCACTGTTCTGAAATAAATTGTGGCCGATTAGCCTTGGTAGCATCGGCTAACCAAATCGGATTTGGCCAGAAAACCGTTCCGGATTGGTTGCAGTTCCATGGTCAGAGTCTAGGTCTAGATGATTTTTATAGTCTGTTTATTACGTAGTGAAATTATATTATTTTTTTATACCGGTTGTTGAAAAAAAAATTATGCTAAAATGGGTAGTAGTGGAGGTCAGAAAGAAGAAAAAAAGTTTAAATAACTTTTTCTATTTAAAATATAAGGTTTGTTAAGTTAGAGGAGTAGGAAAAAGTATTGTTTTCATTAAAATAGAAGAATAGTAGAGTTTTTAAGATCTAGATGTTTCCGCGAGAAGAGATCATTTCTGTTTTCCCTCGCTCTCACTGTGTGTCTGTCCGGATGTTGGCGCTATAACTCGTGAATGTCTAAACATATTTTAATGAAATTATGTACAATTTTATAGGGTCATATTCTTAAGAGGCCTTTTATTTTTCAGGTCATTCGTAGTTTTTTCAAAAAAGAAAAAGTTTACCGATATTTAAAAATTTTTGCAAAGCATTTTACAAAGAAAGACGTAGTAAAGTAAATAGGATAAAATTATCCATATTAAGTGCGATAAATTAAAGATGACATACTAACATATTAACGGAAATGTATTACGAGGGTTGTCTTTTAAGTTTTGCGTATACAGCTGTATTAAAACAGACTTTATTGCTTCTCGAAGTATTCTTCATGAAAATTAATGCAATTTGCATGCGTTGAAATCAGTTGTCAAAGCTGTAATACCACTCGTTTGTTGGTACTATCAAAATTGCATTCTTGAAGGCGTCGACTACTTCCTCTTCCGACTGAAATCTTTGACAACGCAGCCCATTCTGGATTTTCGGACAAGTATAATAGAAATCGTTGGGACTTAGGGTCGGAACTGTATGGAAAATTCAATGCTTTGTGCGAACTTTCATTGTCTTGGTGGAGGATGATTCGTCGTCCCAGGTTTGTTTTTCGAAGCTCAGCGATGACTTTCGACAAACAAATGGTGATGTACCAATCGGCAGTAACAGTCCTTTGATCTTCCAGAGGAATAGTTGCTACATGGCCTATTCTTGAGACAAATTTCGCGACCATCTTTTTGGATACAATTCGAGAACGTATGACTCTTGTTGGATTTTCTTCATCTTGGAACATCCAAACGGACGACTGACGTTTATTTTCGAGTTGATATGAGTAAATCCACGATTCATTACCACTGACAATGCTGTACACGTTTTTGAGTTTCCTGCCTCAAAGCGGTCTAGAGTTTTCTAACATCAATTGACCCTAGCTTCTTTCTGTTCTTCGGTTAACAGCGGTATCCAGCGGGAAACTAATTTTCTTACCCCTAATTCTTTATGCAAAACTTTTTGAATTGAGGTCTTGAAATCCCCAATGAAGCCTCAATCTCGCGACATGTCACATGTCGATTTTCCGCGATGAGCATGCGCACATCATCGATGTGACAGCCCGTTTTGGTGCACCTGACCGTCCATTGATTAGGTGATCCGTGCCGGTTCCGTAGCGCGGGGGGTTCACTACAGCTAAAAAGCTATATGTATCGCACTGACGTTTTGAATTTAGGTTAGGTAAAGATTGAGGTTAAATTTTTGTAACGACATTCGATCAGTGTCGCCCTCTGTTCCTATATGCAAAATATTAAAGATAGCCTTCGTACATGAGATTCGGTTCTGTGGGGTAGTTAAAAGATGAAATTAAACACTTGTTTTTAAGTTATTATGCTGGTTTCATCTAAAGAATTAATAATTGGACTGTGTGAAATTCCGAATTATTTTTTTTTCTATTGACAACACCCTGTATAAATTAATAAATAACGTAGTTTTTTGACATTTCAAAAAGCTGAATGATAAAACTATAAAAAGAAAAAAAAAATATATGGTAATAATACACTATTATTGCTATTTATAGTAAGTTAGAAAATTATTTAATACATTCAAATCATCTGGGCCTACCTTTTTGAAGGAACTAGATTTTTTTCGTTCTGTACCAAAGATTTTGTTTTTTGCTTACCTAACGTACACATTTACAATATTTTTTTGTTCAAAAAGTGAATTACATTTCATGTATTCTGTTTAGTGCGCAAAAATAAAAAGGTTTCGTGCGGAATCACAAAATTGGTAAAATTTACACAAGATTCTATACACACCTTGTATTTTGGGGGATGGGACAATTTGCGGCAGTCCGTTTCGCCGCGGACCGTTTTGCCCCGGGCCGTTTTGCCGCGGTTCGATTTGCAGCGGGGACAATTCGTCGACGAGGTTTAAGATTGCAATTTTATTTATTTCGTATAGTAAACATATTTTTGACACAATATGAAATTTTTTTTCTAAAAATGCTTTTAGTTTTTTTGTATAAATTAGTATAAAAAATATTATTAAATTTTTTTTTTTAAATTGCTTTTTGGAAAAACTACGTAAAAGTATTATTTTCGAAAAAAAAAATTATATTTTATTTTGTTTTTATAAATTAGTTTTTCGAAAAACTACTTATTAAAACGCCTGTTACGATATGTTTGCGATCAATTGACCATGGTTAGGTTTAACACAGATGATCTCCCAACAAGAGGAGGGGAGCTGTGTTTTAGGTTAGAGTTAGATTAAACTAAAAATTAAACAAAAATTCTCGCGGCGAATTGTCCCCCACCCGTATTTTAGTACTACAACACAGTAGACCAATAAAATATTTGGTATTAATAAAATTATTCATCATTTGCGACTGTTTTAAAACTCCATCCCAAACCAATTATTTATCGAATCGTTATTGTTTTTTAATTTAGAAAAGCTCATCTAATTGCACTTCTTCCAGAAAATTTTGACTTGGCCCTACAAAATAGTTCATTGCCATTTTGTAATTGAGATCTGTTTTTTAGACTGAATTAGAAAAAAAATATTTTTAAGTAGAGCCTAATATTATTCCCAAAGTTTCAAATTCTAGAGTCCAATTTTTAATATTATTATTATTAAAAGGCAAAAAACACGGCCCTCTAAGCGAGTAGATATTCACTTTTTGAACTACCATACAAATACATATTACATAATTATTTAATTTTTTTGCTTTCAATATTGTTTCATTTGTTCTATTTTTGTACTATACATATAGTTTCGTACAAAACTCCATTTTTAGTGAGAATTATTCCACAGTCATTTAGTTAGTCAAATATTTTCTGTGTGCTTTTTTTCTTATTTTTTTATGTCTTATTATTTACTATAAGTTTAGTTCTTTACAAAATGATTAAACTAAAGTATAAATCCACCAAGTCATTAAAGTAGTAAATGATGGATTGGATTTTAAAGCACTTCCATAATTCTAAAAGTACTTTATTTAGACCTTAATGTTTCAACTCCTACAAGGCCAATATTATTTTTAAAATAGGAACTTTAGCATTTTATTTTTTTTTGCATGTTGATTTATTTTTTGGCAGCATGAAACACCTAAATAAAAATTTTTTACCTCCAAGTTTTTGTGTTTTTTTTGCAAATAATCTATGGCTGTGAGCAAGGTTGTAAATAACCAAAAGTGTTGGCGTCCTTTTACTCCAATCCTGCTATCCGCGAATTTTTATCAGAGAAGTAGGCAACCCGCCAAACACCTAACAATCAACCACCCACCAACACATTATACTCTCTTTGACATTGTGTTTGTATGTAGAGGCCAACACTCTAAGAGGTGCTTTTGACCAAAGTGAATTACATTAAAAAAGTCATGGTTAATGTGTTTTGTATATAGTGGCCAACAGTCCGAGAGGTGTTTTTGACCATGTGAATAAATGGCCTTGGGCCCAAATTTGCCACCCAGCAATACTTCAAGGACATTACAATTTCAAAAAAATCAAGGTCAATGTGATCTATATGTAAAGGCCAACAGTCCGAGGGGTGTTTTTGGCCACGTTGTGAATTAATTAACATTTTACTACCGTTTATCTAAACTTTATCCAACAACAGACAGGTTGACAAACATTATATGATATTTCAACTATGGTTTAAATGTTATAGCTGTCAAACTGTCAGCAAATGTTGTGGCAGTATTCAAAGTTGAAGTCAAAGGTGAATAGTTTGAATTTTCGTTAATAGGTGGGAATGCTGATTGAAAAAAAGGTGGTATACTAAGGGCAATGTACACAATTTTTTTGTTTTGTTTTTAGCTTATCCTTAACTCTGCCTATTACCAGAAACAATTTTAATTTATTTTCCAGTATTATATTGTTTGTGTTTTAGCATTCTTCCATTGGCTAAAAATGCCAACGGTTTTTTTTTGAGTTGCTGTGTTTACTAACCCGTCCGAAGTAATCCTAGATGCGCCGACGTCAACCGTGCGGTTCTTTCTTTTGATTACAGCGTGGCCTATGCTGTTTTCCAGGACTCGCTAATCCAATCAATGCGCAGAGAAAGGCTAAACTACCCAAACCACTACTGTCAAGTGTAAACTCTGGCGACAACGATTCTACGTTCGAAGGTAATTCCACATTCTTTGCTCCCTCCTCTACTCGCCACGAAAGCGGCGATATGCTTTTCCTGGAGAAACAAGGACGGACGTCTCAGCAGCAACGCATGGGCGAAAGCAACAACAATCTACAAAACGGTTCATCTAATATCTGTCCGTCCCCTAGTTCATTGCCTCGGCCGCCAAGGCCCTCCCATAGATCGGGTCTTCCAAGACGCATGGGCGATTACAATCGTCTAGAATGCTCAGAATCTCAAAGTAGAAAGAACTCAAACGGAGGAGACTCTCTTTCTTCCAACGCTAGTTCTAGACGTCCATCTCCTGCCCGCTCGTTAATCCCTTCTCCTAGAAAATTGGGAGAGTATGGAAGATTAAGCGAGAGCGGGGCCAGTTCAGCCAGTTTGAGAAAGTCTGCCGCGAGAATAAGAAGCGTAGGAGAAAGAGACTCTGCTTCCACTTTGAGCGACAATTCGGCCAGTTCGCTGCCAACTCCTTCTAAAATTAAACTATACGGAGCAACTGGCAGTTTAAGGAGAGGCAATTCTCTTGGAAGGGAGAGTAAAAGCCCCTCGGCTTCTGCTAGTAAATATAGGATACAATTCTGAGCATCCATTTAGATGATGCATGATTGTGTCTTTAATTAGTGTCTTAACTTACTATATCTATATTTATTTATGATGACTTTGTGTTACTTATTTATATAAAATTCTGAAAAATATCTATATTAGTTGTTTGCTTCTTAATAAATAATTTGTATTGTTAATGGTAGTCGTTTTTTTATTCCATTTAATGATTACAAGAACCTCAACATTTTTGTGTTACCAACTGCGCTAGTTCTTCTAATAGATCAGCAGCAACATCTACAGTAGAAAGGATTCAGCTGTCAAAGCATAAAGTAAGTATGACCTACTTTATGATCAAAGTTTCAATTCTTGTGCTGTGCTGTTTCCAGGACTCGTGAATTCAATCATCATGTTACCTTTGTGGAGCTACAAAAAGCATATGATACCGTTCCAGTAGAAAAATTATGGACAGTGTTAGAGCAAACTAATATCATTCATACATACATAAAAGCGATAAAAGAACTATACAAATCTAAATTTAAAATCGGAAATCGACTTTCAAAAAAATGCCTGGTAACGAAAGGCTTAAGACAGGGATGTCCTCCCATAGATCGGGACTTCCAAGACGCATGGACGATTACAATCGTCTGGGATGCTCAGAATCTTAAAGTAGAAAGAACTCAAACGGAGGAGACTCTCTTCCAACGCTAGTTCTAGACGTCCATCTCCCGTCCGCTCGTTAATCCCTTTTTTTAGAGAATTACAAGAACGCGTTATTTTCTCTATTTTCTAACAGATCAGCAGCAACATCTACAGTAGAAAGGATTTGCTACTCAAATCGGCAGAGAAAGGCTAAATTACCAAAGCAGAGGGATTCTACATTTGAAGGTAATTCCACTTCTTGCTCCTTACCTCTACTCGGCACGAAAGCGGCCATATGCCTTTCCTAGAGAAATAAGGACGTACGTCTCAGTAGCAACACATGAGTGAAAGCTACAACAAGCAACAATACGGTTCATCTAATATCTGTTTATCTCCTAGTTCATTGCCTCTACCGCTAAGGCTCTCCCGTAGATCGGTCTTTCAATCCGCATGGAATGCTCAGAATCTCGAAGTAGAAAGAACTCAAACGGAAGAGACTATCTTTCTTCCAACGCTAGTTCTAGACGTTCGTCTCCTGTCCGCTCTTTAAATCCTTCTCTCATCTCTGCCAGTTCATTGCTAACTCCTAAAATTAAACTATACGGAGCAACTGGCAGTTTACGGAGAGGCAATTCTCTTGGAAGGGGGAGTAAAAGCCCTTCGGCTTCTGCTGCTAGTAAATATAGGATACAATTCTAAGCATCCATTTGAGATGATGCATGCTTGCCTTTAATAATTATTAGTGTCTTAACTTACTATATCCATATTTATTTATAATGACTTTGTGTTACTTATTTATGTAAAACTTCTGAAGAATCTGTATCATGGGCATTCGCAGCGATTGGCAGGGAGGGGCATTTGCCCCCCCTAAATGTTGAAAATAATTTCCTAATTTCCAAACAAAACAATCAGTAAATCATGTTAGAACTTTAAACTTATTCCTATCTACATAATATTATACCATAGAAACACTTATTCCTAACGATATATACTGTGAAGGATACAATTCGTTTTTTTTTCGTGAATCAGTTTTACGAAGAAGGTGGGAGTTGTAGTACTGTAGAATGATCTTTTAGTACTCTACGCAGAGTCAAAACTTCAAGATCCACTATTACAGAGAATAGATTAAGTGTACAGCGGAAATTAGTTTCAGAAAAAAATAAACAAGTAGAAGAAGAGGTTAAGCAGATTTGCTAAAGATCACAGACCTCGTTTTTCTGTAATAAGTTAAGATTTAGAAAATAAATAACAATATTATTTTTAACTTTTTGCATTTACCTCCCCCCTTCCCCTAAGTTTCATGCTGCGTACGCCTATGATCTGTATTAGTTGTTTGCTTTTTAATAAATAATTTTGGTTTTCGTTTTTTTTAAATCCATTTGATAAGAATCGCAATATATTTGTCTGATAAAACCAACAGTCTAGTTGTACTAGCTGAGCTAGCTCTTCTAACCAGATCAGCAGGAACATCTACCATGGGCGCACCCAGGAGGGGGTCTCGAAGACAAAAAAAGGTCATTTTAAAATACCGTCCTAAAAAAATTTGTTGACCAAAAAAAAAGTCTTGTAAATAAGTAGATACCTTTCGGGAAAAATTGCGCTTGAAAGATTTTAAGTAAAAAAAATAGCGCTGCAAGCGAAAATTAAAAAAAATATGCATTAAAAGCATAGCAAAGCACACGCTGTAGAAGACAGTTTCTGCATGTAAAAAAAATTGCACCACAGGCAAAAATTTCGGAAAAGTTTTACACTTTTCAGATAAACTCGCGGTAAAAAACAGTTTGTAGGAAAAAAAATTGCATTCTAACAAAACTGCTAAAAAATAGCAAAAATTTTCGAAAAATTTGGTACCTATTTTTAATAAAAAAAATTACCCCGCAGCAGATAAAAATTTTCAGTTAAAACAAAAAAAATGATGCAGCAAGCACAAATTTAAAAAAAAATTAAATAATTTAAAAAATAAATGGTGCCAAAAATGTTCCGGAAATATGTTACCGAAATACAAAAGTTTTGCTTAGCCTCAAAAGTATAAGCGCCGCGCCAAAAATTTTTTAAGTTACTTGAATAGTTCGTTCTTGATAAATTGTGCTCATAACCGCCCTAGATGCTCCCCCCCCCCTAATTGCGCCCCAGAATGACCAAAAACATAAGGTATCTTGGATCGCCAAAAACCCGGACGAAGGAAAAAGCCGGCCGGATATCGTTTCGTTTTGCCCAAAAAGCCGGACTTATCCGGACGTATGGTCACCCTATTTTAGTTTACATGTAGCAGTGACAGAGTCATTATATTTGAAAACAACAGTTCTGATGAAGAAGTTATTGTATCGGCCGCATTTTTGGCAGAAGAAGAAGAAAAAGAGAAGCATGTGTGTCCATTCCATTAATAACAAGTTGATGCTGGCCTGCTCCGGCCGGTGACGGCCGGTTCCGCGCACACTTGGCCTGCCCGTCCCGGCACGATCCGGCGTTTGACGTCGGCGAACTGGAATCTGATCCGTCGACGAACTCGCCTTTCCGTGCCGTGACGAGCTAATGTGCGGTAGTCTATTCATTTGCGTGGTTTTAATCCTATCCGTATTCTGACGCGACAGGACATGAAGGCCAAGTGGGCGACAACCTTAAATTACCCAAAGCATCGGCACTTACAGAACACCAAACGCGGCATACAGAAAACCAAACGCGGCACTCAAAGAAAACCACACGCGGCACTTCTGTCAAGGTGAACTCGTGCGACAATTATTCTACGTTTGAAAGTATAGTTTTTGCAAAGTCAGTTGAACAAAGGTTAAAGCCGTCCATCGACATATCCTTTAAAGAAAGTGACATGGGCGGTGGTAGATATACTCATGCAAATTATTTCATTTAATTATGGCGTAAACTAAAGAAATAAAAATAGATAATAAAACTTTCTATTCCTACACCTACAGAAACGACACTGATTTATTTTCTAACTCTGTATACTGCCGACTAAAGTGTTCCCGAAAAGCAGACCCGAAAGCAATTAAAAGCGCATCTCAAAAAAAATCTGCCAATCAGGTACCGTCTATCCACCTGTGCTGGGTCGGTCAGAAAACAAATCATTTGTGCTCGGACCGCAAAGAGCAGCGCCTTTTCTCTGTCGGTAGGGTTGAAATTATACCGGGAAGATTTTATATGAATTTGGATAACTTTTGAAGGGCAGATTGAAGCAAAATTTCATGAAATCGATAGAACCCCGTATTAGGAGCATTTCAGGTAACTTTGCAAAAACTATACTCTACTCGAGATTAGAGTCTCTGTATGTTGACATATTTGGATATATTATAATATATCCAAATATGTCAACCTACATTGGATATATTATAATATATCCAAATATGTCAACCTACATTGGATATATTATAATATATCCAAATATGTCAACCTACATTGGATATATTATAATATATCCAAATATGTCAACATACAGGGACTCTACTCGAGACGAAAGCAGCGATAGAAAATTGATGTTTGAAGGTAGAGTGATTGTAACAAATGCGTGTATGGTAGTTTTTTTTGTAAGTGTTTGAAGTGTTTTTGTTTGTCTTTTATAAATATGTCTATTTTAAACTTTTATATCCTTAATTTTAGTATCATTTATTCTTTTAATGATTTTTTTTAGTGTTATAGATTTAAATACCTACATAGTTAAGCAAAAAAACTAAGCTTTTTCAATAAGTAGTTATTTATACTTATATGATTTTTTGAAAAAATTTTTATACATTTTTTGATAAGCTTCTTTTTTATTATTCAGTGCGGACCTAAACAAACCCTCCCTTCCAACTTTTCAACAAAAATAGATATCGATTTCTGGTAGAAAGTATTTTTAATTGGATTTTTTTTGAGGATATTTGAGCTGTGTGAGAAGTGGCAGTAATGTCAAACGAACCTAATATCAAAAATTCGACATAACATCAAAATTTTTAAATTGGAAGGGGGCATGTAATACCTCTTCCGAAAGATATTTTGATTCTCTATAAAACACATGTTAAATTTTCTAAATCGGTTTAGTTTTCTAGGAGATATGTTTATTTTTCTTTGCGGTCGACTAAAAAAAGGCATATCAAGCAAAAAAATAATTTAAATTAATTTATTTTATCATAAATTAAATTTTTGTGCTTCTAAGTTATGCCAGAACCTAAAAGTAAGGTGAAAAAATTAAAATAGGAAAACATGCTGTGTGATCATTTTTTAAAAAGTTTTTGTTTATTTTAAATTTAAACAAATAAATGGATCCATGACGGATCCGATACCTTCCGCCTATTTAGATGTTTGGACTTATTTTTAGGTTTTGTCATAAGTAAGAAGCATAAAAAATAAATTTATTAGAAAACAAATAATTTAAAAAAAAATTGTTTCATAAAACTTTTTGAGAGTCGCCCGCAACAAAAATAACGATATCTCCTATGAAAATGAACCGATTTTAAAATGTTAAATTGTCCTGTATAGGCAATCAAAATACCTTTCGAAAGAGGTATAACATGCTCCCCTTCCAATTTAAAACTTTTATTGGTATGTCAATTTTTGTCATTCGGTTATTTTGACATGACTATCACTTAACTCAAATATCCTCAAAAAAGATCCCATTAAAAAGAATTTTTACCAGGAATCAATATCTCTTTCTGTTCAAAAGTTAGAAGGGGGGTTTAGTTAGGTCCGCACTGTATTCACCGATAATAGTTAGGTAGAAATGTCGTCACTGCATATTAAAAAAAAATCTACTGTACTAAATAGCCCAGTCATATAAGGTGAAAAAGCTTTAAAATCTGGAGAAAAAAATTGATACGAGGGTGGATTAAATATAAACAAGCCTTTTAAACTTACTAACGGAAAAGTCATTCAAGATGAACGTGGCCGTTATAATTTTGAATTAGGGATATTCAGCAGCATGTAGGCGGCTGGTAGTGCCGCGATGGTCATTTGGCCAGGAGCAATCGCAATGACCGAGAAGAAAGTACACAGCAGTGTTGCGCAAAGAATAATCATTAAATTTCTTACACGCTAAAATGTGAAACCTGCTGATATTCGATGCAGATGGCGAGCACAGTTCGGAAATAAGACGCTTTCATGGGTACCTGTAAAAACTTGGTGCAAAGAAATTAACGACGGCCGTGAGCGTGTCGACAACGTGAGTCACCCACGTCGTCCGCGTACCATCATTTCTGCAGGCAAAATTTTAGCGACCGTTTGCAAGAGCGAATAACATTAAACGCGGCTTACTACTGCAACTTACTCGACCAAGTCAAGCTTGATTATCGCCAAAAGAGGAAAGCACGCCCCATCCAAGGGGGATGGGATAATTCGCCGCGGGACAATTCGCCGCGGGGACAATGCGCCGCGAGATTTTTTGTTTTATGATATTACCATTGGCAATTGTTTAAACAGTTTTATTTAGCTTGACTTCATATAATATATTTGTTTATTTGTTTGATCATAACTTTTTCAAACTTTTCCAACTAGTTATTTGGTTCATTAGAAAAATAAATAAAATGGCGGATTTTCCTATTTATGAACCGATTTGCCTCAAACTTGAAACATCACGGCGCTTAGGGTAACTTAATACAATTTTTTACTTAAATTTAAAAAAATTTAAATGGCGAATCAAAAATGGCGGATTTTCCCATTTATGAACCGATTTGCATTAAACTCGGAACTTTGAGATCTTTTAGGTCGCTGATTATTATTTTTAACTTAATTTAAAAAAATCAAAATGGCAGTTCCACAATGGCACCCTTTTTTGTTTATAAACCGATTTGCCTCAAAATTGAGGGGGGGGGGGCGAAGCCTCATGATGGCGAATTTTATACTCTAATCTTTTTATTCATGAAATATGTGAAAAATATCTAAAAAAATCTCAGGCCTGGGGGGGGCCTAGGCCCCGAGGAATCCGCCATTTTCAGGTTTTAAAGTTTAAATCAAACATTGTATTGAGTTACCTTAGGCGCCGCGATTCTTCAAGTTTGAGGCAAATCGGTTTATAAATAAGAAAGTGCGCCATTGTGGAACCGCCATTTTGATTTTTTTAAATTAAGTTAAAAATAATAATCAGCGACCTGAAAGATCTCAAAGTTCCGAGTTTGATGCAAATCGGTTCATAAAAGGGAAAATCTGTCATTCTGGATCCGCCATTTTATTTATTTTTCTAATAGAAAAAATTGTTGAATTGTCAAGTGAATTGTATACTAACCCCAAATACCTAGTTGGAAAAGTTTCAAAAAAGTTATTATCAAACAAATAAACAAATATATTATATGAAGTCAAGCTAAATAAAACTGTTTAAACAATTGCCAATGGTAACATCATAAAATAAAAAATCTCGCGGCGAATTGTCCCCGCGGCGAATCGGCCGGCGGCAAATTGTCCCGCGGCGAATTGGCTGCGGCGAATCCGCCGCGGCGAATTGTCCCCTACCCCCTTCCAAGGCGTGTTGTTCCTGCATGACAACGCTAGACCTGATACGGCAGCTTTAACACAGGCCAAAATCAAAGAAATGCACTGAACTGTGCTGGAATACCCTCCACACAGTCTAGATTTGTCACCTTGCGATTTTCATATGTTTGGCCCACTCACAGATTCACTGGGAAACGAGCAATTTTAGACCAATGAAGAAGTGGAGGCATTTGTGCGCAACTGGTTAGATACCCGCCCAGCTTCCTTTTAGGAAAATGGGATTAAGAAACTGTCAAACCGTTGGGAAAAGTGTATTAACAGATAAGGGAAATTTGTAGAAAAGTAGAAAAAATTTCTGTTTTGTGTCATGTTTCTAAATAACTAGTTTATAGACAAAAGGCTTGTTTATATTTGATCCACCCTCGTACAAGCTGGATTTTTCTATAATTATTCCTTGGCTCTGGGACAAATCCCCTTATATTTTCCGTCAAAATTCCCCTTTAGCTTCGCTAGAGATAGGGCCCCCAAGTTCCTAAAAATCAGCTTTTAGCGATTTCCTCGAAAACTAATAAAAGTGAAGAGAGGAAAAATACGCAAATTCATTTGGTTTATACTATAATATTAAGAAAAAAATCTAACCTAATATTTTAAAATATAAATTAAAAAAATATATTATATTTTCGTATCATCTTATAAGGATTTGTGACATAGACGATGTCTTTAAGATACCTTCGAGATATCTTTTCGTAAATACAAGACTTCTTTCAGATATCCTTTAAGACACATCTTTAATATGTCTTTTTCAAAACATCTTTAAGTTTTTTTGAAAAGGATATCTTTTTTTAGGACTTTAAGGTACAAAGATTTTTAACATACGATTTCTTTAAGATATCTTCGAGATATCTCTCCGTAAATACAAGACGTCTTTAAGATATCCGTTACGTCTTGAAATTGACATTTTTAAGGTCTCTTTAAGACATCTTTGTGCTACTTGGGAGGATATAATTCTGAGTATTCATTTGAGATGATTCATTTCTGTGTTAATTAGTGTCTTAACTTACTATATTTATTTATGATGACTTTGTGTTACTTAGGGAACGTTCTTAAATTACGTAACGCAAAAATTCAGAATCTACTACGTCGTAGAGTCTGTTTTATTTCCGTAATGGCATAAAAGTAGAGATGTAGCAATTAATATAATCGTTTCTTTTTGGTAGAATTATTACACTACATTAAACAAACTGGCTAAGTTTTTTAGTTTGGTTATGGCTATAATATGTACTATGTTATCTAAAAGTGAGAAAATTTACTAGCAGAGGACCAATATTCAACTGCGAAGCAAATTTTTTTTTTTTTTTTACGGTTAAGCCAAATACCTTAAAGCATAAAGGTATTTGGGTTAAGCGCACTCGCAAGGAGATCCCTATCACGCTCGAGAAGCGGCCAGTGCGCGGAAATGTTGGTGTGTGTTGGTTTTGAAACGGTTCAGGTTGTAACCTGTAGGGAAAACTGTCGCAGGGAGTTTATTCCACAGCGATGCTGTTCTCCAGAGATATGAATTCTGATATAATGAGGTTCTTGGTGCCTCTATTTTGACAGCAAATTGATGGTTACCGTCTGTTTGACGTGTTCGCCTAGTAGGTGCTACTCCCGGGGGGATCATACGTGCCAACTCTTCAGAGCATTTTCCGTGATAATACCTGTAGAAGAGAGATAGATCGCCCACAGTTCTTCGATGTTCGAGACTATCCAAACTAGGGTAAGTGCGGGGTCATTGATCAGCTTGATAGCTCGTTTTTGAACGGTGTTCAAAAGCATTAAGGTATGTTTGGGTGCCGCACTCCATATATGTGAGCAGTACTCCATAGTTGGTCGAATCTGGGCTTTGTAGAGTGTCAGCAGTTGGCTTGGTGTATACAGATGTCTTGTACGAAATAGCACCCCAAGCTTTTGGGACGCCCTTTTAGCTATATCTGCCACGTGACTGTGCCAAGACATGTTGGTCTCTGCAGTGACTCCTAAGATGTTCAACTGGCTCTGCAATGTGACAGCACTTCCAGATAGCATGATGTTTGGCTCACCGATGCTGGTCTTTTTTGAAAACAGGGCTGCTTGGGTTTTTTGCGCATTGAACTGTACAAGGTTTTTGTTGCCACAGTCCTCTATTATCTCCAGGTCGTTATTTATCTGCGATATTTGAGTTTGTCTAAGATGATGGAATTCACGTGCGGATAGACACTGAGTGGGTGGTATGACTGAGGAGACTACATTGCCATCATCTGCAAAGCAATAAAGTGGATTTACTGTTTTATCTATGAGGTCATTTATGTAAATCAGAAAAAGTGTTGGCGAAAGGATTGCTCCCTGTGGCACACCAGCATTTATTTGGTAAGAGTTGGAGTTCCGGCCATCCAGTGCAACATAAATGGATCTATCCTTAAGGTAACTTTCAAACCAAGTGCAAAGTTTCGGCGACAATCCCATTGCTTTAAGCTTGTTGAGCAGATTTTCATGCCAGACTTTATCGAATGCTTTTGATATATCTAAGGCAATTGTTCTTGTTTCGCCCCGTAACTCAATCGCTTTTTGCCATAAATGAGTGACGTATGTAAGTAAATCGCCAGTTGACCTATATTTTCGAAATCCGTATTGCTTGTCGTTGATAAGTTTGTACTTTTCCAAGTACTTGGTTAGGTGATTGTTCACAACTCTTTCCATTACTTTTGATATCACCGGAAGTAGAGCAATTGGTCTATAGTTTTATGTGAAACATGCATCATATTTATCGCAAAAAACCGACGCGCCTGTAAAATTGAATCGTTTTCTGGTATCTGATGAAATTTTTTGTTGTGGTTTTTGAGGTTATGTTTTCCTAATCTGCAGTTAACTCCAACAAATGGTGTTTAATATGTGCATTTGGTAACATATTCAATTAATTTGTTTATGAAATAGTATATCTCCTTGATATGGGCTCAAAAAACTAAAATGAAAAAAATTAATTTTCTACTAACAAAAAAAAACATGGCGTCCCAAACAATATTCCCTAATTGTCGAAAGGATAACTTGAAAGTGAGCCCAAGTTACGGCAACGTTATACGAACTACTTTTATGGCAGTGTTCCCTTTTAGTTTTAGATAGCACACTCGAATTTCTACTCTCCCGTCGCGACAACGTGGTGAGGCCAATTGTCATTTTTGTCAACAACAATGCCTAATCCTGGTTTTTGATGCGTTGTTCTGTGTTCTATAGCATCGTGGTTCTGTGAATTTGTGAGTTTTTGTTGATCTAAATGATGAAAATGCGTCTCGTAGTCGTAAAATATAAAAATCTGTATTATTGCCTCTTATTACCGGTTTGTTTACAATGAGCGGCTATAGTTCATTCCATAATTTTTGAGATAACTTTTTGATAGTGATCAGCTGTTACCATAAGAAACAGCATAGGCCAGCGAGAAAAAATCGTAAAAAGTTATCCCAAAAATAACGATATGGACTTTATAGTTCACAACTTGCATTCCGTTTGCTATTGGTCGAAATAGTCAGCTGACTTTTTGATGTTGAAGCATCAGGGCTATCAAAACGGACGGGCCACGATCCTCCACTTTGTTGACGTCACATCCGAGGCTGATTTTTTTTTGATGGTCACGTTACGACACAGCTGATTGTCTTTAAAATATTGAAGTTGGAATGACGCTTCATGAATATTTGATTTTTTTTTAATAAAGCCGTTTTTGAGATTGTTTTTACTTTATTTTGGCAGAACAATTTTTTTTTAATGTATAGTAATCCTTAATTTTTCAGAGCCGCTTCATTAGCTCACACAAAAATTAAGTTTCAAGCAGAAGCGAATGTGACAATCACAGATGACAAAGTCAAATACATGTCAAATATAACAGTTGGCATGTGGTACATGGCGGGTAATTTGAATTCAAAATAAGGAATGCCAAATCTTGAAGATTAACCTTTTAATCATGTTGCTTCCTTACAAAACTTTGGTGGAATATCGGGATGGTGTCTGAGAATATTTCACTGAAATTTTGCGGAAATCTGTGGTGCCATTTTGAAAATATCATAAAAAAACGTCTGACCTCCCATAAGACCCAATATAAAATTCAGCCCCCGGAGAACAGCTGATTTTTTCAGGGTCGTGGCCTCTATTTTTGTGTTGGCCTTGGTTGAAGGAGCGGCTAAAAATGTTGCCGTTTAAGATTATTATAATATTATATTAAGAGATGGTGCCACCAGTCAAGCATTTAACAAACATTATGTTTACAGCTTTTGGCGTAAAATACGAATATATTATACTAGTTGTAAGTGATTAAAAAGTGTAGTGGTTTGTGCAGTACATACCTATTGAATTTAACTAAATCTCTGCATATACCGATGAGTTTTTTTTTAATTGTTTTTTTAAAACATATTATATTCTTTTAAATTAGCTTCCCTATCCTGTTTTTCCTGTCGAAATCGGTGTTAACCTAACCCTGATTAATTATTCGATAACGTATCCTAACCTGTCCAGACACGCCCCGGTTTGGATACGTTTCCCATCAATTGATCACGGTTAGGTTTTGTTTCAGTTTGGTTTAACACCGATTTCAACCTCCCAAAACGAGGACAGGAGAGTTTTAATTTTTAAAATCCCGCCTGACTATGTCAGCCAATAGCAAATGGAATGCAAGTTGTGAACTATCCGCTCCTTGTTTACACAGCTTAGTATACCTTTTGTACTTTCGGGGGCGCCACTTACCGGGGACAATACTTTACAAAAACAAATGAAAGTATTTTATTGCGAAAACTTATACAAGTATTGTATTAGAAACCAAAATAAATATTGTGATTTATTTTACTAGAAACTAATCAAGCAAGGTCCATATTTTAGAAAATGTTATCAAGGAGCTAAAAGAACGTAGTTATATACATAAAATCAACTACTTTTTTATAAATTTAAGTAAATAATATTTTGTTTCAAGCCAGGGGTGAAATTAAAGAACGACAAATTACTTAACAAAATTAAGTGCCTCGGCCGGGACTCGAACCCGGAATCTTTGGCTGTGTACGCCAACGCCCTATCAATTAGCGTACATATCCAACGGTTCCTGGTACTAGTCACGGCGGACGCACAGAAAACTTTTGTTTTTATGATTTTTCGTTCTTTAATTTCACCATTTTCACCCCTGGTTTGGAATTGTTATTTACGGATTTGAGTAAAACCTTGCATTATTGCACTTTGCTAAGTTGTATTTTGTTATGGTTTGTCCTATTTCCCATACTATATATTATTAAGGAGTATTTTTTAAATGTTGGATGGTGTATTTCAATTAGGATAAAAAGAAAGAAAATACGGAAGTGGTTTATGGTACTGATGATGCTTCATTGCGAAAATGGTCTACCTGAAAATAAATGTTGTGGGGACAAAAAGACCGAGTTAAACACTTTTTTCTATGTTTTCTTTCTTTTTATTCTGATTTTAATATTTGTTCCTACATATAACTAAAAAAAGAGAGTTTTAGATCGGTTGGAAATCCATGAAAAACTACTTCTTATTAACAAAAGGAGCCACAAAAGTAGGGTTAAGAATGAGCACGACGAAGATGCGACTGCAAAAAGTCTACGTTTCCAAAGTAGAAACAGGAGGTAGTATCTACTTTAAAAGATCGACACTAAAAAAAAGTCATTAGTATTTACGGCTTTCAATGTTGCAAAAAGTTATTTTCTGTACATTATTACATCAGATGTTACTATGATGACACCAACTTTTGTGGTAATAATTAAAGTTATAATGTAGTTGTCGGACACACTTTTTTGCGACTTCAATGAAGCTTAACTTTCTGGTGGTAATTAAGTAAAATAGAAAAGTCACGGCGACTACGTACTAACGACTAAAAAGAAAGTAAAACTTTCGCAACGTCCTATCGTGGTAGGGAAGACTATTAGAATAGACTAATCAAGTAACAATCCTAAGAAGTAGTTTAGAGGGTCGTTTTTACGAAAGCTCTACTTTTTCGTGATACTAGATAGTAGACTGCAGAACTAAAAAGTGCCGAATTTTTGTTCGGATCACCACATTTCTACCATAAGATAGTAGCAAAGTCTTTGGAGCGTGTAGCCGCCACTATAAGTATTAGTTGGGTTATAATTAATGTAAAACTTCTGGAGATTTTCTGTATTAGATGTTTGGTTCTTAATGAATAATTTGTATTGTCAAATGGTTTTTATTTTTCTAAAATCCATCCATTCTAAGCAGTAGCGGATCCAGGAGGGGCAAGAGCCCCCCTCCCTCCAAGACAGAAAACTTAATTTTTAGTTCTCCAGTGTCACTTGTTTAAATTTTTAACAAAATCTACTTAATTTTTCAAAAATTATCCCTTCTTTCGGTGCTCAATTTCACACCTCAGACCTATGGAAAACCGCGAAATCAAATATTTTGGTGTTTTTGCCATTTCGCCCCCCCCCCCCTAGGAAATTCTAGATCCGCCACTGATTCTAAGCCGTATTCGTAGAGGGTAACGGAGTGATTGATAACTGGGTGTACTTTTATATATATATATATATATATATATATTTATCGGTTTGACAACGTTCTACGTCTTCCGATACCCAATCTCCACTCGTTTCTGTTTGCCCATAATTCATCATCTAGGCCTCTTATTCTTATTTCACTGTCTATTCCTTCTCTCCAGCTTCTCCTTGGCCGTCCTCGTTTTCTTCGGCCAGTTGGTTTCCATTGTAGTATTTGTTTAGGTAGTCTTTCATCATTCATTCTTTGTACATGTCCGTACCACACCAGTTGTTTTGTTCTTATATCATCCACTAAAGTACGTTCACCCACTGTCATAATTTCTCTTATTCTTTGATTTGTAACTCTTTCTCTTTTTTGATTTCCCTGCTGCTCTTCTCCAATAGTCCATCTCCGTAGCGGAAAGCATTTTTTCTGTTCTATCCTTGATTGGCCATACTTCTGAGCCGTATGTAATAATACTTTTTACAATGGTGTTATATATAAGCTTTTTGTTATGTTTTGATATACTTTGTTCCCAAATTATTCCATTTAATAAAGTTATTGCTTTTCTTCCTTGTACGTTTCGATCTTTTATAGCTTTGTCTAGTGTTCCGTCAGCTGTAATATAAGTATTTATACTCATCACAGGACTGAATTCGCTGCCCGGTATTTAAGATTAGATCCTGTTTCATTCCACCGATACACATATACTCTGTCTTATTGAGATTAACCTCTAGTCCCCACTTATTGTACTCTTCTATTAGTTTTCGTGTCATATATTCGAGGTCGTCATAATCCTGAGCCACTACTATCTGATCATCGGCGAAACATAAAGTATACAAGGTGGTTTCGTCCAACGGAATTCCCATGTTTTGGCATTTTCTCTTCCATACTTTAAGGACTTGTTCCAAGTATATCTTGAAGAGCGTAGGCGAGATACAGCAACCTTATTTAAGACCTTTATTTACTTGAAAGCCTTTGGTTAGTTTTGCTTTTATTTTAACTTTTGCCTTACTATTGCGGTATAACTCTTTGATGGCCTTAATTAGTTGTACGCTTATGTTTGTGTTTTCCAAATCTTTCCAAAGTAGATTTAGTGGTACACTATCATATGCCTTCTGCAAATCCACGTAAAGAAGATGCAGCTCTTGTCCGTATGCCATTTTCTTTTCAATAACTTGGGTTATACAAAAGAGATGATCTGAAGTCGATCTACCCGCCCTGAAACCAGCTTGTTCTTCTGCCTCAATGTCTTTATATTCGCTCTCTACTTTATTTCTTATTATTTTACCGTATATTCTGCTTAGCGTACTAGTCACAGATATACCTCTATAATTGTCACATATATATTTCCTTCCTTTTTTGTGTATTGTGGATATATATGACGTTTTCCACTCAGTTGGGACTACAGTACCATTTAAATATTTTTGGAAAAGATTCCGTAATCTCCAAAACAGTTCTTCAGTGCCATATTTAATAAGTTCGGCTGGGATATTTCCGGGTCCGGCAGATTTACCGCTTTTTAAGGTTGTGCACACGTTTTTGACCTCAGAGATTGTGAGGGGTACTGGAGATCCCATCGTTCTAATTATATTGTCTCTTGCGTCTTCCTTGAATTCTGCTCTATCTTCAGTTAAAAGTTTTTTAAAAGGCTCATCCCATTCTTTGTCTGGTATTGGTGAAATGATATCTCTGCATGTTTCTTTTTTAATCGATCTTATAGTTTTCCAGCTTTCGGTACTTCTCCTACCTCCTAAGTAAGAATCTATTTTCTGGCACTTTTGCGTCCACGAATGATTTTTCTTATCACTGGTCATTCTTCTCGCCTTTGATTATACGATTTTGTATTCTTGTCTGCTTCTATCTGTCTTTTGGGATAAGTAGGTGTGATATAATTTCCTTTTTTCCTCTATTTCTCTTTCAATCTCAGCATCCCACCAGTATGGTTTTCTTCTTTTAGAAGTTTCTTCCACTAATCCTAGTGCTTCTTTTGCAGCTTGGTGGATGCTTAATGTAATACGTTCGTATTCCTCATCTGGGGTTTCACCTGAACTTGTGCAAGCTGTGCTTGACAATTACACTTGCTTAACTCGGCTTGGTTAAGCAGCGGGATTAAAGTAAAAAGTTTACTGCCAGGGAGCAGCCTCACTCCCTGCAATGACCAAGAAGGCTTAAGGTACAGTAATCTAAGTAGGTATAGTGAGAACAACTATCAAATGTTGAATCAGCTTTATTGAAATAAATCCTCTCTTTTTATATTCAAAAATTGTTATGGTTCGTGATAAATTGTAAAATATAAAATTGCATATAATGTGTTGTTTTATAAACTAAATAATTTATATAATTTAAACAGGTAAACTTGAGAAGGTTAGTTTATGTTATTAAAACCTAATTTTTCAAGATCACCTGTGTTTAAATAATAAATTTAACTAAAAATGAAGATTTATGAAAAATGGTAAAAAAAGAAAATCTGTTTAATTTTGTAATTAAACATTTTCCCCTCTCTCCAGAACGGGTGACTGTATGGACCTCAGGTTGAATAATGCTGTTGATGTGGTAGGAAGTTTCTTAAAACCGCTGACTGTGAATCTAGGCATCGCATCGATTGGGTTTTGGTTCTTGCGGTCATCGTGCGTCGTCGAACTTTTCGCTGTGGCAACAAATTGTTTCTTTTGCAAAATATTATGATCTATTTTTGTTATTGTTGTTATCCCTTTACTATTATAGGTGCCATGAAGAAATTGTAAATTGGGCGGCAAGAATTTAAAAATGTTTTGTTGCATAATATTTACAATGGCAAAAGGTTTATGACTTTTTTGCCATTGTCCTTCCGCCTCTTCAGTAAATTTTGAGTTGGAATGTTTCTTCTTTTGGGATTTCTTTCTAATAAGGATTCTTGCTTCTTGTTTAAAAGTTTCCTTCTCTTTAATATGTCTTCTTGACTTTTGGTTATGTTTGGACTTGCTTTTTATTCTGAAGGTATTCCTGGTTGAGCACAGGATAGGCACCAATTTTCTTTTTGGATTTAAATTGAGGACTTTATTTACTTTGCTATTTAATTTGATATGCTGGATTTTGGTATCTCTTACTAAGGTTTCGTCTTGTATAACCAAGATGACTGGAGTTATCTGAGCATATTTTTTGTTCTGATATACATGATCTTGGTAACATTCTAAGTTCTGTTCTTTTTCAGTTTGTTGAGTTTGAATAAAGTTGCTTATTTTATGGTTTGTCTTTGTTTCTTTGCTTACTTCTTTCTTCTTAAGTGTATACATTTCTTTTTTTTAAAATTGAAAATAGTCTTCTAGTGTGGTGATTTTGTTTTCAAACGCTTGAAACCATCTATGGTATGACTTTTCTACTTTAGATGTCAATTTCTTTGACAACAATTTCATCAAGGGTAGGTCCCAAGTTTCTGTATTTTGCCCAGAGGTTTGAATGTCTCTAAGGCACTGACGGCTCATCTCATAAAGCTGTTGTAATTCTTTAACTGTTTCTTCATCCATACTTGGGATGTCTCGGATATCATCTAAACGATCCATAATGACGTTTGGAATCTGAAAAATTTCACTGTACTTAAAATCAGCTGATGGGTTCTTGATCAACTCTTCGATTCTTTTAATTAAGTACTGAAGGACTTCGTTCAATGTGGGCAATCTGCCTAGTTTGCAGTTCACCCATTCATGTGGTGTAAAACGTGCGTCTGGACATCCCATTTCTGGTAACTTATGTTTATAATTATTGGCTCCCAATTGACTTTAATCGCTTGTGAAAATTCAAGTACATCTTCGGCATGCATGTGAGCCCATTTTGTATCTTCTTAGCTGTCTTTCTAGCAATATTCTTTCTAGATCATTGTGGTCGGTTGGCTCTTGTACTGGTTTCTTCTTAATGATTTTTTGTTTATGTTGGTGTTGGCCTGTTAATTATGTAGGTTGCGTAGCGGCTTCGGACAGGACAAGTGTACGGACAGTCGTACGGGCAGGTGGACGGTTTTTTAACGCTTGTAGAACGGACGGACTTCCTCGTGGAAGGTCGCTCTGGTTGAAGCTCTCTTGCGTAGTAGCTTCGGACAGGACAAGTGTACGAATAGTCGTACGGGCTGTGGACGGCTTTTTGACGTTTGTACAATGGACGGACTTTCTCGTGGAAGGTCGCTCTGGTTGAAGCTCTCTTGAATGGTGGCTTCGGATTAGTGTACGGATAGTCGTACTGTCAGGTGGACGGCTGTTTGCAGCTTGTAGAATGGACGGACTTTCTCGTGGAAGGTCGCTCTTGTTGAAGCTCTCTTGAATAGTGGCTTCGGACAAGTGTACGGCTAGCTGTACTGTCAGGTGGACGGTTTTTTGACGCTTGTAAAATGGCCGGACTTTCTCGTGGAAGGTCGCTCTAGTGGACGGTTGAAGCTGTCTTGTGTAGTGGCTTCGGACAGGACAAGTGTACGGACAGACGTACGGGCAGGTGGAAGCTCTCTTGAATAGTGGCTTCGGACAAGTGTACGGATAGTCGTACACACGTCAGGTAGACGGCTTTTTGAAGCTTGTAGAATGGATGGACTTTCTTGTGGAAAGTCGCTCTGGTTGAGGCTCTCTTACGTAGTGGCTTCGGACAGAACAAGTGTACGGACAGTCGTACGAACAGGTGGACGGACTTTCTCCTAGAGGTCGCTCTGCTTGAAGCTCTCTTGCGTAGTGGCTTCGGACAGGACAAGTGTACGGACAGTCGTACGGGCAGGTGGACGGACTTTCTCGTGGAAGGTCGCTCTGGTTGAAGCTCTCTTGCGTAGTGGCTTCGGACAGGACAAGTGTACGGACAGTCGTACAGGCAGGTGGACGGACTTTCTCGTAGAAGGTCGCTCTGGTTGAAGCTCTCTTGCGTAGTGGCTTCGGACAGGACAAGTGTACGGACAGTCGTACCGGCAGGTGGACGGTTTTTCGACGCTTGTAGAATGGATGGACTTTCTCGTGGAAGGTCGCTCTGGTTGAAGCTCTCTTGCGTAGTGGCTTCGGACAGGACAAGTGTACGGACAGTCGTACTGGCAGGTGGACGGTTGGGCTGTAGTGGTGTTCTGCTTACGGGCGTCGGCGGTGGTCTCTTTCTTCGAAGGACCAATGTGCAAGCTGTGCTTGACAATTACACTTGCTTAACTCGGCTTGGTTAAGCAGCGGGACTAAAGTAAAAGTTTACTGCCAGGCGGAGCAGCCTCACTCCCTGCAATGACCAAGAAGGCTTATGGTACAGTAAACTAAGTAGGTATAGTGAGAACAACTATCAAATCAAATGTAATTAAACAGAACTTGTAATAAGTTTTTCGTGCAGTCTCTTTTTGTATAAGTTTTTTACGCTGTCATGTTCTAGGCTTAGTAGATTACAGTGATCAGTTTCTTCAATCACTGTATCATCAAGATGTTGTTGATGCAGGCTTCGGCCTTGATAAGGAAAGATAATTTTGGACTCCAGAAAATAGTGATCACTTCCGCATGTTGATCCACGCTTTGTTCTGACATCTTGAATTTTTAGTTTTGTCTTTTGTTTAGTGATAAAAGATAATCAATGACGGATTTCAGGTTTTGTGAGGGTTTGGTCCTGGTATATTTGTGTATTTCCTTATGTTGAAAAAAACCGTTTTGGATTTTTAGGTCTAATTGCTCACATACTGTAATTAGCCGGTTTCCATTGTCATTAACAACATTTTCTCCATATTGGCCAACTGTCAGATCATTAACTCTGTTACCGGTTCTACTATTTAAATCTCCCAATATGACAATTTCTCTAGATGTACTTACTGCTGATATTTCATTGTGTATTTCCTTAAAAAAATTGTCTTTCAGGGCTACATTTGCATCGTCGTTATACGCATAGATTCCAAAAATCGTAAGTCTCATTCCTTTTATTGTTATATTCATTTTAATTAGCCTTTCATTGACTGCTTCCCAGTTGGTGATAATTTTTCTAAATCTTTTGTTGACCAAAATAGATACTCCTTGTTGGGCATGTTTTTCTTTTGCCACTCCGCTATAGAAATGGTCATATTGTCCTAGGTTTTCAGATCCTTTTCCTATTTTTTTCGTTTCTGTTAGTACAGCAAGGTCTACCTTCATTCTGCTGCACTCATGTACTATTTCATTCAGTTTTCGACTCATTCCCCATTCATGTACGTTCCATGTACCAAAAATCATATTCCTGTTTCTTGGCTTGGTTCGTCTTAGGTTTTTCATTTCTTTCCGAGGCGTTTGATTGGGTTTTTTAACAGTGTACGTTTTTTCCGGGTATCAGAGAGTTAGTCTGATGCCCCAACCCCCAACTTGGAGGACCAGGTGATTTTTGATCGAGGTTTTCTTCCCCTAGCCTTTGACGATTCCAACGCCGGTACTACAAGGCAGTAGTCTTTTATACTATCCCTAAAAGAAAGGGTTGCCACCTATGCTATGATCACCGTACCGAGGTCCATTCTCTCCGCCTTTCATATCGATGTGGTCTTCTCCCGTAACCCTGGGAAAGGGACCCTATACAGGCGCTAACTCTCCGGGTCGAAGAGTACCTGGAATCTACGGAGGGCAGGGGTCGATTCATTTCCCCTGATAGACATCTGAGGAGGTCTACCCGTACCTACGGTGTACTTTTTTAGCTTAAATAATTACAAGCCGGCAGCACAGCGAGGGACAAGATATCAATTTCACTCGTTTTTTAGCGGTGTATGGGTGGCAGTTCTCGCGCGGGGGCGGGAGGAATGTTTGTTTTGTTGACGTCGGCCATATTAATCGTGCCAAACCGTTCGTTGCCCTTTCTACGTGTTGCCATTTCTATCCTTAGTGAAGACGTATGAGTTTGTTTTGATTTGGGGTACGTCAGGGTCAGTAGTTAAAAGCCTTGCCGGTCACGTATCCATTTGTTTGTTTTCAAAATGGAAATAGATACCGTCGATATGAACTTCGATTACAAATAAAATCTTTAGGGCCACATAGACCGGACCTAAAAATCCTAAAAATTAACCAAAATTTTAGTGCAAGTAATAAAAAATTATATGATGCTGAAAACTGGTTGTGGGGTTGTAAAAAACGAAATGCTTTTTTTTGCTTTATTTGTCTTATTATAAATAATCCACGAAATGATCCTGCGTGGGTGGCAAAGGGAATGTGTTATAAGCACTTTAGTGAAAAGTTAAAGACACAAAGTAAGTGCTACTTATTTAAATAACCACATAAAATTTTCTATGATAGGCCTATAGGCAAACCATTACCGAAATGTAGCAAAAAATAGACATATACTTAGTAGGTTAATAGACTGTTAGTCTGAAACTGGTGCTAATCCAAGCACTTTGTGTATGTAAAAGAAGGGCGAATAGACTTTATCTATAACAAATAAACTAAAAACTACCCCAAGTAGCTGCTTGTTTGTAAAATGCTAAAATAAAATTGTTTAGGTAAGTTTTTTATCTCCTTTTCCATGCAATATAAATTCCCCCCCCCTTTTTTATAACGTTACCAGCCGACACCCAACAAACATTTAAAGTTGTAACGACGAAACCCCAACTAGAAAGAATTTCTTAAAAGTAACCGCAACGTACTCCCGCTACGTCTCAGTATACCATACAGCGACGTTATAATTCCCTAAGTGGGGAACCAATTTCTGGTTATAACTACTTGGCCAAGTGTTTAAAGTCACTGTAGTAACAATTACACTACTACGTCGTAGCCAGGTATCTACTACGTCGTAGAGGCTATGTTTTTTTCCGTAATGGCATAAAAGTTGCGATGTAGTTTCGGTTCGGCAAATATTATAACCGTTTCTTTTTGGTAGAATTGTTACACAATATGGTGGACACAACAGTAAACAGACTCGCTTAGTTTTTTTGTTTGGTTATGGTTATAATATGTACTATGTTATCCAAAAGTGTGAGAATTTACGAGCAGAGGATCAAAATTCGAGTGCGACGCAAAGTTTTTTGTATAACATGCATTATATATATTGCAAAAAACCGGTGCGCCCGTAAAATTGAGCCGTTTTCTGGTAGCTGATGGAATTTTTGTGTTGTGATTTTGGAGGTTATGTTTTCATAATCGACAGTTAACTCCAACAAATGGTGCATAAGAAGAGCATTTTTGGTAAGCTTCAACTAATTTGTTTATGAAATAGTATAGCTCTTTAATATGAGCTCATAAAACGACAGCAAAAATATTAAATTTTCTTTCTTACATAAAAACATGGCGTCCCAAACTATATTCCCTGATAGTCGAAAGGGGTACTTGAAAGTGAGCCTAAGTTACGGCAACGTGTCACTTACGACTTTTATGTCGGCATTCCTTTTTAGTTCTAGATAACACACTCGAATTTCTACTCCTTCGTTGCAGAAACGTATTATTAACTAGCTTTCGCCACTAGAAAACGTCTACAGAGTGATAGGAACCACGCGATAAGTATAACTACTACCCTCAAGTTATTGTGGTGTCGCCACTTGTCATTTGCCGTTTCTGTCAACAACAGCACCACTGCTTAGAGGTTTTGTACCAGCGTGAATTTGTGGTAGGTTTTAAAACAAAAACAAGATAAATTAAATTCCATTAGAACAATAAATGAAGTGCCAATAAAAAGTGTTTTTTAAAAATCTATGTTGCAGTCGAGAGCATGATCCCTATTCTAGAATTTCTAGGAAGTGTTGGTCAAGGAACTAAAAGAACGTAGAACATCATTGAAATCAACTTATTGTATTATTTATGCTCTCACAATTCGTATGTAGTATTTTTTATTGTTTTTAGATATTTTGGCATTGTCAATATTCAGTAATTTTTATTATTATAAGCCCTATAAGTAAAAAAACAATCTCTGAGACTTGTTAGATCGCTTAGAAATCCGCATGTAACCACGATATATCTAACTTGTTTTTTTATTAGCCGCAAACAGCGCAAAATTTCCTAGATGAAGTCTAGCATATCCCAGAGGTTATTTTAGGGGCCGTGCATAAATTAGATATTAGGGACATATTGCAATAAAGCCTGGCACAAAACACAGCACAAATTTAAGTTTATTCACTTCAAACCAAGCTTTAACAACAGCACAAATTTGAAGAAAACCAAAAAGAATTATTGACTCAAGCTCAACACATAAAATGAATCACAGTGAGACACGATACGTCAGCACAGAAGGCATAGATAAACGAATTCGGTTTAGTCCGCACAAAAAGTTACGATGGCGATAGGGTGGTGCCACAGCACAAACCACGAACGATTGTAAAGGCAGTACAAGAATAGAACAGCAACAAGTAGTGTAAAAGATTAAGGTTGGAGATTAAGCATGGACCAGGGAATTCTTAAAATCCGTGTGCGGTACTCGATACTTTGGATCAATATTTTGCATTTTGATTGTTTTGCAAAATGGTCAAGCAATGAGCTCGAAAAATGGACTGCTCAAGGTAGTTAAAAAAATATTTGCAAAACTATTCCTAATATTCCCATATTATAAAATGAGCCACAAAAAGTAGGGTTAAGAATGTGTGCGACCAAGATGCGACTTCAAAAATTCTATGTTTTCAAAGTAGAAACAGGAAGGAGAGATTACTTTAAAAGATCGACATTAAAAAAAAGTCAAAGTAGTTGCGGCTTTAAAGTTGATCCAAAAAGTTATTTTGACTACATTGTTACATCAGATGTTACTATGATGACACATACTTTTGTGGTAAAAATTAAAGTTATAATGTAGTTGTCGGATACACTTGTTTGGGACTCCAATGAAGCTTAACTTTCTAGTGGTAATTAAGTAGGATATAATAGTCAGGGCGACTACGAAATAACGACTAAAAAGAAAGTAAAACTTTAGCAACGTCCTATTGTGGTAGAGAAGACTATCAGAATCGACTATCAAGAAACAATCCTAAGAAGTAGTTTAGAGGGTCGTTTTTACGAAACATCTACTATTTCCTGATACTAAATAGTAGTTAGAACTAAAAAGTAACAAATTTTGGTTGGGATCACCACATTTCTACTATAAGAAAGTAGCACAGCCTTTAGAACATGTAGCCGCTACTATAAATGTTAGTTGGGCACTGTTCGTAGTGGTAATAACATTATTAGTATTGCAGTTGTTAATAAACAACGTTCTTGTGTGACATCAGCACAAAACGTGCGATAAAAAAGATACCTACGTTTAAACGCACGTTTAAAAAACGCTCGTGTGCCACACAAAGTGTGCGTTTTACGTTTGCGACGAAGTAAAATCCATTCGCCACACAGTTTCATTCACTGGTGTGAAGTAGAGTCCCTGTATGTTGACATATTTATCCAAATATGTCAACATACAGGGACTCTAGTGCGAAGTTGGCACGTGAAGTTAGGTAGCATATTGCCGGGCTGAGCTTAGCGCCAGGGTTGCCAGACGTCCCGATTTTGTCGGAATTGTCCCCCCAAATAGTTTTAGGGAGGGGGCGAGACCACGGATCACCTAACAAACAGATAGGGAACTCAGGTGGTGGGGGGTGCTACGCGCATCTTTCACGCAGCCTGCCATGTTGGGGTCAACCACTCCAGAGGCGCATTCTGTACTTTAATATTTTTTAAACTTTTAGTACGTGTTGCGCGTTAGTGGTGTGTAGATGACATTTTTGTGTTTGATATAATATGTGATTTTTGATTTTAAACAATGGGAACGGTTTGTGCCGTAAGAGACTGTAAATCCACGCGACGGTATACCCTTAATCGAAGTTATTTTCCATTTCCGCAGGCTCCTTTAAGATAAACTTATACATTATTTTATCTTTCGATTTTTTAAAAACTTTTGCCATACACAGGGTGTTCAATAATTAAATGTCCTATGGGATAATTCTGTTAATGATTTAAGTACAAAGAGTTCTTAAGAATATATCTGCAACACTTTTGATTTTCTTATTTTATTTTTTTTATGCTTTTGCAGGATTTGTTATATTTATCTCAAATTTGAAAATGCGCCTTCATTAGATCCTAAAAACAACATATAAACTATGCTTTGTTTAGAAAGTTTTTGATGTTTTGTATCAAACAGCGGCGTAAGCTCAGTTGTAGAAAAGGGACATTTGTAGATTGGTATTTTGATCCTTAAATTAAGCACAGGTTCACAAATTGAAAGGGTAGGGGACAATTCGCCGCAGCCGATTCACCGCGGCTGATTGGCCGCGGCCAGTTTTGCCGCGGGGACAATTCGCCGCCAATTGATATGCCGCGGGGACAATTTGCCGCGGGAACAATTCGCCGCGAGATTTTTGTTTCATGATATTACCATTGTTTTATTTACCTTGACTTCATATAATATTTTTTTATAAAATAATGTTTTCAAACTTTCGAACCAGGTATTTCGTGGTAACTATACAATTTTTTTTATTGAAAAAAATAAATAAAATGGCGAATGTAGAATGGCGGTTTTTGCTATTTATGAACCGATTTTGAGTTTGATGCATAAACTAGAAACTTTATTAAATTTTAAATTATTTTTAACTTAAACTAAAAAAAATCAAAATGGGAACAGACCTGAAACACCTTAAAGTTCCGAATTTGATGAATATCGTTTAATAAATTTGAAAATCGACCATTTTGGATCTGCTATTTGAGTAAAAAGCTGTATTGAGTGACCTTAATCACTGCAAAGTTTAAAATTTGAGACAAAGTTTAAAAACAGTGATAATCGAACAAACAAATATATTATATGAAGTCAAGCTAAATAAAACTGTTTAAACAATTGCCACTGGCATGAAACGAAAAATCTAGGGGTGAAGTGTCCCCGCGGCGTATCGGCCAGCAGCAAATTGTCCCGCGTCATTTTTGTTTATTAGGTATTCGAAAACTCCAACACATTTTTAATATTTTTGGTTATGATGTGTGTTTTCAAAAGCTTAAAACTGCAACTAATATAAATTTCACTGCTGAAGTGTTAAACACTTCTTGAAATCAAAGGAACTTGTGTTTTTTTTTTGGTTTTTTAAAAATATTATCACAAGAGTTTGTTTGAGTTTAGTAGGTATTACAATATAAATAATACAAAAATTTGATGCTTTTATGCACCTCAAAAATTTGTAGGTTAAAGATCCAACATTCTTTAGAAAATGTCTAATTTTAATGGAAGCTTTTAGAACATAAAATCATTATTTATGTTATTAATTCATTTTATATCAAAATGCTGTGAATATTTTTAAAATAACAAAACAAATATCTAAAATTGTGGGTTGCTTGCAGAAAATTATTTAAAAAAACTTAATTATTACCGTTTTGGTAATGCATAATTCCACAAAATTTTAATGATCTGTTATAATTTTTAAGAAACAAACAAAAAATCAAAAAAAAAAATGCTAAGTTTAACACCCTGTAAAAATAAAGAGATCTAACAAAATGTAATGCGAAAAAAATCTTTGTTTTGACCATTTCCACAACCCCTTAAAGTTTCATCAATCATTTAAATTACACCCTGTATAATAAACTATTATATAACATTTGTTCAAGAGTTTTTGACACAAATTTGTTATAATTTTTTATTATGCTACTATTCACACGTTTAAGAATACATATAAACCAACTATTTTTTTTAAATATTAGATTTTACTAAATTTTAAAATATTAATTTACCGTGAAGCAATTTTGTGCTAATTATAAAGATTATTTGGTCACCCTGTATCTTCTTAAACTTACAATTTTTTAAAAAAACTAATAAATAATATCTGATTCCAGTAAATTAAGAAATTACTCTATAATGTCCAACTTCTAATATCTAAATTTCACAATTTTACTCCTCTTGAAACTTAATAAATGTTATCCCAATCTCTCATTCAATAAAACACATTATTTCCATAGTCCCCTACAGAGGACAACATATAATTTTTTTACGCGGCCGAAACTCCAAAATTTATTTTAGCTCCCATGTTTAGTAGTACAAAACTATTTTAATGTTTTTATTATTTCTGGCAGTAAAAATATTTTTTCGCATCATCACACAACAATCTGAAACATTCATATTTTATGATAAATTTATTTTAGTCCGGCTCTGAGTTTGATTCCCAATGCTCAGCCATCGTTGAATTCTCCGAGATCAAAGACCGCCAGCCGGCTTATTTATCTGTTTGTTAGGTGATCCGTGGCGAGACCCCATGAGGCCGTACTTTATGTTATTTTATTTTTGAATTTATGGAATATATGAACAATATCTGGAAAAATCTTAGCTTTGGGGCGGGGGGTGCGGATTGCGAATGTAGATTTTCTACATTAATCTTTTGTCATCTCTAAAAACATCATCTAAGCTATAATAGGCGAACGGCAGCCTATAAATTCTAAAATCCGTCTACGAACCGTGAACCGTGAACGGCATCTTATAAATCAGGGTTAATACTTAGAACTGACAAAACAGCGTAGTATCCTCTGATGTATAAGTTGCCGTTCACGGTTGACGTTCACAGTTCGTAAACGGATTTTAGCATTTATAGGTTGCCGTCTTCCGTTCGCAACCGTTCGGTAATAATAACCTAAAAAAATTGTTTTTTTCATAGTTTTTTTGTTTAAAATGGAGCCTCTAACCTTTTCTGACTTAGTATTTGTCATAAACAAAAAACAAAATAAAAGAAAAATACAAAAATAAACCAACTAAGTGTGGCCGACTACAAATCTCTAACGGCGAAAGATAAAGATGAATTATCTCCAACTTTCGCGAACGGCAAGGCCGAACTTTGCCCAACTTTAACGAACGGCAACTTATAAATAAGAAGTAATAGTCTCTCGTTAATGCCTCGTGGACCTAACTAAAGTGCTTCTTACTGCAATTTTTGTTACTATGTTCAGGATTCTTTGCAAATAGGAGGCAAATGTATTTTTGCTGCGGAGAAAACGGCGACGCGCAACCTTGCTCCATTCCTTCATTCCTGCTTCATTCTAGTCCGTGCTCCGAACGGATTATGTTCGTGGTGTTTACGGACCACCTGACGTCTTTACGATCTTTCATTCAAAATCGCAATTCTTTTGTTCTTTTTGAAGTGGATCAATTTATTCATCTGTTTGTGGATTTTTAACAGTTTTCCGGTACTTTTATGGCGCATTTGTTGGATTTCCGTCGAAATCAGCATTGAACGTGTTGAATTAACGGCGGTAGCGCGGAAATTCATAAAAAATATCACATCACTAGAAGATTCGTAAATTTACGGGCAAGTGTTTCAGTTTTGAGCATTTTTTTTTAAGTTGGGATTATTTTTGTGTTAATTACGTTTTTGTAAATTGAAACATTGTTACTTTTCCTGGATTGTGTATCAGTGTATTTCCCTCGTGACTTTTGGGGATCATTGCTGTTTGTCCACTGGATTGATTTCATTTTTTGGAACTCTTAGAAAATTGAACTATTTTGGAAGGTGGAGCTAAAACTATGGATTAAACTATATTGTGGACGTTGAATTTTCTTCAAGTGTTTTGGATAATTTTTGTTCTGAATGGTGTACTTTTAACAAGTAAGTACCGGGTTCAAATATTTATTAGCTTCTAGGTGTCAGTGGCGGCTAGTCCTATAAATTTGTCAATATTTAAACAAACATAGTTTATCATTAAGGAAAATGGCATAACAGTCCTATGTTAAAAACGGAATTATTAATTAATAACAGGACATTATCAAAAACGTCATTATTTAAAACAAGACAAGAGCAAAATCGAAGTTATGTATAACGTCTTTTATCAAAACCTGTAAAAATCAAAAAGGACAAAATCGTAAAAAGAGGTCGGGCCTAGCTTGTGACGTTCACCTAAAGAAGAGCGGTTCTGATATTGCTATGCAACTGCGAAGCGTCCTTCACTGCAATTTCTTTACTGTTTATGCATAAAGACATTTTCATTAACCCATTTATGCCCAGTGATGCATTTTCGCACCACCTAATTAAATATTTTTTATTTTCCAGAATTATTTTTTTTGTTTGAAATTTTCAATTTAATTTAAGAAAACAACAACGGTACTGTCATTAAAACCCGAAAAATTTAATTTTTTATTCAATTTAGTACGAAATTCAGTGACTTTGAATTGCACCAAAAAATAATCTTTTTTTTTTGTCATATTAAAATTATTTAAAAAATGGTTTTAGATTTTTTTTTTAAACAAACACTGTTTTCTAAATATATAGACCCAATTCCTTGCAAATCGCGTCTTACACGAAACATTTTAGTGATATGAAGTGAATAGAAAAGCAACAAAATATACTGTTGCAAAAACGCATCACTGGTATAAAGTATGAAGTGTAAGGCGAATATTTCATGTTATATCCTGTCAAGACCTGAATGATAGTCGGAATCCAGCGTTCTTAGATTTGCAGTCTATCATTAGAATTTGTGCTGTACGGATCGGCAGGCGTTTGAAATGGCTTTTAGGCGGTTTCTTACCCAAAAAGAATTAGTGGAAGCTATGGAGGAGGCTGTTATTGAGCTAGAGGAAGGTAAGTTATAAAATTTATGCTATTTTGAAGCAGCGCTGATATGTTTCGCGCTATTATGTTGCGCACTATTATGTAGCAGTGCTGTTGCGTTTTGCGCTCTTTTGACGGCGTTTTTCATATTAAAATCTTTTTCAGGGCATGTTGATGGGGTTTATATACCACCAGACGTCGACACTCTCACCGACGAAGAGACCATTGATGATGAGGCAAACTTATGCGAAGCAGGGGAACCTGAAGATATAGCAGGAACTTTTGAGTTACATGGTCCGTCAGACCAGGATTTCCTAGATGAAGCTGAGGATCTGCAAATTTTTCCAGGTGCTCCCAACTCAAAGGAACCTCAACAAAATTTGAGTGACGACTCATCCGACGATGAAACGCTTGCTTCCCTTCGGAGAAAACTAACTGCAGCTAAAGTGCCTCAGGAACCTCCTGCAGTGAAATGGGTAAAAGGTGAGATCAAATACACTCACTCCCCGACTTCAGTTGAATTTTGTGATAAGGAACATTTAAAAAATTTGTACGGTGGAAAGAGTCCGTTAGAAATTTTCTTTTTATTTTTTGATGATGAGGTTGTGAACCTAGAGTTTACGCTAAAATATGCTAAAGATAATAACCGCCATAGCTTTTCATTGCAGAAAGAAGAATTGTTAAGTTTTATTGGCATTCTCCTTTTATCGGGATATCATAAGCTACCACAAACTAGACTTTATTGGTCCAATGATGAAGATGAGGGTGTTGATGTGGTAAAAAAATGCATGAGTAGAAACAAGTTTCAAAGCATCAAACGAAACTTGCATCTTTCTGACAATGAAAAGCTAGACAAAAATGATAAGTTTTCAAAGGTGCGTCCTTTTTTAGATATCCTAAACAAAATACATATGCAATTTGGCGTTTTTGTTCACAATTTATCTATAGATGAACAAATGGTACCATATTTTGGCCGGCACTCTTGTAAGATGTTTATAAAGGGTAAACCAGTTCGATTTGGTTTCAAAATGTGGTGCCTTTGTTCATCTGGCGGTTATCTATTTTATTCTTTGCCATATGCAGGACAAGATCCCACTAAAAAATACTCTTCGCTTGGACTTGGTGGCGACGTAGTAATGAGCTTGCTTTCGGTGATAGAAAAACCTATAAATCACCAAATATTTTTTGATAACTTTTTCTCCTCGTTCAAGTTATTTGTGCACTTGAAAAACAATGGATTTTTTGCAACTGGTACTATTCGAGACAATAGAACTAGCAAATGCCCAGTTGAAGACGTAAAAAAAATAGGGAAAAAGGAGCGTGGCACTCACTCCACTGCATATGACAGTTTATCAAACGTCTCAGTTGTTCGTTGGAACGATAATTCGGTGGTGACTGTTGCAAGTAATACGTTTAGTGTTGAGCCTCTTGGTCGTGTAAAAAGATTTGATAGGAAAAAAAAACTGAGATATTCGTTCCTCAACCCAGCGTGATATCTGAATATATCAAGTATATGGGGGGCGTAGATTTACACGATAATGGCATTGCTAATTATAGGTGTAGTGTTCTTGGAAAAAAGTGGTGGTGGCCTTTGTTCATCAATGGAATTGACAGCTTAGTTGTCAATCCGTGGAAATTTTTTAACATTGTCAATGATACATCAATACCTCAACTTGATTTTAAATCCAATGTTGCACTTCGTCTTATAAAAACTGAAAGAACAGCAATAATCAGAAATCTTGCACCAAGCATCAACGAATTACGTTACGATAATATAGGCCATGTAGTGATGCATTGTCCCGACAAAGCACGTAGGAGGTGTAGAATTTGTCACAGCCAAACTGTATTTATCTGTCAAAAGTGCAAAGTGCACTTACACACTACTTGCTTTGCTGAGTATCACTCTGCGCCATAAGATTTACTACCAAATAGTATATAGTATCGTCCCAGTGATGCGTTTTCGCAACATTATAAAAGTTAAAATATGTTGTTTGTAACCATTTTTTTATAAAACATTTGTGTATTTTTATTATAATAGATTAACGCTAAACTGTCTGTAGTTGTTATTTTTTTATAAATTAAGTTTTTTAGAAAATAAGGACAATTTTTTTTAACCTTTGGTCCCAGTGATGCGTTTTCGCCACAGGTTTTTTTTACAAAAAATAATATTTTTTTTTTTTTTTTAATTTCAGACATTGTTCTTAGAGGTGAACCAATAAAGAATGTATAAAAAATTATTTAATTTTAGTTTTATTTTTTCCCTTGGGCATAAATGGGTTAAGCAAGACCCATCATTAAAAAAGGTCAGGTGTTGGACCCTAGGTTAGGATTCATCTGTAATTAATTGACCAAGAGGTTCGATTTGGTTCGGTTGGGTTAACAGCGATTTTGACCTCTCAAAAGAAGGGCAAGGGAGCTAATTAAAGGAAAAAAACAGACATTTTAATTTTTTTTAAATATTTTTGGGTCCAAAAACAACAATATTATTTATTCGCGATTTAAATTTGCCGCCAAACTTCCATGAGCCCGATATGTCTCAGAGGAAGAGAGACGGAACTATTATACATGAAAAGAAAGGAGACAGTTGCTTATGCTAGGCCCGGCCCCTTTTTATGATTTTGTCCTTTTTGATTTTGTCCCGGTTTGATAAAAGACTCTATACTACACTCTCTGGTTATTAAGAATTCGGTTTTTGCCATTGGATTATACCATTTTTATTTATGATCTTGGACGATTTTGTTTTTGTCATTTACGAGGATGAGTAGGGATCTCGATCGCTTTTAATTCAAAATCGCAGTTCTTTTGTTCTTTTGAACCGACATCCATTTTGGGGATGGGTCGTCATTACCCCCTCCCCCTTGCCCCTCTTATCTACGCCCTTGATTTACAGTTTTTTGTTTGTGAATTGAAACAGAAAACATAGCTTTTCCTGGAATGTTATAGGTTTTTAAAGAACACCATATGAATTTCGCGCGTCTTTTCTGACTTTTCGGGATTAGAGCTCTTCTCGGGTGCTGTTTGTCCGATGGATTAATTTGTGGGGTGTTTTAGCTACAACTGGATTACTTAACTATATTGTGGACTGAATTAATTAACCGTTTCTTGTAAACTGATTATTATTATTACGTGTAAAGTGTTTTGGATAATTTTTGTTCTTTGTATGAAGGCTTAAAACGGGTGAGAATGAGACTACACATCTCTCTCACTCAGGACCAAAATAAAGATATCTACGGAAATCTAGTGAGATCGCATGCGCAGTTCGAGTTTCACCCGATTTTTAGACGAGTCGTTAAATACCGAGATGAATTCCATCAAAGGAGCATGCGCCAAAATTAACGTCAAAATGTCTAATTTAAATTATTGGCGCGAATACCGGGATTGGCGCGAGATCGAAGAGCTTAACGTATAATAAAAAATTCAAGGTATAAAATAATGGTCAATTCTAATTTTTAGGTATGATTTTATGTAGGTACCGGGTGGTTTTTTATAACCGGAGCACTCAGCAACTTTATCATTGAAAATAAAGGGCTATAATAAATTGTAGATTTTTTTTGGTTAATTATGATGATGATGAACTTTAAAAACCAACATAATTTTTTTCTATCCGTCACCATGTACAGGGTGTCCCAAATTCGATGTTTTTGGGGAGTTTCGGGTATTTCTAGAGGAACTAAAAAAACCTCATCAACCTTTGCGACACTCAAATTTCAAAAGAACCTTAAAGGTGAAAATCGCATTTTGATATAGCAAGCCGTTTTTAAACTACGGGGTGTTTTTAAAAAGTCTGCATTTTGGGAAGGGGTCTATAACTTGTTTATTTATTAATATTTTTATTTCTGTGAAAAAGACACTTTTTTAAGAGGAATTCAACTGTTAAATTAAATTTCATTTGTCACGTTTAGTTTTTGAGATATCACATAAAATTAATTTTTCTTTATGGGATTAGTGGGATTTCTTTATATTTTTGTTTTTTTTTTTATTTTTACCACATATTTTAGTTTGCTTAATATTAAAAAATAATAAAGAGGTGATTAAAAAATAAAAATAAAGAAAACAATAAAAAAAATTAAAAATTAAAACATTGAGTGTGATACATCATTTTAAAGGAAATTTTAGAAAGAGTTTTAGAGTTATTCTGTAAGAAAAATAACAACTTTATGCAATATTTTAAAAACCAAAAGAGATAAATAAAAACCGTTGACATATGTCAATTCTTCAAGAAAAGATCTATAAGAAAGCTATTTACACAAAAGCAAAATGCAGACAAAAACACTCCGTAGCTTAAAAACGGCTTGCTATATCTAAATGTAGTTTTCACCTTTAGGCTTCTCTTAAAATTTGAGCGTCGCAAAGGGGGCTCAGTTTTTTTCTTTCTCCCCTAGAAATACCCGACACCACAAAAAAACAACGAATTTGGGACACCCTGTACAGGGTGTGACAATAAAGTCGATTTTTTGAGAGGGAACACCCTGTATATTTTTGCATTTTAAGATTCGTCTTTTCTTTTTGATTTCAAACATATACAATATCTATGTGCTGCGATTAATATTTTTTGAGGTATATGCAGTATTTCTTCTATATGCATTTCACGTTTATTTTGTTTTGCCATGGGAGTATTGACAAATTTAAATGCGCTAAATCTTAAAAAAAAATGTTTATCGTAGCATAGACATACAGTAGAACCCCGATGACAGTGTTTATTCAAATTAAATTGGGCACTAAATAATTTGTCACACAACTTGCACGTCACCGGCATTTTCACAGAACAAAAACGACGAATTTTCATCAAAAAGAACTGGGAATTATTAAAGTGTTGCTGTATAAAACCATACTGAAATATCTCTCAGTTGATTGGTTGGCAGAAGTGACAGATCAACGCTTGCGCACGTCTTGGAATTCATCTCGGTATTTAACGACTCGTATTTTTAGGGAGTAATCCTTCACATCCATTCAAGAATTCATACACTGAACTTTTAACAAATAACTACCTCTACCAGGTTCAAATATTAGCGTATATGTCAGTGGCGGCTCGTCGTATTAATTTACCATTATTTATAATTTAAGCCTGTTAGCTCTACTTTTCATCAACGGCGTAGCTAGAAGTCATGGGGCCCCGGGAAAAACAATTTTTTGGGGGCCCTCATAAGTCAATAGGAATTTAAAGTCGCCGTCGTGGTGTAGTGGTAGCAATATGTTAGTTTCTCACACCGGCGGTCCGGGTTCGATTCCTGGCTGGTTACTTGGTTGTTTGTGTTTGTTTAAAAATGCTTTAAAACCTTGCTAAAACTTTGCGAAACTGAGCGATTGATAAGAATTTAAAATGCTTTCAAAAAAATTTGTGTTATGCCATATTAACAAAATAAAAAAAAAATTCTTGTTTTTAATTTGCAAAATCATTCATTACATCACATTTTACTACATATTTTATAGCTAGCTTTTTTATAAACCTTATGAATATAAAATATACATTTACAGTGGCGGATCCAGGATGTCCAGAGGGGAAGGACCGAGAAAGCAGAAAAAAACAAAAAAAAATTGTTTAATAATTCTGAAATGTGAACTTAAGAACCAGATGAAAATAAAATGTGCGAAAATTTTAATACTTAAAATTTGTAATTTTTGTTTAGAAAAAATCAAAAAAATGTTGATTTTAAGTTAAAACTTAGTTTAACAAGTTTTTTGTTACATTTAAGTTACGAATCTATTGCCGCTTAAAAATGATGTTTTTACTAGGGCCGCTGGGGCCTCTTTTACGCCGGAGCCCCGTGCACTGCCCCGATTTGCTATACACTGCTTTTCATGTTGGTGGGGTGTTGAGTAATTTACTCAGGAGAGATTTAAAATGGACTGTATAAATGGTTTTTGTTCTACTCACTGTTCGTTGCTGAGTTGTGGGGTCGATGGGCGGCCGCCTTTATCCTGGCTTCAGCAGTTCTGTTGAGGGGTTTCCATTACAGAGGTTTTAAGGAAGGGAGGACGAGGGAAAACACTCGCGAAAATTCGTAAATCTAATTTACTTAAAATTATTGAACTAAAAAGTGCTTCGCTTGATTGCACACCGTGTGATTGAATAGGGATTTGAAACAATATATCCCGTTGAAATACTAATTCACACTGATTTTTCACTATATTTTTCTAAAAGCTACAGGTTAATGTGGACAAATCCCAATTCTACACAGTGAGCCAAAAAATATCTTATCCAACAAAAAGTAAAAATAAAATAACTAAATTCTAACATCCACACGAAATGAATGTACTGAGGACCGAACATCCCGCCGGCCAAAAGGGGTTTACCCCTTTTAATTTTAACTACTATCTACATTGTCTTCAATGGGGAGCGGACACAGCTTAACAACCGGTCGCTTTAAAGTACCGTTAGTGGTACGCACGCTTGCCACTCGTACTACACCGTCCGAACCTGGATGCACTGCCTCAATACGACCCAGTCGCCATTGCATACAGGGAGTGTTATCCTCTTTTATAACCACAAGGTTACCAATTTTTAGTGAACCTTTACTATCATGCCATTTAGCACGTTGGTGAAGAGTATGTAAGTACTCTTTAGACCACCGAGACCAAAAATCCTGGTGCAACTTCTGGAGCAATTGCCAGCGATCTAATCTATTGAGGGGGGTGTCACTAAAATTGGGTTCGGGAAGTGCACTAAGAGACTCTAAGGTCAAAAAATGACCTGGGGTGATGGCCGAAATGTCATTCGGATCACTACTAAGGGGGGTTAAAGGCCTACTATTTAAAAAGGCCAAAATGGGGTGCAGAGGGGAGATTAAAATGCCACGAAATTGTTTCTGCTTTCGAAGCATCACGCATTAGATTACATAAAGTTCTATAAGCTCCAGTAAAAATAGTTCCACAGTCACTGTGGAGTGAAACAAGTCTGCCTCTACGGCCTACAAAGCGGCGTAAGGCTGCCAGAAAAGCATCGGAAGACAAGCTTGAAACTAGCTCTAAATGCAAAGCTTTGGTAGCATAACAAACGAAAAGACAAAGGTATGCTTTCGTCGTGCGAGCTCCTCGGTAGCGAGTCATTAACAGATTAAAGGGACCTGCGAAGTCAACACCTGTGTGAAGAAAAGGCTTAACTTGGCTCACGCGAAGTAAGGGTAGATCACCCATGGGAGCTTGAACAGGGGTTGGATGTATCTTATAGCAAGTAATACACTTAGAAACTACCTTTCTAATTACATTTTTGCAGGAAATTATCCAAAATTGTTGTGCGATTATGTACTGAATTGATTGAATTCCTGCATGGAAATATTTCAAGTGTACATAACTAACCAAAAGTTCCGTAAATCGATTATTGTTGGGCAATAAAGCAGGAAATTTTTGTTGATAGGACAACGAAGTTGAATTTCTTAATCTGCCACCAAGGCGAAGTATGCTTTCATCATCTAAAAAGGGGCTTAGTCTTCTAAATAATTTTGAGGGTAAAAGATGCTGTTGGATTCTATCAATTTCATGAGAAAAAGCTAAAGTTTGTACATGCTTTACTAAGAGCATGACAGACTGATGTAACTCTAAACTAGTAAGAGGTTCAGTTACTTTGATTTTGTTTCTACAATTCGACAAAAATCTTAAAATATATGCTAAAACTCTACGTAATCTATCAAAACTAGAAATATTTTCTATTAGTTGAGCTAACAAATGGGGTTCTAATTCTGCTACAAGAAGACATGTTTTTCTATGTTCAGGAATGTCTTCATCAGACAATGGAAGATTTATTTCTGTCCATGTGTCGGTGTGTTGCGACAAAAAACTAGGGCCATACCACCACATTGAGCTTTCTGACAACTCAGATGGGAGGAGACCACGACTACCTAAATCTGCAGGATTGTTCTCAGATATGACATGATGCCAATGCGAGGAAGGGATTTTTTCTTGGATGAAAGTTGATCTATTACTAACAAAAGTGGTAAATCTATGTGGGGAAGACTTTATCCAAGAAAGGACTATAGTTGAATCACACCAAGCGTATATTTCACTAATTTTTAGCCTGGGCTGATAAATTCCTAGAACATAATGTAACAATTTTGATAACAGAACTGCTCCACACAGTTCAAGGCGGGGTATACTAATTGTTTTTAAAGGGGCTACTTTGGATTTTGCAGTCACAAATTTGACACAAAATTCATTATCTTTTAATGAAAATCTAAAATAAACAACAGCACAATAGCTTTTTTCAGAGGCATCTGAAAAGCCATAAAATTTTCCCATATTCTACTAATTTCTATCGAGGGTGGATCATCCCAATTGAGCTTTAAGTCCCAAAGCTTCTGTATTAAATGTTTTAGGAAAAAAGTAACAGGGGTTAAGATACCTAGAGGGTCAAAAATCTTAGCTAAGTTGCTAAGTAAATTACGTTTTGTACACGGTGACAAAATTGAGTTTATCGAAAATTGATAGCAATCTGATGATGGACTCCACTCAAGTCCTAAAACTTTAATAGTATTATTGGAATCAGCATCAAAGGATAAATTTTCGTTGCACAGATGAGAAGAAGGAAAGTCTGCCAAGAGTCTTGGGTCATTGCTGCACTACTTGCGCAATTGAAACCCACCTTTGGCAAGAAGAGAAATTAGGTCTTTCTGAATCCTTTTGGCACCTTCAAGGTCACAATGCATGCCAGTTATATCATCTACATATGAGTGCGAGATAATTAGTTCTGAAGCTTCAGGGTAATTAACTTTCTCCTGCTCAGCTAAAGTAAGCAATGATTTGATAGCTAAATAAGGGCTGTATGTCTTCGATTGGACCATCAGGCTGAAAACGCCAAAGAACGCGTTGATAATCCTGATGAGGAGGAGTAACTAGAATTTGTCTAAACATTTTACAGATATCCGCTGTAAATACGAATTTTTCCAATCTAAATAACAGAAGTAATTGACATATGTCAGCTTGAAGTTTGGGACCAGGAAGCAGGCAATCGTTTAATGAATAAGGATCACTAGAACCTTTAGCAGAGCCATTATAAACCACGCGAAGTTTAGTTGTGACACTAGAAGGCTTTAGTACACAATGATGTGGAATATAATAACTTTTATCTGGAATGGCCAAATATGAAACTATTTTCATATGTCCTAAAGATACGTATTCCTTCATAAAATCGGAATATTGCATGTAAAGATCAGAATTTTTTAACAATCTACGTTCTAATGCTAAGAATTGCTTGAGTGCTAACTCTCTACTGTTGGGAAAAGAAGGTTCACTAGACTTAAAAGGTAGAGATACTACAAATCTGCCAGTCTCTGTTCTATAAGTGGTTTCAGAAAATATTTTTTCGGCTAAACTATCTTCAGGTGACATTGAATTGACCTTGGGAACTTCCTCGATAAGCCAAAATCTTTGAATGGTATCTTCGAGGGTATCCATTGCCAAAAATATTTGAGAAATGAATTGACTAATTACTTTAGACGAAGAACAGGTTTTACCCATAAGCAAATAACCAAAAATACTATCAATTGCCACTGGATCATTAGGACCAGCAACAATCTTTCCATCTTTAAGAATTCTTGCAAATATATCAGCTCCTACTAATATATCAACCGGTCTAGATTTGTAAAAATAAGGATCGGCTAGCTGACAATTTTTTAAGAAAGGCCAATTAGTAGTGGAAAGTGTTGAAAGTGGAAGATTTCCACATATTTTAGGGATAACTACGGCACTAAATTCTAAAAGGGGACTAGATTTTCCTGAAGGACGAATGGTAGAAGAAATGCTCTCACAACTTTTAAGCATAGGGGCTTCACCAATGCCTTGCACATCGATATCTGATTTGTAACTATGTAAACCAAGACGTTTAACACAAGCTTTCGTTATGAAATTTGAGGTTGAACCTGAATCTACGATTATTCTAATAGGTTGATAATCGCCTTTGCTATCTAAAATTTCTACTATTGCGGTGGATAATAATACACCCGAAGAATCGACGCTACTACTTAAACATAAGGGGTTGTCTACAGTTAATCCGACAAGAGCATTGGGGTTGCTTTGTGAATTTTGACTATCAATATGAGGTAATTGAGCTACAGAGTTAGCATTATTGGAAACTATACTACTATGGTTGGCATGGTGGTTGGCACCCGAACTAGTGGGGTGGCCAATGGAATTCGGGAAACTAGAACTAGAATGCGCTACTGGACTACAATGAGTATTGACACTCTGATTATAATAATTTGGAGTGGAACTAAAGCTACTAAAATGGGGGATAGGACCCTGACTATGATTGTGTACAGGATTGTACTTAGGACCCTGACTATTATGGTGTGTAACAGTACTGCAGGCTTGAAAATTTCTATTATTTTGACTACTATTATTCTGACTACTATTATTCTGACTACTATTATTCTGACTACTATATAAGGTGCTAACTTGATTGGAACTATCATTTCCACTGAAACAAAGTAAACTATGGTGACGAACACCGCAACGAAAACAGGAATTAGTGGAGGGGCACTCCTTTATACTATGCGATCTAGAAAGGCAATTTAAACATAAATAATTTGCCTTGGCAAGTTTATAACGTTCATTGGGAGTTTTTGAGCGAAAGAACTGACATTTAGAAAGAGTGTGATAAGGTCCCTGTTTGCAAACTACACAAGTATTTTTATTATTTTGATTGGGTTGACTTAGAAAAACATTGGAAGTTTGTCTGGAGCTACCTGATTTAAAACTACTACTATTATTATTTATAGATTTTTTAAAGAATTTTTTATCTTCTTTTCGGGTTAATTCTACATTATCTAAAGCTTCACAGTGTTTTTCCAAATACACTATTAACTCTTTATAATCAGGCATTTTATTGGAATCAGAAAGCTGTAACTCAAATTTTGTTGCTAAGGAAATAAATATAATGGAAATGACCAGGCGTCTATAGGTAACTGTAAATTGCGCAAGGCCTCTAAATTATCGTTAAAGGTATCTAACAAGGTACGTAAATCTTGAGGATTTTCTGAAGATACTTTTTTAGCATTTTCAATAGCTGACCAATGACTAGCTGCTATGATTCGTTTTCTATAATATCTTTTACACAAAGTATCATAAGCAATGGAATAATTAGCATGAGTTAGTGGCAAATGCTGAACTAGGAGTTTTGGCTGTTCCTCAAGGGCTTTCAGTAAATATTCGAATTTAGTTACATCCGAAAAGTGAGGATTGTTATGAACCAGGGCTTCAAACATATCTTTGGAACTAGGAAATGAAGTTACATCTCCTCTAAAAATAGGTAAATCTAAAGGTTTAAGATTGTTAGTAAACTGAGGTGCCTTTGATAAGGAAACAGAAGATTGCGTTTCACTAGTTGTATGAGAAAATAAGCTAAAATATATGCTTTTAATATGCCAGAATTTATTTTTAAAATCAGCTCGAACTTTATCTTCAGTTTGAAAATCATCCTGTTCATCTAATAAACCTATCAAAATGTTATGCTGTTTACTGAAATCATCTCTAATTTGTTCTAGGTCTTGATAGCGAACCTTGAGTGAAGCATGATATTTGCTATCAGTCTCAGCTTTTATAGCAAAATCGTATATTTCAGTCATGCGACTAATTTCACTCAGTCTTAAGTTTGTTGCTTTTCTAACTTTATCTGACATTGTAGCTTAATAATTAAACCAAATTAAAAATTATAAAAAAATCTGTTTTATATTTTAAATTTAAAAAATTTAATTTTAAATTTAATTCTAATGGCTGGACACAGTAGACGAAATACTACTACTAAAAGGCTTGACCACTGTGTCAGCGTACTAAAGAAATGCATACAGTAAATTCTAATATGGAGTGTGGCTAAATTCTAATTGCGAGTGTGAAATCAACGGTGAAGCAAGAGCTAAATGAGACGACTATACGTTCTATACTATATGAGAATCCATTCCCGTTACTAAGCGAGAGACCGGCTGCTAAACTGCTTTTCCTCGAAGCAAAGCAAAAAAAAGGCGATACGGAAGAAATTGATTTCTATTCAATTTGAATAAATGCACGACCTATAATTGGAAATTTTGTGTGAATGTTTTACAGCTAGAACTCTAAAAATTTATGTTAATTAATGACTATATGCCGATTAGTTTACTCCTAACTTTGAGTTTAGTGAAAGGCGGATCAAAGTCACTATGTATTTTTATCAAAAAGGTCTACCTACTATATAAAAAAAACGACGATTAGGGTAGTAAAGTAGGAGTAACGCTAGAAAGGATCTGGCGAAAAGGACCAAAATGGTGGGGTGTTGAGTAATTTACTCAGGAGAGATTTAAAATGGACTGTATAAATGGTTTTTGTTCTACTCACTGTTCGTTGCTGAGTTGTGGGGTCGATGGGCGGCCTCCTTTATCCTGGCTTCAGCAGTTCTGTTGAGGGGTTTCCATTACAGAGGTTTTAAGGAAGGGAGGACGAGGGAAAACACTCGCGAAAATTCGTAAATCTAATTTACTTAAAATTATTGAACTAAAAAGTGCTTCGCTTGATTGCACACCGTGTGATTGAATAGGGATTTGAAACAATATATCCCGTTGAAATACTAATTCACACTGATTTTTCATTATATTTTTCTAAAAGCTACAGGTTAATGTGGACAAATCCCAATTCTACACAGTGAGCCAAAAAATATCTTATCCAACAAAAAGTAAAAATAAAATAACTAAATTCTAACATCCACACGAAATGAATGTACTGAGGACCGAACACATGTTTCATATTAAAAAATAATAATTTAGTTAATAATAGCTTAATCAGGCTGCAGCTCTGCATACTAGAGCCATCGTTAACTCCGATCGCGTTCAGCTTAATCAATCGAAGGCCAGGGGTACGTTCAGATTGAAACGTCGGGCGAGACGTCTTGCCGAACGAATGACGTCATGGGTAAATCGCCGGACGTCTTGCCTTTTTGAACGGTATGGATGTAATAAACTAACCTTAAAATATATTTTTTTAAAATTGATAAATTCGATCAGATTTAAATATTTGTTACAGTTTATTTAGTAGAGTTAACATAAACGCAAATAAGTGTTTTTTGGTTTTGAAAAATGGAAATAGAGAGTATTTTGGAGTACCCGACTTTTGGTGGCTGACAGAGTTTTATTAGACAAATAAAGTTTTGTTTTAGATTTAAAAGTTGTGTTTTCTGTAAATTTATTTTCTTTGTTGTACGTACAAGCAATACAGGTTTTAAGTGCCTGTGCTTAACACTTTCAAAGGAAATAAATAAATTTGAAAATTAATAGTTACATGTGCAATATAATATAATAGTGTTTGACAGTGAGAATGCGAAAGAAGACAAATTATATGAAATCTTAAAATGGGTGAGAAGGAGGTCTCTCTCAGTCACGACCAATAGAGATACGGAAATCTAGTGAGATCGCATCATGTTCGAAGGATCGCATGCGCATTTCGAGTTTTGCATTACACATAACATAGATATTGTGGTACATATTTCATCTTGGTACCAAATCTGGTTCCTCTGGGTGGGCGGGAACGGCGTCGAAAAAAATTAAAATGGTTTGTTAAATACATTTTTTCTTATTTTTCATTGATGCGACTGCCTTCCTGTTAACCACGCATGCGCATCACACATACCATCTTATGGTACTCCAACTTGGTACCAAATATGGTTCCTGTGGGTAGACGGGAACAGCGTTGAAAAAAAAAAATAGTGTGTTCTCAAATACATTTTTTATAATTTTTCATTGATTTCAATGCGTTCCTGCTTTTGAGCACGCATGCGCATTACACGTAACATAGATCTTGTGGTACTCCATCTTGTTACCAAATCACGCTCTTCTGGGTGGGCGAAGAGCGTCGAAAAAAAATAAAAATAGTTTAATCTTAAATACATTTTTTCTAATTTTTTATCGATTTGACTGCGTTCCTGCAGTTGACTACGCATGCGCATTATACATAACATAGACCTTGTGATACTTTATCTTGGTACCAAATATGGTTCATGAGGGTGAGCGGGAACAGCGTCGAAAAAAATAAACATTGTTTGATCTCAAATACACTTTTTCTAATTTTTAATTGATTTGACGCCTATCTGCAGTTGACCACGCATTACACACACCATAGATCTTGTGGCACTCCATCTTGGTGCTAAATCTGGTTCCTTAACCCTTTATAGGACGGATAATGATTGAAGGAAATTGACCGATTTTTTTTCTAAATTAGCTATTTGAACATTTTTAAAGAAAATTGGTGGACAAACTTTGCCCTCCCCCCTTTTTTTTCAACAGGTGGTAAAATCGACCAGTATCCATTGCAGACAAATGGCACGTATTTTTCTCAACTTGTCTAAATGCTCACTGGTTGAATTTTGAACCACTTTTTCTGAATCGTAAAAGCTAAAAACATCCGGTCAAATTGTCGATCAGTGTGCGTTTGTAGAAGCTAATATGAAGTATGTGATTGAATAATAAACCTGTATCTTTTTGGCAAATATTTTTTTTTTCGTTGGGTAAAATATCGACCGGTATCCTATAAAGGGTTAATATAGATTTTTAGTATATGATTTCGGTACCAGATCTGGTTCCTCCTCGAGGGCGAGGGAATTAAATTTTTACTTATTTTTCAATAACTTGGCTGCCCTTCTGCAAATGACAACGCACGCGCATTACGCATTACATAAATTTTGGGTACTTTATTTTGATACTCAACAAGATTTAAGTACGTATAATTTTTTGTTTGGAACACACCTGTTTATTTTGAGATTTTTTTTACATTCTTGCAAAACAATTTTTTTTTATTATATAGTTTAAATTAAATTTAAAGCAGAAGCGAATGTGACAAACACAGATGACAAAGTCAAATACATGTCAAATGTAACAGTTGGCATGCGGTACATGGTGGGTGATTTGAATTCAAAATAAGGAATGCTAAATCTTGAAGATTTTAATCTTTTAATCATCTTGCATCCTTACAAAAGTTTGGTGGAATATCGGCATTGTGTCTAAGAATATTTTACTGAAATTTTGCGGAAATCTGTAGTGCTATTTTAAAAATGTCATAAAAAACGTCTGACCTCCCATAAGACCCAATGTAAAGGTCAGCCCCCCGAGAACAGCTGATTTTTTCAGAGTCGTGGCCTCTATTTTTTTGTTGGCCTTGACAGTAATTGCTGTCCACTCCTCTCTGCTATGGAGATTATTGACTTACACTCTATATCACAATGTTTGAGATAACTTTTTGACAGTTATTAGCTTTTTACCATAACAAATAGCATAGGCCAACAAAAAAAAGTTGCAAAAAGTTGTCTCAAAAATAATGATATAAACTTTACCTTAGTACCTTTAAGCCCTCCTATGTAATAACAAGGAGCCGCCACTGGAGCTAGTATTTATAAATTAATTAAAAATTAAGCGATGTGGTCATTTGCAAAATGATATGGACCCAATGAGCTAATATTAATTATCATTAGCTCGTGTGATTATTTAATGATTGTTCCCAATAATGATATTAAAATATTCAATTTGTATAAACGCAAATTATTTGATTAGGAATAAATCAGTGACCCAGTATATGGACCCATTTTGATACCGGCCATTTATTAATTGTCTTTACGATAATAAGCCCCATCCCACGGCGCGGCGAGATGATTGCCACTCCAGGTATGGGAACCGACGATCATCGGATCATGGGATGGGGATGGCTTGATGCACGGTCCCTAGAATTAGACCCGTCTTCGGATCTTTATTTTATGTCCATTTGACGTCGGTACGTCCCGGGACTAATAAAGTATGTACTATGTACGTACAATTGTGTACGTACTTAGTACGTCCACTAGCTACGTACATTTTACATACCTTTTACGTCGTTCTTCTTGGGACCAATACGGAACGTACTATTTACGTACAAATATGTACATACATAGTACGTACACTATTGGTACGTACCTACATTTTACATAGATAATTCCCGAGACCAATAAAATACTTACTGTGGACGTACAAATGTGTACGTACATGGTACGTACACTAGGTACGTACACAGCACCTACATTTTACGTTCATTTTAGAGATACGCTTCCGAACATTTAACAACGGATTTTGCTAATAGATGGCGTAAACTAGTTAACATTTAACGGCATTGTTAGAGATATATTACTTAAATATTAAATCCAGCACAACAAACTTCAAACTTATTGTGACTTCGAGCCTCGAGGTAAAACTGGACGATGGGATGTTCAGGAAGCTGGAATAGTTTTAAATGGTTCGGTTCATTTTAATTTGATTTCCTATATACGTACCATGTACGTCTAGGGTACCTACATTTTGGGTCCTATATACTTATCATGTACGTCTGGATTACGTACATTTTACATAGTACCTACTTCAATACGTCTATAGTACGTACAAATCGAAGGAAAATAATGGCTAAAGTGGCGTCCCTACGACGGACATATGTGGACGTACGTTCAAAAATGTGCGTACCACGTACGTACACTACGTCGCAGAGTTACGTACTATGTACGTACATAGTACGTACTTGTGCTGTCTGCGTTGGTGTGTACGCACTTTCGGGTTGGATTAATTTGCAATTTTGGATTGTTAAAGTTTACGCGGAGGGGTCTATGTGCTTTGACCAGAACTGTAGGTATTGTTCGCACTTGTAGTGTTTCCAACAGAGCACTCCCGTGTTTGTGTGCAAAATCGTCCCTATAATGATAAAGGGGGATTGTATATTGCATTTTGGGGTTGGTGAGTCCCAGGATTCAACCCCACGTCCACGTATCTAGTAAAAACTCGCTGTCACGCAAATCACTAATACGCTTTCTCTTGTCCACATTTTGCGAAAACTGGGATACGGTGCGGAACACGTTGTGTTGAACATTCTCTATTTTTTCGTATTTATACACTTATTCTCCTACGCCCTGAACTCGAAAGGTGGCGCCACTTCATTATAACTTTTAAGGAAAGCCATCAAATGTTGATAGGCATAGTGGTGTACGTCCGGTTCGGTTCTGTTCGGTTCTCCGGCCATTCTTTTCTGCCAAATGATGGTGATTTCGGTCACATTGAGCTTCAGGCCAAAAACAAAATTTTGTATGTTTCTGATGACTGGTATACTATCATAAAAAAGCAAGATCCAAGCACGCATTTCATGTTTACCAAATGCAACGTAAGGACTTCAACAATAAGCTCTACTCGTATCAGATTTAAAAAAAGGGATATGTTATCGCTTTTGCAGTTCATTCCCCCTGTTCACCATAATTTTTTTTTTGAATTTAAAGAGCGAAAAAGACATTCAAGATATTGGTTTTCTGGATATTGTAGAAGAAAATGAGGAGAATGATGAATAAAGTTTACGAGAGTTTTTTTACGTTCCTGGTTTTCGAATTGTTCAAATTCATTGTTGTTTGTGTATTGTTTTTTTTTCAGCGAATAAAAACTTAGTTAGAAATACAAAATTTAAGTTTTCTTTGTAAATCACAAAATTTAATAAAACTTTTATAGCATACTGGTGTAAGTCCTTTAAGCCATCAAAATATTGTAAAGATATTTTTTTTTTACATTATACATTATACTCAAAAATTTTCATTCTAATCCTTAGTTAGTAACAATCTATTTGGAATTATCTCTACAGATTTTTAATATCGCATTTAACTTTGCATTTAAATATCTCAGTTTGAACAATAATGGACTTACACCACTCTGCTTTTCAAGGGCTTATTTATTAATATCTATAATAATTGATACATATACTTGATCTATTAATAACTTTTAAAAAAGACCAAAAATGGAAAAGTTACAAACAACAAAGTATGTATATAGTATAGTATACGCAGTCAACAGGAAAAATTAGGAAAAATAAATCCGGGTTACAGGGTGAAATTGGGTAATGGTAGTTTTTCACGATTTTCAGCAAAACTAGACCTGCTATCGGAAAAAGTAAAGTTAAATACAAAAATTGTAGGCAGTAAAAAGTTCTACAACTTTTTAAATTGTATAACCCATTTTTGAACCAAACCTAAAATTTTCCGAGAATTGAAAAAAGCGGTTTTGATTTTTTTCTTTACGAAGTTTGGTGTCATTTTAAAAGAAATTTGAAACTGTTTTCGAAAATCGAATAAAAACAAGTTCATCATAACTTTATGTAAATCTCCAGAACTTAAAGTGACATGCAGATGATATTCAGTTCAAAATTTCGATCCTTTATAAAACAAACAAAAAAGAAGTACCTATTAAAACAAAAATTTTCACAATTCTAAATGTTATATAATCCGTTGCAAATGGGGGTCAATTTTTCTCTATCTCGGCCTCGGGGCCCGTTCCCCCCAAGCCTTTAAAGAATTTTTGATATATTTAATGCATAAAAAATAAAATAGCATGAAATACGGCTTTATGGTGTCTCCCTCCCACTCAAGACATATTCCTGGGTTCATTACTGCTTAAACCCCTAAAAATGCCCGGATAACCTTCTAAATACCCAACCAACACAAAAACTGAGGGGAAAATCAAGGCCGTACCTAGGGGGGATCAATCCCCCCCCCCGAAATAGTCGGTAAAGTGTGTTAAAATAAATTTCTCAGCAACACAAATCAGACAAATAATTGCACAATACGCACATTTTTTAACCCCCTCCCCGAAATTTCTTTCTGCGAACGCAACGGCCCCTCGGGGACAAAGTACGAAAAATTTTGTGACACGATTTTGGGGTATTGTGGTGGATTAGGGTTACCAGAGTACGCAAGCGCAAAGGAGATCACCCTGGAAAAATTTTATTATACAACCCCTCCCAAATTGTCTCGGCCTCGGGGCCCGTTCCTCCCAAGTCTAAATTTTTTAAAGCATTTTTGACATATTTCATGAATAAAAAAATGAAATAGCATAAAATACGGCTTTATAGTATCTCCCCCTCTCCCAAGACATAATCCTGTGTGCATTACTTCTTAAACCCCCTAAAAATTGCCAGATCACCTTCTAAATACTCGCACCCAACATAAAAACCGAGGGGACAATGAAGGCCGTACCTAGGGGGGGAGCAATCCCCCTTGAAATCGGTAAAGTGTGTTAAAAAAAATTCTCAGCAACACAAATAAGACAAATAATTGCACAATACGCACATTTTTTAACCCCCCCCCTCCCCCGAAATTTCTTTCAAGGCACTGCCCCAGGGACACGAAACCAAAAATTTTGTGACACGATTGTGGATGTTCTTTGATTGCTGAGGATTGCGGGACCCAAACAAAAAGTTCCCTATAATGATTTTCGTCTCACTCATCTTTCTTGTTGACATACTGAAACCAACAGCGTATCCATACATAGTCCCTGATCTTGGGAGGGGTAATTTAGTCAAGTCAAACCACACATACTTAAGAAATAAGACCACCTGTTAAGGTCCCGCAAAAAAAAGTTTATGCAAGTTTTTTCCACATTTAGACGTAACTGTGGCGCTCTAGATGAAAAAATTGGCTACCTCATTTTGACCAATAAATTTTGGTAATAAAAAAGAAACTTTTATGCGCCGTAGGTCAATATTTTGCAGTTTTTATAGAAAAATCACTTTTTTCTATTATCGGTGGAGAGTAATAACCCCTATAACTCTACCCTCCCCTTGTATACACCGGTGACTGAAACCCTACCTCGATGACTTGGCATTGCGGCGGATAATTGCCCTCGAAAAAATACTGTACAGCTTTACAGCCGATTTTAATAAGGTCTATTTTTTATTTTTATATAGTACGTGGTCGCTGTGCAGACTTAAGTCGAGTAGGGGTAGGTGAATAAATAACTCGGGAATAAACCATGATTTTACCCTCCTAGTCGATGTATTAATTAGTAGCCTGCTGTATGAAATGTAGGTAATTTAATAATTTTAGTTCTAAACACAGTCCTCTGTCCTGCGGGTCCCATAATGACCACTCGGAGCACAAAATACCGGACTACTGTGAACCCCCGATATATTAGATAGTTTTTGTTCGTGCCAAAAACCCCCGACGACTAACGCTATTTTACACTGTTGACATTTGAACTTCACATGTCGTTAACGGCTTCGATGGAACGCCGCAAACTCACGGACCAGCGGCGTAGCGTGCCCGAAAGGGCGGGGCGGGCGACAGCTAAAAAGGGCGCCTCTGAAAACTGATGACAAATCTTGTGGCAAAAAAAAAACAAAAAGGTCAAAAAAAAAAAAGGTCATCATGTGTGAGGGGGCGGCCGATAAGTCACAAGGGCGCCTCTCACGAATCTTGCGACCACAAAAAAAAGGTCTTCATGTCGTTAGTTTCCTTTGGCACCCACTCAATTGGCCATTACCGGCCCGACTAAATAAAGCTTCGGCCACCTATGGGGCGCTACTTGGGGAACAAGAAACAGGGGTAATTAAAAATATTTTTTTGCTACTCTTGAATTTTGTCTTTTGTCATCTGAAAAAAAAACCTTTGAAATTGTTCTACTACATTACTAATAAAGCTTTAGCACTTTTGTGCTCCTTTTTAAACATATTTTACACAAGCAAACCATTTCAAAAAATATTTTTTTTTCTGAAGAAGACACTTTATTTTCAGTTTTAATGCTTAAGCTTGTTGTCAAATGTAAGACTTTCTATGTATTGTTTTAAATTTAGCTTGTCGTAAACAAGTAGTTTAGAATGGAAATGTTTCTTATTATGCTTTAGTTTTGACTATTGAGTAGTGAAGTTGCCATTAAATTTGACAAAAGTGACCTATGTAAAGCTTTAGAAATGCCAAGTTGCAGAAATATTAAATGGCATCTAACGTAAATAGTCCACAGTACACCAATCTATTTTTTAAGTGATAAGTAACAGGCTGAATTTTCGTACATTAAGTGATTCCTAACAGAGTGCACAGGCGTAGACATGCTTCGAGCATTGGACTGACTAAACCAAGCATATGATTTGCAGAACAATATTGCCTTTAACTTTAACACATTTTTTAGGAAAATTTCCAGATTTTTTATGAAAATTTTTATATTTTTCTAGACTTGTCCAGAGTGTTTCAGAATATTTCCAGACTTGTTCACATTTTCACACTTTTCCGGGACATCTCTGAAATTTTCCAGAATTCTCTAGACTTTTCAAGGAAATCTCCATACTTTTCCAGACTTGTCCAAAGTTTTTAAGAAAATTTCTAGACTTTTTCAGAACATTCCGGCCTTTCCAGGACACTTCCAGACTTTTCCTTAATATTTTCAGACTTGTCCAGACTTTTCCAGAACATTTCCAGACTTTTTATGAACATTGCCAGCCTTTCCCAGATATTTCCAAACCTGTCTAGAGATTTCCAAATGTTTTCAAAACATTTGCAGGCTTTTTCTGAACATATTCAGACTTTTCCAGACATTTCTGGGACATTTTTAGACTTTTCCAGATTTGGTCAGCTTTTTCAGTATCTTCCAGAACATTTCGAGACATGAAAGTCGTAGACCATGATTGAGTAGAAACAAAATGTCGGACTTCCAATGTCTTTATTTATTTTAAACAAGACGTTTCGGTTAGCGGAAGAGGGAAGAAACAATATTTAATATTTTAGTATAGATCAGATACCCCCCATTGTGTTTTTTCTAAAAGGCAGGTTTTAAATTACCACGAGCCGCATACCTACCGTCAGTGGCGGCTCATGAGGTAGTGATACGAAGCCATGACACTACTACGGATCACCTAAGGTAATATGTGGCACTACTGTATTTTTCTGCAAAAACAGGTTTTTTATTTTTAATCTATTGATTTTTATTGTATTTTATGCATTTCTTTTTCATTTATATATTATATGAAATTCGGTAGCCCTGTGCAATGCAGAGGATCACACTCCGACTCGATGCGACGGCGACACTGACACTGAAACCCAAAGCAGCGTCGAACACGCTGTCACTTTTCTCTTGGCTCCTTCGAATAGAGACAGATTTTATCTGCAGCCTATATAAGCGACAGTGATAGGGCGTATGTTGGGTATTTTTGCGTTGTTTAAATAGGAAAATCAAAGAAATTTTGTATTCCTCGCATCGTTTTTGTACGTGGAGCATGGATATTTTAATTTACGCCTTTTACAATACATTTTAATTATTTCAGCAGAATTTTTTAATAAATTTTGAGTCATTTCATGGCGGAATTCGTTGGTTTCTTTACAACAATAACAACGAACTGGCAATATACTGCAAAGAAGAGGCTATTCACTTTTTATGTATTACAGAACATAGTTTACGTGAAGAAGAAGTCAAGGAATATTATAGGTTTTCAGCTCGGGCAGCAATATTTCTTGACACATCCTTTAATTTTAAAATACTCAAAAACATCACAAAAATGTCCATAGAGTCTGTTATTGAGGTGTCTGCGGTATTTGTGGAAGAATTAAAATTAAATAGAGTAAATATTTATAGACCTCCAAAAATTACAGGTAAAAATTTTGATAATTTTATTAATGTGTTGGATAATATTTTAGCATATCTAGGAACCACAAACAAAATCTTAATTTCAGGTGATTTTAACGTAAGATTTGGCACAGATCAAAGGGAGGCAAGTAGAATGCAGGACCTATTGGCACCTACAACATGAAACAAACAATATTTACAAATACACGAGTCAACAACTGTCTTGATAACATCTTCATGAACTTCAAACACATAAGCACAAAAAATATTGAATATGATCTCTTGGACCACTCAGCTCAGATTCTTCAATTTGAACAAAACAAAAATGCCCAACCGAAGAAAACAGAAACAAAAACATGTAGGCCTATTACTCAGGCAGGTCGCAGAGCGTTTTACGATAATATTGAGAAAATTAACTGGGAATTCATAGACAACATGAGACTCGAACTAGAAAAAAAGTGGGACAAGTTTAATGAAATACTTCAAAATACATTTAAAGAATCCTTCGGTGAACGGACGTTGGTCAGCAACAGTAAAAATCAAAACCACCGATTTGAAGATATTAATTGGTTCTCCGAAGATCTAAAATCACTCAGGCAAGAAGTCACTTCACTAACAAATATGTATTAAAAAAACTCAAATAGTAAAACACTTGAAAAAAGAAACAAATAAAGGCAAAACTACGTAAAAAACTAACACAAAAAAGGCAAGAAATGAACGACAATAAAATAATAAACTCAAAATCCCTCAAAGACCATGTGGGGTATTATAAACAAAAATAGAAAAATAACACCTAAAAAAGAAACTCAAAACTATAACATATCAGCACAAGAGTTTAATCATTTTTTTTGCGAATGTAACACAAGATCTAATTAAGCAAATAAAAAATGAGAATAATGACAAAAGAACTCACCTACAAGGTATACCAGAAAATTGCCCTTACAACCAAGTGCGTGACATCATAAAAACACTAAAAAACAAGACAAGTAGAGATATATATGGCTTAAATATATTACTAATTTACCCAGTCACCAAACTAATAAATCAAAGCCTTGAAACCGAAACTTTCCCTAAATCACTGAAAAGAGCACTAATTATTCCAATTTTCAAAAATAAGGGCAGTGAGGAGGACATTAACAATTATAGACCCATATCTATTCTACCAATATGCTCAAAAATATTAGAAAAATGCATTAAAATCCAAATTGAAGATCACTTTGAAACAAATCAATTATTCTCTCAAACACAATACGGATTCAGAAAAAATAAAAGTACCACAGAGGCTATAATACAATTTATATCAGACATCCTTGAAGGTTATGAATCACAGAAAGATCTTCGTGCGATTTTTTGCGACCTCAGTAAAGCATTCGACTGCATACCTCACGATAAACTAGTAGAGCAGCTGGCAGCATACAATTTCGATAGCTCCAGTCAATGCCTTGTAAAGTCCTTTTTGTCAGAGCGAACTCAAGCAACAAAAGCATCAAGTATGTCAACAGAAGAAAAAATAACCATAGGTGTCCCTCAAGGCTCGGTTCTATCCCCAGTACTCTTTCTAATATATATATATAAACAATCTTTCAGCACTAAATGATATGTCAAAACTCTTTCAATTTGCAGACGACACAACATCAACACAAAAATCTGATAACTATAATGATTTAGAACAAAGCACACTACAAGTTAGAAAAGAAGCTGAAAGCTTATTTGGAGACCTGGGTTTAATTCTCAATCAGTCAAAAACACACAACATCGTATTTACACTGAAAGAGTATGAAGCAGACCTACTTGAATTAAAAGAAAGTGTGCAATTCCTTGGGGTGGAAGTTGACGCCAAACTAAAATGGGATGTTCATATAAATAAACTAGCAGGTAAACTGGGTAAAACTGTATATCTGCTACGTTCACTAGATAACTCAGTATCCAAAAAAGTTCTAAGGGATGCCTACTTTGCTCTGTGCCAATCACAAATGTCATATGCCATAACAGTATGGGGTCAAGGGGCAGATTGGAAAAGAATTTTCACACTTCAAAGAAGAGCTATCCGAATTTTAGCAGGGTCTAAATATCGGGAGAATTGTAAAGAAGCATTTGTAAAGCTTCAAATACTAACCTTCGCATCTCTTTTTATTTTTGAGAATTTGTTATATGCTAAAAAACATCTCATCAATTATTCTATACATGACCAAATACACAAATACAATACAAGAAATAAAAAAGATTTAAAATGTCCATTTTATAGACTTACAAAACCCAAAAAGGTACTATTTATACAGCGTGTAAGTTCTTTAATGAATTGCCTATACAAATACGTAGCCTCCCATATAGCCGATACAAGGACCGTGTCAAGAAATTTCTGCTGGATCATGCTTTTTATCATTTTGACGAATTCTTTAAATGTGATATGACCAAAATCAAAAACTAGTCAAATGAGTGTTTATAAGTGTCTGTGATTGTTAAACTCCATTTTAAATGTTTTAGTTTTTTTTTTGTGAAGAAACGGAGGCTATTTATATAGAAATTATCATGACTGGATGACTGTCTGTATGTATGTAGGTATGTGCGATTCCTGACAAAATATTTTATAATATACTAATCAACTATTTAAAAACAAAATATATATATATATAAATTTTGTAAGTGAAAAATAATTGTAAACCAATTAATATGATATGACGAGTGTAAAAATTTGTAAAAATTTATTTAAACACAATAAAATCTATCTATCTATCTATCTATCTATCTATCTATCTATCTAAAAAAATAGAATTAGAAACCCCAAACATAGTAGTAGGTGTGTTTTTTAATAACTTGTGGGTAACATTTGGGCGCAACACCCCTATTTTTTTTTACTGACTCAAAATTCTGGCACTACTATGTTGTATTGTCACTATTCAGTTCTGCCATAGAAAAACCTCGCGAAGAACTAGCTGCGTAGCTGTAGTTCTGTCTATGCCTAGTTACGTCTTTGCTTCCAGCAATTTTCAACCTAATTAAATTCCTCAATAAACTTAATTATTAAACCAGTTAACTACTGTATTAACAGGTTATGTCATATATTACTTACTGCTGTTTACATACAAAGAGATTAAGAAAATATAAAAGCTTCGTCAGGGGCGGATCGAGGAACTTTATTTGGGAGGGAAATATCATAATAAATATTGCATAAAGCTATTTTGCATAGTGACCAGTTGTATTCTGTGTGTCAAGACTAAATGTAGTTTGTGATTTGAAGGGGTGAAATTTTTCATTTTTTCCCTCCCGTAGATCCGAATGAACCCAGTGGCACATGGAAAAAAGTTTTGGGGTGGGCCCGAGACAGTTTTGTGGGGTTGGCTCGAGACCCCGTGAGGCCATATTTTATGCTATTTTATGTTTGTTTTCATGAAATATGTGGAAAATATCTAAAAAAAATCTTAGTTTGGGGGGGGGGGCTCCCCTTATATACGCCATTGTACAGACCTAAACATTTCGACAAACATTAAGCTGCGCCAAACGGCGTTGATTTGGACGAGCAGAAGATTAAACAGAGCGTTTGTCCTGTTCCCACAAATGCTCTCAGTTTTTTTGCCTTCAAGATTCAAATGTCTGTTCGCCGTTTTATTTTGTCCGATCCAAACCAACCCATTCGGGCGTATTATCAGGCGATGAGAATTCGGCGAACCGTTCTAGGAATGGCTAGAATTCGCGGAATTGTTTACGAACATGGCTTACGGTCGTACGCAGGAAAAAATTTCGTGAGAAAATAAAAAAATTAAATTAAAAAATTTCCCTCCTAGGTACGGCCCTATCACGCCTGTAGTGAGATCCGACGTTCCACATAGGGTTGCCAACTTTTTTTAAAGATAAATATAGTTTTTTTTCAATATAAAACAAAATATCTTTTGTTTTTGCATAGATTTCTGTTATGTACGACTGTTATGTCAGCGTAAAGTTCGTCAATATTAATATTCATCTTTTCTCATAAATTTAGAACTTCTATAACTGTCTCACATTCATCAAATGACACCCCTTGTTTTATGGTTAATTGTTGTTTTCATCAAAGTTATACCACTTATTAAGATATTCCACACATTTTTCAATGAACAGTAAAATATAGTTTTTGTGTTTCATACCCAAAAAAAAAACTATTTTTTGTGCTGACTTAAGCAAGGTTGACATAATACTCGACACATCTAAAAGATTTTCTATGAAGGCGCGTTCAGTTATAGGCATATTGGTCCGTTCGGACAGTCTGTTTTTATTTCTCGGTCTTGCAAAATATGGACCAAATCAAGATCCAAGTAAAATATAGTATTTGTGCATACTATATATTTCTTTAACAGTATATAGTATGCAGATCCGAAATATAGTGCAATACTATTTAGTATAGTACGGTTGGCAACCCTAGTTCCACACCAGACCGATAGCAGTTAGAAATAGAGGTCAATGTTATTTTGGGTTTAACGGATATTTTTGCGAAAACGTGAAAAATTTGGTTTGTAATCGAAAAATACCCCATTTTATGGATTTGCGAAGCGCTCGGCGCGGCCCGCTATTTATATATATATATATATATAAGCTTTTCCGCTCAGCGATTTTCAAGTCAAGTCGGAAAATGGCTGTTTACTAAAGCTTTTCGTGATACGAAAAATGATAGGTATAAATGTAAGCACGGAAGCAAGTAGAATTTTATTAATTTGTGTATTTGTGATCACTATTTCTTGAAATAACCAACATAACACAAAAAGTACGTTTGTGTCCGATTTTGGACGACATTCAGAGCTTTAAGACATAATCTGGGGGCACGGCAACACGCAACTGAGGTACCATCTTTTCTTGAAACATTCCTACCACAGATTTGTCCTATCGAAAGCTCTACTTTGGAATGAGCGACGAAACTCAAACTTTACAGAGTCGTAGATCTTTATAGATTTAACAACCCCTCAAAGTAGTTACGAAATTTCAAAAAAAGTCGAAATACTTCCAGACATGCTAAAAAGCTGAAATTTGGCGGACTGATAGAAATTATGACCAAAACCTTGGGAAAAATCAAAAAACACCGAAATTCTTCTATACATGTAAAGTTATGTAAAAGTACCATTACCCACTTCCAGAAACGTTAGAGAGCTGAGCTTTGGCAGACTGATAGGAACTATGGTAAAACTATAGGAAAAACTTTAAAAACCCCAAAATTTTAATTTACTTCCCTCTCCTAGTAATGTAAAGTTACGTAAAATTAACATTGCCCACTTCCAGAAACCATAGAAAGCTGAGCTTTGGAAGACTGATAGGAACTATGACAAAACTATAGAAAAATATTTAAAAACACCAGAATTTTAATTTACTTCCGTCCCCTATAAATGTAAAGTAATGTAGAAGTAACGTTGCCCAGAAACGCTACAGAGCCTTGATTGAAAACCCAAAAGTTTTGAAAAATATTCCGCATATTTTACTACTTTAAAACAAATCCTTTAAAAAATGAGTGAAATAACAAAAACATTTCATGTAAATAAAAGCCGAGCACGCAAAAATGGTATTCCGTAAAAAAAAATTAAGATAAAAGTAAAGCTAATACATACATGCATAAGTTTTCCAATACAAATTGAAAAATGAAAGTTTCTTACTTGTTTGTATATGTTTTTCTAAACTTGGCTATTACGGCTGCAAACTGACTCTTATGCACATCAGTGCCAAATTGAACATAAACAAGTTTGGCTGCAGGCGTATATATAAAAATATATCGGGGGGGGGCGGACAGTTTCGGGGGGGGGGGGGGCAGTTTCGGGGGGGGGGGCGAGAACTCATGAGGCCGGATTTTATACTATTTTATGTTTGTATTTATGAAATATGTGGAAAATATTAATAAAAACCTTAGCTTCGGGGGGGGGCCGGGCCCCCCCTTATATACGCCACTGTTTGGCTGTAATAGCAAAGTTAAAAAATACATTTTGAAACAGTAAGAACCTTTCATTTTGAAATTTATATTTATATTTTACTTTCATCTCAATTCTTTTTACGGAATATCATTTCCGCGTACTTGGCTTTTTTTTACACGAAATGTTTTTGTTATGATTAGATTTTTCAGGAATTTATGAGAATCAAAATGGTTCGGTTCGGTAAATAATTAATATCGCCGCCCTGATCGCAGCCAACAGGAAAAATAAATTAGACTCGATCCGAGTTACTAGTGTGAAATGGGGTAAACTTTAAGGGGTGGATTTTTGTACCTAACCTAAAATTTTCCAAGAAAAATCAATAAAAGCTGTTTTTTTGTTTCGATTTACATTTTCCGCATTTTTCCGAGATTTGGTAAAAATATACACGTTGAAATTTTTATTTAGACTTATACATTTTATTTTGATTTTAAAAAGACTGACGTGTTTTTACAAAATTGAATTTTCCTGAAGTTGTCTCTTTTACATAATATGTAGAGTTTGCCTCTGATGTACCCAAGAAAATAAAGAAATTACAGCTTTTTTATGTTTGTTTTAAGTTGGACAATAGCGCCCTCTGCGCAAATCGATAAAAATTGTTCGAATCAACATGGCGTATGTTTAATCAAGCCCACGAATGCGGCATGGCACAACGGCCAGAAAACGTCGAGTTTTGATCTAAAAAATGTAGTCCAGGTTTTAGGCCTCAAAAAGGTTTTGTAAACGTCGTTATCACAACCAAAAAGATTCCTAAAATATTTGATGTAAATGAAAAGGTCACGAACAGTTGCGTAAATTACCTTTAATAGGGTTAACGTTGATAAATCGTAGTTTTGTCGATGATTTGTGATCAAACCAATTCAAACCATTCAAACAACGTTTACATTCAGTGCAATTGTGGTTTTCACAACTTCCATAACTAATAATTGCAACTTGGGCCTCTTACCCCCTTTCCTCCCCTTATCGACTCCCTTGGAGCTATGTGTTTACACAATTTTCCATCATAATTTTATAGGTCATAACAAAGTGAATAGAACGGCTCAGGAAACCGTCAAAAGAAGGTTGAAACTTTTCCGCTTTTACGATTACGACACATTTTCCGAGGAATTTTCTTTTCTGCCGCTGATAGTTGAACAATATTTCCGCATATTTAGAAACCTCTATATAGAGTGTTTACGATTTTCGCTGCTGTTTAAAAGTTTTCTCGTAAACTTTGAGGCTACAACCGAAAAGTAAAAGTTATTTATGTTTAATTTAAAGTCAATTATTTTGACCCCTTTGAGAAAAAGAAGGGTTTAAACCTTCTCCTCTGTGTTTAATCCATATTTAAGGTTTTTATTAAAAATACTAAAAATTTTACAGCGTAATTTTTTTTCTTCAAAAAATTTTCATTAGTTGTGTGGCTTATGGTTAAAAATCGTGTCCCGTGAGATAATAGTGGAAGATTTTTTTTAAACTACTCTAGATCGATTGGTCATGGATTACAAAGGTTTAAGTCATCGAGAAATTTCGTTAAATTAGTTTTATACAAAAACTGAAAATATGTTTTCTGTTTGCAACATAATACCAATTAAAATAGTAAAAAAGGTAACTTTTTAAAAAGTTACTGATACCTTTCTAGCTGGCCTATTAGCACAAGTGAAGCCATGATATATCAGCCTTGAAAAAACAGTTTTTTGTAAATATCTCAGAAACTAAGCTCTTAAGAAATGTTTGGTTATAACACACATTATCGAGCAAAATTAGACTACATTCCGAAAACCGCATATTGATATGACGCTCCATTAAAAAGTTAGCATTTTGAATTTTTTTTAATTGTCAATTAGCATTAATGGATTTTAACCAAAATCTAATTAGCTCGTAAGAGTGTCGAACACTATTTTACCTGAAAATTTTGTGAAAATCGGTTCAGCGGTTTAGGCGCTATCGTGTTACGGACAGAAATAATATACACACACACGAACATACTAAGATAGGTCAAAATACACCCAAATAAAAAATTTTCGACGTTATCTCAAAAAAATTTTTTTGTCGGAAATAATACCTTCTCTAGCCATTGCTATGCGGGCTAGGAAAGTAAAAGGGGGATTTTTTAAAACCACCCTGTCAAAAGTTAAGGAGGCATTCTCACCAAATTCACAGAAAGCATGTCACCTGTTAATTTTACTGTATCAAATTAATAAAGCTTTTTTGGAAAGGACAAAGAAATACATAACAATATATTGAGTCAATGCAAAAAAAGTTTTTAAAAATTTATTTCTATTATTCTTCAAAATTTGCCTAACGGTATAAGAAAATTCACCTCCATTTGCTGTTTCTTTTTTGCTCTGTTCAAGAATTTTGCTTTTTTTTAATGCTTTTAGTGGAGCTAAATCATAAATCAAATACTTTTTAAAACAACAAACTACTAAACTCTACAAAATAAATAAAATATGTTCCCTGACAGTGGCGGATCCAGATATATCTTATTTTTTAGTTTACCAGCATCAGTTATTTAAAATTTTGGCGAAATTCTACTTAAATTTTTAAAAAATTTTGCCTGCGGTGCCAAAAATTTCCTTTAGATGCTTAATTTTACACCTCAGATCAATCAAAAAGCGCTAATAAAAAATATTTTGATGTTTGCTGCCACTTTGGCCCCTCCCCCCGGAAATCCTGGATCCGACACTGTTCCCTTATGTTAACTAGCTCTTCCACGGCAACCAACCAAATTTTTTGGTGTAGTGCCTAAGCTGTAACAAGGGCATATTTGTAATCATATTTATATAAGATGTGTGTTTTGGTGAGTGTCTTTCACATTGAAAAGAAAATGTATATATACAGGATGTCCCATAACTTATACATAGGCCAACGGGTCATAGACGAGGTACAGAGGATCAAAGTTGGCGACTTTTTAAACTTTTTTGATAATAACTTTTTAAAAAAACGCAGTAAAAATATGAAATTGGGTAAAGTTGTGTATTAGAACAAGAGCAATAAATTGAAATAAAAATAATGAAAAAAAAATTTGTCGGTTAATTTAAAAAAAAAAAACTATTTTTTTGGTATTAACTTTAATGAATGCCAATATTTTTTTAAATATTTTTTGTTAATAAAAACAAGTCTTTAGCGAGATATAATAATAAAATATTATTGATATTTTTTAAAAGAATAAGCAAAAATTATTTGTTTTTTAAATTATTATTTTTTATACATTTTTGGAGGTTAATTTGACAGCCTGTATCTCCTCAACTTGTAATTTTATCAAAAAAAGGAATACTACATTTTTGAATCACAATTAGCTGAGTATTTAACTGGCTGTGGCAGATTTTTATTTTTTTGTAAAACAATTTTCCCCTCTTTCCTCTAATTTTAAAAATCCTATGTCTTAAAAACAGATGTGTGTTGACTCCCATGTTATATAAACATTTTTCTCGGAAATAACCTCCTCTATCACCTGCTGCACCATGGCCCCTAAGTTATGGGACACCTTGTATATATTTGTGTTTATACATGTTAGATTTTTAGAATGAGTTGACTAACACTCCCCTTAAACCTTCCCAACCAACCCTAGTACAAACTAAAAATAAAAACAGTGAAATTAGCAGGAAAGCTGAACTGGACAGAGAGTTATCAAGGGAGACCCGAATTAGGATACATATCTAAGAAGAAGAATTGAAGACCAGATCTCAAGTGGCTGAAGCCAGATTACTTTGAGGTCTACCAAATAGCACTGGCAAATTGTTTCAATAAGGAACAAAGCCAAAAACAAAAAAGACAAGACAAGACATATTTATATATTTATTCAAGTTTGAACCTGTGTGACATAACCAGAGATATGGAAGGGGCAGATAGCTTTTCGACGAGTGCGCAGTCGAATTTCATGGGTACACCATGGGGATCTGTCAGTCGGCCATCTTGTGGTTAACTTCCCCTAAATTCTTCTCCGATACCAGCTTATTAAATAGACTAGTCACAATAAAAAAGAAAAAATCATTTACTTTTTGCCTACTACAAGATTGCAAAGCGATAAATACTTGAATTTTTGGTAAGTAAAAGTATAAGAAGAATAATATTAACACAATCGTGTTTTTCAAATCTAACATAAACAATGACACAAATCACTTCTGTGTATTAAACCACATTGCGTGGCCTAGTCTATGTAAACCCAACATCTGGTTATTACGGTAGGCATCCAGTCATCCACCACGCACGGCTTGGTTTCATTTTTGTCGGGCGCATTAATTTTTTTTTATGGTGGTGAAGTTTTTAGTAGACTATAGGCTGCCAGCAGTGAAGTCTCTTAATGTAAAAATGGACGCCCAAGAAATTTTAGGGCAGGGATAAAGGATAATCTATGCCCTTCCCATATCTCTGGACAAAAATAATGCTTCACCTCCGTTACATATTTATTTAGGTCAAGCTACTTTTAAATTTCATAGTAAAGTTAGTTAATATTAATTCAATACCAATAAATTGGTCTTTGACATAAGTAACATGTAATAGTGATTTATTTTTTAATTAAACAGTAAAGGAAAAGTGAATTTTGAGGTATTTTTAATATCTTATTTGGTTTCAAAATTGACCAAGTTTTCTGTCGATTAGGTGAGAATGACTCTTAGAGGTTTAGAACATGTTTATATAAAGCTCTTCTCTCAAAATGGATCGAAGAATTACCTCCTTCATTATGAGCATCTTACTCAATAACACCATGGGCATACGCAACATGAAACTTAGGGTGGGGCCAAAGCTGTCATAAGTACATTATGAAAGTACTTCAAGTGCAAGTACATTAAGATTTGTAAAAGTACTTGAAGTACTGAGTACATTTTCTTTTCAAATGTACTTCAAGTACCAAGTACATTATAAAAGTACTTGATTTTCCCAGTCTGTTACTTTTACAATAAAAGTACTTTAAGTACTTTAAATAAGTCAAAAAATGAGGGAAATGCCAAAAATATTAAAAGAAATGTTAAAAAATTTCAGAAAAGTCAAAAATGTCAAAAAACGTTAGAAATTTCAAAAAGTATAGATGTCAAAAATGTTTTCTTGTTTATAACGTTTTATAGTTTTGCAATAGGGGTGTTAAAGTTATCCCGAACTCCGGGGTAAATGGGACCTACGCCAAAAGACAAAAATATTAACATATATTAAGTTTTTCTGTCTCAAATTGCATACGGTTGTTCCAAATAGATCACATTTGTGTAAATCCAAGTATATTTGAATTTGTAATGAGACCTACAAAAAACTCTCGTAAAACCGGGAGGCACGTACCTTACCTTGCCTTATTTCTTTTTTTGGTGGAGCACTTGGGGCACTGTTCTTACCGTCAATAATTTCTAAATCACTCATAGAAAGTACTATTTTTATAATAGCCCACAAAACTGCTTAAAAACTCAATTAAATCAAACTAAATAAACAAGCATAACAAACGTAAATACTAAATCAATTTTCGGGTTCTTTAAACCAACCTCCATCAAACGTAGAAATTACGTCTGCTGCAAGGTGAATAGGGGGTCCCCAAAAATCGAGCTGCAATATACCTGCACTACCGACACCCCTTAACAGATGGCATGACTGCTGCAGTAGTCTCTCACACTGAATTTGAATTTCACGTTCCATGAAATAACAAAGATGCGTGCAGTGCAAATAATTAAGCCTATAGGAATTATTCTTTGGATAAGTGTGTACCTAATATTACGATTTTTTGGGCGATTAATTATGACGTTCCTATCAAGGTTGCTAAATCACCGGACTTCCCTGCCAAGTTGATAAAAAAACCGGACAGGTTTTTTTATCACTGAGGTTACCACTTGTCTTCGGCGTATATAAGTTATATATCACCTATACCTACATTGTCCTTCAAGAATATTTTATTGTACTTGAAGTACTTTTAATGTACTTGAACTACTTCGAATATACTTAAAGTACTTTGAATGTACTTGAAGTGCTTATAATGTACTTAAAGTACTTTACTTGACAAAATCAAGTACATTGTTAAAAGTACTTCAAGTACCAAGTAAAATTACCGGATTGTAGATGTACTTCAAGTACAGTACTTGAAGTACCTGTAAGTACTTGAAGTACAATTTCAAGCACTGTACTTAAAGTACCTGACAGCTCTGCTTCTTCATTATTAGCATCTACTGAGTAAGATGTACACCATGGACATACACAACATGAAACTTAGGGGGGGGTAGAGTCCCTGTATGTTGACATATTTGATCCAAATATGTCAACATACAGGGACTCTAGGGTGGGGCAAATGCAAAACGTTAAAAACAAAATAGGTAATTATTGAAATAAACAAAAAAAAACGAAAACGATATAACCAATATCAATACATATGATTTTTTTAAATCTTAACCTATTACAGTAAAACCAATGGTCTGGGATCTTCAGCAAATCTACTTAAAACCTCTTTTTCTACTTGTTTATTTTTTTCTGAAACTAATTTCCTGTAAACACTTAGCATGACTAGAGACCCTGTATATATGACATATTTTTACTAAAGAGAGACGCGACCATTGAGTTGTATAAAGCCCTGACGCGACAAACCCCGACAAACCCATCAAAGTCACTGAAATTAAAATTTTTTGGTTATGTTATTTTCTTGCTAAGATCATTGGCGTTTCACTAAAATTTAAATTGTCAGCGGTGAGTGATCAATCATCATGCAACATATAAACAAACATGTTTGTTGGTCACCTCCTGTATAGATTTTGTTATAAAACGTTTATTTTTATTTCCCAACGCTTATGAGTTAACAAGGACAGAAGGTGCGTCTCTCTCTAAACATCGCTAGAGTATAGAGGACCGATATTTTCATCCTTTGATTTTGACTTAAATAAATTTGACTTTGAAGAGTTTGTCGCGTCTCTATATCTTTAAAATATGTCATACATACAGGGTCTCTAAGCATGACAAACCGTCATTGTGGATCTTAATGAAGTTTTGACTCTGACTACTAAAAGATCATTCTACGGTACTACTTGGCAATGCTAGTAAAATATGTAGGTAGAGCAGTTTTTGTTGATTGAAAAAAATTCGCTTGCTTTAAAACTTCTACTACTTCCAAACTACTCTTTATTAATTATTTGTGTCTCCAACCTCATAGTCATGCATGTTTAAATGATAAAATTCTGAAAATCGTTTAATGCGCATCTTAAATAAACTGAATAACAACTCCAGCATAACAAACGGATGTAATGCCAATAGTTCGAAAGCTGGTAGGTTTTTATCCGAGAAGCGATGCTTTAAAGACATCAGAGTCTCAAATGAGGTATTAACAAATATTCTTTCCAGTACAATTATTTATTTAGATCTAATACTATTTTAATGTGATTTCCACATTGCAATAAATCTAGGCTTATAGAATACTTTGCTATCAGGCACAGGAAAATAATAAATACCGGCCTTAGTGATGCACTGTAAAGCTAAAATGCCACTTTTCTAGTTACATGATTGCAGATTTTCAAGTTTTTAAAGGCCTTAGGGATGCCTAAAAAAAGTCTTTAAATACAGCAATACTTTCGTCACAAAGTAAATTAATATTTGGACCATACTTTCTTCGTAAAACTGATTCATGAAAAAAATGAATTATATCCTTTACAGTATACGAGTATACCGTTAGGAATAAGTGTATTTATTGTAATATTAAGTATATAGGAATAATGTTGAAGTTTTAACTTGATTGATTTGTTTGGAAATTAGGAATTTATTTTCAACATTTAGGGGCGGAAATGACCCTCCCTGCCACTCGTTGCGTACGCCCATGAATAACACCCTGTATATTGGGATTAAAAAGACCCTATTATTACGATTTTTGGAGAATCCAACTGTTAATATTCCCAAATCCTTTTAAAAACCCACTAAAACGTCAAATAAGCCGCAACTAAAACATAAATCTACAACAAAGATTTATTATGCTCGCGAGTAACATGCGACCTACTTTCCTTCCTTTGTTTACTCTTTTTAGTTCTCGAATATGTTGCAGAAAGATAGAGAAAGAAACATGAAAATTAACAGGGAAGATTCCTCTATCAAATAACGGTAAAAGCTACAGATTATTTGATGTTTTTGGCAGCTTAATAAAGTTTAATCTTAGAACAAACTTCTACAAATAAATAAAACACCGCATAAGTATAATGCACGGTTTTTTTACGAACCGGGAGTATAATGGCCCAAAGCTTTATTTATCATGTCGTTTGAACGTCAACAACAGGGTAAAGGCACGGGATTTGGTGATCCGTGATAACACTTACATATTAATTAAAGTAGGTAGTATTTTTGGCAGCTAAAGAAAGTTCAACCTGAACACAAACATCTACAAATAAATAAAACCGCATAAGTATTGTCAAAAAGTTTTATTTATCATGTTGTTTAAAATGATGAAATTCGATGTTTTTTGGGGATTCTAGCACAGGTTACCTCCGTGATTATCGGTATTAGTTCTAGCCAGTGGCGTATATAGAAAAACGTGTTGGGGTGGGCCCGATACAGTTTTGGGGTGGGCGAGACCCTATGAGGCCGTAGTTTATGCTATTTTATGTTTGTATTCATAAAATAGTATGTGCAAAATATCTAAAAAAAAGCTTCGGGGGGGGGGGGGGGTCCTCCTCCTCTTCTTCTATACGCCACGGTTTCGAGTCGATATCATAGTTTCTGTTATAATCCTTATCGACTAATTTAAATATACTATGGTACGAATTTCCCCTCAAATGTTTCTACCTTCCACCTTTCTTTTGTTTCCTTTCGCTCCACTGAGAGTTTCGATGCTCGCTTGCTTTTTACCTTTAGGATTTATTTAATTTAGTCTTGTTCTTACTCACTCTATGGAGAAACCGAATATGCATGCCCTATTGAAACACCTACACCTAGGCTTTTTCAATATAACTAGGTGTATTGTAATACTATTTATTTAAATAAATATAAAAAAATCCCAAAATTTAACTGATAATGTCAGGCGTATTACTTATAATACGCGTGCTGCTTGTTAATCTTGTTAAAATGAATAACTTAGGCACGATTGTTTTATTTATGTATTATTATAATACGACTGAGTGAGTGTCAGGCAAATTGTAATCGCTGTTGATTAAAGTACAAATGGTTTATATAAATTAAAGACCAGGAAAGATAACTTTTGAAAGGGAAAAAATTAGTAAATGAAAGAAAATCTATCGCAAGCAATAGGAAAATAAAATAAGACTCGATCCGAGTTAATTGGGGTGAGCTTTTAGAGATGGATAATGGTTTTGTACAGTTTTCAGCGAAACTAGGTCTCCTATCAAAAAAAGTTTAATAAATCAGTTATAGGTATATTAAAAAGATTGGTTATAGTTAGGAAGTATTACAATAAGCCTAGGCGCATGCTAATTTGATTTTGCAATAAACCTGCGTTATATAGGGTTCGGGGACAATTCGCCGCAGCCGATTCGCCGCGGCCGATTCGCCGCGGGATAATTCGCCGCCGGCCGATTCGCCGCCGGCCGATTCGCCGCGAGATTTTTTATTTTATGAGGTTACCATTGGCAATTGTTTAAACAGTTTTATTTATAGCTTGACTTCATATAATATATTTGTTTATTTGTTTGATCATAACTTTTTTTAAACTTTTCCAACTATGTATTTGGGGTTAGTATGCAATTCAACAATTTTTTTTTAAGAGAAAATTAAATAAAATGGCGTATCCAAAATGGCGGATTTTCCCATTTATGAGCCGATATGCATCAAACTCGGAACTTTGAGATCTTTCAGGTCGCTGATTATTATTTTTAACTTAATTTTAAAAATTCAGTTTATAAACAAGAAAGTGCGCCATTGTGGAACTGCCATTTTGTTTTTTTATAAAAATCGGTTCATAAATGGGAAAATCCGCCATTTTGGATCCACCATTTTAATTTTTTTAAATTTAAGTCAAAAATTGTATTAAGTTACCTTAAGCGCCGCTATGTTTCAGGTTTGAAGCAAATCGATTTATTAAGAAGAAAGTGCGCCATTGTGGAACCGCCATTTTGGTTCCACCATTTTCATTTTTTAAAATTTAAGTCAAAAATTGTATTAAGTTACCTTAAGCGCCACGATGATTCAAGTTTGAGGCAATTCGGTTCATAAATAGGAAAATCCGCCATTTTATTTATTTTTCTAATAAAAAAAATGTTGAATTGTATGTATTATACTAACCACCAAATAACGAGTTGGAAAAGTTTGAAAAAGTTATGATTAAAGAAATAAACAAATATATTATATGAAGTCAAGCTAAATAAAACTCTTTAAACAATTGCCAATGGTAATATCATAAAATAAAAAATCTCGCGGCGAATTGTCGGCCGCGGCGAATCAGCTGCGGAGAATCGGCCGCGGCCAATTGTCTCATCCCCGTTATATGGTGAGCTAAAACGTTCCGGGAATCGACCTTTGCATTATTAAAATAAATAACTAGGGGTGCGAGTTGATATTGCATTTATAAAATCTAGTTTACTTAAAAGAGATTTATTTTTACAAGGTTTTATTTTATGCTTTCAAAAATGTACGACATACATTTTTATTTTCCTAGAAAGCTCCACTTTTAAAAGTTGTTTTCAGTGTTTTAACCATGAAAAAAATTTGAAATGATGCTGTTAAAAATCGAAGTAGAGCGTGGAAAATATTTGGGGCGATCGCATCAACCCAAAGCCTAAGGTCACTAGATCACGAGGTAACTCACCAACACCAAGCCATCTCAAGGTAGAAGCAGTTAAGCGTAAAATCAATTTTCTAAGGCGTAAGCCTAAAACACTCTATATAGTCTTAACTAGAGTAAACAATATGCATTTTGACAAACAACCAACCGCTTTAAAATTATTAGCATAAAGTTAACAGGTTACATTTTATGTTTGTAGAGGCACTCAGGGCCGTACTTGGAAAAATATTTCGGAGAAGATTAAAAAATGTTAATAAAAATTTGCGTATTGTGCAATTTGTTTCCAATCCCTTATTACGCACCCCATCGACTGTTTTGGCAGGATTGATCCCCCTTGATCGCCCCCTAGGTATGGCCCTAGAGGCACTTAAGAGAGTAGGTATGTGTTGTGTTTTAAAACTTGACATTAGAACTTCTTTAAAATAATTTAAAATATTTCCATTTTGTGGTAAGTTTTTAGAGATAAAAATGACTTTTCTACATGCTTTTCAATAAGTTTTTTCTGCTTCTTCTTCAAGTGATAATACAACCCCTGGTGGGTTATAGCCTAATTAACCAGAGCCTTCTGTTCTGCCCTCTCTGGTACGATTCTTCGCCAATTTCTTATTTCCATATTCTTGTTGTCATCTTCCACATCGTCTATCCACCTTTTTCGTGGCCTCCCTCTTGTCTACTCTTTCTTGCAGATCTCCAGGTAAAGTTTTTAAGGGGATTGATATTCTAGTCCGCATTTACCAAAAGCTCGAATCGGAAAATTTTAAGCGATATCTGTTTTCGTATATTATACAGTCGAACCTCTCTAACTCGAACCTCTATAACTCGAACCTCTCTATAACTCGAACCTTTTAACTGGTCCCGGCACTTTTTATGTGTATTTTAACCTCTTTAATTCGAATTTCTATAACTCGAACTCTCCATAACTCGAACTGTTTTGGTTGTCCCTTCGAGTTCGAGTTATAGAGGTTCGACTGTATAATATATTACAGCATCACAATTCTACAGAATTTATCATTTCTTGACTGCAACCCGTAACCAGAAACTAGTATAATACTAGTTTCTGCCATCACCAAAGTACAGATATTATTTGGTAACTTCCTTATAACTCGATAGCTCGTTGTGAAGCAGCTTCCTTGTGTCGTTCGGCGGCGTCCAGCGAACTTGACGAATATTGTTGCTGGCACGACAACGTAGCGGAAAATTTGATTTCATAAGTTCCGAACAAGTTACAAAAACACTTTACCTTGGAACTACCGCTACGATGAATAAAAAAGCCAAATCAAATTTTAAAAGGAAGAGAGATGTATAGTAGTAGTAGCCTGGGTCACAAGTGACAAAGTAAAAAAAAATTCTTTAATAGAAGCCTATCAATAAAACGACGTCTGAACAGCGATTAAACGTCGAAAAAGTTATTTTTCATAATAAAAAAAAGAAAACTACTATATTTTATATGTATGCTTTTATTTAATTTAATTATACTCGCCCACTACTAAGTATATTGTTGACAAATGACAGGAGGTAACATAAATAACTGAGGAGCGAGCCATGCTAGGCAGGCAAACCCCAACGTTTTGGGGAAAGGTCCGTTAACCCCTCTACTCTCCAAGTTGACTATGGCGTGGGGTTGCCCCACGACTAAGTTACAGAATTAAAGACAAAGACAGATTGATGTTTTCAAGATGGCATGGCGCCATCTATAAGTCAAGATATTGGCTCAACTTTTCTTGAATTAAATGTTAGTGACGTGTGCCAAAAAAAAACGGATAAAATATTTTTTGTTATAATCTAGAACAAACCGCACTTTGTTCATCATCTTAAATTCCAAGATGACAAACATAATAAATCTTGACACTACAAAAAGGTTAGTTTAGTATTCTTATGTTCCGGAATTTATTTAGTAAATTTTCGTAACTAAGCGATGTTTCCTCCCCATCATTAAAATAGGGTTAGTGGTTCTTGAAAAATTATATATACCTAACCATTTTCTTACACATCATACGATTGCCTTATTAAAACTATATTAATTTTCTCACCGATTTTAACAAAATAAAGGTATCATGGCGAAAATTGAATGTTATTTAAATTTATCGCAATTAAAATATTTCGACATCTTGATATCCATTATAGCGGATTAAATCTAATTTGATCCTTCCTAAAAGATCGCTGCTTTTTTATGCATGGAAAATTATTTCGTTTAAAATTATACGTATTAAGATGGCTGCAAATTTCAGTTTAGTAATCTGCAAGGAGCACTCGAATAAAATTATGAGAAAATTTAAAAAAAGACAAGAATAGTAAGGCAATGGTCTGTAAAACAATGGTTGAAACAAAAATTATTATTTCGAGAACCACTATACCGATTTTTATTATTCGTATCTTGATATGCACGATGGAAACAGTTTTTTTTTTAAATTTAATAAGTTGAAATATTTATCGAAACATAAGAAATTTCAACGGTCAAGTTTCTGGCCGGGTCCAACATTTTGGATTTCAAAAGGTCGGTAAATTTTGGTAATGTTTTTTAAAGACCAATCGATCTTCACCATAATACGCTTTATTTTATTAAAATCGGTTCAGTAATAATGAATTTATAAGAAAATGAATGCAGACAGAATTGAGAAGGCAAATGTATAATCTATAGAACAAATTTTTTTGGGTATTGCTAAACTTATTTTAATGATTTTTACCTTTCTGTGCGTGGCGAAAATAGAACTTTTCTGCAAATTCAAAAATTATAAAATAAATTTCACGAACAGAAAAAGAAACGACCCATTTTAAAGGTCAAGTTGAAATCTGTCTGCTATCTAGAATTTCAAGGCGGCAACGCAAAACAGTTTGTCCGGTATTTTTTGGCCTACCCGAACTCACCACATTATTATTATTATTATTATTATATGTTTAGCAATAGGAAGCGGTGGAACACCGATGAGTCTATTGCTTATGATTGGTCAGTTTAAGCACAGGTTTTAGTTTGTTTCACTTTTTATGATGGTTCAGTTTTAGTTTGTTTCACTTTTTTAAAGCTTTTAAGGTTTTTTTTTTCACTATTAAATATCGTTCACTAGCGTGTTGCGCAAACTAATTAAGTTTTTATCCAGTTTGTTTTTGGGCCAAAATTTTTTGGGCCTTTGATCCACCTCTGCCTGTACACATAAAAAAAATATTTACTCAAAGCAAGCTTTCAAACAAATATTTTTCTTGATATCCAGTTTTGAAATAAAAAACTTTTTTTCATTGCTTAAAGACAGATAAAAATCATTCTTGAAATTAAACAAAAAATTACCATGGCTGAGGTCCTTCCACTTTTTCAAGCAAGACATTACTTCTCTTGAATACAAAACATTATTTTCTAAAATAGAAAGCTAAAAAAATAAGACTTTTTACAAACAAGTCATTTATTTCCTTAAATAAAGTAGGATTTTTCTCCACTTAAAACAAGCGTTATCTCAATTTGAAATATTTTATATAAATATTACATTGATTACACTGTGCAACACAAAAAATATCCGGGAAACTGGCCTCAGGAATATAATTCACTTGACCCCCAAAAATTACTACCAAGAGGATTCAGCTAGGTTAGCTCTTGTTTCCGATAAATTCGAAAATGAAGAAGAAAGAGAGGCCTACCCTTTTTTCCCGTATAACTAGTAAAGTGGAAAAATGTGTAGAGAGCTTTTAAAATAGAGAGCTAATAAAATTGTCGTCAAAACAAAGTATCATGCGATAAATTTTATCAAGAAACAAAATATATGTGGAATGATAAACAAATATTTCTTCAAATCTAATCTAAGCACTTCTGTAGAAATATTATTCTTTAAATTGTACCTAAAAATCATCTTCAATTTTTAACCGAATTGCAATTTTGATACCTCATTTGAAAGATAATTTCATCCTCTTCCAAACATGTCTCTACACTAAATATAAAAAGAATTTTTCGAGGTATAGTCAAAGACCAAATAAATCAATTTTCGGGCTAGTCCTCAGAAAGACGCCATGGTAGCCGCAGACATATGTTTCCGCCTTGTTATGGACCATATAACAAGGCGGAAACATAATGTCTGCGGCTACCATGACCCATGTCTCATGTCTCTATACGTTTTGTCGTAAAAATGTGGGTATCTGCGATTAACAAAAAATCAAATGCCGCACTTCTTATTTTTAAGATTCCGTATCTGGGTGATACACTAAATGCTCTCAGTCGTGGAGTCAGGGACTGAACACTAGCAAATTTCTGGCAGGAATTCACCGGATATATTTTTTTCTTGAGAAATTCAACTAAAAACTAAAAGAATAGTACAGAGAACATAGAGTGCGCTTTACATCTAAATATTATTTTCATACGTTCCGACTGAAAATAACGACAAATACAACTTGGTTTTAATCTTTGGTACGTATAGTTTAAGTAGTGTGTAATAGTTAAGAGTTTAGTTATAAGTTGAATGTAATTAGGTTTGAATTGGATTAGGCTATATAGGGGAAAGGGGGCAAAATGGGGTACGGGGCAGGAATAAGTGAATGGTTTAACTCTCTGCAATATGACTGGTGCCGGTCGGCTGAGCTTAATTGGGTTTTTGCTCAACATGTGATATTGTGCCCTGTTTCTTGTAAAAATAGATTTTGTTTACATTAAACAATTAGTGGGTTTATGAATTTAACTGGTGGTTTGAGGCAAAACGGGATACCTCGGTTCACTGAAAGTTGTAGTTTATGTTGTCTTTGCAAGAAATGGGCGAAAAATTCGTGTAGGAGAGTCGACAGCGATGACTAGGTCGCCGTAATTCTTTATAAATTTTGTAAATACTAAATTTTATTATTACAAAATGCATTTTTTATTACAACTTTTTATTTTTTAAATAATAAATAGTAATAGTAAGTATTTTAATCTTGGTTAGTATTTTAATAAATAAAACTTGCCTTACAAAAACATTTATTTTAAATTACACAACCGCCCCGCCCGTTTCGCCACATATATGTATCCCATTTTACCCCGTATGCGGGATAAAATGAGGCAAAGGCAATTTTCTACAAAACTAAAAATACAAATATGACGGAGTTCTAAATCGCTTAAACTGAAAATTAAAACATATTTATAACATATCTAGCCTAACATAGAACGCAACACCATAGTGACTAAATAATAATTTATTGTTCTACATAGTCCCCTTGTAAGGTAATACATTTGTCCCAACGATGTTCAACTGATTTGATGCCATCACTGAAGTCTGATTTATTCAACTCGTCAAAATAGGCGTTTGTAGCTGCAATGACTTCTAAATCTGAGGAATTTTTTTTCCAGCAAGAAATTTTTTTAGGTTTGGAAACAAATAAAAGTCTGACGGGGCTAGGTCTGGCAAATAAGGTGGATGGTTTAACAGTTCAAAGCCTAGCTGATGGATTTTAGTCATTACAAGAGCGGACTTCTGGCAAGGTGCATTGTCCTGATGAAACAAAATTTTCTTTTTTGCCAAACCAGGGCGCTTTTCGCTTATATTCTGCTTGATCTTCAGTAAGTCGCTGTAGTAGTCTGAATTTATTAGCGTCCCAAAAGACCGTTGCCATGACCTTTCCAGCAGACGGTACTGCCTTTGCCTTCTTTGGAACTGGTTCGTCCTTTGCCGTCCATTGTTTGGACTGCTTAGTTTCAAGGGTATAATGATGAACCCATGTTTCATCAACCGTAATCAATCTACGCAAAAAATCCCCTGAATCGTCTAAACAGTGCCAAATTCTCCTCTGAAATGGTTAGACGCACGAGCTTTTGATCTGGCGTGAGCAAATGCGGCACCCATCGGGCGGATAGCTTTCTCTTACCTAAAACTTCACATAAATATGGTAAACTCGCTCTTTTGATATGCCCACAGCCTCAGCTACCTCTTTCAGTCTTAATCTGCGATCTTTTAGAATTAGTTTCTGAATGGTTTTTACCATTTCTTCAGAAGTTGCCGTTTTTGGCCTGCCAGAACGGGGAGCATCATCAGTGCTAGTACGACCACGTTTAAAGTCCGATACCCAGGTTTTAACTGTGGTATAGGAAGGAGCAGATTCCCCTAGTGTAGCATCTAGTTCAGCTTTTATTTCCGTCGGCCATAACCCTTTGATATGAAAATATTTTATCACGGCTCTTATCTCGTTTTTTTTCCATCTTTTAAAATTGACACACTGTATAAACTTTCAAAATAAGCAGGACACAAACCACTTGACTCACTCACTTTAAACTTCAAGCGTATACTGATCACAAGCAAGACTACACAAACACGTTGGAACACGAAAGCAAATCGGGCCTGCTATAGGCTAGACCGGAAACATTTCATCCCATCCTCGTAATTCCAAATGAAGAACGCAATGGTGACCATTTAATAGCATAAATTTAAAATTAAGTATACTATATTGCCCTTCTTTCCCCTACTTTGTGACATACCAGTTAGCTTTGACTATTTAATCATTGCAATTAGATAATTTCTTAATAAAACAGAACATTAATTATTGTCTTGAAAGAAGAATCCAAATGTCTTAATGCAAAAATTTTTTTCTAGAAATAAGCCAATATGATTTTTTTGGAACTAAACAAATGTATTTTATAATGAAAGATGGTTTGCCTTCAGTAGATGCAATATTCCAAGAAAATATTTTATCCATTTTGTTCCGCGAGAATAACACCCTATCCGCCACCCGGGAACGCGTCCGATTGCAGATAAGAAGCAGATATGTTTGCTGATACTTTGGCCCCTCCCCCCCGGGAAATCCTGGATCCGCTACTGGTTACCTTTAAGATTAAACACCCTGTATAAATACAATTGGCAAACAATGTGTTAATTTCAAATGATTTCAATCTTCAATTTATTTTCATTTCTTGTCTGTTTGTCATGCTGTTATGTAGCCCCCTGGTTGAAACGGTGCGGTTCTGTATGATATGGAGTGTTCCCGATCAATATCCAACAGTATGGGGGTTGTTGGTTATGCTCTTAGAATAAACACTTGTCAGAATGTGATCAATTTTTCAAGAGAATAACGTGTAACAAATTGATTCAGAAGATCTGAACAGTGTCTCACTCAAACTGATAGCCGGTCTTTTTGGAGGATTCGGCATACAGTGGTGAGAAACCACTCAAAAGTGAGCCACAATAGATACACTGGTGGTCGCAGTGGAGGGGCTGCAGGGCCCACTCACATATGAATCATCATCATCATAATCAACGTCTAACAAGAGAACAATCTTTTAAATAATGTACCCAGAAAAAAAGATATTGAATTAACGGGATATACCGGGTGGGCCAAAAAAACCGGACCATTTTTTTATTATTATAACTTTTGAACTGTACAATCGATTTTAATGGGACAAACTGCAGTTGGTAGAGAATTAATCAGAGTTTTAACTAAATATATGTTTTGTCCGCCATCTCAAAATGCAAGATGGCGGACGAAATTAAAATGTACCCTTCAAAGTGTTTTAGTTTTTTTTTAAACTTAGGGAAAAGCACTACTTTTCCCCAACACAACTAGGTACAAATTAGTAAAATCGGAGTGATGATTCTCAAAAAATCTGTTTTGGTTTTAACCATTGTTTGACAGATTATACGATTGCATTGCCAATCCTGTCCGCACTCGTTTCCATATAAATTCGTTATTACTAAACCGATTTGTGTGTGAAATAAAAAAATCATTGTGAGGATTGCTCTTTAAAGATTGCAATTAAAATTTTCCGCCATCTTAGAATTTAAGATGTCTGAAAGAATCATATTTGATGCAATGCAATCGTATAATTTGTAAAACAATGGTTAAAACAAAATCAGATTTTGTAAGAACCACTTCACCGATTTTAGTAGTTTGTACCTTGTTAAGCGGAAGAAAAGTAGTGCTTTACTTTAAATTAAAAAAAAAAAAACACTAAAACATTTTCGAAAAATAAGAATAAAGTTGCCTCTTTGAAGGTTCAAGTATGATTCTCTCCGACATCTTAACTTTTATGATGGCGGCAAATTTTGATTATAATCTTTTAAGAACAATCAATTTTCACCATGATTTTTTTATTTCACCCAGATTGGTTCAGTAATAATAAGTTTATAGGGAAACGAATGCAGACCAGATTGGCAATGCAATCGTATAATCTGGAAAACAATGGCTGAAACAAAAACAGATTTTTTGATACCATACCGATTTTACTATGTTGTACCTCGTTGTGCGGGGGAAAAGTAGTGCTTTTTTATAAATTAAAATAAAAACTAAAACATTTTCCGAAAATAAGAATAAACACGCCATTTTGAAGAATCAAGTATGATTCTGCCCGCCATCTTAAATTTTAAGATGGCGATAAATTTTGATCATGATCTTTAAAAAGCAATCAATTCTTACCAGGATGGTTTTCATTTCATTAAAATCGGTTCACTAGTAATGAATTTATAAGGAAATAAATGCAGACATGATTGGCAAGGCAACCGATTTTGCTGATTTGTACCTTGTTGTGCGTGGCCAGAATGCGACTTTTTTACTGATTTAAAAAAATAATTAAACATATTTGCAACACAAGAATAAACGAGCATCTTTGAAGGGTACAAATTAATTTCGTCCGTCATCTTGGATCTTGAGAGGGCGGACAAAAAAATATATTTTGGTCAAAACTCTGATTAATTCTCCAAGTGCAGTTTGTCCTATTAAAATCGATGGTATAGTTGAAAAGTTATAATGAAAAAAATTTGTGCTGTTTTTTTGGCCCACCCGATATAATCAGTAGCGCACTCAGGCATTTGTCTTGGGGGGCCCAAGACCCCATAATATCATATTTCATGCTCTTTTTTGTTTTTTTTTTCATAAAATATGTGGAAAATATTTTTAAAAATCTTGGGCTTCACCCCTGGGTGAGCCCTTGATATAATTTATCCAAATAAATACGTGGTTAATAACGGACAATTAATTATTTATTTGAAAAAATCTGTAATTGTTTAACTCGTTTTAAAAAAAAGTAAATAAATATTTGTTTAATTTATTAAGTTTGTCCCCCCGCGGGATTAAAACTATAATATTGTCAGGAATGTAAATTACCCTTGACTGTGCCACTGTTTGAAACCAGCTTAGAAAAACGAAAAGCGCAAAACATGGTCTTGCAGAGATAAGAAAGTGGTTCCGCCTCCCTCCAAAATGGTTAAAATTTGGTTGCCCTCGGGTTGCCGCCTACCTACACAGCAGGTGGTTGATGCGTGAAAAACTACTAAAAAGAGAAGAGTGGGAGTTGTAATGGTTAAGCGTGGGAATACATCAAATAGAGAGAGGGTTTTCGCTTCAAAGTGATTCGCTATGAAAAACTGTGAGATAAGAAAAAGTTGTCTATAAAATGTCATTTTATCTCTGTTTTTGTTCAGGTTCTCTTGTTTAGCTCATTTAGCTAAAATATTGACTGACTTGGTTCCTCCAAGTTCTTCAAAGAGGGGACAATGGATTACTCAGGTCCAACCTACCGTCAATGAAAACCCTTCGAGGAGACAAGTCGGTAATCACATTCTAAGTTCTGTTGAACTTAAACTAAAACCTCTAAAATAAATAGTCAGTGAAAAACATTAGATTTTGATATTTGAAGAATATTTAGCAGTTTGTGATTTTGGGTCTTGTTTGTTTTATAGGTCATAAAAGAAGTCTTGTAACAATTTGTAAATTGCAACAGAGTTTTATTTTGTATTCACTAAAGATTGTAACGTTTTTAAAACTGTTTTGTATTTATTTTATACACACAAGAGATCTACTATGGTACCCTCGTTTAAGGGCATCATTTAAAACAAAATCGTACCCGACAAAATAACCGATAGTATATAGTTATTTTGCATAACAAGAGAAGAAAATGATAAAATTTCACACGAGCGTGAGTCTTGTGAACGAGGCGCTACCCGATTGAAACAACCCACGAGTGTAAGAAAGTTAATTTCTATCGACTTGTGTATGCGTTTTTTCCTACAAACACTGTTAAACTATATACTAATGTTTGTAAAAATTGGTCTTTCATTTGGCACAAATCAAATAGAACTGCTTTTCCGCACAGGTGTGGAAAAGTACTTTGCAACATATGTGCGAAAAAGTATGGTGACAGTTCACGTCATCGTACACTTTTCCATACATGTGCAGAAAAGTACTTTTCCCGACTTTTCCACACATGTGCGGAAAAGTTTTTGCATACAGTAAAATTTAACATTTCCTGTGGATGCAAATCGTGTGAATTCCATCATTTTTATATGTGGTCGTAGGAAAAAGTATTTTTCTGCCCTTGGTTTCCTGTTTGTGCAGGCGCAAGTCATATATAAATATTATTATCGTTAAAATAAATTAACTTTCTATTTGTACTTATTTTTTCGTTTTCAGATGTCCGATATTTTGAGTTAAAAAAGTAAAACTCTTAAGCAAAGTAAAGCTTTATTTGTGTTAAAGATATTAGTAAGAAATTTTATTTTAGCCACTTTTTCTTCTTTAAAGGCAGTTTGTTTTAAACAGCATCGATATATTATGAATTTCAAAACAGACAATTATTATTTTTTTCTCTAAAAAAGCGGATTTGTTTATCTGAATTTGTTCGTAGACTTTTACTTTTAGGTCAAGATGATCTTTTCAAGATTTTTTTTTCTCAAAAGAACATTTTTTTTGTGTACCGTACAAGGAGAGATGGTTTGCCTTCAGTGAATGCAATATTCCAAGAAAAAAATTATCTTATGTTGAATATTTTTTGTCGTTTGTACGCTGTGTTCCAATTTTCCCCCCAAAGCATCGACCCGCGCGCTTCCCAACATATCAACCATTGTCTAGTGGAGGAGCTTGAATGAACTAAAAACCATAAAAGAATAATAATTCGGGAAAAAATTGTATTGAATAGATTCAGTCTGGATTTATTATTTTTCTTGGCCTACTTATAATCAAGCGGTTTTGTTAAACGATAAAATATTACCCCAATATCATACTGGAATTTCCTGGTTGGTTCGTTCATTTTTTTTGGTTTGCGTGACGTATTTTAATAAAAATAAATGGTTAACTAATGATAACGGATTTAACCGAATATAAAAAGTTAACTGCCGTTAATGGATATCGGATAGAAATTACTTCCTGCTTTCTCCCTCTCTTTCTCTCTCTCACTCTCTCTATCTCTCTCTCTCTCTCTCTCTCTCTTATTCTTTATTTATCTTTAAGCGCCGTATTCGCGATTAATAAAAATAAATGGATTACTCGAGGTTTAAATCTAACGAAAACGAATTACAAACAGGTTAAACTATTGAAGTCAAATAAACGAAAGCTAACTATAGAAATTATTTCTTTCTCTCTCGCTGTCCAAACTCAAGAGGTTGGCATAAATCTTGAATTAAACTAAATTTGAAATTCTTAATAGGAACCTATTGCAATAGTGCCAGGCACTATTGTGCCGGGCACTATATGGAAAGTTGTGCATTATAAGAACCAGCTGTCTTCTTTCAAAATTAGGCCATTGTGTATTATAAGCGCCGGAATTAATAGTGACGCCACTATTTATGGAAAATAAACGACTGGATTTTTAAATTCGACTTTGTTATGTCAATTTTGAAAGATCAACTGTCAGTTTTTAATGCGAAACTGTCAATATAGTGCCCGGCACAATTTGTGCCTGGCGTTATTGCAATAGGTCCCCAATGACAGTATAAAGTGAGCTCTGCGGCCAGCGGTGTTTTCAAAGTTACAAAGAAGAACGTGTTGCAAGATAAGACCAAGACCAGAAGCATAGAAAAACCATAGCTCAATCCCCCATTCCACGGCGGGATGATTGCCACGCAGGAGTGGGAACCGATGTCGACGACGACAGGTCGGCTCTGCGCCCGAGTGTTTGCTGTGTTTGCTATTCTCGGGCTGCGCTTTCCGGTTCAATTGCGATTCCAAGGCCTGCCAAGTCTTGCGCGGCGCAAAGAAAAATCCATGGCCAGATTTAGCGTTTGAACCACTCTGTGCTAAAATAAAAAATTGCACCTTTAAAGAATAAAATGTACGGTGAACATTTATTTTTCATTCATCGATCGGATAACATTGATTAAATGTACAAAAACATTGATTCAAAGATAATTTCATGATATTAAGATTCGTGTACTTAAAATCAATGAGAAAATCCATGATATCCAGTCATGGGCGAAAAGTTAATTAAATTAAATTATTAATTGATAATTAACAACATTTTACAGTAATAATATATTTCATGTGAAAGCTCGTCACGCTAACCCCATCACATGTCCTTTCAACCGTCCGTTCCCACTCCTGGAGTGGCAATCACCCCGCCGTACATAGGAGTATTTGTATCATAAAACGGGACAAAATTATTTATTGTGTTTTTTTGCAATTTCTTTGAATGAAAGACAAAGGTAGATAATAAGAAACTGTTTGTATTAAAAAATATATCTATACAGGGTGTCCCACACATCATAGATCAAACGGAGTGAGTTGATGGGGTTGAGGTGAATAATAACGGATTACAATATCCGGTTTTTAATAGCTTACAAGTTATTAACTGTTATTTATGACAGGCGCGGATCTGCGGGGAGGGGGAAAAGGGAATTTCCCCTCCCAAATTTAAAATTATATTCACTGTTGACACACACAATACCCCTTCTGGTTCCTATACATAATTTTTTTGAAGACTAGCCATTGAACCCCCCCCCCCCTTATAAAATTCCTAGATCCGCCCATCTTCACGTTGTGAATTTTTTGATATGATATTACTTTTTAAAATTATTTGTCATCGTTTTATTATTATTTTATTTTTATTGGAAGCCTACAACATTTATAAATGTACACAAAAAAAAATATTCCAGAATTTTTTAAATACTTTTAGTTGTTCCACAGTTTCAATCAAATAACTTAAAATATCAACTTTATGTAATATCTCAAAAACTAAAAGTGACAGATAAAAAATTATTGTGCCAGTTGGATTCTTTGTTAAAAAAAAACTATAAAAAATCACTTTACATCAATATGAAATTTTCATAAATAAAAAACTTATAGGCCCCTCCCAAAATGCAAACCCTTTCAAAAGCCCTCCGTAGCTTCAAAACAGCTTGCAATATCAATATGCAGATTTCACCTTTAATCATCTTTTGAAAATTGAGTCTTGCAAGTGGGGATCTCTCCAGCGGCGTAGCGTGGGGGGGCGCGGGGGGTTCGTCGCCCCCCCCCCCCGCCCCGAGGGTAGTGGCGCCCCATAGGTGGGAGAGGCGCCCTTGTGACTCATCGGCCGCCCCCTCACACATGATGACCTTTTTTTTTTTTTTTGGCCGCAAGATGCGTGAGTGAGAGGCGCCCTTGTGACTTATCGGCCGCCCCCTGACACCACCATGATGACCTTTTTTTTTTTTTTTTTGGTCGCACGATTTGTGAGAGGCGCCTTTTTGACCTTTTTGTTTTTTTTGTCATACGATTTGTCATCAGTTTGCAGATTTCCAGAGGCGCCCTTTTTAGCTGTCGCCCCCCGCCCTTTCGGGCACGCTACGCCGCTGGATCTCTCCTAGAAATACCTAAAACCACCAAAAACTTCGAATTTGGGACACCCTTTTTGAGTATTATTGCGTTTAATTGCTTTTTTCTTTGTTTTTGTACATTTTTTTGTACCAAGTAGAAGACATTTGAATCTTAAAAAACTTTTTATATATAAAAAAATCATGTCACACCTTTTCTTTTACATATCACTCCTTTGAATGCATATAAGCCAAAATGGCGGACGTAGGCGGACAATTTTTTTATGAGCTATAATTGACATAAGCCTAAGCCTCATGTCTATTGAAAAAATATAGCCCGTCAAGACCCGGCAGGCGACTAAAACGCGTTGATAAGTCAAAAATTAGGCAAGTATAAATAAGCAAATAGGGCATTTTAAAATATTTCGTAAGCGTACAATGTAAACAACAAAGGAATAAAATTGCATTTTAAAATATGGAACATACCTTCCATTTCCATTTTCAATAATTGGTTTTTCTAATATGAGCCACACGAAAAAACAATAACAACACTAACTATCACCTCAAAACAAAGGTCAAGAACAAAGGCCTGGGATTCCAAAATTCATCAAGTTTCGACTGACCTCACCACACGATGCAAGTAGAGGGGGAAGTTTCATGGGGGCGGCTAGATAGATAGGTTATTAGACTAGAACAAAAAATGGTTAGAAGGTGGTTTTGAGTATCTTTGTAATTTTTACTTTTAACCGGTTTTATTATACAGATACTCCTCCGTGCGTCGTGGGATGGGGCTTATCTTGTTTTAATTTTATTTGTCATCCCCTTTAGCCTTAAACTTCTAAATAGTATAGTAACTCTAATACTAAATACTTTTACATCAATAAACTCCTCCAAAACAAACAATAAAGCAAAATTTTGCAATTAATTAAAAAATTTTATTTGGTTGTCCGAATGATTCGGAAAATGCCGATTTTAAAATAAAAAGCTTTTCCTGACGTTCGCTACAAAATTAATAAACCTTTTTTTGTGTTGACGTGTCGTATTTACAGTGAAAAGGTTTTAGCAAACAACAATAATACAACAACTGAATATGTTAACAATCATAATCACCCTAATAAAAAACGATTGCAATAAAATACATTTTTAATACATACAGATTAGTTAAACCAGCGTTCCTCTCTCAAGAAAATGCAGAGTGTCCTGAAATTAGACGTTATACTATACAAGGTGTTAAAGTTTATAAATAAAAATCGAATTTTTTTAAATTATAAAGAGTTTTAAACGTACTATTTTCAAAATTGGTACCCGTGGATTTTTAAATACCCCTTCACCTCGCCTGCGGCACGAGCCACGGCTGAGTTTTTTAGGATGCGAAACCCAAATATGAAAACCTTTTTACTGTGGCCGTTAGAGCGCGCTTCACAGTGCACTTGTGATATTTTAAAATTAAAACTTTTTCTCAGTGTAGTTTTTTACGTTTTTTGTTACCTAAACAATTTTAACCTAAAGATGTTCTCGTCTTAAAATCCGCTGAAGTTAGCCGTTTTCGAGATGTTTCGGTTTTTAGTGTTCGATCGATCCCGCACTGGAATTCAAATTATTTTGAAAAAAAAATTGTTACATTTTAGGAAGAAATTTACTTAGTGAATTAGTTGTGCCCAATGTATTATTTTGAAATACTGTTAACTTATAATAGGGACCTTTTGCATGTCCCATTTTTCACTTATCCTTTATTTGAGGCATGCGCAGTTACCTGGTTTGAATTTTATCCCTTACTAAAGGATATCTAGAGCTCATACCGCGTGAACAAGTTCACATCTGGGGGTATAAATTTCCATAAGAGGATAAAGGACAGATAGAGTACAGCATTTATTAAAAAGAGACCGCGGTACGCCCGAGTCCCGCAGAAAACCAGCGTTGTTAAAGGTAACCTTAATAAATTGCTACAGGCGCACGCGGTCGCACTCGAGGCGAGAATTATTACTTAACTGGTCACCATACACGAAGTGGACTATTAAAAACAGAATTACATTTTTCACGGGGCTCTAACTCGAAAACTATTGACAATTGAGCCATGGTGCCTGAGATAAAATTACTTAGAATTATTGGTGGAATCCAAATATGTAATGAAATACAGGGTGTCCAATCCATGAAAAAATAAAATTGACATCGGTAGAGCGTTTTTGGCACACCCTGTACAATAAATAGTTGCATCAGGATTTGTCCCCCTCAAAAGCAAAATCGACTTGTCCGAGCATTTTTGAGTTTAATTACAAAAAAAAGAGAAAAGCTAGGTGGAAACTTTTCGTATGACAACCCTGTATATAGTTTTAGTTTTAGAATAAATAATTTTCATTATTTATATTTTTAATTTGAAAATTTGTTTTTCTTGTTCAAAGAATAATATTGTTTTCAACTTCATGTTATATATAATACTTTGTAATTTGTTACATTCAAATTTTAAATCGTCGGCGAATTAGTTCTGTCCAATAAACCCATAGACCCATTTAAAGTGGCAGCAGGTAGAAGCCCATGTAGGGGGAGGATCTACGACTAAAATGAAATTGAGAAGAATGGATCTATCGAATTCGTGTGCCAGTTTAAAACCTAGCTAACAGCCGACTTTTTTACAGTCGACCCTCCACGAATTATAAGTTATATAGAACATTAACAAATTGGATTTGACCAAAGATAACAATTTGACAATTCGTTCTATTGTTTAGAAATATCAAGTGCTTGTCAATCGCTGTTTTTGTTTATTTTTTATTTTGCCAGGTTTTTTAAAAAGTAAAAAGCTGTTCAGGGTCTTAAAACATTATTTTTTCCATTAGAGTAGGAAAAGTCCCAGATTTTCTTTCTTCACAAAAGTAACAACAACTGACAGTCTCCGTCATTCAAGCTAGCAATCTAGGGTTGGTAATATACGACGAAAAAATTAATTGTAATATAACTTTTTTTCTAGTTGGGGATAATTCTCCTGTTTTCCCTTTAATTATTAACAAAAAAACAGCATATTTGTGCACTTTTTTCTAGGGGGAGTAATGACAACGTTACCTCCCCTTAAATCCGCGGTTGCCGCCATTTTGAGAAGGCCGCGATAAAATCAAAGTATAATAAGTTTGGCTGGGCTGGGAGTTGCCTACTTGCCCGTATTCCAGCTTTTTCAATAGTAATGTCAAATGTTTCTCTCTCTCTGGGACTCTCGAGCAGGGTTATATATCCGATAGGCATATAAAGAATGTTTTTTTTAGTTGGAATGTTAGGTAACGGAAACTTTTCTAGCTGGCACCCCTTTCGAGAGGTAAACTTTACTTTAGAATAACAAACCACTCAATAAATAAAACAATAGTTTAGTTTTTGAAGTGTAAACTTCTTTGGGCACGTTTAGCAGCTTGTGGGTAGTGCCCAACTAACAATTATAGTAGCGGCTACAAGCTTCAAAGGTTTTGCTACTTTCTTATGGTAGAAATGTGGTGATCCCAACAAAAATTCGTTACTTTTTAGTTCTGACTACTATTTAGTATCACGAAGAAGTAGGGGTTTCGTAAAAACGACCCTTTAAACTACCTCTTAGGATTGTTTCTTAATAGTCTAATCTGATAGTCTGCTCTACCACGATGGCACGTTGCCAAAGTTTTACTTTCTTTTGAGTCGTCAATTCGTAGTCGCTCCGACATTTATATGTTACTTAATTACCACTACAAAGTTAAGCATCATTAAAGCCGCAAACGGGTGTATCCGACAACTACCTTAAAACTTTAATTTTTACTACATAAGTTTGTGTTATCAAAGTAATATCTGATGTAATACTGTAGAGAAAATCACTTTTGAGGACAACTTTAAAGCCGCAAGGACTTTGATTTTGTTTTTATGGCAATCCTTCAAAGTCGAGGCTCCCTCATATTTCGACTTTAAAAACGTAAAGATCTTGAAGTTGCTTTTTGGTCGCGACTAATGTTAACCTTACTTTTTGTGGCTCCTTAAATTATTGTAAATTTGTGATAATTCATAATCAATTAAAACAAGTGTCGTTTATAATAAATTTTTAGCAAAGTAGGACTTGTAAGCACAATTTTAAGTTGTAACTTAAGTGCAACTACTGCAAGTGGAATTAAGAGATCGAAAATGTTCCCATCCTCATTGCTACGTTTTCATGCGAATCACAGTGTACGCGTGTGTTGGTCTACTGTGATGCGAATTGAGTTCGGTTTATACTATTAAAAGAAATAAAGAAGAAATTATTAAGTTTTGTTTTTTTTTAAAGGTACGTGGTACTAGAGACCCTGTAATATACCATTTTGTTTTCATAACAAAAAAAGTCCGGAATTTGAAGCAGATGTCCCAAAAATTTGGGAAATACGTAAACTTGGCAAACGTAGTTAGGTTAGATCCTAGGTCAATTTTTAGGTTTGATTGGTAGGCTTTGAGGTAGGGTTGTCAGATTTGCGTATGGTCAAAACGGGACTGAAGTTGAAAAAACACAAAAATACGGGACAAGGAGAAAAAAAATTAAAATACATATATTTAAACTGTTAAAATTAAATAGAAAGATGTATCATAATGATAATTAATCGAACACACTTATAGCGAATTCTTTTAAGAAAGTTACTTTGCCACTTATGGTCCAATGACACCGTTTTCCCAAGTAACACAAATTGCTGAAAAACAGCTACCAAAACCCTTTAAGAGCAAAACTGAATGTAAAATAGCTATTACAGCTGTATGCCGTTTCACAGCTAAGCAGCTTCTAAAGTGTTGTCGTTGCTGATTAGGCAATCTTTGTTTAGCTCTCAAGGTGTCCATAAGAGCTCCAAAATATAGCACGTTAACATTAAAGTAATTTTGTCTAGAAATAAACAAGAAACAATGGCAACTATTGCAAAATAACTATTTCCTGTAATGGACAGAGACTTTACTAAAATGGCTGAAGAAAAACTTTTTATGTTCTACACTACTGTGATATAATCGCGCAAAAAAGGCGGTTTTCATCGTCAAAATGTTTGCCAGGTTAACTTTTCTGATGAAACAGGTCAAGATGGCTCGTCAAAACGCAAGCGCCTCGAAAATTCAGAATAATAAACGTTTTTTTTCGGTGTTTGTTTTTAGGTTAGAAATTATTTTATTACAATTATCCTCTAAATACCTGATAAATCAATTCTTAGTCATATTTTATTGAATTTAGCACTTTCTAGAATTTATTTAGGCCCGGGATCCCCTGCAAATTAATATTTTTTAGTCCATAAATTTAAAGAAAAATAAATTGGAAAACCATCATGGCCGCCTCGGCCGTCTCATTGGTTTCAGCAGTTTACCTCTAGACAAACTATTTTTTAATATTTAAGCCTAAATAATGTTGATTTCTAGCTAACTTGCCTTCTAAAAATTGGCCCAATAGGTAATACGAAAAAAAAAGAAGAGTCACAGATGTTATCTTTCATCTTGGGCGGTGTCACAACAACAAAATAAACAAATATTTCAATTAAAAATAGTGCGAACGTTAGAAGATAAAGTTATTACGTGCCCTACCACAGTACCCCACCAGTGGGAAGCAAAAAACATTGTATTGGCCATCGCCATCAGAAACCCTTAAGCTGGGTTTATACAGAAACATAGCATATCATAAGACATAGCATGACATAAGATATCATTACAGAAGGAAACTGTAAGGCTGTTTATACAAAAAATATAATAACATGACAACATACAAGCTTGGTCCAAGTTCTTTAAATGAGGCCCCACACACTCTCAGTAATTGGTAATTGCAAGGGGAGAATTCCCACAGTGCTTGGTACTGGCAATTGACTCTGGTGCACTCTGCTTGGAATCAGGTAAGTCTAAATAAACAGACTACTAAAGCCGCTTGACTTGAAGTAAAAAAAACAGAGTGTCATTCAAACCAATGAGATTAAAAAAATATTTTTTGATCTGATGGATTCAAACATTGTGTCATGACATAATTTGTCATTAAGAAACACTATTTTTTTTTTGAACATTCTGATTTGACTGTTTTTTACTAAACACCGAGGGGTGAACAGCTCTCACAATCGGTGTACACATTTCTCACAATCTGTTCACAATCTTTACACAATCCCTCCCAATCAGTCACAATCCCTCACAATCTCACCACAATCCCCCACAATCTTAGCAAAAGATTGTGGATTTTCACAATCGGTGTACACATTTTGGGGTTAGCTGGTCACCCCTCGGTTATTAAGTAGCAGGGCCGGTAACAGTAAATTAAGAGGGCGGCAAAGGAAACTATAGACACTGATCAAGGTGATCTGTGCTATAGACATGATGACCTTTTTGTTTTTTTTTTTTGGTCACAAGAATTTTGATGGGACGGCCCCCCCTACGCCGTCCTCAATCCCCTCACAATCTTGCCACAATCCCTCACAATCTTAGCAAAAGATTGTGGATTTTCACAATCGGTGTACACATTTTGGGTTAGCTGTTCACCCCTCGCTAAACACACTCTTGACTACTAATTTTCACTTGTGCCAAGTAAGAAAAAAATGAAAAAAGCATGGCACATTGATTGCCTTGTTTTTTTTAATTTTTAGGTAAAAAAGTTTTATTTACATTTTTTAATTTTAGAAGCAGTTAAAAGAAATGAAGTACAAAGTCCAGAAAGCAAACCAGAATGGGGCCCATTTGCCCAGCCCTTGGGAATGTCAGCAAGGAAGCCAAAAAGGGGGTCTGCTTGCAATTGACTCACTCATTTTACACATTTTTTTTTTATAATTATTAAAATTAAATTATATAATGTACAGGGAATTAAACATCTTTGCTTTATTACCATGAATGTACGGTAGTGGCGGTTAGCACCCTTAAAGGATCTAACCTGGCACGTAGGCATGCCTTTCTGGGTATGTTGTGCTGTGTACTTACTGTGTATGACTCGGATAACAGTTTAAATTCTATCTAGTAAATAGAACCCAGTAGACTTCAAAATATATTTTAGGCCAGAAACTTAGTCATGATTTACCACATAATGCCATAATTATAGCCTTAGAGCACTGGTGTACCTTTTGACATAATCAACAGGGTACAGAGAGCCACAATGTGCCTGCACTAGCTGTTAGTTCAAAATAGGCACTCCATATACCATACCTTTTGACAATCAACAGGGTACGGAGAGCCACAATGTGCCTGCACTAGCTGTTCTATATTTTTTTACCTACTGGTCAAAGCTTGTCCGTTACCAGACTACCCATGGGTCAAGGTTTCTTTAGTTAGCTCTTACGACAGGCCTGGGGGTTACCTTGGTGCTATTATGCATATTCATAATCTAAAAAAATCTAATAAGAAAGGGGCCCCTCTTGCCTCCCCAACCCCCATGAATGTAAAATAATAAGTTTGGAATTATTGTTATAGAAATAGCGGTGAATGTATTAACATTAACATTTAAATCTATGTTTTTATATTAATGTTTGTAATTTGAAATAGCATGATTGGCTAATAAAGATTTATTCAATTCAATTCAATACACCATTGTATCAAATGTGTATTACATTGGTGAGTGGTCCAACAGAAGGGTTCCAGAGATACAACAAAAAGGAGGACAATTTAGATTTTTTGAACATACATTGTATAGACTTAAAAAATTAATTAGGCAGTATATGGTTTTCTTTTACAAAAAAATGTTTTTTTTTCTAACATGCCAAAATAAAAGTTTTTTGTACCTCTAAGGATTTTTCGAAATACATTCTTTAAAATAAATGGAAATTCTTGAGAAACCATATTTATTACACAATTACCAAAATAGTTTTTTACTTAGTTATGTAATACACTAGAATGTGCCCTTTGTATTTAAAGTTCTCTAGAAAAAGGGGGAAAGGTGATCGCCTCCATCCTCTCTGGGATCACCACTGGTAAGGCAGGCCTTAGTAGGAATAGGTAGAGGAAATTTTTGTTATTAAGGTAACTAGGTAAATAAAAACAAGAAATTTATTTATTTAGTTATTCAACTAATAAACTGGCTTCTTAATGCCCAGGGTGCAGCACCTTAGAGGGCTCAATTCAATGGGTTACACAAGTGGGTCCATACCTTTTTGAGAGCCTGGCCTGATTATGTGCTAAGTTAAACCAATTCTACAGTACTTACTAAAAAATTTGTACACTTGCTGTCGGCAGCTCACATAGTGCATAATGATGACAAAGTTAGTGCTTAATTATATATCATCTATTAATGCTAAGCAGGCAGAAAAATGGAGGACCAATGTACCAAAATCAAGCATTATGTTTGTCCATGGTGCATTATGTTGTTATATACACCAGCCCTTGAGTTACAACAAAAAACAGACAGACTGATGAAAAAATTTTGACAGCACTTTTAAGGTTCACTCAGGACTGATAAGTACCAGGCAGGAACCCCTTGTAATGGCTTCATTGTGTGCCCCCTGACAAGGCATCGCACCAGGGTTTCAAGGAACCAGTCACTGTTTACCCAACTTTAGTTCCCTGTCAAAGATAAAGGGATACTCTAAAAGATGGGCAAATAACTATCTTTTATGGCTGTGAGTGGACATTTGTTTAAACAAACATCAAATTGCTTGTTTAAATAAAAAACACAACACACAACCAGAGATTAGGTTAGAAAAGAAAACAACAAACAGAAGACACGGTCCGTAAAGAAACCGGTTGCGTAACTCGGTGTTTAGGCGGCCGGGCCGTGACGTCAGGGCTACGTCACAGTTTTGCTAGAAATCAGCAGTCAAACGCTGTTTATATCGAAATTTCGTCTTTTGCGAGGAAATTTTGTGCATTTTGGGTCTTTTCGTCGTGTAAGTGTTTAAATACCTATTACGTTCTTACTATAAATATATTAAAAACTAACTAAAAGAACTGGTGAGTTTTTAAATATAATTAAAAATTTTAACAAACACAAATTTTCCTGTGTCGGTTGTTTTCTACCCATACAATGTGGGTCATACAAGGTTACAAGGGGAGCTGGGACATAGACCTTGGGGGTATGGGTTTTCTCTCTATACTGCATCTGATATCTGCAACCAACACATAATTTTTAAGATAACTTTTTGATAGTTATCATCACAATCAGTATAGGCCAAGACAAAGATTATGAAATGAACTTTATATACACATAGAAAATTACTAATAGTTTAAAAAATACTCAATGTTGTTGGCTGTTTTTAAGGCGCCTGATGCTAAAAATAGTTCTTAAATGATGTACCTATTACACAGTGTTCACGCACAAGCGTTTTCCATTAATTTTAAGTTTTATACCTATTTTGTTCCCTCCCGCGTATTTCCTTCTTACCCGCAACTGTCTAAATATATTTGGGCACATTGAACGCAATGCGCAGGATCAAGAGAGATTCCAACATGTCCGCTCTCTAAAAAGGACATATTTTCCGTTCTTCCTTACTTTTCAACGAAGTGACAACATTTTCCGGGTTTTAAACTAAAGCTAATGACTATTTAGTGCTACCTTCAATCAACTTGGTAATGATGATGCTGTAAGCAGGGCCCTGCAGAAGAATAACAAGAAAATCGACTCGGTAAGTGCCCTAGCAATAAGCAGTTGTAGATTTCCTTAAACGAACCTATGGCATAACTTTCACCCTTCCTTTCCGATCAATGTTACGCAGATAATTCCTTCCATACAGTCCACTCTTCCTACCCGCTGCGTGAACACACAGCATACCTACCTCTTCATGAAAAAAATTAAACTTAAAAAAAAAATAATTTAAAAATTTCGTAAAAATTGAGGAAAATAATATTGCTGTTAATTTATTTTAAATATTTGATTTATTTTCTCAAAGTTAAAAATAACGAAAATATTCCAAATTAAAAATTACGCTTAGACTACTTGCTACCAACAAAAATTAAAATACTTACGTAATTTTGAATTTAAAATTTCTTCGTTATTATTTTAAACTTTAGGCAAATTTTTTTTTATAAAATTGTTTAGAATTAAAAGGCCTATCAGAAAAAAATATAAAATACAGGATATATAAATTTTTTTAAATGTTTTTTGAAAAAAACCAAAAACCGATGCTCTATTTTTTAAAAATTTAAGTATCTTAAACAGCATTAAAAATTCTACTAGTTTGCCAATTTAAACTTTTTTCTATCTTTATAATAAAAAAGTTAGCAATGGTGGACACGTAATTTGGAACACTCTGTATAACGCTCAAGCAGGAGGGAAGGCATATTAGCCTTGCGTTACAGTCGATGTATTTTTTATGATATTTCTTGAAAATGCGTTTTGTAGGGGTGATCAAAAAAAATCCCTTACTGCCTTATTGACTTTTAGTCATTTTAACTTCCTTTTTTTAAAATTTTTTTGTATAAATTTTACACAAAAAAATCTAGTTTTAGTTATTTCCTACCCACCAAAAAAAACCAATAATATGTGGCTAGTTTGCTTTAGAGTTCGGCGTAAAAAATTTCATTAAATTGAACAAGAGAGTAGGAAAAGTATTTATAATCGTGTCCTGAATCTGATATTTATAAAACTATTGGAATTTTTATCATAAAATTTTAAATGATTTAATTTTGTAATAAATTTTGGTATTTTTTCGGCTTTTAAATAGACCTATCTCTCTTTCTCTCATAATGTAACGTATAGGTCTTTCTTTATTGACCGTGGAACAGGTAAAATGCCGCGTCATTGGCTGGGAGTTACCACACAACCGGTTTCTTTACGAACCTTGGATCAGGCATGACAATAAATCTCCTTTTTTCAAGAGTCATAATCGCACTGCTCTTTTGGCCAAGCATTTTTGGGGGCTGTTCAAAAGTTTTGTAATAAACAGCTTGAAATACAAAATTGCTAAATTGTTGCTTTTTCTAGCTAAATAATAGGAATAAGAGCTTAAAATTTATGTTATTTAGCTAGCTAAATTTTAGCATGCTTATAAGCAATTATTTAACTTTAAAAGAGCAAGTCCTGTATAATATTACATCAAAAGCCATTTCACCCATAAACACCTGCTATCAGAGAGGTTCTATAGCTAAAATAATTTCTAAACCACAACTAGCTGTTTTACAGCAAAAACTAAGCTCTGACAACACTTTCACAGCAAAGTTTTTGCTTTTAAACTATATTGTCCACTTTGTGTTACTTGGGTTGGTGCTGCCAAAAAATGGCTCCAGTGCAGTTTCAAAAGAATATAAACGTGCACTAGTTCAACACGAGCTCGGAGAACACGTGCCACAAAATGAACACTAAAATTCGTCATTTGTTCAAAAGAATACAAAAAGTTGCACTAGTTTCCCGAAATAGGTAAATACAAAAATTGCAATAGTGGTGCACCACTACTAGGCGACCGCGCAACTTTAAGAATGATGCCCGTCCCGTGATATGCACTTTTACGCAAACGTATGTTAAAAAGTAGTTTAAAAATTTTTGTGTTGTGCTCAGTAAGTAAGTAAACTCCATGCTATGTCAGCCTTGAAAACAGTTTTTTGTAAATATCTAAGAAACAAAAAATCCTATGAAGTTTTTGGTTATACCACAAAATATGTTCTACTATATCCGCAAAGTTAGCATATTGTCAATTTTTCAACTGTCAAAAAGCTGTCATTAGCGTTAATGGATTTTGACCCAAATCTAAAAGTAATTAGTTCGAAAATTTCATGAAAATCGTAGCGGTTTTGGAGCTATCATGTTACGGACAAACATACACACAGACAGACGTCACGCCGATATTGCTAAGATATGTCAAAAGAACAAGTTTTCAGCGTTATATGAAAAATAATTTTTTTTCGAAAACAATACTTCTCTAGCTATTGCTGCGCGGGCTAGAAATTGAGTTGAATCGCCATGGAAACGAAGCAACTGACGGAAACTCGACAGGACGGATTCATGTGTGTGAGAGCGAGAATGCGATATACAGAGGAAATTAAAGGGAGTAGAAAAGACTTTTACTGGCCATCATTTTAATGACCAACGAATTTTCGTAATTTCGAAAAAAGGCCGCCTTGTTTGTGGTAAAAACAAATACTAATTTATAGGACATAAAGTCCATGTTGTTACCACTTCTAAACAGCTATATTGAGCTATCACTTAGCTACAATTCAGTTTTATCCCAAAAATCACCTTCGCCTTGCTTCAATCACCAAAAAACCAACTACTATACTTTCTTCCGTTAGATTCTACCACCAAAAAACCAACTACTTCAACCTTTGCTTACCTTCTTACACCAAAAAATCAACTACTAGCACGACCTTCACTTAGCTCCTACCAACAAAAAACCAACAGCTACCACCGTCCCTCAGATTCTATATATCATCAAAAAAACAATTTCTACCACTTTTCCTTAGCTTGTTGGAGTTGGTTTTTTGGTGACAGAAGCTAGGAGAAGGTAGTGGTAATAGGTTTTTTAGTGAAAGAAGCTAAGCGAAGATAATAGTACTTGTTTTTTTGGTGGCGGTAGAAAGCTACGGAAAGTTGGTTTTTTGGTGGTAGAACCTAAGCGAAGGTGGTAGTTGTTAGTTTTTTGGTGGTAGAAAGGAAGGTGGTAGTAGTTGGTTTTTAAGTGGCAGAAGCTAGGGGAAGGAGGCAGTAGTGAAAAAAGATATTTTGGAGATAAAACTGAGCTGTACAGGGTGAGCCAAATTCGATGTTTTTTTGGGATTTTAGGTATTTCGAGCCGAGATACATAAAATCGAGTAGGCAAGTCCTGGTCTCGATTTTCGAGACCTTTTTAAATATCAAAACCGCTTTGTGATAAGCCTCCGAGTTTTTCAGCTACGAGGGGATTTTGAGAAGTCTCTTGTATTAATGAAAAATTCATGTTGGTGTTAATTGCTTTTTGTTATAGATTTTTTCATAAAGAATTCATCTGTAAAAGTAAATTTCATCTACGACTTTTAGTTTTTGAGATATTACATAAGTGGGTATTTTTCTTATGAAATGATAATTTTCACTTATATATAAATAATAATATATAAATATATAATAAAATAAATTTTAAAATCCGCGTAAAATTTCCTATAAAATTACATATCACACTCAATATTTGATTACTTAAAAAAAAAAAATCTTTTTTTATATATATTTATTTTTTGATTAGTTTTTATTTTAAATATTTAAAAATATATTCTTATATTAATTATTTATAGATATTTTAAACCCAATCATTAAATTGCAATATAAAATAAAAATAAAAAAATCCACAGAAAAAAAGAAATCATTCCATAAAAAAATAACGATTTTATAGACAGATAAAATTCAGTTTGACAGTCTCTCTTAAAAACTATAAAAAAGCATTTTACACGACACAAAAATAAAATTTTCATACATAAAAAAGAAGCTATAGGCCACGCGTCCATATATGCCAACTTTTCAAAATCCATTCGTAGCTTTTAGGTCTATTAAGAAGCGGTTTTGATATTTGAAGACGTTATTAGTTTTTATCTATCTCGACTAGAAATATCTAAAATGCTCAAAAAACATAGAATTTGGCTCACCCCGTACCTAAGTGATGGATAGATATGTAATACCCTGTTTCCACCAATGCATGCCCACCCCGATTCAAAAAACGCATCAGGTGACGCTGCATTTAAAACCGGTGCAACTCCATGGGCCATCACGTGATGCGTTTTTTGAATCGGGGTGGGCATGCATTGGTGGAAACAGGGTATAACTGTTTGGCAGTGGTAGCAGCTTTAATAGTTAGGATTTGTTTCAACCACACACAATTCGGTCTAACATTGAAAATATAAAAATCGTTGTCAGTAAAATTTGGGTCACTAAAATTCGGGTCAGTAAAATAATTGGCCTTCAAAATGTTGTTTCTCTGTTTTGATTTTTAATCAAATAAATGGCCTCTGGGTGTTCTGTAATAGTAATCTCTATCAAATATCGATATTATAGTGCAAACTATCTGCAATCAAGTAAAATCTACATAGACAAATAATCAAGGGATTGCGAACTACACTACAAGGCACAGAAAACAAATAGAAAAATATAGGTAAGCGGGAATAGGCCCTTTTTATGGGTTATCACAAGGTGGTTGAATTCAACCTCAGGTTATCATTATTCACAATAGTGATATTCTGTAGGCAAATATATTATAGTCTTAAAATACTATATCATATCATATCATATCTTCTAAAACTACATCTGACACAAAACATGTCTAATAATTTCCTTTTTTTTTACAGGATTCCAAGAGGAAACTAATATACAAAAATGTATGTGAATAGAGCGGATTTTGGCAAGAGTTACAGGGTAATCCAAGAACTTTTGCAGAAAGCTGTGGCCTAGTTCGTGGTTTGGATTGGAGAACTAAAAAGTGTTTTATTTTTATTTGACAAAATGTTATTATTAGGTACCTACCTACCTTTGTATTCTGAAATTAAATAAAGAACATAGGTACTTCATATTACTTTGAAATTTTTATCAGTGTGGATTATTGGCAAAGGTACATAAGGAATTTCCTCACTCATTGAGCTGTTGTCAGGCATGGTACACGGGTATCCATTATAAATGTAATCCCCAAAATATTGTTTATTAATGACTTTACCTAGCTACCAGTCATAGACGAATGACAGAGATAGACCAGACACTTACACGGTGGGAGTTTTATTACTCAATTGGCGCAGTATACCCGGGTGCCTTGGAAAAACCAGCGCCTCTCTAACTTCGTATTCCGTACTAAACATTTACAGGGGGATTTGAAACAATATAACGCTTGCGCAGATTGTCTCTAAGCTACAGGGTGGCTTTTCAATTTATTGTATACCGGATGCTCATAGCCATCAATGCAATCGTTCTTCAATCAAGCTACATCTTATAATATGGTGTTTTGAAAAGTTTTTATCAAATTGAATTTTAACACCAAAAAATCCATTCTACTCGTCAATTAAATACATAGTGTTAAATTTAAACTGCACGCTGATAAGAATGAGTTATTTTGTGTCAACACTCAATGTGCCTAAAAACACTCTATAAACACCAATTAGTAAGGATGCTCAATCAAAGAATTTTTTTATTAATGGCTACTAGCAACAATAAAAAGGAAGGTTGAATTTTTTTAAATTAAATCTAGGTTTAGAAGTTTGTTTTCCATTGATATAGGTACATAAATTTCCTTGAGGGGATAATTTTCTAGTAAAAAAAGGCTCTTTGACGAATATTCTGCAGAAAATTCCTTTTTATTAGTGCATAGAATACATTAACTTAATTATTACAATGCTTTACACATAATATAATGCAAATATAGTATTTTTCTATCAACGGAAACTTTTTTAACTGTTTTTTAATGAAAAATATAAACTTATGCAATGCACTTATGATTTCCGTACTCCGTCAAACCTCACGAAATTTTGGTTTGTTTTAGACTGAACCTTTCTTATCAAAAGTTCTCAGGGGCCCAACTCAAATTAATGACCAGTTATTGAAATACAGGGTGTTGAAAGTGATAATGTCCAAGAAGCATAATGGCTCTTTAGACAGCTTTGCCAAACATATGCGCAATGTTACTATTGCATTGATTTATTAATTTCTTTTAATCTATATCTTTAAAACCGTATAGGGTGTTTAAGTAAATATTATTCGAAAGTGTTAATGAGAAACAATCGTTATTGTGTTTTAGGTTGAACCTTTTGTATCAAAAGTTCTTATGGGCCCAACCTAAATTAATTACCAGTTTTTAAAATACAACGTGTTGAAAGTGATAATGTCCAAGAAGCATTATAGCTTTTTAGAAGTGTTTTGCAAATATATACGCAATGTTACTATTACACACATTTACGATTTATTCTTTATTTTTATCTGTACCCGTAAAACATTATATACAGGGTGTTTAAGTAAATATTACTCGAAGGTTTTATTGAGAAACAAGCTTTAGTATGTTGTAGACTGAAACTTGATGATCAGATGTTCTTATGATGGGCCCACGTAAATTAATTTCCAGTTTTTGAAATACAGAGTGTTGAGTAATAATGTTCAAAAAGCATAATAGCTCTTTAGACGGAGTTTCCAAACATATACGAAATGCTACTATTACATATAGAGAGAGTAGTTATTAGTTTTTTAATGGTTCTTGACTTATTATGTATTTAATACAGGGTGTTTCAGCAAATGTAATTTAAATAATATTAAAAACTATTTAAGCGTTTTGTACATCTGTACCGTGCCCTGTAAAAAGCTATAATGCTTGTTTCTCAGTAAAAATTGTGACTAATATTTATTAAAACACCCTGTGGATAATGTTTTATTGGTACAGATTAAAAATAATAAATAAATCGTAAATATATGAAACAGTAAAATTGCATAAGTGTTTGGAAAATCCGTCTAAAGATAATTCGTCTTGGACATTATTACTTTTAACACCCTCTATTTTATAAACTGGACATTAATTTAAGTTGGGCCCATAAAACTTTTTATACGAAAGATTCAATCTAACTAACTAAGTTATTTAGTTTTAAGACAGAAACATTGCTCTAGGAAGCCACACTGATATTTATTTGAAAGTAAAAAAACAGGGTTTTTTAATACTGTACAAACCCAACCCAAATGAGTAGTACTGAGGTACAGAGGCAATATCCTAACAAAATGGTTCACATTGAGGTTACTATGTTTTTACACATTGGGAATTTTTAGTACTTTGCAGTTGTTGAGAAAAGTGCTTGAGCCCTTATTAAAAATGCTTGAGTTCCGATAACCATCAAGCACTTTGGTTGAAAACAAAGTTTCTCAAAATAAAGTTGATGTTTTTACTTTTATTTATTTAATGATCATGTCAGTGGATGTCTCAGAGGGGGGGGCATTCTCTTTTTTTCCAGAGAATTAAATAAAAAAATACAAGAGGCATGTGGTATATTATACACCTGAGCATAAAAATGTGGTTTTATAGCAATAGGGGTTGGTTCAAAAACAAGCCCCCCCCTCCTTTTGAAACTCTTAAATCCCAGTTTCCACCTATATGTGCCTATAGATTCATTAAGAAATCTTATTAGGTGACCATGCATTTAAAACAAGTGCAAATCTGTGTCCCATCACATAGGTGAAAACCGTACCTGCTTGCCTCTCTAGATAATTTATTAACTTCAAATTTTTTAAATAAAACAACTAAATTACCAACTTTATTTATTTAATTTAAAATAACTTATTACAATACTTGATTAAAATATTATTCAACGCCATGTTAAATATATTGAGAATGACAAAGGCTGGCCTGAAATCAACCAGGGAAGAAGTCAATTTATAGTTTGTTTGGATCATCTCTGCAAATCCTTGGTTAAGTAGGTTATAAGGCCAATGAATGATTGTTGATATCATAAAGGTATTGCATAATACACATGTTTTCAGGTGATATTTTTAGGAATACCTGGTGGTTGGGCACTTGTCAGATATCTATCATGTACCCCCATGGTAAGAAGAAGACCTCATTGGCCTTTAGCAGCTAGTCATAACTCATAGAGTTAGTTCGAATTGCAATACTTCTTTAGCATTTTTGGATACTTCAAGCACTGATCTAAAATGAAAAAAAAAAAACAATATGACAAATAAACCAGATCTCATAGTTATTTGTTTTGATTCCAACTAATAACTTTTCAACTAGGTTAGACAAGGCCAATATACATCCTTGATGAGGCTATAAACTGGGCTTAATTGCAAAATCGTAAAAATTGACTATGGGTTTTCTTACATAATTGTTAATAAATATTAATCTATCACAATCATTTTTAAAGTTGTTTTACCTGAGTTTGTTGATAATATTGTAAAACAAAATAATTTGTTTAAAACTTGTTTGTTGTTGTTCCTCCTTAAATGACAAGTGACGTCCGTTGCTGACGGTCCTATCAGCCATATACCTTGAACGTCGTGATTTGCTTACCCGCGCGGTTACTGACACTTTCTAGTAATTTTTTAGTTGCGGAGAAAAGTCGGTAACACGTTCCCGTAACGGATGAGGTAGAAATTTCAATGTGCTATCTAGAACTATAAGGGAATGGAGACACAAAAGTAGTATGTGATACGTAGCCGTAACTTAGACTCACTTTCAAGTAGCTCTCCCCTCTATGAAGGAATAATTTTTTACGCCATGTTTTTTTTTGAGGGACAGAAAAATTGTTTTTCTTATTTTTGTTTTGGAGCCCATATTAAAGAGATATACTTTTTCGTACACAAATTAATGATAGCTTTACCAAATGTCCATATTAAAAACCATTTGGTCGGATTATCTGCCAATTATAAAAACATAACCTCAAAAACCACAACAAAAATATTTAAATTTGAAGGAAGTTCACGAGGTATAAAGTCTTAACAAAAAAGTTTCACGGGCAAGACCTCAGAGGTAAAGGTAGCTACGGGGACGCGTTTCTGCCTCATTAGCTGCCTCATACCTCTGAGGTCTTGCCCGTGAAACTTTTTTGTAAGACTTTATACCTCGTGAACTTCCTTCAAATTTAAATAAATCCAGGGCTCAGGCTGTTTTCTGGGAGCAGATTATATCTGTCTCCGTCGCGACGTCAAAATTAGCCTCAAAACCGAGGCAACCCTGACCGAAGCTGCAAATTGACAGTTGGTCTCTCCTCAGTAAACACCATGTTTCATATTTCTTTTTCAGTTACCCACATCATCATTTCATCTCCTTTCATTTTATGGTTATGCTCGGGCTGAACGAAGCCTAATGAGGCAGAAACGCGTCCCCGTAGTTACCTTTACCTCTGAGGTCTTGCCCGTGAAACTTTTTGTTAAGACTTTATACCTCGTGAACTTCCTTCAAATTTAAATAAATCCAGGGCTCAGGCTGTTTTCTGGGAGCTGATTATATCTGTCTCCGTCGCGACGTCAAAATTAGCCTCAAAACCGAGGCAACCCTGACCGAAGCTGCAAATTGACAGTTGGTCTCTCCTCAGTAAACACCATGTTTCATATTTCTTTTTCAGTTACCCACATCATTATTTCATCTCCTTTCATTTTATGGTTATGCTCGGGCTGAACGAAGCCTAATGAGGCAGAAACGCGTCCCCGTAGCTACCTTTACCTCTGAGGTCTTGCCCGTGAAACTTTTTTGTTAAGACTTTATACCTCGTGAACTTCCTTCAAATTTAAATAAATCCAGGGCTCAGGCTGTTTTCTGGGAGCAGATTATATCTGTCTCCGTCGCGACGTCAAAATTAGCCTCAAAACCGAGGCAACCCTGACCGAAGCTGCAAATTGACAGTTGGTCTCTCCTCAGTAAACACCATGTTTCATATTTCTTTTTCAGTTACCCACATCATCATTTCATCTCCTTTCATTTTATGGTTATGCTCGGGCTGAACGAAGCCTAATGAGGCAGAAACGCGTCCCCGTAGCTACCTTTACCTCTGAGGTCTTGCCCGTGAAACTTTTTTGTTAACAAAAATATTCCATCAGCTACCAGAAAACGGCTAAATTTTGCAGGCTCGCCTGTTTTTTGCAATAAACATGCTGCGTGTTGCACATAAAAATTTGCATCGCAGTTGAATTTTGACCTCTGCTCGTTAAATCTCATACTTTTAGATAACATAGTACATATTATAGACATAACCAAACTAAAAAACCTAACAAGTCTGTTTACTGTTGTGTTCACCATATTGTATTATAATAATTCTACCAAAAAGGAACAATGATATTATTTGCCACTACTCCGCTACAATACGAAAAAAACGGCCTCTATGATGTAGTAACTACTAGGCTGCGACGTAGTAGTGTGGTCGTTACTACAGTGACTTTTAACACTTGGCCAAGTAGTTATAACCAGAAATTGGTTCCCCACTTAGGGAATTAACACGTCGCTGTATGGTATACTGAGACGTAGCGGGAGTACGTTGCGGTTACTTTTAAGAAATTCTTTCTAGTTGGGGTTTCGTCGTTACAATTTTAAATGTTTGTTGGGTGAATTGAACTGAGCCGTCAGGCTCCGCTATGTAACGCTCATTCGGGTGAAATCGGCTCAAGTCGACTAACTGTGAGAAACATTCAGCTGCACGTTTCGCAATAGCCCGATATATGAGATTGGATTATTTGGATTGGAAATCCATACACTTCTAAACACACTCCGTTGGTATATTTATGCACTGAATAGTGCGTAACAAAAATAAATTCAGGAATCAGATGCAAATAAATCGACCTGTTTCCGTTATGTTTTTAATTTGGTTTTAGATATCGACGCTTAAGAAACAATACCTCGTATCTCTCAAACAAAAATTTTACAGGAGACCAAAAAAACTGATTCATACCTACATTTTATGATTTTTGTGGATGTACGAGGTATTTTTTGAGGTTTATTTAAGGTATTAATATTAACCTTGGACATACGAGTAATTGGTAACTATTGGATACTATATATAAGATGAGCGAGTATTTAATTTTAAGAAATAATCTCAATTTCAGTAAAAATAAAAATTGTTTTTCATTGGTGCATGGTGAGCTTAGAGGCAAATATCTCAAAAAACAATTTATAAATTCTCAAAATTTTTATACTGTTGTAAAGACATACGGGATCACTCGACCCACTTTCCCTTTTTTACATATAGAGGTAAAGTATAATCCCCCAAGGGCTTGTGTGCTACAAAAATTTCAAGGTACAAAAAAGCCAACACTGCTACTTAAAAAAAACACCCAGTAATTTTTTTTATGTAAGTAGATTTTCTTGAAAAGAAATCTCTGGTCTCTGAAATTACAAAAAAGGTATGTTTAAAGGAAGCATATAGCATATTTTCGAATCAAAAATATCATATTTTTATGTGGAATATATTATGTTTTTGTATGAATTTTGTCATAACAAAAATATGAGTATACGATAGTATACAATTTTTTAATACAGTCTAACCTCTATAACTTGAACTTAAAGGGACAACCAAAACAGTTATAGAAATTCGAGTTAAAGAGGTTAAAATAGATAAAAAGTGTAGGTACCACTTAAAAGGGTCGAGTTATAGAGGTTCGAGTTAGAGAGGTTCGACCAAGAAGTTTGTTTTCTGTTTGCAAACTTATAAAATTTCTTAGGCTCGTTCGAGTGAGCGATGTTCACTATTCGGTGCATAAATAAATCAATGGAGTCTGGAGAGGAGTGTATGGATTTGCAATCCATATGACCCAGTCTCATATATCGAGCTATTGCGAGACGTGCAGCATATTATTTTATTTATTGGGTGGTTGACCTCGTTCCTCGAAGTTAATTCTGACTGAGCTTTTTAAAAAATCAGAGTGATTTGTGTAATGTGGTTAATGTCAAGGTTGGCTGTTTATTATTTTCGTTACGTTTTTTCGTTTTTATTGAATTTTTTAACAAGTGGATCACAGGTGTATTTATGTATTTTTCCAACATAACTTATATTAATATCAAAATAAGAGATTTTTTGGAATACTGCATTCCATGAAGACAAATCTCTCATTATAGAATACATTTATTTTATTTGAAGAACATCTCATTGGCTTCTTTCTCAAAAAATACTGGCATGCATAAAAACAACTTTTGACTCTCCTTTCAAGACAATGTTTTGTTCAAACAAAGCTTTGTATTTAAACTTTTGCCTTTTGTTTTAACTCTGGTAGTTTCTTTTGTATTTGTAGATGTCGCCATTTGTGTGACAGCATACGGTATTGCAGGCATTATTTTTTCATTTCTCTTGCCAATATCGTAAGATGAGATTCATATACCGTCTCTATAGCTTTACCAAAGTACATTCACATGGACCATACAGTGTTCTGAAGGGTCCCTTAAGGATGAAACAGTTAACTGTCAACACTGAATAGGTCAACACGGAAAAATACAAGAGAAATAAAATCTTTATATGCCCGCTTAGCCACGAAAAATTGTTGTTTTTTTATTCACGGGTACTAAACTTTACGTTCATAATGTAATTAGAAAACTACATTTTCTTGATTTAAGAAAAAAACCGATAGGAATTTTCACAAACAAGACACTTATTTTTACAATATAAAAACAAGTATTTTTCTCGACTTGAAAAAAGTATTTGTCGATTTGAAATATTTTATGTTAATAAAACTGCATCTTCTCTTTTCTATCCTTTTGGTTACTGATATAACGAATGACTCCATACCCAAAATTTAATTAAAAACTAAAAGCTTACTACAATGAACCTAGATTGCGCTTTACATTTAAACATTATTCTCACACGTTCCGCCTGGAAATAATACAAATAGAAGTTGGTTTCAATCTTTGGTATGTATAGTTTACGTTAAATATATGTAGTCTGTAATGGTTTAAGGTTTAGTTATAAGCACAGTTATAAGTTAAAATTCAATAGGATTGCATACAGTGTGTCCATGGATTGAGTGCTTGTAAAAGGTATAAATGACAAAAAAAATCGATTTAGATTCTGATTTTCTGGGAATCGCTCCTGCTTGGTCTCAAACTAAGATGTTAAAAAAATGAGCCAAATCAATTAATATACAGGGTGGTTTAATAGGCTGATCGATTTGATAATGTATAAAAAACAAAAAATGTTGTATTTAGATTCTGACTTTCTGGTAATTGCTCCAGCTTGGTCGGCAACTAACATCTTAAGAAAATGAGCCAAATCAATTAACCCACTAAACACAAAAACATTTTAATAATGTCAAAATAATGTTTAATTTAAAAACATAACGTCATATTCATAGTGAAAAAGAAGCTTAATAACCCGTTTTCTGACGTTAGAAAATTAATCTTATGTTTTTATAACGTTTTTTTTTAAGTGTTTTTCAAACGTTAAAAAAATATTGATTTTTAACAGTGAAAAACAAATGTTTTTTTAAATATTTTTTCAAATATCTCTAAAGATAAGGTAACTTAAATAATGTAAAAAAAATTCTTCTATTTTGGAAAAGCAGAGCAGCAAGAGTCCGTTGAGGTTTTCGTGAACTCCACACTCAGTAAAGTAAATTCGGATCCGTAGCTTCTGAAAATAAAATTTAAAATTATATGTAAACAATAATTTTGTAGTAAATGCCTTGCTCTCGTTCTCATTAATGCTCAAGTGAATACAAACATTATTCAACTGAATGCTCGTTTGAAATTCGCACTCTGATCGGATGGGGTCCCTAGCAGAGGCATTCGTTTGGTCCCGCTGCGAGGCTTGCGAATTCTGCCTCAAATGAATACGCGGCTTAAGGTCCGGCGGCTAATCATTCGCGGTGAATTATGGCATTCCCTGTCTGATTAACTGTAACTTAGGTATGCGATATTCCATACAAAACAATTTTTTTACTTTTGTTTACTTTTCTTACCTAATTTTGTGATGCTTCATTTAAATCATTGCATACATATTTGTTATTCTTTAACTATACCATCTTTTCCACACAACTGGTGTATATTCGTATCCAAATATGTATTCACTATTATTATTAATAAATGTGCTTTTAATTTGCCATGTTTGTTTCTACCAAAGGTAAATATTTTAACCAAAATTGCACAAAGCCTATCTGCTACCGACTCGTATGAACTCGCAGCCAGAAGCAACTAAAAATGGCGATGGCCCGTTCTGGTAGTGCAACTATGCGGCAGCGCCCTCTATAGTATAATTTTTTTTAATGTTTAAAAAACCAAACATTTATTAGCTTCATATATCTTAAATTCAACGATCGAAATGAGATCTAGGAAAAACATTATAAAAGTAACCATGATGGTATTATTTTTAATGTTAATAATATAATGTTTTTTTAAATATTGTTTTCTTAACGTTATTAAGAAATATATTTTTGGTAATGCTTTTACATGAAATTTTCGTTAGGATTTTCAACATGTTTTTTTAATGTCAAAAGTTGACTTAATTTTATCACAAATTTGTGCTAGAAAAAAAAAACATTTTTTTTCAACATTTATCTAACGTTTTTTACGATTTTGTGCTTAGTGGGAATATGCAGAGTGGTTTAGTAGGCTGATTTGATAAAATGTATTAAGAGTAAAATACCTTTGTTTTAAAAGATATCGGAAAATGTAATTAAGAAGAGTTGTTTCGATTCAAAAGTTACGGCAGATTCTCAATTTTCGGAAAAATCAGCCAACTCTGATTTTATAAGTCGATTATGAAAAGTTTGTTTAGACGATTTTAAGCTGATTTTTCTGACAGTCAGTCGTAGCTTTTCATTCTAAATAACTTTTCTTAATAACCTTTTCTGATATCTCTCAAAACAAAGGTACTTTACTCTTAACACTTTTTATCAAATCAACCTAATAAACCACCTTGTATATTAATTGAGGAGCAGACTTTCTATATGCATTTTGTCAATTTTTTGTAATTTTGGTAAATAAAAAAAACTGCTATGCGTTTGACAAGAAATTAAGCGAAAAGTTCATATACCTAAAATATGGATAAAAAATCATTCAAGGATTATACCTATATACGTCTTCTGTGACATAATATTGTTGCTCTATGTATGTCGTTTGCGATGGCATCTTTGGTTAAAAATGTGAAAAAATGGACAAAATGCATAATATAGAAAATCTGCTCCTCAATTGATTTGGCTCATTTTCTTAACATTTAAGACCAAGCAGGAGCGATTCCCAGAAAAACAGAATCTAAATTTTTTTGTCATTTATACCTTACCGTAATAAAATCCGTGGACACCCTGCATAACAAGTAGCCTTGACTATATAACCATTGCAATTAGAAAATTGTTGGTACAAAATTTCTTAATAAAATAAAAAATGAACTGTCTTGAAGGGAGAATCTGGGGCACTGTAGTGACAAACTGTCGTAGATCTTCATAGAGTTAAAGACTGCCATGCAAAGCAAAAACCACTCATGTATATAGATCATCAAAATTCTACTGTACTTCCAGACGTGCTACAAAGCTGAAATTTGGCAGATTGATAAAAATTATGACCAAACCTTTGGACAAAATTAAAAAACCCCAATATTCTAATTTACTCCCCTCTACTATACATGTAAAGTTATGTAAAAGTAATTGCCCACTTGCAGAAACGTTAAAGAGTTGAGCTTTGGCAGACTGATAGAAACTATGCTAAAACTATAGGAAAAAATTAAAAAACCCCAAAATTTTAATTGACTTCCCTCCTCTATGTGCATGAATGTAAAGTTATGTAAAAGTAACTGGCCACTTCCAGAAAGGCTAGGGAACTGAGCTTTGGAAAGCCGATAGGAACTATGATAGAACTATAGAAAAATCACAAAATTTTTATTTACTTCCCTCCCCTTTAAATGTAAAGTTATGTAAAAGTAACATTACCCACTTCCAGAAACGTTAGAGAGTTGAGCTTTGGCAGATTGATAGGAATTATGCTAAAACTATAGCAAAAAATTTAAAAACCCCAAAATTTTTATTTACTTCCCTCCCCTATAAATGTAAAGTTATGTAAAAGTAACATTACCCACTTCCAGAAACGTTAGAGAGTTGAGCTTTGGCAGATTGATAGGAATTATGCTAAAACTATAGCAAAAAATTTAAAAACCCCAAAATTTTTATTTACTTCCCTCCCCTATAAATGTAGAGTTATGTAAAATTAACATTAGCCACTGCCAGAAACGCTAGAGAGCGGAGCTTTGGAAAACCGATAGGAACTATGATAAAACTTTAGAAAAAATATTAAAAACCCCAAAATTTTAATTTACTTCCCTCCACTATAAAATTTAAATGTATATAAAAGTAACATTGCCTACTTCCACAAACACTAGAGTACTAAACTTTGGAAGGCTGTTAGGAATTATGATAAAACAATGGAAAAAAACTTAAAAAACCTCAAAATTTGGCATTACAAAAGTTTTGAACAATATTCCGCATATTTTACTACTTTAAAACTTAAACATTATCCGAATCCTTTAAAAAAATTAGTAAAATCATAACAAAAACATTTAATGTAAAAAAAATCCAAGTACGCTAAAATGGTATTCAGTAAAAAGAATTGGGATAGAAGTAAAGCCATAACAAATTTCAAAATGAAGGGTTCTTACTAGTTTGGAATTGTTTTTCTAAACTTGGCTATTACAGCTGCAAATGATCTTATAATGCTAAATTGAACATAAAGAAGTTTGGCTCGAATAGCACAGTTTCAAAAACATTTCCAAACTAGTAAGATAAGAACCCTTCAGTTTGAAATTTGTATTGAAGAACTTTGCTTTACTTCTATCTCAATTTTTTTTACTGAATACCATTTTCGCGTCCTTGGCTGTTTTTACATAAAAGGTTTTTTTATGATTAAAATGTCTTCATGCAAGAAAGTTATAATTATCCTAATAAAGCCAATGTGTTTTTCTTGGAACGAAACAAATGTATTTTCTAAAGAACGATGCCTTCAGTAAATGTAATATTCCCAGAATCAAAAAATATCTTCTTTTGAAGGAGATATTGTTTTGGTGCAAACAAAAGTAGTTTTTGGTTTGGGCCTGTGCCAATTTGCTTTGATTTGATATATTTTTTTTTCTGTAAGGAAACGAAAAAGTTAATTTTTTTACGTTCTTGGTATAAGTAAACTCTTTCTATCTTTTATTAGGTAAGTATATGGTATCTATATGTTGGTTTCTTATATTTTTCCGGGACAAAAGACAAAGCCAAAGCGAGACACGAGCCCGGAATTTTTCCATTATTTCTTTTTGGAAATGTAATACCTTAATAAACTTGAGTCGGAAATGTTTGCTTCGGTTAGACAAAGGATTTAAGCTAAGTTACAAAATTGATTTAAGTTAATAAGGTAGGTATGTTGGTAATAGTAGGGGGCGTTTTTTGGGTTTTGACAGCCGTTGTGTTTGCGTTAACCAGTGGCGTACGCAGAAATTGATCCTGGGGGGTTTTGAGCACGGGTTGACAAATTATAATCTATATATTTTATCATAACAAAAACATTTCATGCAAAAAAAATCCAAGTACGCGAAAATGGCATTCCATAAAAAGAATTGAGATAAAAGTAAAGCCAAGTTCTCCATTGCAAATTTCAAAATGAAATGTTCTTACTAGTTTGGAAATGTTTTTTTAAACTTTGCTATTACAGCCAAACTTCTTTATGTTCAATTTAGCACTGTGCCTAAGAGTCATTTACAGCCGTAATAGCCAAGTTTAGAAAAATATTTTCAAACTAGTAAGAACCTTTCATTTTGAAATTTGTATTGGAGAACTTGGCTTTACTTTTATCTCAATTCTTTTTACGGAATGCCATTTTCGCATACTTGGCTTTTTTTTACATGAAATGTTTTTGTTATGATTTCACTTCTTTTTTAAAGGAATTGGATAATACTTAATTTTTAAAGTAGTAAAATATGCGGAATATTGTTTAAAACTTTTGCAATCCCTTACTTAAATTTTTGAGGTTTTTTAATTTTTTCCATGGTTTTATCGTAGTTTCTATCAGCCTTCCAAAGCTCAGCTCTCTAGCGTTTCTGAAAGTGCACAATGTTACTTTTACATAACTTTACATGTATAGGGCAGGGAAATAAATTAAAATTGTCGTGTTTTTAAATTTTGTCCTAAAGTTTTATCATACTCGTAGTTCCTATCAGTCTTCCAATGCTCAGCTCTCTAGCGTTTCTGGAAGTGGGTAATGTTACTTTTACATAACTTTACATTTATAGGGGAGGAGAGTAAATTAAAATATTGGACTTTAAAAAAATTTTCCCATGGTTTTATCATAATTTCTATCAGCATTCCAATGCTCAACTCTCTAGCGTTTCTGGAAGTGGGCAATGTTAGCTTTATATAAATTTACATTTATAAGAGAGGGAAGTAAATTAAAATGTTGGTGTTTTAAAATTTTTTCATATAGTTTTATCATATTGTCTTACAGTCTTAAAAAGTTCAGCTCTCTAGCGTTTCTGGAAGTGGGCAGTGTTACTTTTACATAACTTTACATTTATAGGGAAAGGAAGTAAATTAGAATTTTGGGGTGTTTAATTTTTTCCTATAGTTTTATCATAGTTCCTATCAGTCTGCCAAAGCTCAACTCTCTAGCATTTCTGGAAGTGGGCGATGCTACTTTACATAACTTTAAATGTATAGGGGAGGGGAGTAAATTAAAATTTTTGGATTTTTTTCCAGGGGTTTGGTCATAATTTCTATCAGTCTGGAAGTACAGTAGAATCACAGTAAACTAATTATTTAGTAGAATATTGATGATCTATACGTGAGTGAGTGAGTGAGTGGCAATTTTGACGTTTTTTGAAATTTCGTAACTACTTTACTACTTTATGGAATTCCATGAAACTTGGAGGGGTTGTTAACTACATGGAAATCTACGACTGCAAAGTTTGAGATTCGTAGCTCATTCCGAAGTAGAGTTTTAAGTAGGTCAAATATCGGCTGAAATGTTTCAAGAAAAGATGGTTACGGCGCGCGAACTTGGCGGGGCACTGCCGTGCCCTCAGATTCCTGATGTTGTGGAAAATTGAATCTTTACGGGTCAATATTCAGTAGAGCTTTTGGAACACATTTAAAACTCTTACTTGTAAAGTCAAAATATAAATACCTAACCTTTGTTTTATAGCCTCAGTTTGCAAAATAAATATTTTGTATAAACGTGAAATTTAGTACATTTAGAAAAATTAAACAAGTTTTCGTGGCTAATCGGGTAAAAATAATTTTTTGTTTCTCCCATATTTTTCCGTGGGTAGCTTGAAAGCTTAAGCTCACAGGGGTCCAAGATCTAATGGACACCTAATACGTGTTGACAGTTAACTGTTTCGTCCTTATGGGACTCCTCAGAACACTGCTTGGTTAATGCGAAGTTAATTAGACGGTTTTGTCTTTAATCCTACGTATATAGTGAGAAAAGAAGCGCAAGAAGCGCCATTTAACGAGATACGAGAGAAACTAGATCAAGAGCAGGCGAAAATAAACTGCATATCGATCAATGAAAAGATCGACTGCAAAGAAAAATAAACAATCCGTGACCTACGACAGCTCTTCTGTCTTTCAGGCCAGATCAACGCTGGTTAGCGTTTTTACCCGCCATCAGACGCAAGCGTCAATCAGCGGAATTTTTAAGCCAAATAATCTAACAAACGTGAAATTTAGTACCCGAAATTAAAAAAATTAAACAAGTTTTCGTGGCTAATCGGGTGGACCCCCGTGAGGTTAAGCTTTCAAGCTACCCACGGAAAAATATGAGAGAAACAAAAACTTCTTTTTACCCGATTAGCCACGAAAACTTGTTTAATTTTTTAATATTTTGTGTGTTTGGAAATTGGTGATGTTATATCATTCTTAGTAAAAGTCGCCTAAAAAAACTATACAATGCAATAAAAAATTACTACTACCCCAAGGAAAGGTATTGGAAGTGGTTTACTACCACTAAAGAGTGACATTTAGCGGGCGCGCAGACGCAGAGAATACTATAAACACAACAAAGTTTTAATTAAGCGCTACCAAAACTCTCTATTTTTAATTTAACATGAGTAATATTTGCTATATGTTAAAAATATCATCAAATATACAGATAAAACTTAATCGGTGGTTATGTAACTAGATAGAGAAAAGATACACTTTCTACAATTTTTATATAACTTAACGTATTAATTAAGTAATGCATATATACAGGCAGACCTGTCACAATTACATTGTTAAAGTACTTGGAGTGCAAGTACTGGGCTTTCCCGTATATTTTTACATCATATCTAAAACGTTTATTTATATATATATATATATATATAGATTTAAAATATGATAAATACAAAAGTTTCATAATTTTTTACGAAGTTTAAGAATATTTTAATTTATCTATCTCTTATTTTATTTATTTTTTGAGTGATACTCTATGGTAATTTTGGAGGCAAATATCTCACAATCAATAGATTTTTTTGCACCGTTATAAATTCAATAGACCTTTCAAAAATCACTCGACACACTTCCCCTTTTTAAAATATAGGGTAAAGTTTACCCCACGAAGAGGGTGCGTGTTATAAAAATTTCGAGATAACCAAAAATTTTCACCCTTGGGAAAAAAATAGACGTGTTTAAGCGTTTTTTTAAATTTGCACGAAAAATATCCACCTACACCTCACTTATCTTTAAGTTAAAACACTGTAAAATGAAATATGTCACACCCTAGTTTCGGCCAGTATATTAATAAATACGTCTTTTGCATGTTAATCTTTGACATAAATATATGCAGAATTATTATGCTTAATATTTCTATTATTACCACATGCACATAAATTTTACGGGAAGTGTCGCGTAATTATCGTCGTAAGTATAAAGAAAAAAAGAAAACTAAAAAGTCTACTACTTGTCAGACACTTATCTCCAAAGTGAAATCTTTAATGGAAAACAAACTGGAGAGCGAAGAAATATGCAGTAAAGAGACCACAGGTTTTATAGAATATTTTGCTCATGACACACAGTGGTTGAAAACCCCCTAAAAATGACACATTGGGTTCTATATGACTTTAAACAAGTTAATAATTAGCTAATATTATACTAAGATCATGACCTATACTATGTTTTTTATTTCCGCACTTCTCACTATTGCCGAATTGCTTATCGCCGGGTCGTTAAAGTGTTGCATTTTTTGCTTTGTTTGTCTCCAGTCCTGGATGGAACAAATTAGAGACTTTCGTATTTTTATTGGTGAAAATTTTATTGAATAGATTAGCTATTGGTAAGTACTTCTCGAATATAATATTAAAAATACTATTATAGATTTTTTTTTAAATAAGTGATAATTTAGTAAGAATTTGAACGTTAAAACCCTATATATTACTGGATTTAATGCTTATAATATCTCACCCGTCCTTTTAAGATATATCTTTTAATATGGATATTTTATAATACAAAGTTAATCACATATTAGCCTGTTTTGAAATTATAAATGTTATATTTTATCCTCAACATTGCGGAAAATAGATAATAAACCTCGTGATAAAAGTTTTTATCCCCCAAAGAATTGTAGTGCTTGCTACGCTTGTGCTACAAACTTTTTACCTAGGGGGAAATAGTGCTACTTTCATCCCTTGGTTGGCAACACTGTGTGTTTATGTTTATGGCTGTGACGTACGCAGAAATGAGTCCTGAGGGGCCCTTGACCGCGAATTGAAACGCGTGGATGAATCCTTGGGGGGGGGGAGGGAAGGGCTTGAGCGCAGATCGATACATTTTAATCTTGATTTTTGGGAAATTTCTGTTTTAGGGGTCAATTTTTAGTGGCTCTGGGAGAGGGGGATTTAGCCGCTAAGCCACTGTTGATGGTTTCGTTTTGCTTTTACCCAGTGTTTAGAACGGATCGGGTCAATTCTTATTGTTTTTTACCGCCTTCGCGACGTTATATCTCGGTCAGCGGAGTAAAAATACTACAAACGTAAATGTTAGGACCCGTAAAGAACAAAACATTTTCGTGGCTAAGCCGGTATGGAAAGGTTTCTCTCTAGGGACTCATCACAACACTGAAATAAAACTAGAAATACGGCTTATAAATCTCATCTTACGATATTGGTAAGAGAGATAAACGAAATAATGCATGCGAAACCGTATGCTTTTAACAAGTGGCGACTTCTACCAAATACAAAAGAAACTAGCGGAAATGAAACAAATTTTGCCCGTGACATAATTTTTTCCTCAGGTCGGGTCAATGCTTTCTGCACTTTTACCGCCTTCGCGATGTTATGTCGGTCAGCGGAGTTATAAATCAAAAATACTCCAAGGTAAAAGGTGTACCCCTAACTGCAATACTTTTTCAGAATAGTTCTTTTTCCACGAGAGAATAAGAAACATCTGTGCTGGCTGTCGACTTAATATAAACTAAACGCAACTTATCGGGGCCCCAATAAACCTGAAAGTTTCTTAATCTGCTTCTCAGGCTATATAGATATGGGTCTGAGAAACGCACATTATTATGTGGTAGATCCTCGGGTAAATCGCTAAAAACTTTGAATCTATTATTTCTCCCGAATTGTGAGTTAAGTTAGAAGTCGCTCTAAATTGACTTCACTATTTGTACCATCCTAGTCGGTGGATTTAATGACAAATGCCCACCAAATGTACATAGAGTATCCAATATTGCCACCCCTAATCATCAAAACTCACGAGTGCGTAAGACAAAGTATATGAAGGTATATGATCTAAGTGACAAGGCAGAGAAAGCAAACGACGTGCATCCAACAAAAAGCCGCGTAGCAAAAGCTTGCTGACTGGCTATCCTTTCCATGTGCTTTTGAATTGTATACCTTATCTCTTGCACTTCTCGATAAAAAGAATTACTGTGATACTCTGGCTATAGGAAGGTAGTGATATACTAGTTTGGCAGTGGTAATCTGATTGGGAAGAGAGACAAAAAATAGAGATGGAAAATGCAAAAATATTATACGGGGACACCTTCTATGTTTACTAATTTTGCATATGTTTTATATAGGGAAAATTTTTACTTTAAAGTATTTAGTCGTGTGCACCCGGTAAGTGAAGCGAAGACGACATTTTTATTGCATTTTGTATTGTTTGCGATAACGTACTTGAATTTTAATGTGCCTCGCATAAAAACTCCCTTTCAGAGGCGTAGATGTAAGTAACAGCATTAAATTAAAATATGCAAGAGCAATAATTGTAATTTTCCCAGTAATGCTTAAAATAAATACCAATAAATTTAAAGCCACATTATTAATAAGAATTCAAAAATGTAATTAGGAATTCCCGTTGCTAGGGATTTAACTACCTGTGTCGGTAATTAATGAAATTAGGACAAAAAGTTGGCTATATATAATACCAGATCAAGGCTTATAGTTTTTCTGGTTTTTGCCTTGTGAGAGTAAGATAGTACTTATAGTTTGTGTGCAAGTAAATCAAGATAAAATGTCGAAACATCTGGACAATAAGTCTAAAGAAATTATTGCAAATGTGATAAAAGTGTGTGACGAAGAAACCAAACAAAAACAATTAAAGGAATCCATTACTCTTTCAACATTTCGAGCAGCGATATATAGTGGCTATAGTTCAGCAGCTTTAGAGAGGATCAGAAAACAGGTCAAAGAAAACCCTTCAGTTTTTTCAGACAACCGATTAAGAAAACGTCAAAAGTTATCAGTTTCCGATAGTTTTAATGATGCCGATTTTCAAGTCATATGATAAATTATTTCAAGATTTTATACAGAGTATAAAGTTATTCCAACTCTTAGGAAGCTTTTAATTAAGCTAAAAGAAGAAATGCATTTTCAATTAAGCAGAGAAACCCTTCGTCTTTTGTTAAGAAGTCGGGGATTCTATTTCAAAAAATGCCAAAATAAGAGGAAAATTTTAATGGAAAGACCAAACATTTTGCATTTAAGATACAAATATTTGAGAAAAATTAGGCAATATCGTGAACAAAAAAATAATATTGTTTATTTAAACGAGTTTTGGGTCGACAATGATATAACATTTAAAAAATGCTGGCAGAGTAACGAAATAACTGGTGTTATAGCCAATATATCATCTACAGGTCGATTGATAGTTGTTCATGCTGGATCAGAAAACGGATTTGTAGAAAATGCCGAACTTGTTTTTAAAGCCGGTACAGCCACAGGAGATTATCATGGTCAAATGAATTTTGAAAATTTCAGTAAGTGGTTAACAGAGAAACTGTTACCTAACATTCCTCCAAACTCAGTTATTGTAATGGACAAAGCGCCCTATCATTCAGTTTTGGATGAAAAAGTTCCAACTAAGTCGTCAACAAAGGCAGCTATGTGTGAATGGTTGACAAAACAAAATATACAACACGATCCAAGCGATAGAAAAGTAGAGCTTTGGGAATTGGTCAGCTTACACAAACCTCCATTAGATGAAAAAAAAATACAAAATTGATAAATTAATTGAATCACATGGCCACGTAACCCTAAAAACACCACCATATATGTGTGAACTGAATCCAATTCAACTGGCATGGGCATTTTTGAAAAATTTCATAAGAAGTAGAAACACAACCGGCGAATTTACGATCAAGTGTTTATGGGAATTATTGGAAGAGGGTATAAAATCTATGGACTCCAACTTATGGAATAATTTTGTACGGCATGTGATTGATATTGAAAATAAATATTGGGAAACTGACAAATATATGGCAGAAGTATCAGAAAAAATATTAATCAGGCTTGGGGAAGACTCTGATGATTCTGAAGACGATGATGATTCAGATTCAGAAACTGAAATTTCTATTGAATAATATATTTTTTTAAATAAGTCTGACTATCGTACAAAAAAAATTTTAGAGCCAATTTTTTTTTAAGAATTCGTATAATAAAGTTTGAAACAACTATATGAACCGTTATATACAGGAAAATTTTTTTTTACCGTTTGTAATTCATAATGAAAATAGTTATTTTATTTTTATGTATCAAACCCTGTTTTGGCCGCATAATACCTAAGCTATCTGCAATTATATATTTATAACATATATTAAAATCTCCGCCACTGGAAAAAGAAAGGAAACGTGTTTTCCAGCTGTCTGTCTTTCCCATCAGATTATTCCTGCCATACTGTACTATTAGGGTAGCAGCTATAGTGGCCACGAATATTCTGAATAGGAAATCCATACAAAGATACAACACATCAGCGTAACAAAGTAAAAATAATTTGTTAAAATTGTTTTTAGTTCCAATTTTAAATTAATATGATGTTAATGGGTGTTAAGTCTGAAAACCTGCCTAAAAACAAGTCGCTGATTGCCATTAATTTTCTGTTCTTAACCTATTCTGGCAAGTAAATCATGTCCGAACTAGAAAACAACATCAAAACCAAATCAAAACTGTTAAACTAAATTTAACCTTTCACTTTAACTTTTAAATATGTATAATATATAAAGTTATTATACCATTAGGGTAATAGCTATACTAATCATGAAGATTCTGCTTAGAACGAGAAAAACAAATTTAGCAGGTGTTTAGATAAAAATTAAAACATAAGGGTGTACCCGGATCTCAGCAAAACGCGACGGTCCATGAACTAAAAGTTAAAGAAGAGGGGGAACACCAGTGGACAAAATATAGGCAAGTAGACAAGAGCTAACTAGGGATATCAGGGGAGATCCAACGAGGTCGCTTTACGGGATCGAGATTGTTTTCTTTTAAATCTGCGAAGCGAGAAGGAGGTAAGAATTGCGTTTTTATAAGCCTTGCTAATTTCTTTCTGGGGCTTATGCCGGCGTTAAAATTTACCATCGAAGAAAAGGTTCAAATGCTAAAATGGTATTTTGTAGGAAACTTCGCTCGGAATGTAATAAATTTGTTTACAAAACTACCATTTTGAACATATATTAACCATTTTGATAAATTTGGGTGCGTTAAGCTCTGCAGAAAATGTAGCGACAATGAAAAGGTGGATGAGGTTCCAAGACCTATGTCTGAACAAATGCAATAGCGAGAAACTGCCGTTTATGCTGCGACTGAAGTACTCCCTCCTTGTTTAAGCTTACAAGTTAAAAAAATCTCAGGAACCGTTTCCTGAGGACAATATTTTTATGAAAAAATTATGGATCATTCAAATCAGGATGAAAATGTTGTTAGTAATATTTTATTTATTGACGCAGTACTCTCTCCCTACAGAATGCGCACAATCCATTACTCCATTACTCGCTACTGGGCAAAATAAAATAAACATGTGCGAACACAATACCCTGAAAAATTAAATGCCAGGGGTTCTGGGAGATATTAGGCACTTATTGCAATACTGGCAGGCACTAATTGTGCCGGGCACTCTATTGAAAGTTTCACATTATAAGAACATTTGGCCTTTGTGTATCATAAGACCCGGAATTAATAGTGCCGCTACTATTAATGGAAAATAAACGACTGGATTTATAAATTCGACTTTGGTATGTAAATTTTGAAAGATCAACTGTCAGTTTTCAATGGGAAAACGTCAGAATAGTGCCCGGTACAATTATTGCCTGGCAGTATTGCAATAAGTCCCTAATATCATCGGGGCATATTTTATAAATGGTAACTTGAAGGGGGCCCGAGGGGTCATCAGCTTTCAACAGTACTGTACAAATTTCACAACAGGACCCGACAGTACCACGACAGGACCCAACAGTACTCGACAGTACACGACAGTACCCAACAGTACTCGACAGTACACGACAGGACCCAACAGTACCCGACAGTACACGATAGGACCCAACAGTACTCGACACTACCCCCCAACCCCAACCAGTGGCGTAGATGCGAAAAGACATGAGCGCGCGCTTTGTCCCTGTCGGCCTTCCCCAAACATGATGACCTTTTTTTTTTTTTTTTTTTTTTGGTCGCATGTTTTTTGAGCGCGCACTTTGTATCTGTCAGCCTTCCCCAAACATGATGATCTTTTTTTTTTTTTTGTCGCAAGTTTTTTGAGCGCGCGCTTTGTCCCTGTCAGCCTTCCCCAAACAAGATGACCTTTTTTTTTTTTTGCTCGCATGTTTTTTGAAGGGCGCGCTTTGTACCTCGCAACAGGACCCAACAGTACTCGACAGTACACGACAGTACCCAACAGTACTCGACAGTACTCGACAGTACACGACAGTACCCAACAGTACTCGACAGTACACGACAGTACCCAACAGTACTCAACAGGACCCAACAGTACACGTCAGGACCCAAGTCCTGTTGGACGCTGTACAAAATTTTAGGGTGCCGATGACCCCTCGAGGGGGCCGCTTATTTAAACTTGTTGCAAAATCAAGTGAGTATATTTTATTTTCACAAGGATATTTTGTTTAATAGCACCAGAATAGAGATTTTTCTTTTAGTTTCGCATTTCTGTTATAATTAGGTAGGTTGGCTTCACAATAAAGGTTATGTTTAATTAATATAATTTTGTTAAATCTTCATTTATCTTTTTTTAAATATATATGTATAATATACGTATTGGATTGATATTTTAACGAGAACATTAATAAGGCACATTGAGCATTAATTTACATAAAAAAAGTCATGTTATAGTACAGTGAAGCCCACATATAGCGAACCCGTTTATAATGAACACTCGCTTATAGCAAACCCCGTTCAAAATACCCAAAAAAAATTTACTTTGGTATACAAGAGTCTATATTATGTTTTCTTATAGTAAACCTCGGATATAGCGGACCAGTTTCCGTGCAATCTTCGAGTTCGCTATATCCGGACTTCACTGTATTTCTTGAAAAGGGCTACATACGCGATTTTAATTTTTATTGCAAATAGAAGCTAAAAATATATGTATTTAAAATGTTTCAGAGTTTATATATTTTTAAAGTTGAAATAGCTAAATGTACTACCCCATAGGAGGGACAGATTGAAACAGTAAACATGACAACAATGTCAATAATAATTTTTGTGAAACTGTTTGGTTTTCACTTTCTCCAACGTCGATCACGAGGATACGAGTGATCCCCGTCTGGAAAACGTCGTGATAGTCAGGAATAAGCGTTCCATGCCAATCCACGACTGGACCGGTTTCGACCTTTTGGGCCATCCTCAGGTGAATGTAGGCGATAGCTCCGTGTAGAGCATAAGTTGTGTGAAACCACCAGAAACAACTACTCCGAGGGAAAATACCCCTACCGACATTGAATTATACTGATGGTTTGAGGCTTTCGTTGGAAACTTAACAAATAATTAAATTAATTTAATTGTCTGCACATGGGATTTAGAATTGGATGTCAGCGTAACAGGAATAAATTTCAGGCGCTTTACTTTTGTAGGCTTTAATCAGTATCAAAAATTACACAACCCCTAAATATGCAACCCAACAAACTTATTAACAGCAGCGGACTGTCCTCTGCTTTTATTAAGTTTGTTGGGTTGCATTTATAGGGGTTGTGCAATCATTGTCAGTATCAAAAAATGTATGTTTTGTTTTAACCTGCCCCACTTTCCCGAGTTTCCCCTACCTACCCTTTCAGGGGTGACATTTTCAAACTTCGTTTCTTTAGTACGCGCCCACATGATAAAGCCAATTTATCCTATAATTTTTATAATTGTACCTCTGTTATTATAAGTTCCGTGTTGATTATAAATTAAAGATTTAAAATGTTAATTCCAACCAAACCTGAAGTTTAGTACCCGTGAATAAAAAGACAAACAGTTTTTCGTGACTAAGTGGGCATAGAAAGATTTTGTTTCTCTTGTATTTTTCCGTGGGCAGCTCGACCTGCGGACAAATTATGTCACGGTCATGAGTACTGTTTTTCGTTTCATCTGCTGCTTTTATTTTTACTCTGGTAGTTTCTTTTGTATTTGGAGATGTCGCCACTTATGTAAAAGCAACGGTATTGCAGCCTTTAATTCTCTTCTAACATCCTAAGATGAGATTGATATACCGTCTCTGTACGTTTACAAAAGTGTCACATTGACCATGAATAGTCCCTTAAGGACGAAACAGTTAACTGTCAACATTTGATAGGTGTCCATTAGATCTTGGACCCCCGTGGGTGTACAGCTTTCGAGCTTCCCACGGAAAAATACAAGAGAAACAAAATCTTTCTATGTCCGCTTAGCCACGAAAAAATGTTTGTCGTTAATTCCAACGTGACGTCATGATAGCACGGGGGGTGTTTAGTCTAGCGGAACCTAGAGAAAGAAATGAGGCTCTAAAATACAAATTGGGGGATAATAGTCGACGAAAAAATTATTTTTAATATAATTTTTTTTTGGGAGTAATTATCCTGTTTTCCCTTTAATTATTAGGAAAAAGTGCATATTTTTTTTAGGGTGGTAATTACCTCGTTACCCCCCTTCAAATCTGCGCTTGGTTGTAGAGCAATAACAAGATTTGGAATTGAATGGAGGCGGGTTTGGGCATGGGCCGGATTTATTTTTAGATATAATTTTGGCAACCACAAATCTGACAAATCTTGGTTATGATAAACTTGTTCCTCACCTCAATACTCAAAAAATCACTTCAAAGTTCATCGCACTAAAATACCGATAATGAGTTCAAATAAACTCGTTCGGAGCCTACGAGATTGTGACAGGCAAAAGACGTAGACACAATTAGTAAATCGCTTTAAAATGCAAACCAAAATCCAAAAAGCGAGTGTAGCTTTGACTTATTATTATAACGTATAATCACTGGTCCTACCTAAAATTTTGTAAAATCGGATAAGCCTTTTTGAGTTAACACGGCAAAGTAGATGTAAATTCAGTGGCGGCGCGTGGTGTAAAGCTTTCGGGGTGCACACCCAAAAAAAAATTGTAGCGCAGGAGAATTTTTTTTTGAGTACCACGCTTAACTTTTTGGTCCATCGAGTGGGCCATCATATGATATAATTTAGCGCAAATAATTAAAAAATGAAATATTTTTATTTATTTTATTTAGTTAAATATTAGTTAATAAATTTTTCATACCTGGTCTTTCTATTTTACATATGTTTTTTATTAAAAATGAAGGCGTTTCTCCTTTTTTGAAATAAATTCTTTAATAACCAATTCATTGATTTTGGTAATTTTTTGAATGATTTTTACTCTCAATAGATAACAAAAGCAGTTAATCTATTATTATCCAATGTGGTAAAGAAGAAAATTTAGTTTTCTTTCAAGGAATTCGTCAAAATCAAAACAAATCGCCCGACCGATAACGCCAAGTTGTCTAAGCGCATTAATTGCACATGAGATGCTGTAGCAGGCACCGCTAACCGTGATCGCGGGGAGAATTACGGGGTTGCGTGCGGCATCGATCGCAATTTCTGCATAAGAGCACAGACGAAGAAAGGCCCAGATTCTATGTACTGTAAAATTCTCTAGAGGCATATCGTCCTCTCTTTCCATATTTCGAAATTAGAATATGCGACATAACATTTGGCAGTACAAACACATACATACCGGGTATTAATTTCCAGGCAGTATTTAATTCTTTAGTAAATTCCTTTTGACCTATTGATACCTTATAAGGAAATTATTAATTAAAGATTGATCAAATTTTAATCCTTTTCAAGTAAATTTTGGGAGTGGACGAACCGCCACTGTGTAAACTTGGTCTAAATCATATCATAACTTCTATATTTCTCAACCGATTTAAAATATTCCTCCTAAATATGCGTATAAGTATACAGCGAAGGGTGAACAGCTCTCACAATCGGTGTACACATTTCTCACAATATTTCACAATCTTTACACAATCCCTCCCAATCACTCACAATCTGTCACAATCTTACCACAATCCCTCACAATCTTACCAGAATCCTTCACAATCCCTCACAATCTTTACACAATCCATCCCAATCACTCACAATCTTTCACAATCCTTCATCCCACAATCCTTCATAATCTTTACACAGTCTGTCCCAACCACTCACAATCTGTCACAATCTTACCACAACCCCTCACAATCTTTGACAATGTTACCACAGTCAGAATTTTTGATGGGCTGTGGTCCCCCCGGCCCTTCAGGCACGCTCCACCGCTGCACAGTCCTTCGCAATCCCTCGAAATCCCTCACAATCTTACCACAGTCCCTCACAATCTTTACACAATCTTAGCAAAAGATTGTGGATTTTCACAGTCGGTGTACACATTTTGGGTTCCTGAACCTCTCGGTATACAGCAACTTTGAATTTAATAAAAACTCGATTTTTCAAAAAATGTCAGTTTAATTTTAGAAAGCCGAATTCTGTTCTGCATCTAAATTAAACATCTCGTTAAATGTTAAAAATGTATAAATGATAAATTCGCTCAAATCGACGAGGATCCAAAAAGTATTAGTAACGTTCGCGGCCTTATACTTTCAGTAGGCTACAACATGCTGAACCATTTTTTGTTTAATTTTATTTTGGCGCGGCATACTTAAAAACCGCAAAGTAAACATTGGTGCCCCGACGCATAAAAAAGGGGGTAATGGGGGTCATTACCAACTTAATCACAAGATTTCTAAAATGCCCAAAACAATAATCTACAAACTATTTGTTCTGTGTTACAACAATAATTGCAAAGAGGGGCGGAAAACGCAAATATATTTTAAAAAATTTATTGTGTTTATATATATATATATATATATATATATATATATATATATATATATATATATATATATATATATATATATATATATATATTAGCTCGCCCTGTATAACGAGAAGCAAATGAAGTGTGAAAGCAGTCTCCGAAATTCTAGTACATTATAAACCTAGGGACTAAAGAGATACTTTTAATCACGAGACGAAAAGTTTGTAGACCGACTGGAGGAAGGGCTACAATTCGCTGAGGGATTAAAAGGAACTTTAGCCACGTGGTTTATATACTATTTTATGCCCTTTAGTCACGGATTATAGAACATTGACGGATTGGATTTGACCAAAGTAAAAGCGGCAAATCCAAAATCGCTGCCGTCCTTTTTAACATATACGTAATATTCCAATACTCCCCGTTACCTATTTACACAATGGTTGGCGTTTGATGCAAACATTCAGAAATAAAGGTACGAAAAATGCACAGATACCAAATTTACATAGAGTTTTTGTCAACTGTGAGCCGATGATTTGACATGAAGAATACACGAATAAAATAATATGCATGTGTAAAGTATAAACAATCAGGATATTTTAACTTAATGATCGCAAAAAGGATAGACTTAGTGTCTATTGATATTGCTATTTCAAATATGTTTGCATTCTGCATCATAAGGTACCGTAGGTATTGCAATAATACTTACTATATGGAAATAATATGCATATGTCTTTGAAAGCAACCAAAGAGGTCTTTTTTGCTTAAAGACCCCAAGGCCTTCATGTTTTCATCATGAAAGGCAGTTACCGTGGGTATTGGAATATTATGTATATGCTTTTTAACCATTTTGACATTTCGTTCTTTGGTTAAAAATGTCAAGTGCTTGTCAACCACTGTTTTTGTTTATTTGTGATTTTGCCAGTTTTTTTGGATGAAATCTAAAGATCAGCATTACTGACAGTATTCTTATATATGTCTTTGTTTGTCAAAAGTTATAAACAAAGACATACACATACACGACTTCGGGAAATTTTTTTTTATAACAAAATCGGGCCTTGTGAATTCACCTAAAATATTTTTGTTTCTGTAGCTCCCCGCTAGGGGGCAGTAGTAACATCTCCCAACTATAAAAATTGAATTTTATGACAAAACTCTATGAAAAACATACACAAATTTTATCATATTCGTATTCCTTGAAAAATTCTGCATAATTTGGACCTCTCACTTGTACCTCTTTTTCACTTCCCCACATGGATGAAATGAAAATGTCACTTTTTATTTAAAAAATAATTACTTCTACGTGGTAACTAAACCGACTTTTATTATGTATTTGACTTATTAGTAAAACCCTAAAAAATGCAAATATTCCTGATTTTTTGTTTAAATTAAAAAATTTTCGAAAGAGCAAATTTTTTAAAAGTACCAAACCAAAAAACTTAAATTTCTTAAAAAATTCAGATACGAACCCATTACTATTTTTACTTAAAGTTGTCAAGCGATATTCATTTAATATATTACTGAAATCCGCAAGTCAAAATTTGACTTAGTTTTAAAGATATTTCAAAAATAGTTTTCTTTGTGTATTATGTGATGAGACGAGACCTTATTTTGTTATTTGCATGTGTCACACCTGTTACCGAACCGAACCGAACCGACACATGCAAATAACAAAATAAGGTTTCGTCTCACCACATAATACACAAATATAACTATTTTTTAAATATCTTCAAAACTAAGTCACATTTTGACTTGCGGATTTCAGTATTATCTTAAATGAACATCGCTTGACAATTTCAAGTAAAAATATTAATGGGTTTGTATTTGAATTTTTTAAGAAATTGAAGTTTTTTGGTTTGGTACTTTTAAATAATTTCCTCTTCCGAAAAAATTTTAATTTAAACAAAAAATCAAGAATATTTGCATTTTTTGGGTTTTCTTGATAAGTCAAATAAATAATAAGAGTCGGTTTAGTTACCACGTAGAAGTAATTAATTTTTAAATAAAAAGTGACATTTTCATTCCATCCATGTGGGGAAGTGAGAAATAGGTACAAGTGAGAGGTCCAAGTTATGCAGAATTTTTCAAGGAATACGAATATGGTAAAATTTGTGTATGTTTATCATAGAGTTTTGTCATAAAATGCAATTTTTATAGTTGGGAGGTGTTATTACTGCCCCCTAGTGGGGAGCTACAGAAACAAAACTATTTTAGGTGAATTTTTCCCGAAGTCGTAGCTGTATTAGTATCTGAGGTAAATCCGGTTGCCATCCTTAATGGGACACCCTGTATATAAAAATACTGCCAGTAATCCTGATCGTGTGAGGTCCGCTTAACTGTTAAAAATTGTACAGGGTCTTAACACATTACTTTTTCCATTTGAGCAGGAAAAGTCTGAGGATTTCTTTCTTTTTCAACAAAAACAACAAAAATAACAATGACTGACAGTCTTCGCAATTTTGACAAGGCCTTAAAAAAATCAAAGTATAGTAGGTTTGGTTAGGCTGCCTACCAGTTCCCAACTATTTTAACCACGTTTTCAATGGTAATGTCAAACGTATGGTGTACCTTCTCTTTCTATTTTGGTTGGCTGTGAAATTCAATCTCTAGTTTTTCTAATATTTCTGCCTTTAATATACGAAAAACAATTTAAAAGAAAAATAATGGAACGCTATTTATACCCGTATAAAATGTCATTCTAGTTATTGACAGTATTTTATAGTTAAGGTTGATATTTAACTTCTAATGTCTGGACAAGTTACTTTTTTTTCTTAGGGATTAAAAAGGTCACTTTAGTCTCCAAAACCACGGACTAAAGCTGCCTCTTTAGTCCCTAAAGTTCATAAAATACTGGGTGTCCCGAAATTAGACGCCAATATTTTAACCACTGAAGTTTTTCCAGTGAACTTGTTGTGCACAATGTATTATTCTAAAATACTGTTAACGTAATATTTTTAATATTTGAATCTTTTTAGCTTTTAATTTTTTTTATTCAAAATAATTTGATTATTGCGATGCGGCATCAAACATTAAAAACCGAGAAAATGGCTAACTTTAGAGGATTGTAACATCTCATCTTTTTTGACTAAAAAAATTATGCCCAAACAATTATCTTATTAATAGAAAAAGTAAAAAACTACACTGAGAAAAAAAGTTAAGTGATTTAAATAATCAGTGCAGTGTAAAGCGGCCTCTAACGGCCACAGTAAAAAAATGTCCCTATTCGGGTTTCGCATCACAAAAAACTTTTAGGTACCAATTAAAAAAAATCCGTTTGAAACTTTTCACAATAATTTTGCAGTTGAAATATTGACGTATATACGAGTATATAGCGGAGCACCCTATAAACATAGGACAACAATGTGTGAGTTCTTTTGTTTTACAATTATAAGCAAAGATGCAACCGTTCGACGGAAAAGCAACAAACGACTTGCTTCTCTCGTGAATAGGGATGTGCCGGAACAAGTTTTTCTTGTACCTAGTATGACTTGTTCCAGTTCCAAGTGCGAACCTGTTCCAAAAACATCTTCCAGGTCAAAACTTCTTTATCACTGCATAGAGCCAGTTTCGTTGTTATATATAAAATATTTTCATGTACCTAGAACAAACCTTTAAAAATAATGTTTCTGTTATTTTCTAAATCTACTTTTTTCTTGTGCAATTTGCACTCTGCAGTGCACCTATAGTCATTTTTTAATATTCCTCTGATATGTATTATTATCTTATTTCAGTACATTACCCTATTCCCAAGTCTTATCCTGTTCCAGATTGTTAGCCTATTCCAATATAATATCCTAACGTTTCAACCGTGCACCTGTTACTTTCGAAAATGTATCGCCGGTCTGTTCCGTGTGTCTGTTACCAAAAATAGGTACCTGTTTTGATTCCGCGGATCACAGATTCCGGTTTGGATTAGGTAGTTTCAATTTCAAACTAATCGAAACCGGAATCTCTGATCCGTGAAATCGGAACAGGTATATTTCAAATTTGGTAACCGGGAACAAGTTGGCGATACCTGTTCCCAAGTAACAGGTCCGGTTCTATCAACCCTTCCCTACTCGTGAAACATATAATGTTTACGGGGTGTTTAAGGCCTTCACATGCATAATGCGTAGCATGGGGCTTTCAACCAATCAGCGTTGGAATAGCCGCGACTTTTGTGTGTGATGGGCTATACACGGGTCGACTTTAGCCGTGTGGCGAGTCGCCTCGATTTGCCGTACGGCAAGTCATATCGCTATCCCGTTTACACGGGGCGACTAAAGTCGCAAGGAAATAGAATAGCAATTACACGGTCGATTTAAGTCACCCGCCGCATGCGGCCTACGATCGCTTGGCGAAAGTCGAAGTCACCCAACTTTTGGGGCTTTCGATCTAGTTGCCTACGGTGCAGACGATTTCCCCTTTACACGGTCGATTTTTGTCATTTTCTGAAACGGTACAGTTGTATAATTTAGTCTAAAGAGAGCCAGGAATTTCATTGGACTTACCAGACAGGAGATCCGTATAGTGCCTGGACTTTTTACGGTTCACTGTCGACTAAAACCCGGTTCCCACCTACTACTTTCTCGTGCGTGCCCACGCACGCGTCAGATGAGTGTTATAACATTTCATATTGAGATCCTGTGACGCGTGAGCGGGCATCCACGAGAAAGTCGTAGGTGGGAACCGGGTGTAAGAGTAATCATGCACAGAATGGGAATAACAGAAGAGGCCCAATGGAAACTCTGTATGGAGGATGACGAAACAGTTAGACATGTACTGTGCCAATGTCCGGCTATTGCACGTTTACGGCAAAACACTTTCGGTAAACCTCAGATTGATTTAGAAGATCTGAAAAGTGTCTCACCCAAACTGATAGCTAACCTTTTTGCAGGATTAGTTATACAGTGGTGAGAAACCACTCAAAAGTGAGTCATAATAGACCCACTAGTGGTCGCAGTGGAAGGGCTGCAAGGCACACTCACATAATATGAATCATCATCATCTATTTAGCCTTCTTCGATCCATCCTTGGACATAGGCATTGAGGAGGTCTTCTTCCACTCTAGTTTGTCTGTCGCCAAGTTCATCCATCTAGTCCCCGCATGTTTCTTCAAATCGTCCGCCCATCTCATTTGGGGTCTTCCCTTACTTATTTTGTTTTCCCAAGGTCTCCAGTTTACAATACATTTGTTGTATATTGTGTTTTATATAAATAAAAAGTAAGTTTTACCATTTTTTGTCTATTTATTTTTGCCCCTTAAGGATTAGTTTTGGATGCGACACTGCATCTGTGGGACGACCGACGGCAATGTTGTGAAGGTTTAAATTTAAAAATTTGAATATGCAAATGAATGGCAAAAACGTAGGAATTATCGCTCTGCACCAATACAATAATGATATTCATTATTGTTTACCTACTATGTTTATTATTGTTCCTGGGAATTTTATTGGAATTGTTATATTTATTGCATTCCTTTATAAATATATTTTTTTAACTTTTGAATAATTACCACAGTTTGTGTTGCCTATTCATTTAATACTGTTTTAGTGTGGAACCGAGGTCTGGAGGCGTTTTTTATTTAGCATACGTGATCGGGGGTGCTAAACCTCAACTGCAATCGTAAACCTCTAGCGCTAAACGGCGCCCATTATCGAAAATTAACTACTTTATGTTTTATTAGGCCATTTTGGTTTGGTCATGTCCTTTTGGTTTGGTTACCTTTGCTGGCATTTTGTTTTATACTTATATTTTATAACTAAGCGAAATGTTCGGTTTGGTTCGGTGGGCGATAACTTCTTTTAAAATCCGGATTTGAGTTGCGCCCATCATATTGCTAGTTTGAAGTAGGTATATTTTGATACGGTGAAGAGGCGTATCTCTATTGCAGTATTTTCCATTAAACAAATTCAGATTGAAGTTAATAAAAATCTTTACATTGGAATTACTCAAAACTTGTTATTTTGAGATACGCCTGTTCGTTTTGTTAACGACGACTTGTGCTGTTGCTGTTTAGCCGGGATCAACGACTCGTGTACTCGGCGAATAATTGTTACTTGCGTATACTTGCCATGTCGTGTGAGTGGGTTACTTGTACAATTATTTGTCACTCGTTGGTTTTCCATTTGTGGTCGGTAAAAATGGGCCGAGTCAAAGGGCTCACGATTATTCGTACACTTGCCAATACAATACTTGTCTATAGCCAGGATCAAACGACTCGTGTACTAGGCGAATAACTGTTACTTGCGTGTACTTGCAAAGTACGCAAATAATTGTGTATTTGCCAAGTACACGAGTCGTTTGAGCCCGGCTTTAGAATCCAACGCTCAGCAGTAGTCGATTTCTGAACACCACAGTAACAAAATCCAATAAGAATGCCAATATAAATCCCTAGTGTTCAAATATTAATTTGAACATTCATCTAGAATCTGCATACAGGTGACATTGCATACATTTGATTGTAATTTTTTATCTTAAAAAAAAATAGCAAGCTTTGCGGCCGCCTACTCGGTGCCTACTTGTTACGCACTTAAAGTATTCAAAAATAAAACATCCATCGTGACGGAGGAGCAGAAGGTCAGAATCACTATCTATTAAGTTAGATACTTAACATTTATTTTGTTGTCAGTGCTTTTATCTTTTCTGTTGTTTGGAAACTGTACTTTGTTGACCTAGAGTTTTGTGATTTGTAGGGTCGATTTACTTTGTACAGCCCACTTCTAGTAAATATGGTTTGTTGAACAACTATCCATGCCTAGTACTGGGGTAATAAAAATTACATGGCACCTTATTACCATCCGGACCCTCCCTTCTCCACTGTCTAAAAGCTAGGGGATACCACAAGTATTTTACTGGTAATTAGCGCTATAGATTTTGGCCAAATTGCAAAAAATCAAAAAGTTTCTGAATAAAATAAGAAATTTATTTTATATTTTTGAATCTGCCAGTGACTTACTGCAAAAAAGTTCTGGGGGAAAAAGGGGGGCATGGCATGACCCTGGGAAAAAATACCACCCTCTAATTTTTTCCTAATATTTGGTATGCCTAATGATGTATGCCTTGTACCTAAAAAAAAGTTATAAAGAAAAAACAAACAAAAAATTAAAATTTTAACAGCCTGTATCTCAAAACCTAAGCATTTGCGGACCCAAGTTTATACAAAGTTTTTTTCTTAAAACCACTCAAAGAATAATCTGAAGTTTGGCGACATATCTACTTTAATAACACCCTGTATAAAGATCATTGGTCGGCATACTTCAGGATCAAAACCAGATTAAGCTGGCTTCACTGCAGCATTAGGAGTAGTTAGTAGTTAAAGGTGGAGAACGAAAAAAAAACAATTTCTTGGTGGTTTTGTCTTTTATTTTCCACTCCTGATGCTGCAGTAAAGGCAGTTCAATCTGGTTTTGACCCTGAAGATGTCGGCTTATGCCGGCAAAACATGTAGGTCTTAACAAAAAGTTTTGAATAAAATAGGGAGAGCGACCAAGATTTGTAATTTTTTGAAAAATACCTCCACACTATCGTCGATATAGAAATGGCTTTTAATCAACTAAGAGTCCAAAATGTCAATAACTCAATTTTCAATTTTTTTGCAGTTACTCCCAGTTTCTTGCAGTTACTACCAGTTTCTCTTTGAGCGACAGAGTGGCTTGCCGGTCTTCGATCCATAACGTTTATACCTTTGCTTTTTAACTTTTTTTTACTAATAAGGCACCTATTAGAATTTGTAACGGCTAATAATAAGTGTGCAAAAATGTAGTGCTGCTTTTTTACCCTAAAATATTTATTTAGCAATATTTTCAGTTGATTATTATTAATAAGCTATAGAGCACGATTTCGAAACCGGTAAGGGAATGAGATCCAGCCAGCGGCGTAGCGTGCCCGAAAGGGCGGGGGGGGGGGGAGAGCTAAAAAGGGCGCCTCTGAAAACTGATGAAAAATCTTGTGGCAAAAAAAAAAACAAAAAGGTCAAAAAGGCGCCTTTCTCACAAATCTTGCGACCAAAAAAAAAAAAACAAAAAAGGTCATTATGTGTGAGGGGGCGGCCGATAAGTCACCTCTCGCCTCTCACGAATCTTGCGACCAAAAAAAAAAAAATGTCGTCATGTCGTTAGTTTCCTTTGGCACCCACTCAATTGGCCATTACCGGCCCGACTAAATAAAGCTGAGGGCGCTTCGGCCACCTATGGGGCGCCACTACCCTCGGGGCGGGGGGGGGGGCGACGAACCCCCCGCGCCCCCCACGCTACGCCGCTGGATCCAGCGCGTAATGCCATGTTTGTTGTCGGTAATTACTGCCTTAACAAGTATCGTCGATCGTTATGTTACCGGCCAAAACTCAAGTAAACTCAGTAAACAGTCAACAAGACACAGTACACCCACTTGATTCCAATCCTTGGCCAAAATGACATCTAAGTTACGAGCAGTCTATGGAATTTGTAAAATAATCTAATTTTGTTCACCGATTACATCGGTCTTTTGGCATATGACATTCCTCTGACATTTTCTTTCGGTGAGTCCGATGAATAAAGAAAAAATTACAAAGAACCCGTTCTTTTGTACTTTTATTTTTTTTTCTAAAAAAGTCTCTCCTCTCCTATTAGTACATGGGAATAACATTTTCCACGTAACTTTCAATCCTGGCCTGCCGCTGCCTATGGATACCAAAATTAACTTCAGATGTTCATCATCTAAGTTTTGATTCACTATATGTCTTCCCAAGGCCAACACAAAAATAGAGGCCACGACCCTGAAAAAATCAGCTGTTCTCCCGGGGCTGAATTTTACATTGGGTCTTATGGGAGGTGAGACGTTTTTTTTATGATATTTTCAAAATGGTACTACAGATTTCTGCAAAATTTCACTGAAATATTCTCAGACACCATCCCGATATTCCACCAAAGGTTTGTAAAGAAGCAACATGATTAAAAGGTTAAAATTCAAGATTTAGCATTCCTTATTTTGAATTCAAATTACCCGCCATGTACCACATGCCAACTGTTATATTTGAGATGTATTTGACTTTGTCATCTGTGATTGTCACATTCACTTCTGCTTTAAACTGAATTATTGTGTGAGCTAATGAAGCGGCTAGGAAAAATTAAGGATTACTATACATTTAAAAAAAATTGTTCTGCCAGAATAAAGTAAAAACATCTCAAAAACGGCGTTATTTAAAAAAATATATTCATGAACCGTCTATTCAACTTCAATATTTTAAAGACAATCAGCTGTGTCGTAACGTGACCATCAAAAAATAATCAGCCCCGGATGTGACGTCAACAAAGTGGAGGATCGTGGCCCGTCCGTTTTGATAGCCCTGGTCTTCCATGCCAACCATTTAACTAAAAAAATACAAAAACCGCTGATTTTGACATATTGACATTCATCGAATATTGCTCAACTACCCCAGAGTCGGTGAGCATCGATGCCATCAATTAGTGACTTGGCGGAATCGATCTCCACTGATTAATGTAAGTGTTATCATCGATGAGGTCATCGGTGAATTTACGAACTTGACCAATAAAAGGACTACTTTGACGTGTATTTCAGAACATGAAAGGTCAATACGTGTACCAAAAACGAATTAGATCGTTTGTAGAAGCATAAGATGAAGAAATATGGAAGGTGTCCTGGTTGCCACATTAGTGACAGTAATGTGGCTACCAGGACACAAGGTTGTTGAAAACAACAAGGAACCAGACAGGCTCGCGAAGATAGTAGCCCTAACAGCGCATTAGAGAGGTTCCTACGGAGAGGAACTCCAGGACAAAGACATACAATAACCTTCTAGAAATGAACAGAAACGATTTAATAAGTTGTCGGACTGTCAAACTGTCAGTGCCTAGTAAAATATAACCTAAAGGCAATAGGTAAAGCAAACAATGATTACTGGGGATACGGAAATGCAATAGATTCAACTGATCATCTGCTCAGCAAATATCCGGCCCAACTCCTCAAAAGGCTACATCTATCTTGAAGGAACGTTTCAGTCGCCTTAAGAAGTGGGCCAACTATCCCCCAAAGTAAATTGCTTGATTCGGCAAAAGCTTATTAGTGACATAATAAGATGCAATAATTACCAGACACAACCAGGTTAGGAATCACCAGACGCAGATGGCAGTTAGAAGGAATTTCTTTGTGCGAACGTTGTTAGGACGCGCCCACTTATAGGAATATGTGAGGCATATGTCAGAAGAAGTCACCAAGTGTTGCAATCACCAGCACTGGAGAAAGGTAAGCGGCCCAACATGCTGTACTTCGTCAAGAAGACAATAGCTGGCCATACACACAGAGATTGATCCGCTGGTTTGGGACGGCGCGGTTCAAACTGGCGGATTTGTCTTTCAATTAGTGGACATTCGTCGCCCCAGTTATAGCCGGTACAGATTTATCTGAGTTCAGAACGGCAGGCGAAACTTGTGGGTTCCGCGCTCACAGTTAGCTCACAGTTATTTTAACCGGCGCAGACTTGTCTGTCGGTTTACACTGTGCCAGGGATAACAGACCATTTTCCTCCAAAGTTTTAACTGCGATAAGGTGGTCAACATGTGAAAGTGTTGTTTTGTCAAGGGATTTTCTTGGCAAATTTATACAAATTTACAAAGCACATCCGAGTTTATGGAAGATTAAAAGCAAGGATTATACTAACAAAAATTTAAAGAACAAAGGTTATGATGAACTTGTAAAATATTGTAAAACATATTACCCAGGTGCCGATCGAAAGTTCGTGTGCAATAACATACAAAATCTCAGAGGTTGTTTTCGAAAGGAACTGAAAAAAATAAGCAAATAACTTTTAACCAACTTGGAACGTCTCTTTTTACACCACTATGCATTATTTCCATATTATTAATCATTCCCATACACAGAGCCTGCTTCTTTTTAGCACGAAACATTTTACATACACTATGCTTAAAATACTGTGCCGCACAAAACTTTCGACTTGACGAAATTCCACAGTTTTGGTTTAACCGGCAGATAAATCTTGAGTTTTCGCCCACTAACGCGCGGTTATGTCTGCCACAGACCGATATGAAGGATCGATTCGAAAGATTTTTTTCAGTGTTAGTGGACTGCAGCAGTTTTAAACCGTTGCGGACAAAACGGTCAGGCTTATCTGTGCCATTCCAAACCGACGGATCAACCTCTGGGTGTATGGCCAGCTAATGAGGTTGAGTTGGGTCTATCAACAATAAAATCTACTACTGACTCTCGTCGTTCAGCTTTAGTTTTTTATTCGGCTGCATTCTTGGCTACCCGTCAATAAGTTGTTTTATAGACTTCGAGTAATTTGTAGTACAGGCTAGAGCGGAGGCGTGGGACACTCCTTAAATAGGTGTACAAATTTGGTAAAAGTATTTAATAAATACATTTAAATAGCTGTTAAATACTTCTAAATACAATTAAATACATTTAAATACCTTCAAATACTTTTAAATACTTTTAAATACTTTTAAATACTTTTAAATACTTTTAAATACTTTTAAATACTTTTAAATACTTTTAAATACTTTTAAATACTTTTAAATACTTTTAAATAATTTTAAATACTTTTAAATACTTTTAAATACTTTTAAATACTTTTAAATAGCACCTATTTGCCCTTATAACTCTCTCTTAAACCTGCTTTTATACATTTCCTTTCCGGATTTTCAGGATATAAGTAAACACACGTCCCCGATTAACCAGTGTAAAGTTTAGTGTGTATTAAAAGTGTATTGTAATTACAAAATAAGGTTAGTAAACATCTTATATATATATATATATATATATATATATATATATATATATATATATATATATATATTTATCGGTTTCACAACGTTCTACGTCTTCCGATACCCAATCTCCACTCGTTTCTGTTTGCCCATAATTCATCATCTAGGCCTCTTATTCTTATTTCACTATCTATTCCTTCTCTCCAGCTTCTCCTTGGTCTTCCTCGTTTTCTTCGGCCAGTTGGTTTCCATTGTAATATTTGTTTAGGTAGTCTTCCATCATCCATTCTTTGTACATGTCCGTACCACACCAGTTGTTTTGTTCTTATATCATCCACTAGAGTACGTTCACCCACTGTCATAATTTCTCTTATTCTTTGATTGGTAACTCTTTCTCTTTTTGATTTCCCTGCTGCTCTTCTCCAATAGTCCATCTCCGTAGCGGAAAGCATTTTTTCTGTTCTATCTTTGATTGGCCATACTTCTGAGCCGTATGTAATAATACTTTTTACAATGGTGTCATATATAAGCTTTTTGTTATGTTTTGATATACTTTGGTCCCAAATTATTCCATTTAATAAAGTTATTGCTTTTCTTCCTTGTACGTTTCTATCTTTTATAGCTTTGTCTAGTGTTCCGTCAGCTGTAATTTTTAGACCCAAGTATTTATACTCATCACAGGACTGAATTCGCTGCCCAGTATTTAAGATTAGATCCTGTTTCGTTCCACCAATACACATATACTTTGTCTTATTGATATTAACCTCTAGTCCCCACTTATTGTACTCGTCTATTAGTTTTCGTGTCATATATTCGAGGTCGTCATAATCCTGAGCCACCACTATCTGATCATCGGCGAAACATAAAGTATACAAGGTGGTTTCATTCAACCGAATTCCCATGTTTTGGCATTTTCTCTTCCAGACTTTAAGGACCTGTTCCAAATATATCTTGAAGAGCGTAGGCGAGATACAGCAACCTTGTTTAAGACCTTTATTTACTTGAAAGCCTTTGGTTAGTTTTGCTTTTATTTTAACTTTTGCCTTACTATTGCGGTATAACTCTTTGATGGCCTTAATTAGTTGTACGCTTATGTTTGTCTTTTCCAACGCTTTCCAAAGTAGATTTAGTGGTATACTATCATATGCCTTCTGCAAATCTACGTAAAGCAGATGGAGCTCTTAAACATCTTAGATTTTATTAAATTAGAGTTTCATCCCTTCTTTAACATGGTCCATATAAGACTTTCCCTGGGAATCCCATACCAAGAGTCATATTTTTCTTTTTGGTTTCTCAATCAGTGTAAAGTAGTTAAGTAGAAGGTGAGAACTCGTATGTTATAATATTAGTACACGGAAATTAGCAAAAAGAAGAAAAAATTTATAATAAGCTGATTTTTTTTGAGTTGGCAGTTAATGGGGGTAGCAATACAGGTTCGATTCGGTTCGGTTCGGTTCATTCAACACAATATTTCTCCTGCCTTACTAATATTCTCTTTTGTAGTATTTGGCTTAAGCAACTTCTTATATTGATATAGAGTTTCATAAGTATCAAAAATACTCATTGTATTTCGATGCGTAAGGCATTCTTTATTAGCTACCTGTGATTTGAAATATTATCGGGTTGCGTTGTATTTAGTCAGGAAGATAATTGGTATAATAGGGCCTAACCTGGACTTGAGGTATATAGAAAATTTTATTAATGATTTTGGTAGTCAACGGACTCTAGTTGAAGAATTCGGTTGATGCAGGGTTGCCAGATTTTTCAAATTAAAAAGCGGGACAAATTAAGTAAATGCCTACCTACACGGTTTTAAAGATATTTAAGAGAACTTCAAAAGAAGGTATCACTAGACCCACTTTCCCTATTCAAAATATAGGGGTAAAGTATACCCCTCGAAGATGGTGCGCGCTACAAAAATTTCAAGATAGCCAAAAGGTGTCCCCCTCGCAAACAAAATCGACGTGTCCGAGCGTTTCTCCAAATTTTTGTAAAACATTTTTACATTAATAAAGTTGTTTCTGAACTTGAACCTAAAAATACACATTGAACTGCTTAAACTCGGCACAAAAGTGCTCAGATGTTAAGTTTGCTCACCACTAGCTAGCCCTACATAACTCTTCAATCCGACTAACTAGTTATATATTAACTTTATTTAACTATGATTATATATTAATTTATATAATATCAAAAGACGATTTGGTTATTCTTTTAGTCCTGGTTTTTATCCCTCGTTTATCCCCAATTTACAAAATTGCATGACTTGTATTTATTTTATCTTCTCCTCTGATTAAAGTAGTAAAGATATCAAAGTGGGCGGAGCCTCAGTTGTTCGTGGTCAAACAGTGGACCTAAATATGTTTTCGTGCTACAAAAACTAGCTAATCCGTGAAGAAGAAGAGGTTCGGAAGAGAAATGATTGTCCTAATATCCGCGAAAATCTAAATAAACGAACGTCCAACATAAATGAAGAGTTCCTGAAAACATCGTGAATGGTTTGTGATGTGGCAACGCCGCCAAGCCCACAGTTTTATACCGGATAGATTGGATACTAAGCGGTCGCTAGCAAACAGCTGATTATTCAATTCGGAACGTCAATAGACAAAAATACCCAATTTCAAAGATGTTTTTATGTGATTTTTTCCGAACCTGTGATCTCGGATTCCAATTACGATGCCTAAATAATGCGATGTGCGCAGTGCCTAAAATAATACAATGGAATGCCTCCTCTATAAGGTAACTTTCTGGACAATACATAACCTCAAAACCCAGCTCTATAAAATACCCTTAATTTGTGTATAGAAAAACGAGTCGAATAGTTTTGGTTATTTACATAAATAAAACCAATATATAACGTGTGCCTTAAGCGTAAAAATGACACGTTACAAATCCTAGGGTTGATTTGATGACAGGCTTGCCTTATTCATTATAAAGTAGATCATCTAAATCTCGAGGACCAGTTTTATAACCTTATCTTTGATATGACCCCATATGGAAAAATCCAGAGGACTATCTAATGTCCGGTGACCTGGGGGGCCAACGTATTGGTCCGTTATTTCCGATCCACTGATTTGGTTTCAAATTATTCAAAAACCGGTACAACGACGATCTCTGTGACCGGGCACCATCGTGCTAGTAGTACTCAAAATTCGCTCGAACATCTAAGGGCAGATCATCTAAAAAATCTGTAATGTATTTGTCTGAAAATTGTGGGTTAATCCGGTGAGAGTTTCTTGGAAGAAAAAACATTTATCCCGAATCTTTCTTGAAATGCCGTTTCTCTTTGAAAATGCTCATTTTCTTGTGTCCATCGATAATGCAAGATCATGTGGTATCCATTATTGCAAAAATGGCTTTCATCGAACCATACATTTTTTTTGCAAATATCAATATCACGCCTATGGCGTCTTAGTAATCAAACTAAATTTAACAGATATATAACGCATCATAGGTTTTTATAAGCAATTGTTTTTTTTGTTATCCCAGCCACCTATGATAAAACGGTAAAAGTGCCAGCATTAAAATTTAAATAAATATGGACATGTTTAAAATCATAAAAAAAGTTCTTTTAAAAAAGGAATAAAAATACAGGTCAGTATCTAAAAACAGTAACTTAATGGTAATATCTCGAAAACTAGACGTGGTAAATTTTCTTAAAAAATACCATAGAACATCAAAAATGCAAAAAAGTCCCTTTACGATTTTAAACTATACTTTTTGAGATATTTAATAAATTAGATTTTCGAAAAACCCCCGTAGCTCGGGATATAATAGTTATTTTAAAGTGTAAAACCAGATTTTTAATGTCCCCCAAAAAACTGCTCATTTTTTCTAATTTGAACAACCTTGTAGTTCTTATAGTTAACGAGATAGCAATAGTGACCCATGGCAATTAAGACACCCTGTATATAAGAATATACCGACAGGTAAAAAAATCGGACAGAAATGAAAAAAAGCGGGAAAATCGCCACTCTGGCACCCTTGAGCATTTTGAAATATTCAACATGGCGGCGAATGGCGGATAAAAAAATAAAAAGTTTTCAAAAACATAAAATAGGCGCAAACGGTAGCTATTGGGTTCCCATTACACATAGTAAAATTCCCGATCCCTCTCCATAAAGGAACAGTGTCAAAATGATGGTCAGGAATATTAAACCCAATTAAAAGAGCTATCAAACGAGATATATCCGAGATACGTAAGTACTACCCTTGCAAAAATACGCACCCTTAAGCATCCACAATATGCTGATTTCTAGCACGCCTAATTTAAAATAAATTTTTAAGTTCAACCAATTTTCTTTAAAAAAAGCTTAAAGATGAATTTTTGGGCTATAAGAATCAGCAATAAAATTTTGTATATACCTCAAATCCAGGTCCTTTGAAAATCTTCCTGACTAATTTAGTTATGTACCGTGTTTATTATAACGACATTTTAATTTTTCTTTAACCCTACAGTTGTAGTGTTAGTGTAAAAAACTAATAATAATAATATTTTTTTCTATAAGCGTGCGGAAAAGTCCACTTTTCCGCACGCATTTTAGTGTGGAAAGTGCCACTTTTCCGCACTAGTGCGGAAAAGTAAATTTGTTACGATTTTGAGGTGTTCTATAACATTTAGACCGTTCAAAATACATTTGTATCTTTCCTAGCACACGAAATATCCAAAAAATATTCAAATTGACTAAAATTCTGCTATATTTTCAATATTTTCGATAAAATAAAGTTTTCAGTAAAATAGGTTCAAATTATAAGTTTTAAACCTCCCCGGTATAAATATCGTCATTGTCAATGTCAAACAACAATGAACACTAGTGGTTTTAGATTTGGCATCTTAAATCACCATAGCAACAAAGTACAAACAAACTGTCAAAACAAAGCCAATTTTGCAGATACAAGCGTCTTTTGAATTTTTCAAACAAAAAAATCAGATTTTCAATGGATTCTTCGGACGAAGATCTACCCCAGTCAGTTCTAGAAGCCGCTAGAATGTGAATAATAGTAATTGATTTGATTAAAACGTTTTGAATATAAATAATTTTCTGATTAATTTTTAGTTTTTTCCTCACGCTTATAGAAAAAATAGTGTACCTAACTCGTGCGTAAAGTGTCTTTTCCGCACTTGATTGCTGGCCAAACTCCGCTATCGCGTCGTTTGGCCATCTGCAATCGCGTGCGGAAAAGAGGCACTTTCCGCACTAGTTAGGTAAACTACTATTAAGTTAAATACTACTTTGATGTACATTTTTCAATAGATTTAAATAATTTTAAATACATTTAAATAGCTTTGAATACTTTTAAATACATTTAAATACTTTCAAATACTTTTAAATACTTTTAAATACATTTAAATACTATTAAATACCGGTCTAGGACAACTGGGCGCCGCCAACTGGGCGCCGCCAACTCGGCGCCGCCAACTGGGCGCCGGCCAACTCGGCGCCGGACTAAAAATTTTTTTTTGGATAAAATGTGTAGATGAAAACTAAAATATATTATTTATATAAAAACAAAAAATCCTTTACTAACTAACTATCTATCAAATCTTGTGAAGCGTTTTTAACACACTTCCCATTATCCGATTTGGATGAAATTTGGTACACATGTAGTGGTCCCATGACAATACCACATTAAGAAAAAAATATCGTACCACCCCTACCCCCACCCCTTGTATAGAAAAATGTGTTTTTGACACACTTCCCGTTATCCGATTTGGATAAAATTTGGTATACACATAGTAGAGGATATTTTTTCTTATTGTTGTATTATCATCGGACCACTATGTGTATACCAAATTTTATCCAAATCGGATAACGGGAAGTGTGTCAAAAACACATTTTTCTATAGAAGGGGTGGGGGTAGGGGTTGTTTGGATATTTTTTTCTTAATGTTGTATTGTCATGGGACCACTACGTGTGTACCAAATTTCATCCAAATCGGATAATGGGACGTGTGTCAAAAACGCTTCACAAGATTTGATAGATAGTTAGTTAGTTAGACAGAACATCTGAAGCTAAATAAAAGCTTGTAAAAAATTGCGTAGGATTTTTTATAGATGTTTTTATATAAATAATATATTTTATTTTTCATCTACACATTTTATCAGAAAAATTTTTTTAGTCCGGCGCCGAGTTGGCCGGCGCCCAATTGGCGGCGCCGAGTTGGCCCGGCGCCCAGTTGGCCCGGCGCCCAGTTGGTCCGGTGCCCAGTTGGAGGCGCCGAGTTGGCGGCGCCCAGTTGGCGGCGCCGAGTTGGCGGCGCCCAGTTGTCCCATTCCGATTAACGACTATTAAATACAATTAAATACCTTTAAATACTTCAAAATACAATTAAATACCTTTAAATCCCAAATAAACACAGTATTTAACTTAAATACTTAAATACACATTTTTATGAGTGCCCCACGCCTCGGCCAGAACTATGGGCGCTGCCAGGGCATTGGCGGTATTTCTTGGATATATTGCGGGAATTCCTAATGCCGGCTTTTTTGCGATATTGCTGGCCTTTGCTTTAAAGTTGCTTACGCATTTCCTTGGCATTGCTTTGGCGATGCTTAGGAATTTTACTTTTTTACGATCAATCGGTAAAAATGCTAAGTGTTAGCACTTGTCTTTAGTCGTTTTTCGTTGGCAAGAACAAACTGTTGTAGACTGTAGAAAGTTTCGTGACCCAGATCGAGAAAATAATACTGTTTACGGTTGTTTCAGCAGCAATTGCGACTTTAAACATCATTTTTGAAACAAGAACTGGCCTTTTTATGGATTCTTTTGGATTTTCGTTAAAAATATACCTATCGCACTTAATACCTATCATATTTTTTACCCTGGAAACCTTCGTAAAGTGTAGGGAGAGGACTCAAATAAAAAACAATGGAGATAACTCGGAAAAATAAAACTCAAAACCTTTTTTGTTTTCAGACACTTTAAAGGGAATGTTTAAAATTTTCCAAGGACTGAAAATAATTTTGAGTTCCCAGGATTCTTTGTTAAAATATCGAAAATTGGGTCAATATTTAATGGCTTAAATTTTGTTTTTGTCGTATCGGTTTGGTTACCTTTTGTATTAACAATGTAACCTAGCAACTTAACCCTTCCTTGGCATAGGACACACTTTTTTGACTTACCTTGAGATTTGTATTTCTTTTTGAAACTAGTTTTTCGCTATACAGATATGTTCTTCCTATTAACATTATATCATCTAAATACACAGGCAGTCTTGGTAATCTGCATAGAAAAATATAATTAGGCCTCTCAAATGTAGCGGAAACATTGCATTTGTCAATTTATCCAAATCTTTTATTTTCCACTTATAAGTAATATATACTTATGGTAAAATGCAGTTTACTGTTTTTCTATTCCGGAGACTTTTTAAGGTAAGAATAAAAAATAGAAACCCGCCAATGTAATAGATATATTATCATTGCTGGAATTTTTTTTATTTCTTCGTCACTTTATTAAGCTTTCTATAGTCCACACAGAATCTGGTACTGCCGAACTTTGTAGTTACTAATACAACAACAACAACATGACAATTTTATTTGCGCTCCCTCTTCGATGGGTAAACTTTATCCTTTACCCCTCTATTTTGAACACAAAAAGTGGGTCGAGTATACCTGGTTTTGAAGGTCTCTTGAATCTCTTTACAACATTATAAAAATTTCTAAAATTTTTTTATTAATTTTTGAGATTCTTGCCTCCAAATTTGTCATCGATATATATATATATATAAGGAAAAGTTTTTATATACAAAAATTTTAAAAAAATTATTTTGTTTTATGTTTGTTTATTTTTTTAGCAAAGAAACATTTTGCAGTGACTATGGGTATTTTGTAGGCAAATATCTTAAAAACAAATCAAGGGATTTAATTTTTTTTAAACAAGTGTCACTTGATCCACTTTTGCTATTCAAAATATAGGGGTAAGGTTTACCCCTCGAAAAGGGTAAAGAAATTCATAATAGCCAAGTGTTCCCCTTAAAAACAAAATCGACATGTTCCTTTTTTTTAAATTTGTACGAAAGGTACCCAAAAACACCTGGTTACCTTTAAGCTGAAACACCCTGTGTACTTCTTCCTGTTTCACAATAGGGAGCCCCTTTATGGTTGTCTATAAAAGTTAATCGTTTAATTTTTCCAGTACTTTTTGTCCTATAAACTATGCGATTCGAAAAAGTGTATAAAAACACAAAACTTTATTTACAATATTTTATAACAAATAAACTTTCTGGATGCGGGGTCGCGCTAGGCACAAGCGAACCGGACCCCTGCCCGGAGCGGCGGCAAATCGAGGAGGCGACAAATCAGGTGTATAATTTATACATAAACGAGTAAACTAAATACATAAATCTGCTACATTGAGATGACTTAAACTAAGCGTAATGTGTAAAACAAAAAACTATCTTAAGCCCTTACCTATGCATGAACTTAAGTCACGCTACGCTGCTGGCTGTGGCAATGTTTTACTTTTAATTTTTGTTACGAAGGGGCAGCATTTAACCTTTTTGCCCGGGGCGGCAAAACTGTAAGCGACGACCCTGCTGGCGGAGTCTAAAAATATACGGAAAAACCCTGTACTAAAACGAAGGACCGAAATGTAGGTCTAGCCAATTAAAGGGTGACATCCCCTAAGCAGGATCTAGAATATACATATGTATACAAAGGGGTCACGGTGTGGAAACTCGCTAAATCAATTATTGAGGAAACTTTGAACTCGTAAACACTCAGTTTGTGTTATGGAAACTTATTAAATTACGATCTATAGTCGAGTGCACTATAAGATTCCTAATATGCATATTTATCGCCAATATACCCACAATGACAGAGGCATAGGAAATTAATAGAAAAAAAAATGTATGTACAACTCTGGGTAAATGCAAAAAAGAAGCCACTTTGTTCGAGAAGGTTAGAGCGTGGTCTTTATCACAGGAACTAATGCTGGTATCACGGAGACCTGAACAGTATGTGCCTGAACTTCAAACAATATATCCACGCAATGCCAATTTTAACAGGCTTTTAGAAGTAGTCCATTTTATGACGGAGGCATAGGGAATTGGAATCGATCGAAAAAAAATCTATACAAAGCTCTGGATAAATGCAAAGAAAGAAGCCACTGGCTAGCACGACAGGGACTGAGTACACAGCATGGTCTTTATTAACGGAGACCTAAATAGTCTGTGCTCGAAGTGCTCGAACTACTGCCCACACAATGCCAATTTTAACAGACTTTTAGGAAGTAGTCCATCTTATAATGCAGACATAGGGAACTTATAGAAAAATGTATGTAAAGCTCTAAGGAAATGTAAAAACGAAGCCACTGGTTAGAACGACAGGGGCTGAGTACACAGCATGGTTTTTATCGCAGGACCTAATGCCTGTATTACCAATACCTGTGTGTGAACTACAGGCAATATACCCACACAATGCCAATTTATACAGGCTTTTAGGAATTAGTTGTGTTGGAGGCATATGGAATTGATAGAAACAAATTAATGTATAGCTCTGGTAAGTTCAAAAAACAAGCCACTCGTCTCGGGGGCTTTTTGAAAAGTCTGCATTTTGGAAGTGGGTCTATAACTTCGTTATTAGTGGAAATTCTTATTTAGAGTAAATTGCAATTTTATAGACTTTGTCACGAGGAATTCACCCGCTGAATTGAATTTTAACTGTCACTTTTAGTTTTTGAGATATGACATAAAGTTGCATTTTTTCTTATGGAATGGCCTATATTTTAAATAATTTTCAAATTCGCCATTGAATTCTTTTCAAAATGATGTATCATATGTCATAGTTTGATTGAGCGGTTTAGGAGATATTCAGCTTATTCACTTATTTCTAGTGCGCTATGATTTCCTGCTGAGGCAGGTCAAGCGACCCAGTATTTTTATTATTTTACACAGTCAAAAATATAGTAAGCCTGGTTTGGAAAAATAATAATTCAGCTGACGGCCCTCAAAGCTTATAATTATTCCGTTTAATTGTTCGGTAGATTGAAGTTCTCGGTATGCCTGTGGCAGCTTCTAATTGTCTCAATGATCGCGAATTATTTTGTTCTAACTCAACAATAATGCCTATCTCCTCTAACTCACGGTCCCTCCTAACGTCATATATTTTGGCCCGCCGTTTTGAAAAAGAGCCATACTGAACAAGGTTCCTTTTCAACTTTGGAAATATATCCATATACGGTTGTCTTCGTTCGGGATACCTTTGAAGATATAAGTTTTCAGCGCCCTGTCGATTATCATTACTTTCCCAGTAACATTTTAACATGTCATACTTTTCATCGGTTTGATATAATACATATTTCAAAATAAAATTAAAAACGCTTTTGTGCAAAATAATTTCATATCAAAGCGTAATGTCAAATTGTTTAAACAATTGCAAACAATGACAAAACGCCAAGACGCAAGGCCAACTTGATTTGCGTAGTATCAGACAACAAAACTATAGGAGCATTGAAGTAGGATTTGACCGCAAGCTTTCATGTCAATGGCGCATGACGCCATTCAACGCATACTAGACAAAAATAAAAAACTTTAATTATCCCCGAAACCGCTCAATAAAACTGTGACATATGATACATCATTTTGAAAAGAATTTAATGACGAATTCGAAAATTAGTTAAAATATACGCCATTCCATAAGAAAAAATGCAACTTTATGTCGTATCTCAAAAAATAAAAGTGACAGTTAAAATTTAATGCAGCGGGTGATTTCCTCGTGACAAAGTCTATAAAATTGCAATTTACTCTAAATCAAAATTTTCACTAATAACGAAGTTATAGAGCCTTCCCAAATGCAGACTTTTTAAAAAGCCCCCGTAGTTCAAAGACGAGACGATATTTCATAATGCGGTTTTCACTATAAGTCTTCTCTTGAAATTTGAGCCACAGAAGAGTCACACAGAAGCGACAAAGCGCCCTGCTTCCAAAATCGAGTGGTGGGGATGGACAACGTTTCACACTGAGAGAAAGTGCGTGCGAGGTGTTAAGTACACTAAAAAAAACAGCGTATGATTTAATCTGTCAAATTCAATAAAACATTTTGCTGCTTACATACAGGAATTTTGCACTTTAAAAGAACATTACTTTCTTTATATATGCGTGCAAAAACTTACATTAGTACATCTATTTATTTGCTCATGTTCATCATTTAAATAAAAATGTAAAACACTTTTTCCCACATAAGCAGATTTTATGTGGGAAAAAGTGTTTTACATTTTTATTTAAATGATGAACATGAGCAAATAAATAGATGTACTAATGTAAACTTTTGCACGCATATATAAAGAAAGTAATGTTCTTTTAAAGTGCAAAATTCCTGTATGTAAGCAGCAAAATGTTTTATTGAATTTGACAGATTAAATCATAGAGAATATTATTAAATGCAACAACAGAAGTTTTCGGAGAGGGCGGGGCTGTACTTAAGCATTTTTATTGGAGACAAAATTGTTTCGAGCCAATAAAAACGCTCCATTTTGAAAAGTGCACCATGACCATCATATATTGACGTTTTTAAAACTCCGCGACGTCCACGAGTTGTTCTAGTCGGTAACGTCTGTTAAACGCATATTTTGGAAGTTTTAAGCTTGTGAGTTTTTGTTACCTTTTTGCTTTATTATAATGATAATGAAAGGATATCATTGTGCTTTTCTTGAGGGTCAATCCAAATCCGGTGAAGATTATCATTGTTTTCTTTTCCTAAAGATGCTGAGCGGTAAGTACACACATGGACGCACCTGATGTATAAGAAAGCCGTTATATAGACGGTGTCTCTACTTTTAAGGTTTAGCAAACATTTTTATTACTATTTTACTTTTTTTTTCAAATAAAGCTCGCCATGGTTTAAAACCCTGTATTATACATCAAATAATATTTTTTATTTCTTCGGATATACGGTGTCTGCCAAAAAATATTAATTTTTCGCTACAGTAAAGTATAGCTTTATTTTTAAGAGAACCTGTATGTACTTTACTCTTAAGCAAACTTGATATTTTCTGAGAAACCTCTTATAAAAAAATTTTTCATAATAATTTTCTAAAATTAAGGTAACAGTGTACTCCGGTTATAACGGACCTGGGTTATACCGCACTTTCAGTTATTACGTACATTTTTCATTGGTCTGACCAAAATACTCTTCTTTTTTTACCAGCAATTACGAGACTCACCTTTTATACCTTCTACTTCGGTTATAACGTACCATATTTTACTAATTCCGTTATAATATTCCGGTTGTAACGTACGAGTGTACGTTAAAACCGGAATATTACCGGTGATTCCCCGAAAAATTCGGGAATTCTTCAATAATCGATTACGCGGTTTTCATATTCGAATGCGAGTTGCATGCGGCAGGCCGTCATCGTCAGTTTCGACTTTATTCTTATATGGAAAAATGGTCTAGTACGATCCCAGCAAACATCGACCTGCTGGTACTTTACTAATATTGTACTTTAACTTCTGGCAACTGCTGGCATCGGCAACGATGTGCATTATTTCTATAATTTTTGTATTGTCTAATTTGCATATTATTTAAAAGTGCAAAAAATGCACCATTTCAGTACTTTATTTTTAATACAACGAAAAGTTATATTTTATTTTTGAAGAATGCCAAATGCAGCCAGCGTTAATGGCAAAAAAACATTTTAAAAGTATTTTTAAACGGTTGCTTTTAAAGCACTTTATTTTAGTACAAAACTATTAAATGTTTTACTGTGAAAATAAAATATTTACAAAATAAACTGACAAGTTGATGTTTGCCGTCCTTGCTACTAGATGGCAAACACTACTCAACATTTTACAGGTACACTGAGGAATGACAAGCTTAAGAATGTGAATGATTTTATTTAGTTTTAAATTGATGTGGAATGTTCCATAATCCTTGGAAATATCCTCATCTGATATGAAAAGGAAAATAAAAGATCCTTATATAATGATCAAATATTTCATTCCGCAAATATGAGACGTGAGTGAAGTAATGTCCTTACAATATTTACAATAAAAGTAGTTTCTTTGTACTAAAAATGAATAAAATACAATGCTTTAAAAGTACAGGTTTTTTAAAAAATGTATAAAAATTCAGTATTTTTGTGTATACTATTTACTAAAAATACGAAGAAAATACATTGCTAGAGTAAAGTAGTAAGAGATATCAGAGAAGCTTATTAAGAAAAGTTGTTTATAATTAAAAGTTACGACAGATTCTTATTTTTCACACTTTTGCATCTAAACAACTCTTCTTAATAACATTTTCCGATATCTTTTAAAACAAGGGTATTACTCTTAACAGTTTTTATCAAATCAGCCTACTAAACCACCCTGTAGATTAATTAATTTGATCCATTTTATCTTAGTTTCAGACCAAGCAGGCGCAATTTCCAGAAAATCAGAATCTAAATCGAACAATTTTTGTCATTTATAACTTACATCATCAAATCAGCATACTAAACCACCTTGTATATTAAATGATATGGCTCATTTTTTAACATCTTAGATTGAGACCAAGCAGGCGCAATTCCCAGAAAATCAGAATCTGAATCGAAATTTTTTGGTCATTTATACCTTACCCGAAGTCAATCTGTGGACATTAATTTTTATATAAATAGATATTATATTAGTTTAAAAAGATGTAATTTTATATATAATAGGTATGTATTATTTAAAAAAATGCATTCTTTGTATTTGTATATGCGTGTACATAAGAATTTGGGGACGCCCTGTACATATACTAATATTAATAACTGAAATAATTTAGGCGTGACAAATAATAACTTTATAGTGCATTTTTTTTTATCAACATAATTTTATAAGAGTTATTGTGTATATTAGGACTTTTCGGACACCCTGTATGTAATTATTTAAGTATCAAATATAATAAAGCATATAAACTGCTAGTATGACGTAATTATTATAGCTTTTTAACTTTTGACGTTTTTTTAAGCCAAATTTAATTTGTTTTTATGTATCAAAAATTTTAAAATCCTCTGTATATATTCTTAGATTAATATTATAATAAAGCATACATATGATATAACTAGTCGTTTCTTTTCAAATTAAATAATTTACGACTTTCTTGTCTTACAAGGTAAATATAATTTTTTTTCCGTGTAAAGTTTCGTGCTTCTTCTCTCAGTGTAAAACGTTGGGTTAGTGTCAAGTGACGTCACGAATTCGATACCCATAAGAGCAATGCTTTATCTGTCATGTTGTCGCTTCTGGTGTAACTCTTCTGAGTTTGAGCCTCGCAATGCGTGGTCAGTTTTTCTCTGTCTCCCCTGGAAGTACCTTAAATCCCCTAAAAGTGCCCAATTTGGGACACCCTGTACACAGCATGTTTTTTATCACAGGCCATAATGCCTGTATCACGAAGACCTGTGCCTGAACTACAGACTATGTAGTAAGGCACCAGACAGTCTTTCTCAGATTTCCGGGGCCACTAAAAAACATAGAGAGTTGTAGGGTGTGTTTGATAGTCTGTGGTTGTAAAAGTAAATGAAGAACAAGAAGTGTATTTGGTCTTGCCTATTTTTTAAAAAAATTTTATATTTATATTTTGTATAAACTCTGCTTTAGGTTGCGGTAATGTTGGGTAGAGTATGCGACTCTCAAACTTCAAAGTTTAGCGTGTGGTTTATACACAAAGCAACTCCTCCTGCATGTTTAACTTGCCAGAAAGTTTGTGTTTAATTGTGTGTGATTAGTGAATCCTTTGAAGAGACAGGTTGCTTATTTGATAAACCCACGTTCGTAATTTTTTTATCGAATATTTTTACCTTCCTAGCCCGCGCAGCAATGGTTATGTATATATGTATGATTTGGGTGTATTTTGACCTTTCTTATCAATATTGTCGTGACGTCTGTCCGTGTGTGTGTGTGTGTATCTGTTCGGTCCACGAAAGCTCCAGAACCGCTGAACCGATTTTTATGGAATGTACAGGAAAAATACTGTACAATACTGTAAATAGCCGATTAAATTTTGGTCAAAATCAATTATTGCTAACGATAGTTTTTTGACAGTATAAAATTGAACAAATTCTAACTTTTTAACGGAGCATCGCATCAATATTCGGTTTTCGGAATATAGTAGAGCACTTTTTTTTCATAATTTGTAGTTTGCCAAAAACTCTGTAGGGGAGTTCGTTTCTGAGATATTTACAAAAACTGCTTTCAAGGCTGATATGGCGTGGAGTTCACATGGAGTGTGCTAATGGGCTTGGAAGGTATTAAATCCGTCATGGATCCATTTATTTTTTATTTGTCAAACATACTGTGTTAATTGTATTAAAATCTAGCAAATAAGACTAACTAGCAATTTTGTTTTAACTTAATTTACTAGGAAAATTAAACTTTACTTTACTGAACAGTTCTTACCGCTTTATTTCAACTGAAACTCACAATTTTGTTGTGTCCAAGTCCAAGTTCATTTATTTTATTTAGCTCAATTAGCTCAAACAGTTTCACTCTTTTTACTCTTCGAACTAGCATAATATTGTCTACAAGCTCGGTCGCTCCAACATTCAAATGTCGATGGAGTCTATCTCCATGGATTTTTGCGTACATTTATAGTCTTTGTAGTTTCTATTTTTAGATCCCTGCTAGACTACTATTTCGAACACAACACTCTGTAAAACAAAACTGGAGCTTGGTAGTATGTATTTACAACCCCAGAGTTGAATACCATGTGTTTTAGTATTTGTCTAAAAAGCAGTAACTTGTTATGAATAGTTAAACTGGACTTCTTTCCTACGTTCTTTGATTAACCTTCATCAAACAACTCTTGCAATAAGCCAGTTAATTTTTCTAGTTTTTTTCTTAACATGTGCTTACCAGCGCGATTTGGCGTCAAGTGTCATGCCGAGATTTTTTTCTTGATTTGAATATGGAACGGGAATGTTGTTAGTTGTGATTTACATTTTGAATTTCTAAAATCAACATGAATTCATTTGGTCTCGTTTAATTTTATTCGCCATTTTGTGGTCCAATTGTGAACTTAGGTGACTGCATCCTGGGGCGGCAGCGTAGTGCCGTGGTATGGTCGTCGGCTTCAAATGCAGCAGGTACCAGGTTATATAAGCTGACGCAGGTGTAGTCCAGGAGCCGACACGCAGCCAGCGAAGGAACCAGGAATAATAACCCAGAAGCCTTTTTTAAGTGCTAAATAGTCGGTACCAGGATGGCGTTAGAAGTCTAACGTAATAACCAATTTCTGCTCGCACGATACCGATGTTAGAGAGATGCAAGTCTAACATGCAGCAGGATCACCTTTCGGAAGGGGTGTAAAAGCTTGGGTCCACTGCTCGGTCCACTGTGTATAATTGCTACGCAGTATAAAGATCCCTGCCCTCGGCAAAGAGGTGCCAGGCAAAACTAAGCCTTTTAGAGAAAGAAAACTTGCATCCTAAGGGGCACGTGCATCAGTTTGGTACATGGTGTGCGGACAAATCGGGGTTTGCGAAAAGGGCGCCGTGTGCCTAGTCGCTAGACCAAAAATGGTCTCCCCACCACTGCTACTACTTCTACTGCATCCTGAAGTATTTTTATTGGTTCTTCAATACATTTTTCTACCGTCAATCAACCTGTATTATCAGCAAATATTGCTTACAGACAATTTTCTGGCTTTTGGCTAACGCAAGTAAACAGAAAGTATAAATATAAGGGCCTAGTAAGCTATCCTGGACCATGGCTGCTTGAATTTATCTTAAATTTGAGAAATATAGAAATACTAAATTTATATATTGTCATTTCTCATCTTCTTTTTTTTTCCGCTACAGCTTTAACGCCTTAGACTGCAGTTTGGAAAACCGTTGCCATACTTTCTCTAGAGAATAACTTTCTTGGACATACCAAAAGAGGACTTCTACTAGAACTAGGCTCCGTACTTTGTAAAGTGACCGCGTGTATACCTTTGTTGTGATGATGATGTTTTACTTACCTATATCTCCAGTTGTTGCTCTTGAAGTTCTCCATATAATATATCATTCATAAATCTAAATTGGCTTTGATCTAAAATAAAATTAGTTGGTTGGAAATTAGTTACAAAACACATTTTATTTTGGTTTTATTCTGCTTTGATAACTTTACGTTGCTGCTTTTCTACTACTACTATGTCGGTTTAGAACGTTTTTCTACGTTGTCCGACGTCTATTCTCCACCTCCTTCGATCCTGACAGTCATCTTCCGTCAGGTTTTTTTGACTCATTGATTTTTCGATTGACTGTTGCCATTCCAGTTTAGGACGCCCTCTTTTTCTGCGCCCTATTGGTTGCCATTCTAGGACCTGCTTTGGTAATCTTTCGTCGCTCATCCGTTGTACATGGCCGTACTTCCCTCGATTCCCATTCTTTCTTTTATGATCTCATTTCTTATATGATCTGTTCTAGATATTCTCATTGATCTTCTTATTGCATCCATTTCGACACTTTCCATTTTTGCTTTGTATTTTTCTGTTACGCGACAAGTCTCTATTCCATACAACAGCGTGCTTTTCACCTTTGTTTCATATATGTTAAATTTTACATTCTTTTTTATCTCTCTGCTCCATAAAATACTGTTAAGACAACCAATAGTCTTTTTTGCTTTTACTATTCTTTTTTCCAGTTCTTTATAGTCTGTTCCCGACCGACAAATGTGACACCCAAGTATACATACTCGTTACATGGAGATATTGTTTGTCCATTTTCTAGTTCTAATTCATTTAATTCGTTTCCAATACATAAGTACTGTGTCTTGTACACATTCACTGTTAACCCCCACTTTTGGTATTCTTCCGTTAACTTTCTCATCATATACTCCATGTCTTCTTTATCATTAGCTACAATTACTTGGTCGTCAGCAAACTGTAGTGTGTATATGGTAAATCGGTCGTTAAGTTGTATTCCCATGCCGTGTACTTTGCGTTTGCAGTTTTCTAGAGCTACTGCGATATATATTTTAAAAAGAGTTGGAGAGATACAACATCCCTGTCTTAAGCCTTTCGTTACCAGGAATTCTTTTGAAAGTCGATTTCCAATTTTAATTTTAGATTTTGACCCTTTGTATGTATGTATGATTGATATTAGTCTGCTCTAACACTGTCCATAATTTTTCTACTGGAACGGTATCATATGCTTTTTGTAGGTCCACAAAGGTAACAATTACTTGTTTAATACAAAAAACATTATCACTACAAGATCTGCCTGCACGAAACCCACTTTGCTCTTCTTCTTCTTGTTCATGAAAATCATTCTCTATTAGATCTTCAAGAATCCTACCGTACAATCTACTTAGAGTACTGGTTACTGAAATTCCTCTGTAATTGTTGCAATCCAGCTTGTTTCCTTTTTTATGTATTGAGGATATGAATGCAATTTTCCAATCATCAGGTTCATACTGGATGTCCGTTTATGCATTGATTGATAATATATGTGAGATTTTCGAGTAGTTTCTCTGATCCATATTTGAGCATTTCAGCATATATTCCCCAGGTCCGCTAGCTTTTTTTCGATGATTACTTTCTCTCCATGTACTTCTATGTCTCTCCTCGGAGAGGCTGCCAGATATTCGGGTCTCCTCTCCTGCAGCAGTCCCTTATAGTGTTCTGTCCATTGTTCTGGTTTGATGGTCTGGATGTTTACTTTTTCTTTTGTTGGGTTTTTTACTGTAGAAATGAATTTCCATACTTCAGAACTCTGCCTACCTCCTACGTACATATGTATTTATATCGTGGCATTTGCGCTCGAACATTTCATTCTTTTCTGTACGTATTAAATTTCTTAGCTGTCTTCTGGTAGGCCTGTAGATTTCTAGGTCTCTTTGACTTTGACCGTTTCCTGTATTTCTTCCGTCCACCACATCTTATTGTTATTTCTATTATCTTGATATCCAACAGCTTCTTTGCTTGCTTCCTTCAAGCTTTTTACTATGTTTATATATATCTCTTCAAATGAGTGATCTGTGTTTATTAATTTTTCATCTAATCGGTTCTGATACAATCTTTGAGTACTGTCGATTTCTAGACTTCTATAGTTGTATTTTTGATTGTCTTCGATGTATTCTAGATTTTCATTTTCTCTAATACTTTCGTCCTTATTTGTTTTTCTTACAGGGAATAAATAATATTTTTGCTTTTACCAGATGGTGGTCAGATCCACAGGTAACACCACGAAGTGTGCGCACATCATACCACTTTAGTTCCTAGTGTTGTCCACCTATAGCATAATCAATGATTGATCTAAGATTTCTTGTTGGCTGAATCCAGGTATACCGATGAATATCCTTATGTTTAAAAAAACCATTATTTATTTTCAGATTATGGGTTTCACACAATTGTATCAGTCTCAAGCCATTATCATTTGTTACTTCCTCTCCAAATGGTCCTACCACTTTGCTTGGGCTTTGTCTACCAGTTCGACTATTAAAATCGCCAAGCATAATTATTTCCCTAGTATTGCCGATTTTACTGATAGTCTCATCAAGTTGGTCGAAGAACATTTGTTTTATAGCTACCGTTTCGTCATTTGATGGTGCGTAGGCTGCTATTATGCTTATATTGTGTCCAAGCATCTTCATGTTAACTCGAAGTAATTTTTCGTTAATGCACTCGTAGTCTGTAATCTTATGTTTGAGGTTTTTCTTTATTAATAAGGATACCCCTCTGGCTACTCTCCGTTCTTTTGGGACTCCAGTGAATAAGTGAACAAAGTTACCGACACTACTTGTACCTGTTCCTTTCTTTTTTGTATCTGTGCAAGTGCAATAATGTCTATCTTACTATTCTGCACTTCGGTTGCAATAATGTCCAACTTTTGGTTTATTCCCTGTACGTTCCATGTAGCTATATTCAGAGTCCTTTGTCTTTGCTTTTTTCGTCTTTGAGAGTTTCCGTCCAGTGCTCCGAGGCTTTGTTTAGGCTTTTTGGTAATATCTTTGTTTTAAAAGTATTAGAGAACCAGTCTAATACCTCAACCCCTACTTGGAGGGCCAGGATTTTTATCAAGGTTTTTCTCCTCTAGCCTTTGACGATCCAACGCCATACTGTAAGGCAACAGCTGTATTATTTTATACTATCCCTAAAAGAAAGGGTTGCCACCTACGCTATGATTACCGTACCGAGGCCCATCCTCTCCGCCTTTCATACCGATGTGGTCTTCTCCCGTAACTCTGGGAATGGGACCCTAGACAGGTGCTAACTCTCCGGGTCAGAGAGTACCTGGAATGTACGGAGGGTCGATTCATTTCCCCTGATAGACATCTGACGAGGACTACCCCGTACCCCGTGCTGCTGCTTTTCTACATACGTTTTTTTATTCAAAACATCAAGTTTTTTACACACAGTACACTTTCGAACTATTTTATCGGTGGTTGACAAAATATTTTGGTTTTTTTGTTCCAAAAAAAGTTATTTTGTCTTTTGTCTTTAATTTCAAAAATATCATAGAAAAATGCACAGTTAAATCACTGATAATCTCAAAACTAGCAAACAACACCGCATCACGCACTTAATTAGACCTCTAAGGGCGAAACCACTATACCATCGTTAATCCGGTCAGTCTGACTCACTTTATCTCTTGCACTCAAGGTTGGAGTGTTTCAAGCTGTCCATCCTGAGAAGGAAGGTTCTTCTGGGAGGTAATCGGACGTATCTATTTTGTCCTCAAAGCGTGCGAGTTTTACAGAGATGCAGAAGTTCCGACGTTTTAAATAAGTTATAAAAGAAATATACTTTGCTCTATATTATTTGTTACATCGTTAGATATCGATTTTTGTATCTTCTTCAAAGAACATACGTCACAACCTGAAAGATTTATACCGTTTTGGATCAACGAACAAAAACTCCTCCCCAGCGATCCGAGATCACTCTCAAAAAGATTTTTCTGTTTAAAAAGTAGCGTCGTCGATCGCTCCCGTGTAGATTTTTTTGTTCGATTAGGCAAAACGCTTGTTCCCAAATCTCGCACGGACCAATTTCTCTTGCTCTCTGTCCTGAGACGGATCAAAAGGTTTGAATCAAAACAATAAGCATAACCCTTCTTTTTGCGTTGAATTTTGAAGCGTTTTTTTTTGTTTTCTTTTCTGACAATTTATTTAAGAAAAGAACGTGTTTTCATTGTAGACAAATTTTTTTACCGTGTAGAGATTCCGATTGGAGCGCCCTACAATGGTTTATCCCTGGGAAAAAACTATGCATATTCATATCAAGATTTTTAGCTCACACATATACTATACTATAGTAGTGTGAGCTATGGTGATCCTAATTTTTTCGAGAAAAATAAAGTTGCTCCGATTTCAAATTTTTTTATATATCTTTGCGTTTCAGATGATTTTGAAACTTTTTTGTTGCGCCGTCTGTCTGTCTGTCTGTCTGTCTGTCTGTCTGTCTGTCTGTCTGTCTGTCTGTCTGTCTGTCTGTCTGTCTGTCTGTCTGTCTGTCTGTCTGTCTGTCTGTCTGTCTGTCTGTCTGTCTGTCTGTCTGTCTGTCTGTCTGTCTGTATGTCTGTAAGTCTGTCTGTAACGACCAACGCGCATAACTCAAAAACCGTTCGGCCGATTTTAATGAAATTTGGTACCTAGGCTGGGTCTTGGGTCGAGATGGTCCCATTTAAAAATGAACAAAATCCACCGAACACAAACCAAATAAAAGGGTGGGGGTAGATTTCCAAAATTAGAGTTTATGTGAAAATATGGCGTGTGTGATATCAAACGAAAGGTAATTGAGTCTGGAGTTAATCAAAATACATTTTAATTTATTTAAAAAAAAGAGTGGGGGTATATTTCAAAAATTAGAGTTTATGTGAAAATATGGCGTGTGTGATATCAAACGAAAGGTAATTGAGTCCGGAGTTTAACAAATAACATTTTAGTTTTTGCTTTTTCTAAGGGTGGGGGTAGATTTTAAAAATTTGAGTTTAAGTCAAAGCATTGTGTGGTATCAAACAAAAGGTAATTTAGTCTGGAGTTGAATAAAATATATTTCAGTTTTTAGTTATATTAGCTCACACGTAATCTATAACTATAGTACCTAGTGTGAGCTTAAGGGCCCATATATTGGCAGAGTATTTTTTAAATGTTTTGATTTTTTTTTAAAAGAAATGTCCCCTTAGTTTAAACCTAAATTGTTTTTTTTTTTTCTAAATCTGCAACCCGTCTTTTCTCTATCTCTTAAACAAAAACCGCTTTGTCAATTTTCCTTTTTCTTTTTTCCGTGTAGTGCATTTATTTTTTAAACCTAAAACGAAAAAAAATATCTATAATTTCAAAAAAAATTTTTAATAACATAGGTTATTTTGATGTATGCAATGTTCCTGCAGACTAAAAGTTGTCTTCCGGCAGCCTCCCGCAATGAGATTTTTTTATGGTTATATTCTGTAATGTCTTATCTTTATAACTGCATAGGTTGTAGCTGCCAATATCTGCCTAGATCTGTGAATTATTTTGAATAATATATATGCTTTTATACTTGGGCTTAGGCAGAGCCAAAATAAGAGTTTTTTTTTTCAGTCAATATATCAGTTTGTTATTGTTCATTATATTTACAAATTATTTTTTTTAGATGTAATGTACAGAGTGGCCGTTTATAAAGTTCGACTTGAAAAACTTTTTTGTTATTTGGCAGAAAAAGATAAATCAAAAAGTGAATTACTCATGAAATTATGAATACTTTTATTACAGTTTCTATTTTTTTTAAATCACACCTCACACAGAGGATGGCCACTGTGTCATTATTTTAATAGAACACCTTTTATGAACCTTTGTCTTGATTGAGCAAAGAACAAAGAACTAGCTAAACTATTTTTCGTTTGCTTTTATTTTACTCAAGAACCGCTTAAAATTTTTTAAAAAATACTGGATGTTCTGCTAAGAAAAACGACCTCCTAGCCTCTGGAGTGTGTTTAGGGAAAAACTAAAAATGTGACAAAAATCTATGTAGTTTCATGAGTAATTTAATTTTTGAATTATCTTTATGTGACAAGTAATAAAAAGATTTTCCATTTGGAACTTTATAAACGGTGACCCTGTACATTGGTGGGATTTTTTTCAAAAATAAGAGTTAAAGATATAAATTTGTGGATTTCTTCCTAATGTAAATAAGGAAACCTCCTCAAATTACGTACCGCAAAAATTCAGGATTTTGACCCAACCTCCCCCCCTCTTAACGCATTTCCAAGAAAAAACGCATTAATAAAACATTAAGTGTAACGCAAGGCCAAACCCCCCCTCCCCCCCTAGAGTGTTACACCCGGTTCCCACCTACGACTTTCTCGTGGGTGCCCGCTCACGCGTCACATGATCTCAAAATGAAATGTTATAACAGTCATGTGACTCGTGCGGGGACACGCACGAGAAAGTCGTAGGTGGGAACCGGGCTTTACGTAATTTAAGGACAGGCCCTAAATGGATCCAGGACGGTTCTGATACCTTCCTAACACACTCCACGTTATATCAGCCTTGAAAACAGTTTTTTGCAAATATCTCCGAAACGAAAGCTCCTACGAAGTTTCTGGTTATAACACAATTTTTTGAGAAAAATGTGCGCTACCATATTCCGAAAATCGCATATTTAAGCGATGCTCCGTTAAGAAGTTAGCATTTTTAATTTAGTATCGATGAATTTTGACCAAAATCTAATCAGCTCGTTGCAGTATCGAATACTATATACCTGTAAATTTCATGCAAATCGGTTTAGCGGTTTAGGAGCTATCGTGTTACGGACAGATATACACACATAGACAGACATCACGACGATATTGCTAGGGTAGGTCAAACTACCCTCAAATAACACATTTTCGGCGTTTTCTCAAAAAAAAATTTCCTCGAAAACAATACCTTCTCTAGCCATTGCTGTGCGGGCTAGGAAGGTAAAAATATATCGATTTGTTTACTTCTCACCAAACTAAATAAATGTATTAAATATATAGGAATAAGTAGGCGACAAGAAATTGCCAGATTCCTTAAGGGGAGGGGGCTAAATAATGATTGAACAAAAATTACTGTTTGTTAGATTTCACAAGAAAATTTAAGGGAATGCGGGAGCATCCAATCCTCTCCCTTTAGTACGCATAATACAGGGTGTCCCAGAACTAATGGTACATACATCGTTAAAATATTACGATTTAGCCATACTTACCTTAGTCCAAAAGTTCGTATTAACCGAGATACAGGGTGTTAAACTTTATTTTTTCAATTAGATTTTCTTTAATAACTTTTTTACTTATTAATATTTTTGCAAAAACTAACTCGGTTAGTACGAACTTTTGGACTAAGGTAAGTGTGGCTAAATCGTAATATTTTGACCCAGGGAATCTACAGTTTGACTATGTACCATTAGTTCTGGGACACCCTATATATCATGATACAACGGAGGGCGGAAGTAGTTTGTTTTGTAAAAACAATCATCAATCAAACTAGTAACAATGGTTACTAAGTTAGTAACCATTGCTAGTAATATTGAGTAATTCTTTATCTTTTTATTTAGATTGTAAAATTTTTACCCTAGACCCAATTACCTAAAAAAATTGGTAAATCTGTGTTAAATATATGTACAAAATTTCAAGTTTATCTGATAAATACTCTTAAACATATTAACTTTTTTCCGAAATTTAACCGTTTTAAACCACAGTGCCCCCCAGTCATGGATCAATCAGGGATCAATTCTCAGTTGCTCCCACAGAGATCTGATCCAGCAAGGAGCGATTTCTGGGCGGTCGGAAGCAGTGTTGATCGAAAACGGTATAAATCCTGTCTCAACTTTTTTTTCCTGTCTACATACATGCCAATGGGGTTGGGATGATCTCATTGTAGAAACAACACCCTGTATATCTGCCATATGAAGTTAGTTGTTCTATAATTTCTGTATGAAGTGGAACGTGTATTATTAATAAATCTCAACGGAACTTCGTAACCTGGTAACTCGGGGCGATTCGGTAATAGGAATTACAGGCCTTCTTGACCCGCGTTACGTCGTGGGGGGCCAGCAACCAGCAAGAGCGTACACTGAAAAAAAAAACGATTTTATTATTAACAAATATTTGGTAAACCTGATTTTTGTTGTGCTCATTAAAAAATATTAAAAGCAAATATCATTAATTATTGGTAACAAACCTTTTTTAAAGTGTTTAGTTATAAATAATATATCATTTGTTTCTTTAATAATTTGATGTTTTTGTAAATATTAATTGCCTTATATTAACCATAACCAAAACGCTCTTTCTTTTAAGGTAACAGAACGTCTTTGTTATTAATACTTAAAATTTCCTAAATATAAATAAACTCTTAATATTGGCAAATATTTCTTTGTGTTTATTACAACAAACATTTTTTTGTATAATGTTATGGCGTGATTTTGTTATTATAACGGTCTGAATTGGTTTCTATTAATTACTTCGTAAAGTTCAAACAAATTTGGTTATTATTAACAAGCGATATTATCGAGCAATATAACTTTGTACCGTCTCGGCCACAGAACACCAGTATCGGCTCGGCCTTGTCGCGCGAGATCGTGACGTTTCGGTTGACATTTTGTAGGGGCGAGCGGGGCTAGTTGAGCCACTTTTTACATAAATGTAAATAAAAGCATTGCTATATTACTTACAGTTTTACAATTATAATATGTTTAAGGCAAATATTGGTTTTTAAAACTATGCATTCAAACTTAAAAAACACTTTTTTCTAGCACCCTTGCAAGCGGTCCAGCTAACCCCACCCACGGAGTAAGTTGGGCCATACGATGGGGCAAGTTCGGCATGGTTGAATAATTAGGAACTGTATATATATATATATATATATATATATATATATATATATATATATATATATATATATATATATATATATATGCAACATAAAATAACAGGAAATTCTTAGATTATTTCTATTGATAATAATAAAATACTAAACTTTAAATTTCTTAAAAAACAAACAATATAAAGCTTCTTGCTCTAGTCTGATTCGGAATTACGGTTTTAGGAATGAACCTCTGTAGTGAAATAGCGCGTATCAAAATAGCGCGTATCAAAATAGCGCGTATCAAAATAGCGCGTGATCAAAATAGCGCGTATCACAACGGCGCTTGATCAAAATAGCGCGTATCATAATGGCGCGTGTTCAAAATAACGCGTATCAAAATAGCGCGTATCAAAACAGCGCGTATCAAAATGGCGCGTGTTCAAAATAGCGCGTATCAAAATAGCGCGTATCAAAATAGCGCGTGTTTAAAATAGCGTGTGTTCAAAATAGCGCGTCTTAAAATACCGCGTTTTGAAAGATCGCCACTACAAACGTCGCTGTTACAAAATAGTTCGATTTCTAACATATTAAAAAAAAAAAAACTTTCCTGACTTTTTTCCCGGGATTTTTTTTTTTTTTAACTATGCATTCAAACTTAAAAAACACTTTTTTCTAGCACCCTTGCAAGCGGTCCAACTAACCCCACCCACGGAGTAAGTTGGGCCATACGATGAGGCAAGTTCGGCATGGTTGAATAATTAGGAACTGTATATATATGCAACATAAAATAACAGGAAATTCTTAGATTATTTCTATTGATAATAATAAAATACTAAACTTTAAATTTCTTAAAAAACAAACAATATAAAGTAACCTAATTCTTGCTCTAGTCTGATTCGGAATTACGGTTTTAGCAATGAACCTCTGTAGTGAAATAGCGCGTATCAAAATAGCGCGTATCAAAATAGCGCGCTCATTCGAGCGCGTATTCAAAATAGCGCGTATCAAAATAGAGCGTGATCAAAATAGCGCGTATCACAACGGCGCTTGATCAAAATAGCGCGTATCATAATGGCGCGTGTTCAAAATAACGCGTATCAAAATAGCGCGTATCAAAACAGCGCGTATCAAAATGGCGCGTGTTCAAAATAGCGCGTATCAAAATAGCGCGTATCAAAATAGCGCGTATCAAAATAGCGCGTGTTTAAAATAGCGTGTGTTCAAAATAGCGCGTCTTAAAATAGCGCATCTAAAAATACCGCGTTTTGAAAGATCGCCATTACAAACGTCGCTGTTACAAAATAGTTCGATTTCTAACATATTTAAAAAAAAAACTTTCCTGACTTTTTTCCCGGGATCCTAGAGGGGGTAACCAAACCGAACCGAACCGAACCGATTCAAACCGCACCGAACTGAAATACTGAAATGAACCGAACCAAACCGAAACATTTTTTCAAAAAATTATTTCCCTAAATTAGCTTCCCGGTCCTTATTTTGGTAGGTTTCTATTCTGACCTGTGACTTGATGACATTTTTTTTTGGTGGAAAAAGGTCAGGGAGTTACTTGAAAAAATGTTTGGCTTCGGTTCGGTTCGGTTCCGTCCGGTTCGGTTCGGTTTGGTTACACACCCTCTAGGATCCCGGAAAAGAAGCCAGGGAAGTTTTTTTTTTGAAAAAAATATGTTAGAAAGAGACCCCTTAGTCGAACTATATGAGTTGTGTTAAGTATAGCAAGCCATCGGTTTATTTAACGGTTAAGTAAGTATAACTTATCTGACCTTGCTCAAACTGTTTAGGTGAATATACCTAAGCAGACCTGATACGCGCTATTTTTAATACGCGCTATTTTGATACGCGTTATTCTGATCACGCGCTATTTTGATACGCGCTATTTTGAACACGCGCTATTTGGATACGCGCTATTTTCAACACGCGCTATTCTGAAAAGGCGCTGTTTTGAAAAGCGCTGTTTTGATACGCGCTATTTTGATACGCGCTATTTCGTTACAGAGCCAATAAAAATAGGTCAAAATCTGTTCCTTGGAGATACACACATCACAGATTCTCACTGCGGACTAATGCATGAACAAAGGCGACTTTGCCACGTGGGTGGCGCTGGCAGCTGACGTCTAATTGTCGAGTTAATAGGGGTTTCTCAACGTGCCCCTATGCCCAACGAGCCCCGCTCTCCCCTACGTGTAACCCGCGGTCTAGACCGAACCGACCCGACGCCCTACGAAGCATTGTATTACAGACAGTCGCGTCGCAGACACTCATAGAGTAATGTCTCTGTAGACACTGTGCCCAAAAATCAAGGGGACGCCATGTTTTGAGAAGAACATTGACCAAACACACAGACCTAAATACGCGGGTATTTTTATGGCATCATAATGGTGTTTTGGTTGCAAGAGTCGAAGTGAACAAAAAGTCATCAGGAATAACGCTTTAAAGGTAAATATTTAAACGTAGAAATATAGTTTCAAGAAAAAAAAAACGTATTCATTGTATAAACTTTTTGTTCTGTGGAAACTGATTGCTTATAAACAAACAGTAAATAGGATTGATTTTTAATTAACTGATTTATGTGCTAATTGACGACAAGTATCCACAGGCGTAGGCTTTATTTGTTTTTAATATAAAATTCATATTCTTTTTTTTTTGTTTCAGATTTCCGCTTAAAGATGGAAACAATCTGGCTTTGTTCGTCCACAATAACATATTAAGTGTCATTTATTATTTTTTTTAGAATGCTTTATATTTGTATTTTGTGATTTTAATAATTTTAAATCAGGTAGGTATTCGTGGGTAGAGGACAGACCAAAAAGAAACTAAACCTTTGGCAACGTTTCGGATTTAATTAATCCTTTTTCAAGCCCTAAAAACAATGAACAGGTTCTATAGTTTTACATGGAAAAGAAATATAACAAAATCTAATAACATTTTTTTATCTTGAATTTTTTTTTATGTTTATATGTTCAACCTAGGATTATTCCCTATTATCTATCTATAGTCCAAAGTAAACTTACTCAGATAGAAATGTTTCTTGGGTCCATAAGTACAGCGAACAGGGGTGAGTGTTGATCGAAGAACATTTTACTTTAAAATTTTTTAAACAAATGAATTGTTATTATTATAAAAATATGAGGTTAAAATTTACTACCATCTAAATGACAATAATCTTTAACCTGTCAAATCTAACAAAACATAAAAATAAAAATAAACAAAATACTACACTTATGGTACCAATAAACACGTAAGGTTAAAACTTACTTAAAATCATTCATAAAATCCTTTTGCTAAAAAAACAAAAATTTAAACTACCCACGAATACCTACCTGATTCTATAATAGGACACAAAATGCACACAAATAATTTTAAATTTGATGTCATTGGAATCATGGCTTCAATTCTTTGAATTAATTATTAAAGATTTTTAAGCAAAGAGCCTTTAGTATGAAAATGTGAAGTTTAAACCTTTTAACTTAAAGCAAACATTTAATTCTCTGCACAGTGGCATATATAGGAAAAAATTCGGGGGGGGGGAGGCGAGACGGTTTCGGGGGGGGGGGGGGCGAGACCTCATGAGGCAGTATTTTAGGCTATTTTATGTTTATATTCATAAAATATGTGGAAAATATCTAAAAAAACTTAACTTTAAAGGGGGGCCCAGGCCCCCCTTATATACGCCACTAGTTCTGTATTAAATTTACAAATATATAAAATTTATTTTCTTTTTCAGGTCAGCACTGACTTGAAGGTGGAGGAAGTAATTGAACAAAGGAGAAACATTTTTAAAAAACACGGGCTACCCATGCGGCCTTTCATAATGGTGGAGTCCCCGAACTTATAGTGAGGTAAAATCAGTTTGTGTCAGATTTGACGTGCATCTCACATGGAACAAACGTGTGTATATTTCATTAACCAACCTTTCCAAAAAAACACCACTATAAAAAAATTTGACTCCACTTTTATAATAAAATACAAATAAATATTTTTTCATCAAAACAACTTGCTTTTTATTATTATTAAAATTCTCTTATTATTCTATACCTTATTCATTTCTATAGGGTTAATGGGAAAAAAGACACCAATTTTGATCACACAACTTTCGACGATCCATTTTCGTCTTCCTAAAGGCTAAAGTGTGTAGCCTGAGGAAGACGAAGAAATACAGGTGTGTGATCAAAAGTGGTGTCCTTATTTCCATTAACCCTATAGAAATATACAGGGTGTTCATTTTAAAACTTCCCAACCAAGATTTCTCGAAAATGATTTTTCTTTTGAGAAAAAGTAAAAACATGTCAAATAATTTATTAAGGAGGACACATTTTGGCGATCTTATAGTTTTTGTAGTACACACCCCCTTTGAAAAATAAGTGAATATGTCAAAAACAAATTGATAGATTTTCAAAATTTCTACACCTTTGTAAAGATATTTAAGAAACCTTCAAAAAAAAGTCTCAATTGACCCACTTTCCATATTCGAAATATAGGGGTAAAATGTACCCCTCAAAGGGGGTGTGTACTACAAAAATTTTAAGATAGCCAGAATGTGTCCTCCTTAATAAATTAATTGACGTGTTTTTGCTTTTTAAAACAAAAATCATTTTCAAGAAATCTGGGGTGGGAAGTTTTAAAATGAACACCCTGTATATTAAACAGAACGTGAAACCTACAAATACCTTATTAATGCAAAATAACTAAATATAATTACAGCTACTAATTATATAATAACCCATAATTAATTAATTTAATATTAAATAAGAATGATCCTTATAATAAATATACAGTATATTAATAATTAAACTCACATATATTTTTAAATACCAACAATATATTAGTGCTTAATGTAGCTTTTTTTAAAATATTACCAGACGATTTTGTTTTTATTAACAACAATTTATTTGTTTCAATTGTTGAAATTTCTGAATTGTTACCTGCAAACAAATATCTAATAAGCCAAATATGGGCAACGCATTTGGTAACAGTTACAAAATGTTTGTTATTGTTACAAAATTCTTCTCTCAGTGTATATAGTCCGGGGCTCTAGCGTGAAAATTTGGCCTCCGTGGGCTTTATGATAAAGATTTTAAGACACCCTGTGTAAAAGTGTTTTTTTAAAGTGAATCTTATTATTTATGGTATTTACTATTTTCCAAAATAAAGTGTTAAATCCAGTGTTCGTGAATAAAAGATTATTTTGTGTTTTGCCAATAACATAAATCCTTAAAAATAATCATTGTACTTGGGTAAATTCTGGGGTAGAACAATTAAATAGCCCTTTGATGCATGCCGACGGTGCGCGGCGACGACGAGGTAGCAAAGCAATTGAGATATTAAATTGTAAATAAAAATGTAGGAATATTTTTACCACAGGTTACCCAACAAACAGATAAATAAGCCGGCTGGCGGTCTTTGATCTCGATGAAATCAACATGGCTGGTCATTCGGAGTTAATCTCAGGGCCGGATTACAATAACTTTACTATAAAATATGAATGTTTCACAATGTTTTTACGAAAAAATATTTGTCCTGCCAGAAAAAATAAAAACCTTAAAATAGTTTTGTACTGCTCTTAAGAATGGCTGCTAAAATTAAATTTAAGTCTCGGTCGCGTAAAAAATTATTTGTCTTCTTTAAGGGACTATGGAAATAATCTGTTTTTTTTGCTTAAGATTAATGTGATGTAAAAAATTCATTAAAATTAATCCCTATAGCCAAAATTTACACAATTCAGTTGTGTAAACTTTGCTATAGCTGTGTCAACTTAGATAGGTTGACAATTTGTTGTATTTTTGAGCATTATGCCAATAATAATCACAAAGTACCATTCTGGACTTAAACATGTTTAGCTAATTTTTTTTTACGCTTACATTAAACTATTTATTTGCAGGTAGTAAGTTACGGTCTCCGGTTTTAACATTATACTCAATTTTATTATTATACAATTATATTTACTTTTACGTAAGAGCGAAATTTGTCTTTCCAGTAAATATAATTCTTAGCCATTTGACAACAAAGCCTTTGTACCTGCTGTCGTATGGAAGTGCTGATATAAGAGTTTTTTTTACATGGTTTTTCCGTACATTTTTCCCATGCAACCTAAGAGTTTTTCGAATAGATACAAAAGATGAGTAATACGTTTTATGTCTTAATTTTCTTTAAAGAATTTGCTGGCCAAAATATCTAACCCTTTTGATAAATGTCAAATTTTGATAGGAGGGATCTTTTTGTAATCGAAACACATTATTAGATTTTTGTTTTCTTCTTATTTTAAAAATATTTACAGTATTTTCAGATATAACGCATTAATAACATAAATAATGAATTTATCAAAGGATACATGTTGTCAAGGAAGAAATATATGACAATTTTTGCATACCTTTTATTTAAAAAATCAGTACATAAATATCAGCTTAACTCTGTAATAGTTCAATAAGAACAGATGAAAAATCATAAAAATTTAGAAAACCAACCTTTTTTGCTCGAGAGAAACGAGAATCTCTCGACGAGAGGGTCTTTCTCTCTCGTCTCGTCTCGAGCTTGCATTGGAGAGAAAATATCTCTCGTCTCATCGAGAGAGGGCGAGACGAAACGAGAGGCGAGAATCTCTCGTCTCGGCGGCAACAATAATAACTTCGGTAGTTCTTAACCGATTTTAAAAATTCTAATACCAAAATGTGCATAAGAAAACGGTTCTTGTGAATTTAGGTTTAAAAACTCAATGTTTCTACAAATTAATGTTACTTACTTTGTGTTAATTTTGGGCAGCCGAAAAGTAAATTTTTGCTTTAAAGCAAAAGTTAAACAGCTGATTACTGACAACAAAATTTCCCCTAGTTTGACAAAAACTGTGATCGGCAATATGCTCTAGTTAAAATTGGTTATCAGCTAATTAATGGCTCTAATATTTCCCGTTGTGTTTTTTTTTCGAGTGGTTTTTTGAGTTTTTGTTGTTTTTATTTTCTTCATAGCCCAAAAAAAAATTGTTTTGCCAGATGTGATATTTACTGTTGACCAGCAACTACAACAGAAATTAAAGACTTATTGGATGTGTGTGTCACGATTTTTGTAGACAACATTTTCTAATGTCACAGTTTTTCCATAGTTAATCACTTTGAAGGGAAAACCCTCTTTCTACTTGATGTATCCCCTTAACACGACTCCCACTCTTAACATTTCAGTAGTTTTTCTCGCATCAACCATCTGCTGTGTGGTAGGCGGCAACCAAATGTTTACCATTTAGGAGGGAGGCGGAACCATTTTCTTATCTCTGCAAAACCATGTTTTGCGCTTTGCGTGTTTCTAAGCTGCTTTCGTACAGTAGCACAGTCAAGAGTAATTTACATTTCTGACAACATCACTGTCCGCCTCGGCCAAAATAGCACGCCACATTTTTATTATTCTTTTAAAAATATGACGGAACAATAAACATAGTCTATCATAAAAAAAAAGAACCGCATACGCCAATAATTAAACCTTTGAAAGTGGGTAACGGATGGCTGTATAATAAGCATATTCCCTATTGTCACGCGGTAACGGAACTCTATCCCACAGTGATTTTCAGAGTCAATTCTCATAAGGTTTCGCTATCCACATTGTTTAAAGACAGGGTTGCCAGACGTCCCGATTTTGGCGGGATTGTCCCGCTTTTGATTAGTGCATCCCGCCAAAAATCGCAACGTTTAAATGTCCCGATTTTCTCGAAAATATTCCGATTTGTCCCGATTTTTCAGTATTTTTAACATATACGTAATATTACGTATATGGTTATTAATAATACACCACTAAGTTTTTGGCCTGTTGATAAAATTGCAGGCCTATTCCACATAGCAAAATCACGTGTTTAACACGTCAGAAACGCGTGAGAAAAAAAAACCTTGATTTTAAAAGCTGCTAGAAAAAAACGTTTATTTCATAAAGCTTAATAGGTTCGGTTCACTGATGTTATAGGAAATAACGTTGCTATAAACTGCGTTGTAATAACGCCATTATCAAATTAAAACAGCAATGTTTTTACGTTATTTTCAAGTAATTTTTATCAACGTCAAAATCACATTAGATTCACGCCTTTTCTACACGAATTTTAAAACGCGACTTGCATGGCTTTTCTATCGAATATTTTTAAGATTTTACTAGTAGTAACTCACTTTGACGAAACCTATCAGGGAGTGCTCTGGCCTCTAAACTCCAAAACCTGTTAAGGAACTGATCCCTGATTCTTCACGATCACGACGCATCAGTTATTAACCTGATAAAGACATTAATATTCTGTGAAAGTGTTTACTGTTAAAAAAACTTGTTAAGCTTTGAGCGCCATCTTTAAAACTGTCTTGAAGTGTTGTAGTCTTAAATTAGTAAATTTTTATAACTTCCTTTCGCGTCACTTGTAATTTAAAAAGAAGTTGTTAAAAAACGTGACAAAAAAAAACGCAAGAAGGTAGTAGGTTTGAGAAGTCTTAGTCTAGTGGCCTTTTAGAATATGTTGTGGAGGACTTTTTAAGTGAAAATTTGGCATATGAAAATAACGAGGGTAAAAAAGACGTTATATACACAGCACTAGAAACTACAGTTTTATTTCTTGATTGCTCCTTGTTTTTAAGTTATCTTTAAGCATGTAGATTTAACAAAAAAATATTACATGGTATGAGGTTGTTTTCTAGTAAAAAATAACTTTGTTATTCTTGTTCACGTTAAGTTAACGTTGACGTGATTTTTGTGCTATGTGGGTATGCTTTAATCTGGCACCCGCTGCCCTTTGGCAAGGTAACTTTCCTCGCGAAGCAGTAAAAGCACAAATAATATTTATATCCTTTAATAATAGGGACTTATTGGAATAAAACCTGACCTTATTTTAAAATCGGCAATATTATGACAGATTTACATATAAAAAGCAGCTGCTTTATTTCAAAATTTGGCCTTTGCGTATTTAAGAACCGGATTTATTAGTGCCTGTTTTTATTAAATTAAAGTTAGCGACTTTATTTTAAAATATGACTTTGGTATGTCAATTTTAAGAAATCAGCTGTCAGTTTTCTTTGTAAATCTGTCAGAATAAAGCCGACTCTAAAATAAAGTCAGGTTTAATTCCAATATATCCCTATTGTTTAACGTTACTTGTGTTCGAATACTGCAGGCCTCTATTTAGAGGCAGTGTTGCCGCTTATATCAGGTAATGACAAAATGTAATTTAAATTAAAATATTTTTGATACCAGACAATTATTTCAATGCGGGTTAATCCGCAGATTTCATTTTGTCCCAATTATTGAAAAGTATTTTTATAAAAATTGGGAGATATGTGTTGTTTGGCAATAGTATTCGCCAACTAATCAAAAGTGATCAATATTCTGTGATACACAGTACACAGACCTAATCTTATATTTTCCTGGCGGTGTTTCACTGGTATTGGTTTTTTAGTTTTTCGCTAGTTGTTTTCGGAATTTTTTAATTAATTTTGCCTACAGAACACAAAATAGACCATTAACAGATAAATAAAGGATATTCAAAATAACGCAAATAAAAATTGTGTCTGCAAAAGGTAAAAATTGGACTTCCAAATGTAATGCGACATCTATCTTTTAATGTTACATTAATACAGGCTAAAGTTAGCTAATGGAGTGCCTGGAAAAGGTCCCTAATAATATACCATCACGCGTCTCTGAAACAATTGTCCAGCTTTTTGTTAAAGAAAAACTGGCAACCCTGTTTAAAGACATCTGTGTATTAGCTCACACATATACTATACTATAGTAGTGTGAGCTATGGTGATCCTAATTTTTTCGAGAAAAAAAAAAGTTGCTCCGATTTCAAAATTTTTTGTATATCTTTGCGTTTCAGATTATTTTGAAACTTTTTTGTCGCGCCGTCTGTCTGTCTGTATGTCTGTCTGTCTCATTAACGTATTAATGGTCTGTCTGTAACGACCAACGCGCATAACTCAAAAACCGCTAGGCCGATTTTCATGAAATTTGGTACCTAGGCTGGATCTTGGGTCGAGATGGGCCCATTTAAAAATGAAGAAAATCCACCGAGCACAAGCCAAATAAAAGGGTGGGGGAAGATTTCAAAAATTACAGTTTATGTGAAAATATGGCGTGTGTGATATCAAACGAAAGGTAATTGAGTATGGAGTTAAACAAAATACATTTTAGTTTTTTTTTCTTCAAAAAGGGTGGGGGTAGATTTCAAAAATTAGAGTTTACGTGAAAATATGGCGTGTGTGATATCAAACGAAAAGTAATTAAGTCTGGAGTTAAACAAAATACATTTTAGTTTTTGTTTTTTTAAGGGTCAAAACATGGCTTGTGTGGTATCAAACAAAAGGTCTGGAGTTGAATAAAATACTATAGTACCTAGTGTGAGCTTATGGGTCCATATATTGGCAGAGTATTTTTTTAAAAGGACGCAGTCGGTTTTACACAGATCGGTAGAACTAGAAAAAGAAAGATTGCATTTCCAAAAATTTTAGCGTGTTGTCAATCCAAAATAACTCTTTTAAATGTTATGACGTGGTCCTTTCAGTTACTTTGTATATACAATTCGATGATTAAAAATGTTGGTGCATAGATTACAATCCATTCGAGTTTTTTTATAATTATACAGAAAATGATAAATATTCGTATCTGATAATAATAAAATGTATTTCGAAATTGAGTGGGCTTTGGCCAAAACCAAAACAACGAAACGCGTATCAAAAAGGTAAACAATCAGAGATATGGGAGCAGTGGCATATATAGAAATATGTTTCGGGGAGGGGGGGGTGAGACCCCATGAGGCCGTATTTTATGCTATTTTATGTTTGTATTTATGAAATATGTGGAAAATATTTATAAAAACCTAAGCTTCGGGGGGGGGTCAGGCCCCCCCCCCCTTATATACGCCACTGTATGGGAGGGTATAAATAAAACATCACAGGTAATCAGGTATGGCGAAATTTAAGAAATAATAATTATTTTTTTTTATTTTAAGTTTTAATAACTAATTACCTATTGATATTATTCTAGGATATAAAAACAGATTGAAATTCTTAACAGTACTAGTTGATTGATACGAATAAATTGAAGCAAGCTTAGATGAAGAATGCGACCAATGTAACATGAAACCAAAAAAGGTTTTAATACGACGACTGTGGCAATATTACCACAATTACGAAGTGGTGGTGTGTGTAACACTTTATCTGACTATCTAAGGTCACTGGACAATCCATGATTTTTGACCTGGGTTTGTTCTAACTTGGTGCCGTTTAAAATAGCGTGCAGCCTGTGGGTGTCCCATTTTTGACGGTATTGGGATACCCACTTATTATAAAAGATAGAGGATTGGGGATTTCTTATTACTCTCCTCAAATTTTGAAACAAGAAAGAATATGTCAAACGTTTTTTTCTAGCCCTTGTAGACTTGAATAACATGGTAAAATTCTAAAATTCGGAATCCCAGAAATTCATTACTAGGGCAGATGTTAAAACTTCAACAGAAAGTTGATTCTGTCAATAAAATGACGTTGTCAAATTTTTGTACAGAAGTTTTGACAAAATAAAAATATCTGCACTGGTGACAAAGATATGACCGATTTTTAGAATTCCGAATTTTTGAATTTTTATTATTAAAATTATATTTTCGTGTAAATTGCTGTTTTGTATTTTTTTTTAACTCAACTGACAAATTGAAGTTAGTCTGTCACTTTTCGTATTTGGGATATTACAGAAAGTTGATAATTTTCCCATTATTATATTATATCCAATTAGACAGTTGGATTCTTCATAAAAAACTATGTATAAAAAAACCATTTACACGAAAATAAAAAAGTTATAGCCCCCTTCCAGTGGCGGATCCACAGGGGGCCAGAGGGGCCCGGGCCCCCCTCCCAGACATATACCTTATTTTAGCTCACACATATACTATACTATAGTAGTGTGAGCTATGGTGATCCTAATTTTTTCGAGAAAAAAAAAGTTGCTCCGATTTCAAAATTTTTATATATCTTTGCGTTTCAGATGATTTTGAAACTTTTTTGTTGCGCCGTCTGTCTGTCTGTATGTACGTCTGTCTGTCTGTCTGTCTGTCTGTCTCTATGTCTGTATGTCTGTCTGTAACGACCAACGCGCATAACTCAAAAACCGCTTGGCCGATTTTAATAAAATTTGGTACCTAGGCTGGGTCTTGGGTCGAGATGGTCCCATTTAAAAATGAACAAAATCCACCGAACACAAACCAAATAAAAGGGTGGGGGTAGATTTCAAAATTAGAGTTTATGTGAAAATATGGCGTGTGTGATATCAAACGAAAGGTAATTGAGTCTGCAATTAAACAAAATACATTTTAGTTTATTTTAAAAAAAGGGTGGGGGGTATATTTTAAAAATTAGAGTTTAAGTGAAAATATGGCGTGTGTGATATCAAACGAAAGGTAATTGAGTCCGGAGTTTAACAAAATACATTTTAGTTTTTGTTTTTTTAAGGGTGGGGGTAGATTTCAAAAATTTGAGTTTAAGTCAAAACATGGCTTGTGTGGTATCAAACAAAAGGTAATTTAGTCTGGAGTTGAATAAAATATATTTCAGTTTTTAGTTATATTAGCTCACACGTACACTATAACTATAGTACCTAGTGTGAGCTTAGGGGCCCATATATTGGCAGAGTATTTTAGTTTAGCAGCATCACTTATTTAAAATTTGTCACAAATTCTACTTAATTTTTAAAAAATTTTCTTTAGATACCTATAAAAGCGCTTAAGAAAAATTATTTTGATGTTTGCTGCCTCTTTGGCCCCTCCCTCCTAGAAATCCTGGATCCGCCACTGCCCCCTTCCCTACATGTAGTTCGTTTAGGAATCTCCTGTAGCAATAAAACGGCTGGCTACATCAAGATGAGGTTTTTACTTTTCTTCAATATCCTTGAAAAAACTAAAACTCTAGAGGTGTTGATTTTCGTTACTTTTGAATACTCGTTACTAATCGTTACTCGACTACTAAATAATCATTTTATATATTCACTACTATCGTTACTTTGATTACTGTGTAACTGTATTCAATTCAATCATACAATTAGTGCAAAATTCTCGGACTGTCGTTAATTCGAAGATCATTATTTACTTGTAGGTATATTTTTGTTAATAAAATCTATATGTTTGTGGCGGATTCATTTTACAAACACAACTTTTTCTGGGTATTACGCCACTAGTAAGGAAAAATTATTTTAAAAAATTAAAAAACCACTGCGTTTCTCCTAGAAAAATAAAAATCACTAATTTGTCAGTGGCTTTCTATAAAAATAAATAATTGCCTAGTAAAACCTAAACCACTTATCTTTTAATTGAATTTGAATACGCTACGTTTCGATTTTGAGAGAAAATATAAATAAAGAGTTTGAAAACGATTGTAGATTGGCAATCGAAACGTAGCGTATTCAAATTCAATTAAAAGATAAGTGGTTTAGGTTTTACTAGGCAATTATTTATTTTTATAGAAAGCCACTGACAAATTAGTGATTTTTATTTTTCTAGGAGAAACGCAGTGGTTTTTTAATTTTTTAAAATAATTTTTCCTTACTAGTGGCGTAATACCCAGAAAAAGTTGTGTTTGTAATATATTTTTGTTGTTAACATTATCGAAATATTCAATTGAAATTTTTAAAATGCCGGCTAAAATTTAAAAAATAAAGGTAGGAATTACTTAGAAACTGTTCTGTGTACAACTTTGTTATACATACCTAAAATCAAGTAAATAAAAATAGAGACAAAAATAACAATCTTAGATGAGAACTCAAAAAATGTACAAAAAGTTTGGATTACTGAATACTAAAATAGTCGAAGGAATCAAAGTAACGAAAGTAATCATTTAATTTTTGGATCGGTATTCGTTACTCCGTTATTTGTCGAGTAACGAGTACTGGAGTAACGAATAGTTACTTTTTCAACACCTCTGCTGTGAAGATTTGTACTGGATGACACGCCATTCCAAACGGTATTTTCCCTTTTAACATGTACAGACGGTTTCATCAATTGTGCCTCAACTAAAATTTAAAAGGATGCAAATTTAAGCCCACTTGACAACAATGCAATGTAAATTATTAACTATAGCAAAATACATCATCATCATTCATCGGATAAACCAAAAGTTCAGAACCATCAAAGACCTTTGTTTGAAACTTGTATACAATAATTAAGTAGGAACAAAATTTCGGACTTCCATTGTCTTTATTTATTTTAAACGCGATGCTTCGGTTAGTAAGTATCTCTAACCGTTTATATATATATATATATATATATATATATATATATAACCTAACAGGTGATACGTGATAAAAGTACCCAATTAGGGGATATTGAAAAATCCGGTTTAGCGGATCCATGCATTGTCAAATGATGACCGGATTCAATGGTCTGCATAAAGAGTCGCATTGGCAAAAACGAAAGTTTATTGAAGCTGCAATTATAATACAGAACAAAGAAGTTTTCAGTCAAACAAGCCCGGACATACCAAACGTATGAAAACCACTCCTTATGGAAAACTAGCGTTTTAGGATTAAAAAAGGGGGCAGGCCGTCACACTTGACTGCAAACCAAGTAGTACAAGTAGACTGGATTGTTTAGTTTACACTTGAAAACGGTTAGAGACACCTACTAACCGAAACGTCGTGTTTAAAATAAAATAAAAAAAATGGGAGTCCAAAATTTAGTTTCCATATCAAAGATGTAATTTATAAAAACAAAATATCATAAACTTTATGATATCATAAAATTTTTGTTTTATTCTTTTCCATGAAAAGTTATAAAAGTCACATAGGCTCTTTTAAAGCCACACGGCATTACTTGTCACGCGATGATTAGGGGTTTTGTTAAGGGATTCAAAAAAAATTCATCGGTCTATCTTTGTCTAATGTTAGGTTTACTGTTGGGTTTTTTGGGTTTTTCCAAATTTAGGTGGTTTAAGAAAGAAACTTTACATCAGCTATTTACAAAAGCACCCGTCTCTTCATAATTTAAAACAAAATGTCCAATGAAAACTCCTTGGTAGCAAATCGTTAAAAGTATTGGTGCAACCCAGTGTACATACCATCCTATAGGAAGCGGAAACATAAACACGCTCGTGTAGATGGTTCTACTTGACCTCACAAGTCCAGGTTTAAAATCATCTTAAAAAGGCATGATTGAACGGAACAGCTAATTAATCCACTTGCTTCGATGGTTACAAATTTTGAGTCTAGGAAAATTCGCCTTCGTCGATTCGCCGCCAACCCAACTCGTCGCCGAGCCAATTAACTGCCGACACAATTAACTGCCGACACAACTCGCTGCCGGTCCAATTCGACGCCGATCCAACTCGCCGCTTCCATGGTTTTAGTTTGCAATTTTATTTATTTATATTTTTTTAAATTAGCTCTCCTGTCCTGTCCTGATTGCAAACGTCCTAACCTATCAAGATCCCACCATTTTCGACAAAAAGAAATGTCCCAAAAAAAATCAAGTTTTCCGTAAAACACGCTTTTTCAAGACGTATAGTTTTTTTAAAAAATGATAAAACAAAATATATAATAATAATATAATATTTTTGAAAAAATAATTTCGATAGGAAATAAACAACGGCGCAGCGCGGCGGCGAGTTGTCCCTACGGCACGGCGTTAGGTTAGTAAGGCGGCGAGTTGGGTTGGCGGCTAATCGGCCACCGCGAACTGTCCCATTCCCATAAATATTATCGTCGTCAATATCCCACGGGTAGACCTTGCGTGAACTCAAATTCCAATTATAAATTAGCTTTTGTTTTTCAACTTTATTTAGAAAAAATGATGTGAGTGAAAAAGAGACACTAAACGGGTAAACTGCGGTAAAAACGTAGTTTTGGACTTGGAATTTTTTTGTTGGCGAGAAAAAAATTTGTTCCAAAAAGTGATATTTGGTCTATTCAAAATTGTCAGGTACATCAAGTACAGTACTTGAAATTGTACTTCAAGTACTTACAAGTACTGTACTTGCAGTGCATCTAACATTCGGTAATTTTTTTTTTTACGGTTAAGCGCACTTGCAAGGAGATCCCTATCACGTTCGAGAAGCGGCCAGTGCGCGGAAATGTTGGTGTGTGTTGGTTTTGAAACGGTTCAGGTTGTAACCTGCAGGGAAAACTGTCGCAGGGAGTTTATTCCACAGCGATGCTGTTCTCCAGAGATATGAATTCTGATATAATGAGGTTCTTGGTGCCTCTATTTTGACAGTAAATTGATGGTTACCGTCTGTTTGACGTGTTCGCCTAGTAGGTGCTACTCCCGGGGGGATCATACGTGCCAACTCTTCAGAGCATTTTCCGTGATAATACCTGTAGAAGAGAGATAGATCGCCCACAGTTCTTCGATGTTCGAGACTATCCAAGCTACGGATAAGTGCGGGGTCATTGATCAGCTTGATAGCTCGTTTTTGCACGGTGTTCAAAAGCATAAAGGTATGTTTGGGTGCCGCAATCCATATATGTGAGCAGTACTCCATAGTTGGTCGAATCTGGGCTTTGTAGAGTGTCAGCAGTTGGCTTGGTGTATACAGATGTCTTGTACGAAATAGCACCCCAAGCTTTTGGGACGCCCTTTTAGCCACGTCACTGTGCCAAGACATGTTGGTCTCTGCAGTGACTCCTAAGATGTTCAACTGGCTCTGCAATGTGACAGCACTTCCAGATAGCATGATGTTTGGCTCACCGGTGCTAGTCTTTTTGGAAAACAGGGCTGCTTGGGTTTTCTGCGCGTTGAACTGTACAAGGTTTTTGTTGCCCTAGTCCTCTATTATCTCCAGGTCGTTATTTATCTGCGATATTTGAGTTAGTCTCACATGATGGAATTCACGTGCGGATAGACACTGAGTGGGTGGTATGACTGAGGAGACTACATTGCCATCATCTGCAAAGCAATAAAGTGGATTTACTGTTTTATCTATGAGGTCATTTATGTAAATCAGAAAAAGTGTTGGCGAAAGGATTGCTCCCTGTGGCACACCAGCATTTATTTGGTAAGAGTTGGAGTTTGGATAAGGTAACTTTCAAACCAAGTGCAAAGTTTCGGCGACAATCCCATTGCTTTGAGCTTGTTGAGCAGATTTTCATGCCAGACTTTATCGAATGCTTTTGATATATCTAAGGCAATTGTTCTTGTTTCGCCCCGTAACTCAATCGCTTTTTGCCATAAGTGAGTGACGTATGTAAGTAAATCGCCAGTTGACCTATATTTTCGAAATCCGTACTGCTTGTCGTTGATAATTTTGTACTTTTCCAAGTACTTGGTTAGGTGATTGTTCACAACTCTTTCCATTACTTTTGATATCACCGAAAGTAGAGCAATTGGTCTATAGTTTAACGGATCTGTCTTTTTTCCTTTCTTTGGAATAGGTTGTACTGCGGCAGACTTCCATGATGATGGATATACTCCTTGCCTGTAAGATAAATTGAATAATTTAGCGAAAGTTGGGGTGAGTTCGTTAGCACAATTTTTGAGTACTGTCGCGGGAATGCCATCTGGACCCATTGCTTTGTTTGTATCCAACTTTTTAAGGGATTTTCGTATTTTTCTGTGACAAAAGGGTACCTCTGGCATACTGTGGGAAACTCTTTCAATGAACGGTGGAGTTTTTCCATTTGGCACTGTTAGGTTTGAGTTGTAGGAAAAGATTTTGGCCAGCATATTGGCTATTTCCTCTGATGTTGTGGCTATTGAGTATTTTTATCTGTAAGTGGTGGTATGGATGACTTGGTGAAGTGTGATCCAACAGCTTTTGCAAGAGACCAAAAGGATGTAGAACTACTTGGACAATTCAGCAACCTGTTTTTTATTCTTTGATTGTATGTTTCTTTGATCATTTCGCACTTTGTTATTATAAGTTTATGATCGGATGAAACAAGTAGGGGATCTACTTGAATTGTGTACGAGTCAGGATTTGTAGTTAGGAACAAGTCTAAAAGCGCTGCAAATTCACCCCTTTCTGAGATACTGGTAGGTTCATCGACAAGCTGCGTTAGACCACAACTTATGGCAAAAGCTTCTGCTTCCCTGCCTTTATGATCTGTTTTGTTGTGGTGTTTTAGCCAGGGGGTATATTGTGGACGTTGAAATCGCCTAAAAAAACAATTTCCGCATGTGGATAGTTAGACTGTATACTATCACAGTTTTCGGATAATGTCGCGAAAAAGTTTTGGTACTCGGTGTTACTTGGCGGTCGGTAGAGGCAGCAGATGAACTTGGTCGATGACTTTGAGGCGAATTTTAGCCATATGATATCGAGGTTTGCTGGTTCTAGCTTCTCCTCCCGATGACATGAAAGGTCATTTTTAATGTACACACAGATCCCAAAATTATGTCGAAATCGGTGGTATAGGTCATAGCCGGGATAAAGATAGCTCACAATAGGTGTTGCAGAACTGATTTTAGTTTCAGTGAGAACAAGGATGTCAGGTCTTTGTTCTTCAAGATGTTGGTGAACTGAATTCATGTTGGTACTTAATCCTCTTATATTGCTAAAATCAATTCTGAGTTGAGTTTTCGGTCTTCTTTTAATATCTTTGCATAAAGGACCCCCAGGATCACCCGACGCCCGGACATCCGAGTGGTCGGGTATTTTACCTCCGGAATATTTTGATCCTGGAGGCGCCATCATGCTATCTGTTACTCATTGTTGGAACCGGACTGCCAGCGTAGTAGCGGAACGTGGTGATACCACTTAGCGCTACCCAGTTCTGGCATGGTGGTATCTCACCGGTCGACGCCCAATGAGTAAAAGGGTCTACCACCTACCACCTAATTGTACTTGTTACTTGAAGTACTTTTGACAATGTACTTTATTTTGTCAAGTAAAGTACCTCAAGTACATTCAAAGTACTTCAACTACATTTCAAGTACTTCAAGTACATTCGAAGTACTTCAAGTACATTAAAAGTAGTTCAAGTACAATTTAGATATAGGTGATATATAACTTAAATGCGACGAAGACAAGTGGTAACCTCAGGGTTGCCACCTGTCTGGTTTTTAATCAACTTGGAAGGGAAGTCCGGTATTTTCGCAACCTTGATATAGGTCGGTCTTAATTAATTGCCCAAAAAATCGTAATATTAGGTGCACACTTATCCAAAGAAAAATGCCTATAGGCCTGATTATTTGCACACACCTTCATTATTTTGTGGAACGTGAAATTCAAATTCAGTGTGAGAAACTACTACAGCACAGTTATGCCATCCATTGAGGGATGTCGGTAGTACGGTAGTGCAGGTATATTGCAATTGCGGCTAGATTTTTAAGGATTCACCTCACCTTGCAGCAGACGTAATTTCTACGTTTCGTGGAGGTAGGTTTAAGGAACCCGACAATTTATTTAGTCTTTGACTACATACACCTCAAATAATTCCTTGAATATTTACGTTTGTTATGTTTATTTATTTAGTTTCTACGGCATTTGTATGTAAAATGATCAGTTTAAAAAAATACAATTTAGGTATAAAAGTAAAAGGTACATATTTACATAGAATAATATTCCAAAAAATAAATCCTTTCAGGTTGAAAATTTTGTAAACATTTTTGAAATTTTTTTAAGTTTTTTGACATCTTAGATATTTTTTGGCATTTATGACGTTTTTAGTAATTTTTTACTGTAATTTTTTTACATTTTTTATATTTTTGCCATTTTTCTCATTTTTTGACATACTTGAAGTACTTATGTACAAAGTACATTTGAAAAGAAAATGTACTTAGTACTTCAAGTACTTTTACAAATCTTTTAATGTACTTGGTACTGGTACTTCAAGTACTTTCATAATGTACTTGTGAAAGCTCTGGGTCCATTCAGTTTATTTTAAGACCATGCACGTTTTTAAAAGTTGACTATAACTTCTTCCGTCCTTGGCTGTCAAAAGCATGTCGGGCAATGTCTGCCATTGACACCCAAGCACCAACCAAAAATCTAAGAAATTCCGTCATATAATTACTAAATTCAAATGACTGTAAAAGCCACGGCTTCCAAAAATTTAATTGATGATACATCGTTTGTAAATTAACCAATTCTACATTTCTACTGTTCAACAAGCAACTTAATTATTTAACTGATGTAATCATCACTTAGAAATTGCATAAACAAATTTTTAAATCATTTTTAGTAAAAAATTGAGATTGCTATTCGAATGAAGTTCTTTTTTAATAAAATTATAAGCAAGACCAAGATGAAAGTACACAATAGCTATATTTTGCGATCTTTTAGAAATACCCAAATATATTCACTGTTAAACAATGATTCAATGTTTGGCTAATTTAAATTTTGAATCGTCCGGCCAGAATAAAACGAGGCGCAAAAGAGATGGCTGAACTCAATCTATCTCTCTCTGTTTACAGCACTTTTGTCTTACTGGGTGGTCCTCATTTTTACCATGAACAAAATTTTAATATAACAAGAAAACACGTTACTCGTCTGCTCCGTTTAACAAAATCGAGTCCAGCCAGTTCACAATTCACACGCTTCTATTGGGCTTCTATTGTCATTGCTGGGCTCAAACAGGATAGGCACGTTTCATACACATTCTAAAATTAAAAAAGAAACAGTGACGTATCATTTACACTTTTTTAATTTCTTAATAAAACTGTGTGGAGTTCCACTTTTAAAGATATAACGACTGGTTTTGGATTTTTGCAATTTTTTAGAAAGTCAATAGGTATGGAGTTTTCCAGTATTTATTTTTAAGAAAAATAAGGCTTAGGAGTAAAATATAAAATGAATACCTAATAATGATGAATTAAAAAATTAGAGCGCGCCTCTGGATAGAGAAAGATAGCCCTAATTGAAGCCATCTCTTTTGCGCCTCATTTTATTCTGGCCGGACAAGTTACAACAACCAATTATAATACCTAAACAACGACCTTGACCTAAAAAAGCAATTTATAAACTTAAATTTAATATAAAATTAAGTAAGTAATTCATTGTCTTTTTTTTATGACAAAAGCAAAAGCATAGAGATTCGAGAGGTAAATAAACAAAAATCGCGATAATTGTGTGTCTGGTATATCAGTTGCGTATACAAAAGATCACCTTGGGTTGGGGGGGAGGGGGGTGCTTATACATTTTTTTCCTTTTTTTAGCACTTTATAGTTTCTCAACTTACAATATTTTTTTTTAGCTTTCCACAAAAGCATTTTGTTTCTGTTTTTTGTAGGGTTAGAAGCTTTTTCTATCTAAAATAAATGGATCCATGACGGATCCGATATCCACGCAATATCAGCACCGAAAACAGTTTTTTTGTAAATATTTCAGAAACGAAAGCTTCTCGAAGCTCTACTTTATTCCAAAAACCATATATTGATGTGATGCTCTGTTAAAAAGTTAGGATATTTTCAATTTTTAAACTGTCATTAGCATTCATGTATTTTGACCAAGATCTAATCAGCTCGTTACAGTCTCGAACAATATTTAGCGATTTAGAAGTTATCGGAGGCCGGACAGACATACACACACGGAAAATACACCCAAATAACACATTTTTGACGTTAATCTTAAAAAATGTTTTCGTCGGAAACACCATAGCCATGACCATTGTTGCGCGGACTTGGAACGGAAAAATTAAAAAATATTAAATTTCTCAGGAAAATATTTTAGGGGGATTACAAAATTTCAATAAAAATTTGCGTATTGTGTTGTTTTTGTATTTTTTCGTTTGTAGAAAAATCCCTTTTAACACACTTTCTCGGGGGTAGGGGAATAATCCCCTTGATCTCCCCAAGGTGCGGCCTTATATTCTTGCAAAACACATCCTATTTCAATTTTATCGTTTAAAAATGCATACATTTAGGACAGAAATTTTATCTATTAATGTTTGTTTTAATTTTAAATTAAAAATGTTTTGTACTTTTAAAACTAATTAGACTACAATACAATACAAACATTTTATTGCCAACAGATTATCACAGAAATTGCAAAAGCAGTATCGTGCTCAGAAAAAGTTTCCGGGGGGTCAAAAAATTTCAATAAAAATTTGCATATTATGCATTTTTTTCGTGTTTGTATTGCTGAGAAATCTGTAAAAACACTTTTTTTTGTATATTTCGGGGGGCGGGGGTGATTGATCCCTCCCCCTTTGTAGGGACTTGTGCAAAAGCAACGTCAATTTTTTTTACTGTGTAGGAATATTCAAAGAAAACCTTTATTAATCTCTTTACAAATGATCATTTACACCAAAAAATAAATATAGGTACCATAAAAAAAATTATTGTGTGTGCTTAAGACATATACGTAATATTCCAATACTCCCTGTTACCTATTTACACAATGCTTGGCGTTTGGTGCAAACATTCAGAAATAAAGGTACGAAAAATGCACAGATATCAAATTTACATAGATAGAGTTTTTCTCAACTGTCGCCGATGATTTGACGTAACGAATACAAGAATAAAATAATATTCATGCGTAAAAGTATAACCAATCAGGACATTTTATCTTAAGGACTGCAAAGAGGATAGACTTATACCCATTAATATTGCTATTTCAAATATGTTTGCATTCTGCATCGTAAGGTACCGTAGGTAGTACAATAATACGTACTATATGGAAATAATATGCATTTATGTCTTTGAGAGCAACCAATCAGGTCTTTTTTTGCTTAAAGACCCCAAGGTCTTCATGTTTGCATCATGAATTGGCAGTTACCGTGGGTATTGGAATATTATGTATATGGCTTAAGACCACACGGCAGAAGGGTAAACTTCAACAAGGCGAAATTAATAATACTGGCCCATAACATATTCTGCAAAGCGGACCGAACCAAACTCTTCTGTGTACTGGCCTTCATCTGCATCATCTTATCGCTCGCTGAATGTTTCTCACAGATAGTCGACTCAAGCCGATTTCACCCGAATGAGCGTTACATAGCCGAGCCTTACGGCTCAGTTCAATTCACTACCCACAAAAACTGCTAAACGCGCCTAGAGAAGTTTACACTTCAAAAAGCAAATAATACATTATAAATAAATTTCAAGAATTTAATTAGTCAGTGACCTTAACGAGGATCTCCTTGGACGCCTCAATCGACCGACCGAACCAAGCGAACCCAAAAGGGACCCAAAGAACCCAAAGCAAAGAACCTCGTAGTCGCAGGCTGATATCGCTCGTTTTGCTTGAACATGAACAACAACAGTTAGACACTGTGTGCTCGATGATGGCAGTGACCTCGTAATACTCTACGAACAAGCCCGACTGTATGGGATCGACGCACAGTAGAACAGTCTTCGTTTGCTCTCCTTGGACTGTTACGCCTGGTGTCCACTTTTCCACAACTATATTTGCCTAAACAACTTTTCCAGGTCACATGGAACTCCTCCAAACAGCAGCGGTAAAATTGCTAAAACTTTACTTTACTATTGTAGTAAATAAAAATACAGGGTGTTCAGCACATGAACCGTCAAAATTTTTTGGGATACTCTTGGGGTCATTTCTGCCGTCCTATAGCTAGAATGCCGTTAACTACCTAAAAAAATTTGATGCTTTTGATCAAAAAACCCGTAAAATAATAAACAAACGATGCTCCTTGATAACTGGAAGTTATTAGTTTCTTGAAAACCACAAAAGCTAGAGAAGATTTGCTGATAAAAATTTATGTAGAATAATGTTGTGATTAAGACGGCACCAAAATATAAAAATTATCCAAATGTTGGTTAACGACATTATAGCTTATGCACGGCAGATTTGCTACCTTTTCAACCTTGGAACTTGGGTCCTAAGAGTCACGGCTAAAGAGATATGAATTTTTAATTTTGTTTTCTTAAATTATCCAAAATCCCACCTTTAAACCCTCGTAAGCTTTTTCTTAATGTCTGGAAAAGCACCATTTTTTAAAAATAATTCTGTAATCTTATGCTTCTTCAACTAATTAATAGATTTGTTAAAATTTATGTACCAAAGGGACATACGAGGTTTTTTATTGAAGAACATTAGTGATTTTGTGAAAGAAAATCAATTTCAAAAAATTAAAAATCAAAAAAAGTATCGACAAATGAGAACTTCATTTTCTTTTAAAAACTTCTTTAGTTGATTACCTTTCTAACGGTATGCTACACATTGATAAAAAAAATTGTTTTTCTTATCAAGTCCGAACGATTATTGCCCGTCTCACAGAATATCCGTATTTTAAAGCAGAATTGTTTTTATTAATCAATGTGTAGCATACCGTTAGAAAGGTAATCAACTAAAGAAGTTTTTTTAGAAGAAAATGAAGTTCTCAAGTGTCGATACTTTTTTTAGTTTTTAATTTTGAAATTGATTTTCTTTCACAAAATCACTAATGTTCTTTAATAAAAAACCTCGTATGTCCCTTTGGTACATAAATTTTAACAAATCTATTAATTAGTTGAAGTCGCATAAGATTACAGAATTATAAAAAAAAAGTGGTGCTTTTCCAGACATTAATAAAAAGCTTACGAGGGTTTAAAGGTGGGATTTTGGGTAATTCTCTTTAGCCGTGACTCTAAGGACCCAAGTTCCAAGGTTGAAAAGGTAGCAAATGACCCCAACAATATACGAAAAAATTTTGACGGTTCATGTGCCGAACACCCTCTATACTGGCACCAAGTAAATATGTGCTTGGTTTAAGAACATTTATAAAATTAAATCAACCACCCAAATAATTACTAGTAAATACAAAAATGGTAACCTCAGTTCAATTTATAGACTTCAGCTATTCATAGACGAATTTAAGCCAAATTATCATAATTGATTAATATAAATTATTTGATTTAAGAAACTCGATTTTTGCCTTCAATCAATTATGGTTCTGATTCAAAGATGTGATAGGTAAATATCAGATGTGTTAAATTCGTTAAATCAAGTCACTCGTGCTAAATTCAGTTTTACAGGTACTTATTAAACATAGGTCAACTACACGGCACGATATTTGTCCATCTATGAAGGATTTTTTTACTGTAGTGTCCAAGTTGTCCCAAATTCGATGTTTTTGGGGAGTGCTTGTCTTTAGGGAAAAAACCTGACCCCCACGATCCTCGATTTTCAAGAGATGATTAAAGGTGAAAACCGCATCATGATAGAGCCAGCCGTTTTTAAGTTAATATAATAATAATATAAACAAATACAAAAAATATAAAGATATAAAGGGGTAATTTCATAAAGAAATATCAATTTTAAGTAATATATCTCAAAAGTTAAAAGCGAATGATGAAATTTAGTTCGACAGTTGGATTTTTTATAAAAAAAATCTATAAAATAGCAATTTACATTGAAATGAGATTTTTATTAAGTCTTCCTGATACTTATTCCTAAAAAAATTGGCGGTCAATAGTTTCGTTTTCGTGCTATACTTATTTAAATGCGAGCCACTGCAATATGGAAAATTATGATTTTTGTAGTTTTTTTTTCTATAAGTTTTAATTAAATAGAAATAAAAAGCCGATATTGGTTTTGTTTTGCTGAGACCTTTTAAGGGCGCCCGGGCCTCCCCAAGGCTAATTTTTTTTGATATTCTTTAAATATTTAATGAATTCGAAAATAGAATTGCACAAAATATGCGCCTCTATAAATTATGCCATCGAGTGAGCCCAAAAAAGACATTTACACCAAAATAAAGTAATAATTGTAAAAAAAATTGCATAAAAAAGCCAGTTTTTGGGGTACCTCTCCCTACCTTTCTTTACAGGAGTCATAGTATTACTGGTTACTGGACAGAGTTTCGAACCGACTTCTTTTGAAAAAAAAAAACAAAATTGTGATCCTCCATCCTACACAAATACTGCAGTCAAGCAAACTGACTTTGTCTTCTTCAAAAACCATTTTTTTTAAGTTTCAGTTTTTGCTTTATATCTTGAAATCAGTAAACCTTATCAAGCTATCAAATGCAAAAGAAAATATTAGAATCGTTTTATAATTTTTGATTGTTTGAGAAAAAACCTCGAAAAAAACCATTAAAATCTAGCAAAAAGTGGTGCTAATTTAAAAAAGTACATTTTACAAAGCCATTATGGTACTAAAACACTCGAACAGATGCTTTAATTTATTACCTTACAAATCGCGTCAAAAATGTTTAAGTCGCTAGTAAATGAATTTATAGCAAAAGTGCTTTTCAATTTATTTTCGCCATGTCTATAACCAAACGACATGCTAGCACTATTCATGTTTAGTGCGATTATTAATACCTAGCACATACCTAGATCGCTCATTTTAAGCTTTAAAATTTTTAAACAAAAAACCGATAAAATCAGATTGCCTAAACATTCTTTGAACACAAAACTTTTTTCCCCATGAATAATCACACACACAAAATTCCTTTGGTTAGAGTTTGAGATATAACGTCTCAAAATATGGTGACTTAGTGACTTTAAACTACATCCTTAAATCGAAGAATGTGTGGCCATCGCATGGCGGCCGCTTCAAAATTATCTTAATCCAAGAGTAGAAAACGGCCTTCGGCCTCCATAATCGGCTGTCTGGACCGGCTGCTCCTCTGCTCCATCCATTACGACGACCCTGTTAGTACCTCCCGAAGTTTAATAGCCCCTTTATTCGGTTTTTCCGACAGACTTTTTCCTCGGAGCGTCTTCCTTTCTTGTGTTGTTCCTTGTATTTTTGAAACTTCTCTGACTAGGCGTACGGTTGCCAGATTTACTACGTACAAATAACCTTCTTTCTAAACTAACTTTACTAACTAATTTTAGTTTCTGTGTGTTTTGTAACCGTAACGACCATAACCATACAATATCAGTGTTTTTAACTCCTAGATGCACTGTCAGCACATTTCATGGATTAGTCACTTAATCGCGCTTAAGACCTTGTTGCTTACATACAAAACAATAGAGAGAATGGATTAGCTTAGCCTTGTTACGCAGGCCGTTTGTTTCTTTTAAGCATTGTGGTTTTTTAAAACTAATGGAGGTAAATACCGTAAAAAGATGTGCTCCATTAAACTCAATTAAAAAAAAATGCTAATTGATTTTTTGCAAAAGCATCCGAAATTGAGGGCAGGGACATTTTCCTCGGATTTTACTTATAAAACTGGCCAACAACTATGGGGAACGATAACCGGAATATTAAAAGCCATACAGAAATCCTCTATTAAACAACGGTACAAACAAACATTGGCATATAAACGGAATATGTCAAATCAACGTTTTGCTTTCTGCGTAAGCTTCTCTCATCTTCCTTGCGATTACAGCGCCATTCTCCTGTCTCATAGCACATGAACGTTCACCGGCGAATTTTGAACTGACGGGAACGCTCCTCGGGCATTCATTACAGATAGACGATCACTCTCTCAAACAAATAAGAGCATTCGCATAAAATTTCACACGAACACTGGTTCTGCAAAGGGTTGGTGCTGGGCAACGATTATAAACACACAGGATTGCCTATTTGCTCGAATCTTTTAGCGGTAGGCGGCGCCTTGCTTACGTCACTAGTGGACCTCTGCTCAGCGCGCTTCATTTAATACACATTGCAATTGTGAGTTTTTCCCGCTTTTTTCTTGCTTATTTGCAAACAAATTTTTTATTCGTGTTAGTAAATATAATTAATAATTTCATTTATTCAAAACAAATGATTTGATAAATCAAGAGTTTGCTCTGAGAGCTGAATTTTCCTACTAGACGATATGTTGGAGTTTCTTTTTTAAATAGTTGAAAGTTTTAGAATAGAAGTAGGATTTTTTCTAAAAGTTTAATCAATTTAAATCATTAGATGTATAATGTATTGTTTTTGTTGCGGATATAATAAAATACACTTATATTATGTAGTAACAAAAAGGTATTTATTTGATATTTCAGATCTAAAATTGCAATATTTATTATATTATTATATCAAAAACCAGTCAGTTTTTGGAGAAAACAGCCAAATAAGATGTGTTTTTCAACTTCTTATGCTTTAAATCAATAGATTTTCATAAGTTTTTTTTCAAATGATTTACACTGTTTGTGTTATGAGTTGTTTTTATCCCACCCAGCGCCCGTTTTCACTCCTTCTTCTGTAACATGTTTCAGAAAAATTTTATAAAGAGACTAAAAAAACTTAAGAAAAAAACTGAAACTAAACTTGGAGAAACTGTCTACAAAATAAATTTTTCAAAAATCAGTTTAATAAAAGAAGTACTTTTGCGGCATAATTACCAATTTTCTTCAATGTGATTACTTTAATGAGCAAGGAGTTTCCAAAAATGCAAAAAAAATTAAAAGTTTGGTTATATTTCGACACTGAAAGAGGGAACACAAAGCTTTTATTTCAACAATAAATTAATGTGCTTTCTTTATATCAATTCACTTGATTCACATTTCGAAAGGTTTATTTACCTCCTAAATAGTCAACCACACCGTCAAATTAATGAAAAAACGCAAAAAAACGGATATAAAAACGTCAAAAACTCCTTAAAATCACACGAACTCTTAATACAAACAAAGCAACTGGTCCGCTGGTGACGTAAGCAAACACTGTTCGTCTCGCTGAGCGACGCTAACATTAGTTAAATGGAAATAAGCAATCCTGTGTGTTTATAATCGTTGGGTGCTGGGCACTCAGATATGATGTGATTGATTCGTCATACATGATATACACATATTTCGAAATTGGTTAATCTTTGTGTGCAGTGACCGGTTATTAGTCCCGTCACCTGTCTCATTTGTTTCCTATTTAGTTTAGGGAGGTCACAGGTGAGGGACACCTCACCATTCTCTTGCTGTGGTTTTGCCTCGGTGTTGAATGCCAGTAGTTTCGATGTTGTTCGTCCACTTCTCTTGATACAGCCACGTATAGACGATTTTGCAATTTCAAATTTAAATTAGTTCCAAATAACATTTGAGTTTATTTATTGGCTTTGATTGCTGCTTGACTGTCTAAGAATATTATAATATCTAAAGTGTTATTAAATTCAAGTTAATTACTGCCATTCATTCTCTTCAGCATCATCATCCACATGATTGGCACTATTGTCTTGTTTGTTTTATTATTAATCGGAGTTTTTTATATTTTCTATCGCATTTTCAGTTTTGTTCCAATCTGGAAACCATGGCTGGAAAATTTTCCACTGTGCATCAAAACTGGCGCGGCGCGAAGCCGGTGCTCCAAGTCGAAATAATGGAATGCTTTTTTCAGCAGTTAGACTGTCGGTTTCACCAGAGAAAGGTGGTTTGCCGATTCGATCGACTAGCGCTTTTTTAGTTTCATCAACTTTGTTATGCGTAGCTAGGGGATTAATTTAACCACCATCGTATAAATCGGGCGTATCGCTGCAATCTTTGTCGTTTTAATTACCCAAGTTTGGGAATCCCTTGTCGAAGAAGCTAGAAAAGTGCAAAACGGGAGTGATATATCCGTCAATTCGGAGCTTATTACTTCGACTGGCTTTTTGCGCGCAGTGCACGGTGAATTACGTTTAAAGAGGTCAATTTCGACCGAGAATTCTTTCGTAAAATAAAAACAGTTTACGTGGTGTTGATTTTAACTTTGTCAAGTGAAAATTGTCTTTGAATTTCGAGAGTGAATTTAAAGTTATATTAAGGATTATCTTGGATTACAACAATATTGGACTTTTTATATAGGATTTTCATGTATTTTTGATATTTTTGAAAGGTAAGTTTCTTTACACATTTGCTTCTATGCTCACTTCATAGATTTCAAGTATGGTGAAAAAGCTATTTTTTTTTTGGAAGCCTTTGTTCTGCAGTTGTTAACCTTAGTACCCGGTTATTGATATGTTTCACAAATTCTAGTTCGACTGTCACTTTTTTTGATTCATGAACTTTATTAAGCCTGCACAGTTGGTGGATTATATAAAATAATCCTTGTGGTTTTACGCTGGGATGCACCGTAACAAGGCTTGGCTAATCCATTCACCCTCTTTGTTGTTTTGTATGTGAGCAACAAGGACTTAATCGCGATTAGACCCATAAACGCGCTTAAGTGCTTACGGTGCATATGAGGGTTAGTTACGAAATTTTGCAAAACTGGCGTAAAACAAGCGCGGATTTGAGGGGGGGTAACGTGATAATTACCCCCCCTAGAAAAATAAAATGAATGCATTAATAGTGTTTTGTTTCCGTTAATCATTACCCCCCCCCCCCCTTAGATTTCTACCCAAATCCGCGCTTGAAAGAAAGAGAATTGCAAAACGGGAAACGGGAGTGATATGTGCGCTGCTCTCTTTAAAATCTGGCGCAGCTGCGGTTATTTAAGTTGTTGGCTTTAGTTTACAGATACTGAGATATTTTGCAAACTCTAGATTGATTAGCGCTCTTTTCGTTTAATTCACTTTGTTATGCGTAGCTAGTAAATTGGAAGTATCGCTGCAATCTTTGTCGTTTTAATTACCCAAGTTTGGGAATCCCGTGTCAAAAAGCTAGAAGAGTGCATAACGGGAGTTACATATGGGTCAATTCGGAGCTTATTATTTCGCTTTTTTCGCCCAGTGCCAGTGCGCGGCGAATTTAATTTACAGAGGTCAATTTCGACCGAGAATTCTTTCGTAAAATGAAAACAGTTGATTTTAACTTTGTCAAGTGAAAACTGTCTTTGAAGTTCGAGAGTGAATTTAAAGTTCTATTCAGGATTATCTTATGGATTACATTACATTATTGGAATTTTTTATTACCACGTTTTTTGATTTTTTTGAAAGGTTAGTTTCTTTACACATTGGCTTTTATTTCGAGTATGGTGAAATAGCTATTTTTAATTTCTTTTGGATGGCTTTGTTCAACAGTTGTTGATGTGTTCGGAAATTCGGATTTTATTGCTTCGATTGGTTTTTGCGTGCAGTGCGTTTAAAAGAGGTCAAATTTTACCAAGAATTCTTTAGTAAAATAAAAACAGTTTACGTTGACCTGGTGTTTATTTTAACCTTAGAGTAATAAGGATGTTATTACTCTGATATTTTAACCGAGATTTAACTTGGTCAAAGCACAGTGTATAAGTTATCTACACTGTGGTCAAAGTGAAAATTGTATTTAAAAGCTTCTTTTAATGATATTTTTATTTTTCTGAAAGGTAACTTTTTTTAACATTGTTTACTTCGTAACATTGTTATCGACTGTGGTAAAATGCCTATTTTTAATTTGTCTGTGGGAGGCTTTATTCAGCGGTTGTTGACATTAGCTAATAGATCATTGAATGAAGCTTACGCTTATTGAGACACAGCTCTATAGGAAATTTTTTCGTTTCATCAACTTTTCTGTTAGGCATAGCTATTGGATTAAATTAACTACCTCGATTCAATCCGGCGTTATCGCTTTTATCTTTGTCTATTTAATTACTTACCTATTTTTGCGAATTCAGTGCATAGAAAAGTGCAAAACGTAGCTTAAAAATATTATTGTGAAGTAAGAAATAAATGATTGTTCCTAAAATAAAAACAGTTTAGTAGGATGAGTAGTGTTTGTTTTAGCCTCGGTTTCAACTGAAGCTTTAAAACTATTTTGATTTCATGAGTGTGTTTAATAGCGATTTCAGCTTCACTGTTCTGTGTATGGATTCTTGAAACGGGTAAGAGTGAGAGCATCTCTCCATGTCAGGACCAATAGAGATCCTGAAATCAAGTGAGATCGCATGCGCAGTTTGACTTTTATCCGATTTTGAGGGAGTACTTCTTAACCATCCATTTAAAAATTCATACACTGTCACTCGCGGGTAGAGCGGTAACGTCACGAATCTTTCTCCGAGCACCCCGGTATTGATCGGTCGAGAGAGGATTGCTCGCCTTGGGATCAAGGGTGAACACGATTTTTCAAACACCTGATCGAATCGTGGGTTTTATAACCTTAACAAATAAAATACTCTGCCAATATATGGGCCCCTAAGCTCACACTAGGTACTATAGTTATAGTGTACGTGTGAGCTAATATAACTAAAAACTGAAATATATTTTATTCAACTCCAGACTAAATTACCTTTTGTTTGATACCACACAAGCCATGTTTTGACTTAAACTCAAATTTTTGAAATCTACCCCCACCCTTACAAAAAAACAAAAACTAAAATGTATTTTGTTAAAGTCCGGACTCAATTACCTTTCGTTTGATATCACACACGCCATATTTTCACTTAAACTCTAATTTTTAAAATATACCCCCACCCTTTTTTTTTAAATAAATTAAAATGTATTTTGTTTAACTGCAGACTCAATTACCTTTCGTTTAATATCACACACGCCATATTTTCACATAAACTCTAATTTTTGAAATCTACCCCCCACCCTTTTATTTGGTTTGTGTTCGGTGGATTTTGTTCATTTTTAAATGGGACCATCTCGACCCAAGACCCACTCTAGGTACCAAATTTCATTAAAATCGGCCAAGCGTTTTTTGAGTTATGCGCGTTGGTCGTTACAGACAGACATACAGACATACAGACAGACATACAGACAGACAGACAGACGGCGCAACAAAAAAGTTTCAAAATCATCTGAAACGCAAAGACATATAAAAAATTTTGAAATCGGAGCAACTTTTTTTTCTCGAAAAAATTAGGATCACCATAGCTCACACTGCTATAGTATAGTATATGTGTGAGCTAAAATATAGGGCTGTCTAACAAAACATATGATCAAATCCAAGATGTCTTCCATAGGACAAACAAACCGATTTCCCATAAACCGTAATGTTAACAAAAACGTAAATTTCACAAAAATGACAAGAGCTTCAGTCTCAAAAATTAATCAGTTTTAAGAACGGATCCTTTGTGCAGATGGGGAAAATGCGTTTTTCTTAAAAATATTAAACTAAAGCGAGAAAATCCGAAATAAATGGTACCATGTTTTCTACAAAAAAGTATGTTATGTTTTTGTTTATTTAGTTTTTTTTTTTTAATTTTCTAGTTTTTTTACTTATTTTGAATTATTACATGGGCGCACCAAGGGGGCGGGGGGCTAGGGGCCCGGACCCCCCAAACCGAATATTTTTTTAGATATTTTCCATATATTTCATGAATAAACAGAAAAAATAGCATAAAGTACAACATCATGGGACCTCTGGGGGCCCCCCAAAGATATCGGGCCCCATAGGTTTTGGGTCCCCCCAAGACATATTTCTGGGTGCACCACTGATTATTATGTCAAGTTTTTTTGCTGTTATGAATTGTGGCAGCGGAGGAAGTAATGATAATGTTAGTTTTCATTGAATTTGAAGTTTTTTGACCAATGAATCAATGAACTATCAGCCCAAGGTAGGGGGAAGTGGATAAGTAGTTCTATTCAAAGAGCTCACTTCAAGGCTCACTTAACAGAGACGAAATTTAAATAGACTAAACTTTTCTCATCAGATTCAGGTTTTCTATTAGGATCTTTTGTTGTACTTGACTAAACCTTTTGCTAAGTAATAGGCCTTCTATAGCGTTAAACTGTGAAATATATTTCACTATGATTTTTCGGTTTAGACAACGTTTAATCGTGAACCAGTAGTGACATGAAAAAGAGGCACAACTTATAGGTAGGTTAGTCCAACAGATCAATATACACATATGAGTTCCAACCGAGGTTGGTCAAGCAAACTTCTAATAAGTACTTTACAAAATATGTTTATTTAAAAAATATAAGTAAACATAGGTAATATAAAAAAAACTTGCAAAATTAAAATACAGTTTTTCCTTGTCATTGGCCTCACACACTGTACATCACCATATGATTTTCCATGAACTATAATACATAGGGCCTAAGTACAGTCAAACCTATGGTTCATCAGCTCACAACAGTACTGTTCAAATTTTACAAAAGTACAATATTCGCTGTTGTATTACTACTATTACTTTTATTACTGTTTTTTTGTAACAATATTTGCTCAATTATGTATCTAAAAGTTTATGCAAATAAATATATACTCTACTCTACAATTGGGCGTAACAGCATATGACCCATTAGGACCCAAGTATTTTGAGAGAAATTGAAAAAAAAATCTGAGAGAACTTATTTGTTTTTCTTGTGGTCATCAAAGTCAACAAAGATGACTTTTTTTCCATCCATTTTTTGATGCCATAAAAAATTTTTTTTGGTAATAAGCTCAGAACAGTTCCGTAGAAATTTCACAACAGGACTCATAGTAGGTCCAGTCAGATGCTATACAAATTTTACGGTGTACAAGTTTTAGGTGTCAAAAAGCATGGAAATAAAGGAAAATTTGCACCAAGTTTAAGATAAAAAGATGTTTGAGTTAGGGAGATTGTCAAATTCACCAGTTTATTCTAAACTGTTTTGAGGTCTGTAAAATAAATAGTTATTAAAGAAAAAGAAACTTTGATGATACAGAACTCCACTGGACACTATACAGGATGCTACACTACCAAGAGTTTATTTAATAGTTCTGTAGGATGGTGTACAAATTTGGTTCAGCTCGTTACCCACACTTTAACCTCTTATTGTTTTCCTTTTCTTTCTTCTCTAGACCCTTTTTTCAACCATAATTTTTTTAATTTTTCAACTGTTTTGAAACAATAATCCATTCAGGAGAGACCCAGTCAGGATCATTGCAGTATTCTAGTTTTGAAAGTTGCTTGCCTAGAATAGTAAAAAAATCATAGTGAAGTATTTCTTACAGTTTAACACAATTCTATGTTACACTTCTGCAAGCACAAAAAAGATCCTGAAACCTGACAAAAGCTTTCAAATAGTTCAATTTATCCTCTGTTAAGTCAGGTAATAGAGCACTTATCCACTTTCTTTTCCCTTCCTTGAGCTGATCCCTAGTTCATTTAAATCAAGATGATTTTTTAAGGTCAAAATACTTGGCATTCCATCAAAACTAACATTATCAAGATCTCCCCAGCTGCCACAATTCATAACAGCACAGAAACTAATAATAATTATTCAAACTGAGTAAAAAACTAGAAAAAGTTAAAAAAAAACAAAAGTAAATAAAAACATAACCTGACTTTTTGAACAAAAAAGGGTCCCTTTTATTTGAGATTTACTGGCTTTAATTGATTTTTTTTAAGAAAAACGCATTTTTCCCATGTGTACAAAGGATCAATACTTAAAACAGCATCTTTGTTGTAAATTAAATCGTTTCACTTTTTTTAAAAATTACGTTTTTGTTAACATTGCGGCTTATGGGAAAACACTTTGTTTGTCCTATGGCAACCATCTTGAATCGAAAAACAGCTGATCGTGACAGTTCGTTAGACAAGCTAATTGTTGTGTTATAATTTTTTTATTTTAATTTTTTTGGTGCAATGCAAGTATAATTATGGATGTAAATTTTTTAGATGCAAAACACGGAAAACCACTAATAACAACACAAATACACCGAATTTAGAAACAAATTAATCAGATCTAAAAAATGGGGTTATGTTTTTTTTTATCTAAAACGTTGCTCCGTTAAAAGAAATGGAGCAATTCAGAGTACGCAAATCTCCTGTAGAGCACTGCTCGTTTTTAAGTCGAACGTGTTCATCCGTTTCAGAGCAACTTTCGAGCACTCGAGGGCAGTTTTCGAGCAAAAGCCCAAATCCACATATAGCACAATCACGTGTTTAACACGTAAAAAACGCGTGAGAAAAAAAACGTCGATTTTAAACGCTGCTAAAAAAACCTTTATTTCATATTATATGAAAACAAGCTTAATAAGTCATTCATTAACGTTGCTTAAAAACGGCGTTGTAATAACGCCATTATCAAATCAAAACAGCAATGTTTTTACGTTATTTATCAATGTCAAAATCACATTAGGTTAGCTCCTTTTCTACACGAATTTTTGAAATGCATGGCTTTTCTACCAAATATTTTTAAGATCTTACTAGAAACAGCGCCACGTATTGGTGACATTTTTCTCTTCGACGAAATCTATCCGGGAGTGCTTTGGCCTCTAAACTTCAAACACCAGTTAATGAACTGATCCCTGATCTTTCACGATCACGACGCATATCAGTTATTAACCTGATAAAGAAACATTAATATTGTGTAAAAGTGTTTACTGTTGAAAAATCTTGTTTAGCTTTTAAAGAAAACATAATGTATGTATGGAGATTTTGTCTTGCCTGAGCGCCATCTTTTAAAATTGTCTTCCAGTGTTGTAGGCTTAAACTAGTGAAATTTTAGAACTTTCTTTCGCGTCACTTTTAAGTTAAAAAAAAAGTTTTTAAAAAAACGTGACAAAACAGACGCATAAAGTTATTATTTTTAACAAGTATTTATCTTTTTTAGAACAGGATTTCACGCATTTTTTTGATTATAAAACATATAGAGAAAAACGTGACAAAATAATACGCAAAAAGTTAGTAGGTTTTAGAAGTCTTAATCTAGTGGCGTTTTAGAATATGAGGACTTTTTAAGTGTGAATTTGTCACATGAAAATGACAAGGGTAAAAAAGACGTTATATACACAGCTAGGGTTGCCAACTCCCACTGGAGCCAAAGGAGGACATTTTTATATGATCTCACAATTAAAAAAAAATTTCTAGTGCACGTTCCTTAAAATAAAACTTTATACGTATAAACATAATATAAAAATACTCTGCCAATATATGGGCCCCTAAGCTCACACTAGGTACTATAGTTATAGTGTACGTGTGAGCTAATATAACTAAAAACTGAAATATATTTTATTCAACTCCAGACTAAATTACCTTTTGTTTGATACCACACAAGCCATGTTTTGTGATGAACCCTTAAAAAAAACAAAAAACTAAAATGTATTTTGTTAAACTCCGGACTCAATTACCTTTCGTTTGATATCACACACGCCATATTTTCACTTAAACTCTAATTTTTAAAATATACCCCCACCCTTTTTTTAAAATAAATTAAAATGTATTTTGTTTAACTGCAGACACAATTACCTTTCGTTTGATATCACACACGCCATATTTTCACATAAACTCTAATTTTTTAAATCTACCCCCACCCTTTTATTTGGTTTGTGTTCGGTGGAGTTTGTTCATTTTTAAATGGGACCATCTCGACCCAAGACCCAGCCTAGGTACCAAATTTCATTAAAATCGGCCAAGCGGTTTTTGAGTTATGCGCGTTGGTCGTTACAGACATACAGACAGACAGACAGACAACGCAACAAAAAAGTTTCAAAATCATCTGAAACGCAAAGATAAAAAAAAAATTTGAAATTGGAGCAACTTTTTTTTCTCGAAAAAATTAGGATCACCATACTATAGTATAGTATATGTGTGAGCTAAAAATTTACTAGGTAGGTACGTATATTGGTATGTATTTTTTAAATTAAAAAAAAAATCTTTTTCAAAACATATTTATTAAAAATAATTAGTCTAGTTTTTTATGTTTGGCTTTTTTGTGATTCGACGTTTTTACACTTTGATGAAATGACGCTTTGTTTAAATTATTTCGACAATTTTACGGATCGAAAAAACTACGTTTCATTTAAATTATTTTCGTCTTTTCTATTTTCGATTGTTTTATTTTCGACCAAATTACGGTTCGATATTTTTTTCGACATTTTAATATGGCGCAGAATGAGCGCCCCAAATTACAAGCTACTACAAAGTTAATTAAAATTAAAAGCAAGAGACGCCAAAGAAGAAGATACTCTGCCAATATATGGGCCCCTAAGGTCACACTAGGTACTATAGTTATAGTGTACGTGTGAGCTAATATAACTAAAAACTGAAATATATTTTATTTAACTCCAGACTAAATTACCTTTTGTTTGATACCACACAAGCCATGTTTTGACTTAAACTCAAATTTTTGAAATCTACCCCCACCCTTAAAAAAAACAAAAAACTAAAATGTATTTTGTTAAACTCCGGACTCAATTACCTTTCGTTTGATATCACACATGCCATATTTTCACTTAAACTCTAATTTTTAAAATATACCCCCACCCTTTTTTTTAAAATAAATTAAAATGTATTTTGTTTAACTGCAGACTTAATTACCTTTCGTTTGATATCACACACGCCATATTTTCACATAAACTCTAATTTTTGAAATCTACCCCCACCCTTTTATTTGGTTTCTGTTCGGTGGATTTTGTTCATTTTTAAATGGGACCATCTCGACCCAAGACCCAGCCTAGGTACCAAATTTCATTAAAATCGGCCACGCGGTTTTTAAGTTATGCGCGTTGGTCGTTACAGACATACAGACAGACAGACATACAGACAGACAGACAGACGGCGCAACAAAAAAGTTTCAAAATCATCTGAAACGCAAAGATATATAAAAAATTTTGAAATCGGAGCAACTTTTATTTTCTCGAAAAAATTAGGATCACCATAGCTCACACTACTATAGTATAGTATATGTGTGAGCTAAAACACGTCCTGGCGAAAGAATCAGAGACTTGTGCGGCATGACGTCGAATTCTTTTTTTGCTTGGTGCAGCAGCAAATAAGACTCGCGTTCCCATGATTTATTTCCAACCTTGGCTGGGAGGTGAAACTTAAAAAAGGAGATACAAATGGTTTATTCTGTCATTTCAGAACAGAAACGTATTGTGTGCTTGGTTTATACAGATAAAAATTAATCAGGAGCTTAAATATCATATTATTTTTTACAATAATGGGTAAAATAACTACTTTTTAAGGCTCAAAATTAATGTTTTTGATCATGATTTTTTTTTCGGGTATGCGCACTCGCAAGGAGATCCCTATCACGCTCGAGAAGCGGCTAGTGCGCGGAAATGTTGGTGTGTGTTGGTTTTGAAACGGTTCAGGTTGTAACCTGCAGGGAAGACTGTCGCAGGGAGTTTATTCCACAGCGATGCTGTTCTCTAGAGATATGAATTCTGATATAATGAGGGTCTTGGTGCCTCTATTTTGACAATAAATCCATGGTTACCGTCTGTTTGACGTGTTCGCCTAGTAGGTGCTACTCCCGGGGGGATCATACGTGCCAACTCTTCAGAGCATTTTCCGTGATAATACCTGTAGAAGAGAGATAGATCGCCCACAGTTCTTCGATGTTCGAGACTATCCAAGCTACGGGTAAGTGCGGGGTCATTGATCAGCTTGATAGCTCGTTTTTGCACGGTGTTCAAAAGCATTAAGGTATGTTTGGGTGCCGCACTCCATATATGTGAGCATTACTCCATAGTTGGTCGAATCTGGGCTTTGTATAGTGTCAGCAGTTGGCTTGGTGTATACAGATGTCTTGTACGAAATAGCACCCCAAGCTTTTGGGACGCCCTTTTAGCTATATCTGCCACGTAACTGTGCCAAAACATGTTGGTCTCTGCAGTGACTCCTAAGATGTTCAACTGGCTCTGCACTTCCAGATAGCATGATGTTTGGCTCACCGGTGCTGGTCTTTTTTGAAAACAGGGCTGCTTGGGTTTTCTGCGCGTTGAACTGTACAAGGTTTTTGTTGCCCCAGTCCTCTATTATCTCCAAGTCGTTATTTATCTGTGATATTTCAGTTAGTCTAAGGTAATGGAATTCACGTGCGGAGAGACATGTGGGTGGTATGACTGAGGAGACTACATTGCCATCATCTGCAAAGCAATGAAGTGGATTTACTGTTTTATCTATGAGGTCATTTATGTAAATCAGAAAAAGTGTTGGCGAAAGGATTGCTCCCTGTGGCACACCAGCATTTATTTGGTAAGAGTTGGAGTTCCGGCCATCCAGTGCAACATAAATGGATCTATCCTTAAGGTAACTTTCAAACCAAGTGCAAAGTCTCGGCGACAATCCCGTTGCTTTGAGCTTGTTGAGCAGATTTTCATGCCAGACTTTATCGAATGCTTTAGATATAGTTAAGGCAATTGTTCTTGTTTCACCTCGCAACTCAATCGCTTTTTGCCATAAGTGAGTGACGTATGTAAGTAAATCGCCAGATTTTCATGCCAGACTTTATCGAATGCTTTAGATATAGTTAAGGCAATTGTTCTTGTTTCACCTCGCAACTCAATCGCTTTTTGCCATAAGTGAGTGACCTATATTTTCGAAAACCGTATTGCTTGTCGTTGATAATTTTGTACTTTTCCAAGTACTTGGTTAGGTGATTGTTCACAACTCTTTCCATTACTTTTGATATCACCGAAAGTAGAGCAATTGGTCTATAGTTTAACGGATCTGTCTTTTTTCCTTTCTTTGGAATGAGTTGTACTGCGGCCGACTTCCATGATGATGGATATACTCCTTGCCTATAAGATAAATTGAATAATTTTGCGAAAGTTGGGGTGAGTTCGCTAGCACAATTTTTGAGTACTATCGCGGGAATGCCATCTGGACCCATTGCTTTATTTGTATCCAACTTTTTAAGGGATTTTCGTATTTCTCTGTGACAAAAGGGTACCTCTGGCATACTGTGGGAAACCCTTTCAATGAACGGTGGAGTTTTTCCATTTGGCACTGTTAGGATTGAGTTGGAGGAAAAGATTTTGGCCAGCATATTGGCGTTTTCCTCTGATGTTGTGGCTAAGTGAGTATTTTTATCTGTAAGTGGTGGTATGGATGACTTGGTGAAGTTTGATCCAACGGCTTTTGCAAGAGACCAAAAGGACCTAGAACTACTTGGACAATTCAGCAACCTGTTTTTAATTCTTTGATTGTATGTTTCTTTGGCGGCGTCAATAGTAATTTTGCAACTATTTCTGGCTTCTATAAATTCTGTGTGGTTTTGAGCGGTTTGTTGTCGTTTCCAAAGGTTATATGCTATGTGTTTTTTCTGTACAGCCGTTTGACCCTGGCTGTTGAACCAAGGTTTTGCATTAGCTCTGCGTTTTATTGTATGTGGGACGTATGCAACGTCCATAAAGTTAGCAGTGCAAGGTCAGCAGTGCAAGGATTTTTCCATGCCACAATTTAAGGCTCATTTCAGGCTAATTAAATGCTCTATTCCCAAATTTAATGCTCTTGTAGTTTTAGAGATATTGCTTGTACTGCCAGCTCCCCATAGGAGTTAGCAGTGCAGCATGTTCAGAGCGATGAACTGATAAATTCTACGATACTATAATGATCTATGAATTAAAGGCTAATTAAATGCTCTATTCCCATATTTATTGCGCAAGTAGTTTTGGAGATATTGCTTGCACTACTAGCTCCCTAAGGGACTTAGCAGTGTAGGATGTCCGGAGCGCCAAATCCATACAATCTATAATACAATGTTGATCTACGAATTAAAGGCTAATTAAATGCTCCATTCCGGAATTACATTCTCGCCCCCCCCCTTTCTTATTTAAAAAAAAATCAAAATCTGTACTGCTAACTTTACGCATGGCAATTTAGGGCCACTAATGGCGAAACATATGAATTGAAGGTGGAACCAACCTCTTCATATTAAAGGCTAATTAAATGCTCCATTCCGGAATTAAATGCTCCCCGTCTTTTTATGATTTTTTAAAAAAACTAAAATCTGCACTGCTAACTTCACGCATTACGGTTTAGGGCCCCTGATGGCGAAACATATGAATTTGAGGTGGAACCAACCTCTTCATATTAAAGGCTAATTAAATGCTCCATTCCGGAATTAAATGCTCCCCGTCTTTTTTTGATTTTTTAAAAAACTAAAACCTGCACTGCTAACTTTACGCATTGCGGTTTAGGGCCCCTGATGGCAAGCCATATGAATTTGAGGCGGAACCAACCTCTTCATATTAAAGGCTAATTAAATGCTTCATTCTGGAATTAAATGCTTGCCCTCCTTTTTTGAATTTTTAAAAAATTAAAATCTGCACTGCTAACTTTACGCATTACGGTTTAGGGCCCCTGATGGCGAAACATATGAATTTGAGGTGGAACCAACCTCTTCATATTAAAGGCTAATTAAATGCGGAATTAAATGCTCCCCGTCTTTTTTTGATTTTTAAAAAAACTAAAATCTGCACTGCTAACTTTACGCATTGCGGTTTAGGGCCCCTGATGGCGAAACATATGAATTTGAGGTGGAACCAACCTCTTCCTATTAAAGGCTAATTAAATGCTCCATTCCGGAATTAAATGCTCCCCGTCTTTTTTTTATTTAAAAATAAAATTAAATCTGCACTGCTAACTTTACGCATTGCGGTTTATGGCCGCTGATGGCGAAACATATGGATTAAAGGTGGAACCAACCTCTTCATATTAAAGGCTAATTAAATGCTCCATTCCGGAACTAAATGCTCCCCCTCCTTTTTTTGATTTTTAAAAAAACTAAGATCTGCACTGCTAACTTTACGCATTGCGGTTTAGGGCTCCTGATGGCGAAACATATGAATTTCAGGTGGAACCAACCTCTTCATATTAAAGGCTAATTAAATGCTCCATTCTGGAATTAAATGCTTTCTCTCCTTTTTTGAATTTTTAAAAAATCAAAAGCTGCACTGCTAACTCTACGCATGGCGATTTAGGGCCCCCTGATGGCGAAACGTATGAATTTGAGGTGGAACCAACCTCTTCATATTAAAGGCTAATTAAATGCTCCATTCTGGAATTAAATGCTTTCCCTCCTTTTTTGAATTTTTAAAAAAACAAAATCTGCACTGCTAACTTTACACATGGCGATTTAGGGCCCCTGATGGCGAAAGATATGAATTGAAGGGGAAACCAACCTCTTTATATTAAAGGCTAATTAAATGCTGCATTCCGGAATTAAATGCTCCCCGTCTTTTTTTGATTTTTTAAAAAAATAAAATCTGCACTGCCAACTTTACGCATTGCGGTTTAGGGCCCCTGATGATGAAACATATGAATTTGAGGTGAAACCAACCTCTTCATATTAAAGGCTAATTAAATGCTCCATTCCGGAATTAAATGCACCCCCTCCTTTTTTGATTTTTTACAAAACTAAAATCTGCACTGCTAACTTTACGCATTACGGTTTAGGGCCCCTGATGGCGAAACATATGAATTTGAGGTGGAACCAATCTCTTCATATTAAATGCTCCATTCCGGAATTAAATGCTCCCCGTCTTTTATTGATTTTTAAAAAAACTAAAATCTGCACTGCTAACTTTACGCATTGCGGTTTAGGGTCCCTGATGATGAAACATATGAATTTGAGGTGAAACCAACCTCTTCATATTAAAGGCTAATTAAATGCTCCATTCATTAAATGCTGGCCGTCTTTTTTTGATTTTTTAAAAAACTAAAATCTGCACTGCTAACTTTACGCGTTGCGGTTTAGGGCCCCTGATGGCGAAACATATGAATTTGAGGTGGAACCAACCTCTTCATATTAAAGGCTAATTAAATGCTCCATTCCGGAATTAAATGCTCCCTCTCCTTTTTTGATTTTTTAAAAAACTAAAATCTGCACTGCTAACTTTACGCATTACGGTTTAGGGCCCCTGATGGCGAAACATACGAATTTGATGTATATTAAAGGCTAATTAAATGCTCCATTCCGGAATTAAATGCTCCCCGTCTTTTTTTGATTTTTTAATACTAAAATCTGCACTGCTAACTTTACGCATTGCGGTTTAGGGCCCCTGATGATGAAACATATGAATTTGAGGTGAAACTAACCTCTTCATATTAAAGGCTAATTAAATGCTCCATTCCGGAATTAAATGCTTTCCCTCCTTTTTTGAATTTTTAAAAAAACAAAATCTGCACTGCTAACTTCACGCATTGCGGTTTAGGGCCCCTGATGGCGAAACATATGAATTTGAGGTGGAACCAACCTCTTCCTATTAAAGGCTAATTAAATGCTCCATTCCGGAATTAAATGCTCCCCGTGTTTTTTTGATTTTTAAAAAAATTATAAAAGATTAGTTGTTTCTGGTTTGATTTCAGGTTTTTCAAATGGAGTGACAAAATCATCCCTTTCGGACTCATAATCGAACCTCTTGGGAACGAATGATAAGTATTGCAGGAGCAGGAAAACGCAATATAACACAACTTGGCTACAATTTTAATATACAATACAATATTTTTTATGTATTTTTGTTTGTTACAGTATTATTAACGCTAACTGCCAAAGTTTAATATATTTTTTAGTATTTTTAATAATTAATTATTTTTTTTTCTTCTATCAAACATGCATGGAGCATTAAATTAGCCTTTAATATGAAGAAGCTGGTTCCACCTTCAATTCATATGTTTCGCCATCAGGGGCCCTAAATCGCCATGCGTAAAGTTAGCGTGCAGATTTTGATTTTTTAAAAATTAAAAAAAGGAGGGAAAGCATTTAATTCCAGAATGGAGCATTTAATTAGCCTTTAATATGAAGAGGTTGGTTTCACCTCAAATTCATATGTTTCGCCATCAGGGGCCCTAAACCGCAAAGCGTTAAGTTAGCAGTGCAGATTTTAGTTTTTTTTTAAATATCAAAAAAAGACAAGGAGCATTTAATTCCGGAATGGAGCATTTAATTAGCCTTTAATATGAAGAGGTTGGTTCCACCTCAAATTCATATGTTTCGCCATCAGGGGCCCTAAACCGCAATGCGTAAAGTTAGCAGTGCAGATTTTAGTTTTTTAAAAAATCAAAACAAGACGGGGAGCATTTAATGAATGGAGCATTTAATTAGCCTTTAATATGAAGAGGTTGGTTCCACCTCAAATTCTTATGTTTCGCTATCAGGGGCCCTAAACCGTAATGCGTAAAGTTAGCAGTGCAGATTTTAGTTTTTTTAAAAATCAAAAAAGGAGGGGGAGCATTTAATTCCGGAATGGAGCATTTAATTAGCCTTTAATATGAAGAGGTTGGTTCCACATCAAATTCATATGTTTCGCCATCAGGGGCCCTAAACCGTAATGCGTAAAGTTAGCAGTGCAGATTTTAGTTTTTTTAAAAATCAAAAAAGGAGGGGGAGCATTTAATTCCGGAATGGAGCATTTAATTAGCCTTTAATATGAAGAGGTTGGTTCCACCTCAAATTCATATGTTTTGCCATCAGGGGCCCTAAACCGCAACGCGTAAAGTTAGCAGTGCAGATTTTAGTTTTTTTAAAAATCAAAAAAAGACGGCCAGCATTTAATGAATGGAGCATTTAATTAGCCTTTAATATAAAGAGGTTGGTTCCACCTCAAATTCTTATGTTTCGCTATCAGGGGCCCTAAACCGTAATGCGTAAAGTTAGCAGTGCAGATTTTAGTTTTTTAAAAATTCAAAGAAGGAGGGGGAGCATTTAATTCCGGAGTGGAGCATTTAATTAGCCTTTAATATGAAGAGGTTGGTTTCACCTCAAATTCATATGTTTCATCATCAGGGACCCTAAACCGCAATGCGTAAAGTTAGCAGTGCAGATTTTAGTTTTTTTAAAAATCAAAAAAAGACGGGGAGCATTTAATTCCGGAATGGAGCATTTAGAGATTGGTTCCACCTCAAATTCATATGTTTCGCCATCAGGGGCCCTAAACCGTAATGCGTAAAGTTAGCAGTGCAGATTTTAGTTTTTTAAAAAATCAAAAAAGGAGGGGGAGCATTTAATTCCGGAATGGAGCATTTAATTAGCCTTTAATATGAAGAGGTTGGTTTCACCTCAAATTCATATGTTTCATCATCAGGGGCCCTAAACCGCAATGCGTAAAGTTAGCAGTGCAGATTTTATTTTTTTTTTAATCAAAAAAAGACGGGGAGCATTTAATTCCGGAATGGAGCATTTAATTAGCCTTTAATATGAAGAGGTTGGTTCCACCTCAAATTCATATGTTTCGCCATCAGGGGCCCTAAACCGCAATGCGTAAAGTTAGCAGTGCAGATTTTAGTTTTTTAAAAAATCAAAAAAGGAGGGGGAGCATTTAGTTCCGGAATGGAGCATTTAATTAGCCTTTAATATTAAGAGGTTGGTTCCACCTTCAATTTATATGTTTCGCCATCAGGGGCCCTAAATCGCCATGCGTAAAGTTAGCAGTGCAGATTTAAATTTTTTTTTAATTCCAAAAAGGAGGGCAAGCATTTAATTCCAGAATGGAGCATTTAATTAGCTTTTAATATGAAGAGGTTGGTTCCGCCTCAAATTCATATGTCTTGCCATCAGGGGCCCTAAACCGCAATGCGTAAAGTTAGCAGTGCAGATTTTAGTTTTTTATAAAATCAGAAAAGGAGGGGGAGCATTTAATTCCGGAATGGAGCATTTAATTAGCCTTTAATATGAAGAGGTTGGTTCCACCTTCAATTCATATGTTTCGCCATTAGTGGCCCTAAATCGCCATGCGTAAAGTTAGCAGTACAGATTTTGATTTTTTTTTTAAATAAGAAAGGGGGGGGAGAATGTAATTCCGGAATGGAGCATTTAATTAGCCTTTAATTCGTAGATCAACATTGTATTATAGATTGTATGGATTTGGCGCTCCGGACATCCTGCACTGCTAAGTCCCTTAGGGAGCTAGCAGTGCAAGCAATATCTCCAAAACTACTTGCGCAATAAATATGGGAATAGAGCATTTAATTAGCCTTTAATTCATAGATCATTATAGTATCGTAGAATTCATCAGTTCATCGCTCTGAACATGCTGCACTGCTAACTCCTATGGGGAGCTGGCAGTGCAAGCAATATCTCTAAAACTACAAGAGCATTAAATTTGGGAATAGAGCATTTAATTAGCCTGAAATGAGCCTTAAATTGTGGCATGGAAAAATCCTTGCACTGCTGACCTTGCACTGCTAACTTTATGGACGTATATATGCATCCATTCCAGATATGATTACTTTTGTTATTTCATTACAGCAAATAGTGGGATCAGCTGTTTTAAAGCAAACCTCTTGCCATGGAAAATCTAGGTAAAACTGTTTAAGGTCATTCCATTTTGCCGATTTATAGTGCCACATTTTACGAGGAAGTGATTGTTGGCTTGGCGGTATGAACATTTCGCACTTTGTTCTTATAAGTTTATGATCGGATGAACCAAGTGGGGGATCTACTTGAATTGTGTACAAGTCAGGATTTGTAGTTAGGAACAAGTCTAAAAGCGCTGCAAATTCACCCCTTTCTGAGATACGGGTAGGTTCATCGACAAGCTGCGTTAGACCACAACTTATGGCAAAAGCTTCTGCTTCCCTGCCTTCATTATCTGTTTTGTTGTGGTGTTTTAGCCAAGGTATATTGTGGACGTTGAAATCGCCTAAAAAAATAATTTCCGCATGTGGATAGTTAGACTGTATATTATCACAGTTTTCGGATAATGTCGCAAAAAAGTTTTGATACTCGGTGTTACTTGGCGGTCGGTAGAGGCAGCAAATGAACTTGGTCGATGACTTTGAGGTGATTTTCAGCCATATGATATCGAGGTTCGCTGGTTCTAGCTTCTCCTCTCGATGACATGAAAGGTCATTTTTAATGTACACACAGATCCCATAATTATGTCGAAATCGGTGGTGTAGGTCATAGCCGGGATAAAGATAGTTCACAATAGGTGTTGCAGAACTGATTTTAGTTTCAGTGAGAACAAGGATGTCAGGTCTTTGTTCTTCAAGATATTGGTGAACTGAATTCATGTTGGTACTTAATCCTCTTATATTGCTAAAATCAATTCTGAGTTGAGTTTTTGGTCTTCTTTTAATATCTTTGCATGAAGGACTCCCAGGATCACCCGACGCCCGGAGATCCGAGTGGTCGGGTATTTTACTTCCGGAATATTTTGATCCTGGAGGCGCCATCATGCTATCTGTTACTCATTGTTGGAACCGGACTGCCAGCGCAGTAGAACGTGGTGATACCACTTAGCGCTACTCACTTCTGGCATGGTGGTATCTCAACGGTCGACGCCCAATGAGTAAAAAGCGTCTACCACCTACCCTAATGATGCCTAATTTTTTTTGCCTGCGGCGTGTACCTATATGTCATTGTTTTGCTTCACCTTTGCAAATGACCACGAGCCGCCACTGAGACTCATTTTAAAGTAAAAATTAAAATAAAAATATTTTGCTGTTGAAACAGCCCAATCAAAATTAATAGTTATTTAAAAAACAAGTTTTAAAAAAGAATTTATTTATATGGGCGAGTCAGTTTGGTGGTCCGAGCCTTAGCGAGGTCCATAATTCGAGCGAGTTGTGAAAAAAAATTTTCATGCAATATACAGCGTGTACAAAACTTTTGCACTTGCTCTGTGAAAAACGCCATTTTCAGTGAAAAACTTCATTATCGGAGGTAGTTTTTTAATAAATTTTGAACACTGTTTTTGTAGAAAATAATATGAATTCTATTTTAATATGTACTTTTGTTTTATTTTTATGCTGGGGTTATGTATATAAAAATTAAAATACCTATTTTGCTATTTAGACAGCCAAAATAAAAAACAAACATCAATATTTTTGTAAAAAAACACAATCTGTAAGTTTTTTTGAATTAAAAGATAAATGGCTTTTTAAAGTTGGATTGCTTAAAAATCTTAAAATGGTTAAACAAAAACTGAAAAAAATAATAAATTCTATACCAAAACAACAACAAAGATCATATGATGTGATGTTGCACATCTGTTTTCAGATAAAAATAAAAAAAAAGTTAAAAGTTTTCCAACTTTTTATTTTATAGAATCAACTATAATTTTTATCTATATGTATGTATAGTGTATAAACTCAGCATAAAATATTGCAGCATAAGCAGAAGTGCTAGATTTCAATAATATACAAAAAAACAGTAAATTGAGGCATTTGGGGCAATCATCTTAAGTGACTGTTTACTTACCTTACTACTATACCCCAAGAGTAAAGAGAAAAAATTAAATACTTAGTAAAACAAACCAAAACTTGGAGGCAAACATAGGGTGCAAATTCTGCGATCTTCTATGCGCGATCATCTGTGCCGGACTGGCAACAGAACACTTGACTGACCTTTGCTTTGCCGCGGGAGACATGACGAAAACTTACGAATGATGCCGCCGTTGCTTAGGGCTGTTTTTACAGACGTTCCTCAGGCTTCGTTTATTTATTTCTTAAATGTGTTATTAAAAAATGGGGAACAACTATGAATTCGGGTCATTTCTCATGTCTTTTTATCACGCTATTTTTGATTTAAGCACATAATTTTGATAAAGGAGGACAAATGGCGTCCTCCACAGGGTTTGTGGAGGACGGATGACATTTTGCCTCAAAGGAGGACTGTCCTCCTGGCTGGAGGACGGTTGGCAACCCTATACACAGCACTAGAATTCCTCCTTGTTTTTAAGTTATCTTTAAGCATGTAAATTTAACAAAACAAATATTACATGGTATGAGGTTGTTTTCTATTAAAAAATAACTTTATTATTTTTGTTCACGTTAATTTAATGTTGATGTAATTTTTGTGGTATATGGGTCGTTATAAAATTACTCAAACTCGAGCTAAAATTTTTAAAATTTATTTTTCTTTGCTACTGTATTGTATTGGCAAGTACCTACTAAGTTTGACTTAAGTGGCATATTTTTTTCCACCCATTACATAGAAAGGCAAACTCTGCAAACTACTTTTTTTTTGCTAACTTACTTGATTTTTTAGCAGTTTATTCGTTCCTCAGATTAACAATTAATCTAAAATTCGTTCCTTTAAAAGATTGATTAAATTCTCGTTAAATTGTTGGATTCATCGGTAAATTTATATCTATTTAGAATATTTCTCCGAATATCTTAAACTAGCAAACTTTTTTGTTTTTTGCTCGTTTTGTTGACATCGGGTATAATAAACGTTTTTGCATTTCTTGATTAAATGTTTTTTTTGCAACCAAGTTTGCAACTTAAACTGACCTCAGTTTACGCTCGAGGCTACAGTTAACAGTTATCGATGTGTTTTGCAAACTAAGATATAATTTCTATTAATTTTTTTAAACATTTATTTCGGTCACTCTATATTCGAGTACTTTTATTTACGGGTGTTAAGTATGTTTAGTATTAATTTTCGTTTTATTAAGCATTAAGTTCACCATTATAAGTTAAAGCGGTTTAATCATTAACATTTCCACAGGCATATTGGGGTCATGGTCTTCAAGATCGCGGTCAGAATTAACTGGTAAATTAATATTGTCTTAGTAAATATTTGGGAAGCTCTCGATAAAAGGATTTAGCGAGGAATTTATATTTACCGAAAGATTTACTTGGACATAGATGTTAGTCTTTGTTAAGTAATGTCATCGCAATAGTGTAAAATCGGGGATATATACCGCGTGAACAAGTCCTCATCTAGGGGGCTTAATTTCTATATAAGAGGACATAACCATACAAAAGGTGGTCTTTTAAAAACGTGAGCATTTAATTTGGTTAAATATAAGTTATTTAGGGCCTAAAACACCTAAATCGGTGAATAAAATAAATTATCTGACTGAATGCACGATAACTCAAACGATTTTAACAAAATATGATTTTAACAAAATATGATTGTAACAAAATATAATACACAAGGTTTTTATCGGCATTAGATTTTAGTTTAAGAGAAAGGGTTAAAATAATTATTTTACTAATTTTAGTTGTATCAATTTTTGTTTAGAAATGTACCTTTTGTATTTTTAACATGCTAGGGCTTGTTTTTTTCGTTTTCAAATTTTTTTCTGTAGGTTTTTAGTTATCAGGATATTTCACTCCTTTTTTCAAATTTTCGTTTGTGGTTTAAGAGGCACTACTACTCATAATTATGATATTTGTCTAGAGAAAGTACTCAATGACCTACTTTTGAGGCTTCATATGCACCTCTGCCGCCCTCCTAATGTCTTGATCTCCCTCCCGCGTCCTATAGCCACGCTTCGTCATTGCGGTCGACATTAGGTACTGTTTTTCGTTTCATCTGCCTGCCTTTTGCTTTTACTTTTATAGTTTCTTTTATATTCAGTAGATATCGCGACTTCTTTGGAAAGCTTACGGTATTGCAGGCAATATTTATGATTTCTCTTACCAATATTGTAAGATGAGATGTATTTACCATCTCTCTAGCTTTACAAAGGTGTCACATTGACCATGCAGTGTTCTGAAGAGTCCCTTAAGGACGAAACAGTTAACTGTCATAGGTGTCCATTAGATCTTCCACACCCGTGGGTGTACAGGTTTTAAGCTGCCCACGGAAAAATACAAGAGAAACAAAATCTTTCTATACCCGCCCAACCACGAAAAAATGTTTGTTTTTATTCACGGGTACTAAACGTTACGTTTATAATATATACCTGAAAATTATGAGTCGCACTTGTCTCTTAAATTCTTAAGTCCAGGATGTTCTTCTTCGCTTGCTTCTCCTGCCTTTATTTTACTTTTTTATTATATGTTTAGTGGCTTGTATTTAGGACTTCTTATTACGTGGCCAAAGTCTTTTTTTTCTGCATAATGTAGGTAATAATTTATTCCTTCTTTTAAATTTTCTGTATCAGTTATTGACTCTCGCAATTCTTACTGAAATCTCATCAATTCTTTTATGATCTTGCACTTCTGAGATCTGCTTAAAACTGATAAAATAAGTGATTAGATTTGTTAATCATCGGCAATATTTAGATTATTTAGATTAAAAAGTAGTTTGCTGATATAGTTTCTTTGCACTCGTTGCTTATTAGAGACTAATAGCCACGGTCGTACGTAAACGGAACGTACGTTAAGTAAATGCGATACGATGCGTATTGGAATGAATTGAAAACAGAGTTATAGCAATGGTTATAGCGTATCCAATTTATAACCACAGCATTTTAATTGGCCTATCAATTGACATCGTTTGCTAAAAAGTAAACTCTTTGGGCTCGAATTGTCGCTATTTTAATGTAATTCTTGTTCACTACAGGCTACAGGACACCAAAAAGAAATCTCCAATTTAAAATATTAAAATTAAACACATCAAATACAAAAATAGTATTAAAATGACCAAATTGGGTTGAAATTTGGAGGAACTTGCACAATTTTTTTTGATTTGTGGTCACGCCTTCGAACATCAATGTTCTAAAGGTCACGCTTCTACGTTCGCTAGCTGGCATAATGCCGCGTATTCAATTGAGGCAGCCAAATCAATGCAATGCCTTGTTTGCTTGAGTACGCGCCTTAAGACGAACAATATTCAACTAAATGTTCATTTGAAGTACCCATTCCCATCCATGCGTCGCACAATTGATTGTTGGTGGCCACGCCTTTAAGGCTATTACATACGTATGCTTGTTCCACGGTACCTAGAATGGACATATATATATATATATATATATATATATATATATTTATATATATTTATATATATATATATATATATATATATATATATATATATATATATATATATATATATATATATATATATATATATATATATATATATATATTACTACTACTATGTCGGGTTAGAACGTTTTTCTACGTTGTCCGACGCCTATTCTCCACCTCCTTCGATCCTGACAATCATCCTCTGACAGATTTTTTTGACTCATTGCTCTTTGGATTGACTGTTGCCATTCAAGTTTAGGACGCCCTCTTTTTCTGCGCCCTATTGGTTGCCATTCTAGGACCTACTTTGGTAATCTTTCGTCGTTCATCCGTTGTACATGGCCGTACCATATATCAGTTGCCTTCTGGTGATGTCATCTGTTATGCTTCCCTCGATTCCCATTCTTTCTTTTATGATCTCATTTCTTATGTGATCTATTCTAGATATTCTCATTGATCTTCTTATTGCATCCATTTCGACACTTTCTATTTTTGTTTTGTATTTTTCTGTTAAGCGACAAGTCTCTATTCCATACAACAGCGTGCTTTTGACCATTGTTTCATATATTTTAAATTATTTTTTATCTCTCTGCTCCATAAAATACTGCTAAGACATCCAATATCTTTTTTGCTTTTACTATTCGGTTTTCCAATTCTTTACAGTCTGTACCTGTCTTATCAAAGGTGACACCCAAGTATACATACTCATTGCATGGAGATATTGTTTGTCCATTTTCTAGTACTAACTCACTGGATTCGTTTCCAATACATAGTCAGTACTGTGTCTTGTCCACGTTCACTGTTAATCCCCACTTTTCGTATTCTTCTGTTAACTTTCTCATCATATACTCCATCTCTTCTTTATCACTAGCCACAATTACTTGGTCGTCAGCAAACTGCAGTGTGTATATGGTAAATCGGTCGTTAAGTTGTATTCCCATGCCGTGCACTTTACGTTTCCAGTTTTTTAGAGCTACTGCGATATATATTTTAAAAAGAGTTGGAGAGATACAACATCCCTGTCTTAAGCCTTTCGTTACCAGGAACTCCTTTGAAAGTCGATTTCCAATTTTAATTTTAGATTTTGACCCTTTGTATAGTTCTTTTATCGCTTTTATGTATGTATGATTGATATTAGTTTGCTCTAACACTGTCCATAATTTTTCTACTGGAACGGTATCATATGCTTTTTGTAGGTCCACAAAGGTAACATGAGTCTCTATACTTCTGGCGCTCCTTTTCTCAATTACTTGTTTAAGACAAAAAACAAAACATATATATATATATATATATATATATATATATATATATATATATTTACGTCACTGGTGGTCCAGCTGATTTTTGTAAACAAAAGTTAGGTGGGATATCGAACAATAAATACTTTGGAATTTTTTGGAAAGCAAGGCAATTTTCCAACTGTTTTTCGATATGTCCTTATTATATATTATTTTCTTCGTATTTTTATATTTGTGTAAGTAAAAATGAAGCCGCTAAGAAAAATAAAAGTACTCGCTAACGATACACCGCTTGTATTGAGTATCGTACGTCCCAAAGGCACTGTACCTGCACACTTGACCAAAACGTAGGTTACGTTAAGATACGTGCTGTGGCTATTACTCCCGATTTATATCCTGCCGTTCGGTAAAGTTGGGCTACAGTTCGGATTTGCCGTTCGCAAAAGTTGGGCTACAGTAGTTCGGCTTTGCCGTTCGCAAAAGTTGGAGATAATTCAATTTTATCTTTCGCCGGTAGAGATTCGTAGTCGGCCACGTACGTCATACTTAGTTGGTTTCTTCTTTTATTTTCCTTTTAATTTTTTTTCATTATGGCAAAAGGCAAGGTCTCTATACGGTTATACAGGTTGTCTACAGAATTTGACCAGTCATGCAAGTTTGACTGGACGACTGTAGCTGCGTCATCGGCTTTTCATAAAACAAATGGTATAAGGTTGACCAGTCAGGTTCAATGACCTTTCAAATTCTGTAAGTAACCTGAGAAAAAGTATAAAGACCTTGGGCAAAAATAGAGATTCTATTTTAAACAAAAAAACTGTAAAAAAAAGTTTTGAGGTTATTATTTCCGAACGGACAACGGCAGCCTATAAATGCTAAAAAGCCGTCTACGAACTGTAAACCATCAACGTCAACAGTGAACTGCACTTTATAAATCAGGGGTTAGTCCCTATTAACCTTGCTGTGAGGCTTACAATTACATATTATGATCAATAGGAATTTCCGATTCCATTCTTTGTAATTTAAAGGAAGTCGTTTTATCATCGTGGTTTTACCTGCTGCGGCGGTCAGTTCGATTTAAGCCATCAAAGGCATTAAAGGATTTCTAAGAGGTCTAAATCTATGGGTTAATATTGTAGAGTTTATGATCAAAGATAAACAACATACCATAATAATTTATTTCCTTTCTTAAAGTCAAAATTTACAAAAATTATATTATGGTAAAGTAATATCTTCCAAAACAAATATAATTCTGTTTTTAATTTGATTTAAACACAATTGGTATTTATACTACCTAAATTTTAATCAAAATCTCAATTTTGTAATGATATTTTTACTGAAAATGTTAAGCACTTGATTTGAGTATTTTATCGCGAAATTGTTCAAGGATATTGCTCGATTGTTAAAAGAATTTTAATTTCGTTTCTATCATTAGCTAATTTATACAGGGTCGGCTATTGAGGTGCTTATAATAAAAATAAGTCGTGATAAGTGTTTCCTCTACATCACTGAATAGTTTTATTTTGTTTGTTTATATAAGAGCTTTAAAGAAAATGAAAAATAACAAATCACCTGGAAAAGATGAAGTAACGGCAGAGATTCTCAAGTACGGTGGTAAGGCTGTAGTTAATGTCCTCTATATTCTTTTGAATAAAATACTAAAAGAAAAAATAATCCTAAACAACTGGAAAGAATCCATTACCATTATTCTACAAAAGAAAGGCGATAGAGCAGACCTAAAAAACTATCGTGCTATAAAACTCCTTAATGTTATTTATAAGCTTTTCATGAAAATATTAACAGATAGACTGAGAACAAAATTTGATGGATATCAATAAAAAAAACAAGCAGGCTTCAGAAAAGGTTTCAGTACAGTTGACCCATTAACCATGAAAATCCTAATAGAACGAACCAACGAATATAACATTCACCCATATATGGCGTTTATAGACTTTGAAAAAGCTGTCGATAGCATTGAGCACTGGGCAGTAAAAGCATCTTTAATTAATAGCCAAATAGATCACAGATGCACAGACTTAAAAGCCAATATATATTTCGAAGCAACTACATCAATCAAAATACACGAAAGCACAAAACCAATCCGCATAAGAAGAGGTGTCCGGAAGGGTGACACAATATCTCATAAACTATTTAATCAGGCCCTAGAAGATATTTTTAAAAACTTAGATTGGGAAGAAATAGGCATCAAAGTAAGCGGACAATAATTAATAAAAGATAAGAAAGAAGAACTAATAAAAATAATGGAAGAACTGGATACAGCATCTAAAAATATAGGCTTGAGTATTAACGACACTAAAACTAAAATCATAAAACAATCACAGATGAAGATATCACGATCCGAATAAACCAAGACCAAATAGAACAAGTAGAGGAATATATGTATCTGGGACAAATTATTAAACTAAATAAAGAAAACCAAACAGCTGAAATCAAGAGACGAATAAGATTGGTCTGCTCAGCATTCGGTAAATCAAGGTACACATTAAAAAATTAAAAATATCGTCTAAACGAAAGTATATAACCAATGTATCCTTCCTGTACTCACCTATGGATCCCAGACCTGGACACTTACAAAATCAAACATGGATAAGGTAATAAAAGTCCAAAGATCAATGAAAAGACAAAGGTTACATGTAAAGCTAACAGATAGAAAATGGAATGAATGAAGAGGAAATAAAACAAAAGAAAGGAGAGTCAGAGGAGAAGTAGCAAAATTAAAATGGAAATTTTAGAGAATGATGAAGGATTAAGCTACTTTAAGAATCCTCTCAAAATACATTAAGCTTATCAATGCTTCTATTCATGGTTCCAAAGAATTTGTACTATACTTATTATAAATAACCAGTTCACCAAGTCCATTCTGTGTAACTTCAGGAGTAACGCAAGTTAATGTGCTATCTGCATTACTTCCCACATAGCACAATCACGTGTTTAACACGTAAAAAAGGCGTGAGAAAAAAAAACGTTGATTTTAAAAGCTGCTAGAAAAAAACGTTTATTTCATATATGAAAACAAGCTTAATAGGTCATTCATTAAGGTTATAAAAAATAACGTTGCTAAAAACTGCGTTGTAATAACGCCATTATAAAATTAAAACAGTTTTTACGTTAGTTTCAAGTGATTTTTACAAGCTTTTATTTAACTTCACCTGTATGTATGTATGTATGTAAGCAACTCATTTTTGAAGAACTTCCAAACATCCGATTGACTTCGAATTTCGCATAGCGTCTTAGTTCCGATGATAATACAATATAATATGTTTTCATCGGGTACCTACCTCCCCCCTAACGTGGGGGGTGGAGAGGGGGTAAAACTTTAGTTTGTCCTATTTCAACCAAAATTGGTATCTGGGGGTTTTTTAGGATGAGAATTACGAATTTTTGATCAGATTATAAAAATTCAATATGGCGGATTCAAAATGGGCGATTAAATGTCAAGTTTTTCTGATTACTTTCAACTGACTTCCACGTATCCGATCGACTTCAAATTTCGCATACCGTTATAGTTCCGATGACAATCCAATAATGTGGTATCACTGACTGCCTACCTCCCCCCTAACGTGGAGGGCGGAGAGGGGGTAAAATTTTAATTTGTCGGATTTCCACCAAAATTGGTATCTGGGGGTTTTTGAGGATGGGGATTACGAATTTTTGATCAGATTACAACGGTTCATAAAATGCAGGGTAGTACTGTTGACTATGCTGTGATTTACTTGGGACCTAAGCTTTTTGCTCCTGGTCAAGCTTATGTCGCGTCGCCTTGAGCCGTATCAAATCGTTGGACGGCCTTCTCATCGAAGACTTAGATATTTCAAAATTGACAGGAAAGACTCCCTACAATATCGATGCGCTAGCTGAAATGTATAGACTTAGATAAATCTAAAAATTAAAAAATAAATTTAGAAAAAAAAATTTTTGAAAACAAGCTTTTATAAAATGGACTAAAAAGCATAAAATAATTTTTTGAGTGTTCTGATATCATAATAATAAAAGCGATGGGCGTATTTAATATGCGGTAAATGCTTTTCCATGCGCATTTGGTCGTTCACAACCGATGATGGGCCGACTCTTCTTTTTCAATGTGACAAAATAAATCGATACACTGCCGGTCGCGGATGATCTGCCTAATATGAAGCAGGCGTAATTATGTCTATCCATATCAGAAAAATGTAAGGGTAGCTTGAGTAGGGTTGGGTTGGGTTAAATTGTCTACCTTTACATTTTTCTGCAATAATATAATGAATCTGGATTTTCACTAAACTTCGACTTAAAGGCTAAATCAAAAACGGGTAAATTTCCTTTAATACGCCCATCGCTTTTATTATTATGATATCAGAACACTCAAAAAATTATTCTATGCTTTTTAGTCCATTTTATAAAAGCTTGTTTTCAAAAAGTTTTTTTTCTAAATTTATTACGTAAAAATCACATTAGATTCACGCCTTTTCTACACGAATTGTAAAACGCCACTGTCGGGATTTGTCACTTTGATGAAATCTATCAGGCAGTGCTTTGGCCTCTAAACTCCAAAAATCTTTTAAGGAACTAATCCCTGATCCTTCACGATCACGACGCATCTGTTATTAACCTGATAAAGACACATTAATATTCTGTGAAAGTGTTTACTGTTAAAAAATCTTGTTTAGCTTTAAAAAAAAACATAATGTATATAGATAGATAAATAGATATTTTGTCTTGCCTTGAGCGCCATCTTTAAAATTGTCTTGAAGTGTTGTAGTCTTAAACTAGTTAGCTTTTATAACTTCATTTCACGTCTCTTTTAAGTCAAAAAAATGTTATTAAAAAAACGTGACCAAAAAAGACGCAGAAAGTTAGTAGGTTTGAGAAGTCTTAATCTAATGGCGTTTTAGAACATGTTGTGGGGGACTTTTCAAGTGTGAATTTGGTACATACACAGCACCAGAAACTTCAGCAAAAAGTGGATTTTTATAGCTTGATTTCTCCTTCTTTTTAAGTTATCTTTAAGCATGTAGATTTAACAAAATAAATATTACATGGTATGAGGTTGGTTTCAAGTAAATAAAAACTTTGTTATTTTTGTTCACGTTAATTTAACGTTGATGTGATTTTTGTGCTATGTGGGTTTGTAATCTGGTCCTAGAAGCTTCTGTTAGATATATTGGCACCAAATCAACTCAGATAGCTAGCTACGCGGATGATATTGGTATTCATAGTAGAGACGAAAGACAAACTGTAACAGTGGTTGATATAAATGCGAAAAACAACTGAAAAATAAATGAGTCAAAAACTAAATACATTAATTTCTGAAAAAACATCGAAATATGTGGTCATAACTTTCAGGTACTTTGTTATAATTTCGAGCAAGTGAAAAAGTTTACATACCTACTTGGGAGTAAACATAAATAATAAAACTCTATTACGACTGGAAACAAAGTATTTTACGCTCATCAAAAACATCATAAACAAGTCAAAGGTTTAATGAAAGCGAATGAAGAACAACTCAAAATGTTTGAAAGAAAAATTCTTCGTAAGATCTTCCGACCAGGGTAAACAGAAGATTGTTTTTGGCGGATACAGATGATTTATGAATTAAAAGAGCTAATAGATAGCGTAAATATCGTGAGATTAATCAAAAGTAGAAGATTAGCTTGACATGTACAGAGAATGGATGAGACAAGAACACCAAGCAAAATAATGAACTGGAGACGTTCAGAAAGGAAAGTATATTGGCTTGAGCTATTGGCTCGAGTTGACTTTCATGTTTCAGGAACACACGCAACCACAATTTATTTTCCACAAAATTCATGCTGCCGTGCATAAGCTATAATAATACCGTTATCCAACATTTGGACAATTTTGATTTTTGGTACCGTCTTCATCAACACATTATTCTACATCAATTTTTATATGCAAATCTTCTTTAGCTTTTATGGTTTTCAACAAACAAATAACTTACAGTTATCAATTTGTTTATTATTTTCCGGGTTTTTTTAATTAAAACTAGGAAATTTTATAGGTAGATAGCGACATTCTAGCTTAAGGACGGCAGCATATAACAAACTATGGCTACAATACGCCAATAGATTTAGACATTTTTATAACATTAGCCTATCCCAATTTAAGAAATTAATGAAGAACGTCTTATATGTGAATTGTACTGTGTGTCTAATGTTGTGTGTGTCTAATGTTAATATATTTTGCAGACTGAATTTGTACTTTTGGTGTTAAATGGAGAGGGGCAAAATGGAGGGCTCTGGTTAATCAGGCTAAACCCAACCAGGGGTTGTAATGCCACTTGAAGAAGAAGAAGGTTTTTTAAAATTTTCAAAAATTTATTTAAAAAAAATAGATACTGAGCAGAAAACTTTCAAAAAAAGTTTAAAAAGTACAACTTGTCTCGCTGTATATATATTTGTTTTTTTTTGTGCGGCTTTGTGAAGGGCAAGGGGCCTGTCTTACCACTTGTACCTAGGGCCCGGTAGGTCCATAAACCGGCTGCCTGTACAGTTATATTTGGCGCTCACCAGTGGTTTAGTGGAAGGTGTAATAGATCCACAAATCCCTTAATATTATATGGATCACGGATAATATAACGTGCGAGATGTACACGGATGAATTTTAGTTGGTAACGCATAACGGTTGATGTGATGTTGGGAAAGTTGTTTTCAGCGAGCCCGGTGTCAATGCTTCTTTACACGCCATTTGCGCAAAACTTTCACTTAATTCCGATGTTATGGTTAAAATGTTGCCGATGTTGCTTCATAAATTACGTGGTAGGTATATGGCGAACTAAATTAAATGTTTTAAAAAGATTTCATCACAAAATCTACAATTTTTAGGTCAGAATTCTTAATAATAATTCTCTTCCATAAAAATATAATGTTTAATTTGATTTGCTTTCCGTATAAGCTCTAATTTTTATAAAGTGATTAAACATATTTTAAGCTACTCTACTACATCACTAGTGTTATGTGACAGCAAAGCCTCAAAAATGTTATTATATTCCAAAGAAGCGTTAAAACTGTGTAAACAGATGAGAGTACGTTCTATTGTTTTGATCCCAATTCTTTATCTGAATAAAAATTCACGGAGCAGCCCAGATCTTTAACCAGTTTTTATTTAAGATTGATTCAGAAGCACTCTAGAAGTACTTTATGTGACATCTCTGTATACAGGGCCAAGATCTTAAAACAGTATTATATAACCTGCAAAATTAGTACCGTTGTCAGAGTGAACGTTTTGAAATTTCAGCAGTTATTATTAAATCATAATCACACACGATCACACATCAAAATAAATTTGTAATTATAAACTCATCTCATCCAATAATAATATAATACAAAGGCAGATTAAAATCATGACGAAACGTTTTGACCCTGACATTAAAAAAGTGAAACTTCTGTTTTAATTCGAGTTTTATTAGTGGAGAAAGCTTATTGGGATCGAACGATTTTGTTCGATTTTTGAACCGTATTAAAATAAGGATCAAACTAGCCTTTAAATCAATATATTTTAAAGGATATACAGTTTAAAGTGAGTAGCTACATCAAGTTCGCGTAAGTTTGTCAGTTTTAACGGATTCCAAAGAATTATCGCCGGCAGAAATCTTAGCTTGATGCTGCACTGGTGGAATCGGTTTATTTCTTAAGGTTCATTCATTTAGGTACCGCAGTTATAACCTGGGATGCGGACTTACAAGTGGTTGTATCAGCAGGGCATTGACAATGCCTCGCATTTCTGAAGAAATTATGCACTACTGTCACAAACTGGTTCTTCTAAAAGATGAAAGATTTCACCTAAGAGAGAGAGAGAGAAACAGGTAGCTGGGGCACAGAAAAACTAGCTAGTTTTTCTGTGGCTGGGGTTGTAGTTGAAATAAAAAACAAGGATACTTTATTTTGTATAAAGTTTTAGAATAGGTTTTAGATATTGGAAAGCTACACGATTTCGAAGGGGTGTTTTAAAGTTCGTTAAAAGTGATTGCACATGGATTGACCATTACGTAACCAGAACCAAACCAAACCAAACCAAATCAGTGCAATCAATGTGCAGCAAAGGACGAATCAGTTATAAATAATTAAAATATCATGGAACGGGTTTTACGGATAAAAATACGATAGGCCTCATGGATTATTTAAAAAAGGGATTAACAACAAATTTCAAATATTACAGCAATTTACTGGAGCAGCTAAAGTAGACTAGCGAGACACGTCCTGGTCTAGCAAAGAACAAAGTTTTTTTGTTCAGAAACATCGTATCGTCAGACTTCCATTTGTTTCCAAACTTAAATCAAATTAATAAAAAGTTTGCGTTGTAATCAAAAGTAGTTGCAGATACAATCGCCTATTTTTGAGTTATACTTACCAATTCCAATATTAATTAAAAAAAAAATCTTTATATTATAACTCATTACTCATTTTCTCGATCCCCGATCCCAGAAATTATTTTTCCTAACATAACTGGAATTGGCGAATTAAACATGCATCACATGACTAAGCACATCACCCCTATTTTTATCCAGGGCGTTACACAAACAACTAGATGTCCTGTATCAAAAATAGTTCGCATTCTTTTATACCATTTCAAAAATTGCAAAGATGTTCCACAATAGATAATTAAAACAATATACTTATTTAAAGAAATTCACTTATTGAAATCAACTGATACAAGGTAGTTTATTGCTAATTAACTGCTAATTATTATTGAAAAAAAATATTGCCATGTAAATTTTTTTGCGGTTCACTAGCTTGATTTCAAAACAAGTTTTTTTACCACACTGTATTTAATTTGTTATAATGTAGCCAGTATGACTAATTAGCAATTTTGATATTTACTAGAAAAGTTTACATATACTCTACAGTTTTCCCAGCTTTGCTTCAACTCTAATTCACAATTTGGTTTATAATTTTATTTTATTTAGTTTACTAGTTCAAACGGTTTTACTCTTTTTGATCCTTAAGCTAGCTCAGGATTATTGAGACTCTTAATCGCTGTCAAATTTGTTTTCCGATCTATCTTCATGACCTGCGTTCGGTATTTACATCAGATTAATCTTTTTGATCGAAATCGTTCGTTAATTCCATCTAGATCTAGGGGAGGTAGATCTGAATCGTTCGGTAATTCTGCTCAGACTAGTCGGACGTAAATCTGGTTGCTCCGTACATTTTGATTGACGAAATAGATTAATCTGAGATTGTGACGTATGTTGTGTCTTTGTTTTGTTTACAAAAATAATTTTTTATCTAAAAAGATTGAAATCGAATTATTTGATGTTGAAGACAACAAATTATATAAATTTCCGATATCACAGGAAAATTTTGTCAAAATTATAGCTGGGCGTGAGTTGCAATACATACATAAGATTTTTGGTTATATAACCATTTATAAAAATTTGATCGATTTGATCTGGATCGTTCGTTAATTCCAATTTTCTTACAATCTGTAATCAAGTGACCAAAAATCCGTCTAGTCTGAGATGCAAATACCGAACGCAGCTATGGTTTTTGCGTACTTTTTTATAGTCTATACTAAAGTTTCAATTTTTAGATCTTCATAAAGGTCACTATTTCGAACGTACCAGGTGCATTAGTAATGTTTCTTATTTTTTTATTTTTAAATATCTTTACAACACTCTCTGTATTAGTACAACAATTCATAGTTGAATATCGTTTGACCATACTGGTTTCCATTGACTTCTATACCCTTTCAGGGCGTTATACAACTCAATGCTGGTTTCAGTATTTTTATAAAGCATTAATACTTAATAAGCTTTAATTTTGTTTCTTAACACGCGTGCTTTCCAGCGCAATAAGAATCATACGACGTTGTTGGATGTACCTATGGAAATTTCGTCAATTAATTATTAATCGGGTAAAAAGAAGTTTTTGTTTCTCTCATATTTTTAAATTCACGGGTACTAAAATTTACGTTTGTTAGTATTAATTTGCCATAAAAATTCCGCTGATTGACGCTCACGTCTTAAACGTAGATGAAAACGCTAATCAGTGTTGATCTGACCTTAAAGACAAAAGTGCTGTCGAAGGTCACGGGTGAATTCTTTTTATCAATTCATCGATCGATATATATAGCAAATTATACTCGCCTGCTCTTGTTCTAGTTTCTTTTGTATCTCGGAAGATGGCCCTTCTTGCGAAAGTTTTCCCACAATGTGTTTTCCCAACGGTGTCAGATTAACCAAGCAGTGTTCTTAGGTGTTTTATAAGGACGAAACAGTTAACTGTCAATACTTATTAGCTGTCCACTAGATCTTGGACCCCCGTGAGTTTAAGCGTACGAGCTACCCACAGAAAAATATAGGAGAAACAAAAACGTCTTTTTACCCGATTAGACACGAAAGCTTATTTGATTATTAATTACTATCTTTATTCTAATTTCGGAATAGTTCTCAATTTTTGTACAGCAAATTGCACTACCTATGCAGTAATGGCCGCAATGCCTGGCAAAGCTATGCCCTTAGCATGTAGGTACACCAAACTACTCCCACCGATTCAGCTCTCAATTCAGGGCCTCTATTTTCAGAGTTGAACAAACGAAAAGGGAGTTGGGCTCTCGCTTTTCCACTATTATTTTTCCACTTTCTGTATGTATGTACCTTAAGAGAGTATGGTAGCTCAAGGACCAAGCTAACAAACTTAAAACGTCAAGCCAGTCTCTTTATTTCTGACGTAATAATCTCTAAACTTGAATACCTACTTGGCAGGTCAATTCCTCTTAACATCTTTTTGGATACGAAAAGCAACCAACAGCGGCAGCGGAGTAGTTAGAAGTCATGGGGCCCCGGGGCAAACAATTTTTTGAGGGCCCTCATAAATCAATAGGAATATAAATTACTTGCCAACAAAAATTTGTCTTTTGCCAGAATAACATAATAAAATCTCTTTTTATTGCTTTTTAATTTGCAAAATCATTCATTTCATCATCGTTTTACTACGTATTTTAAGCTAGCTCTTTTAAGGCAAGTTATATTAACTTGAATATAAATTATACATTTACAGTGTATAGGGGGGGATCCAAAAAGGCATTAAAAACAAAAGAGTTTTTTTGTTGTTTTTAATAAGTCTGAACTCCGAAATTAAGAACTAAATGAAAATCAAATGCGCCGCAGCCGAAAATTTTAACAAAAGTTAAGTAATTTTTGTGAAAAAAAATGTTGATTTTAAGTGAAAATTTAGTTTTTTGTTACATTTAAGTTAAGAAGTTATAAATTGCTGCTTAAAAACGATATTTTTATTAGGGCCGCTGGAGCCCCTTTTACACTGGGGCCCCGGGCACTGCCCCGGTTTGCCCAACGATAGCTACGCCACTGAACATCGGGTGTTTTTTTCGGGTATTTATCGAACGGTTTTGCAATAACCCTCGAACACGTCGATTTTAATTGCGAGTTGGACATGGGCGTAGTCAGGGTGGGGCACTTGCCCCACCCTGGCTTGTCAACTGCCCCTGAGCGAGACCCTGACTACGCCCATGGAGTTGGACATTTTTTAGCAATCTTGAAATTTTTATACCATGAACCGTTTCGAGGGGTAAACTTTACCTCTATATTTTAAATTGGGAAAGTGTGTTGAGTGATACCCTATTTAGAAGGTCCTTTTAATGTTTTTACAACCGCGTAAAAATTTCAAAAATCCATCGATTCCTTTTAGACATATGCATATAGGTATGTATTTGCTTCCAAATTTAAAAAAAAGTAATCCACGTGTTTGGGGATTTTTCTTATAATTTCCCAAATAAATATCATTGTTTTATTGTTTGATAGCTTAGGAAATTGAACTTTGTCTGAGCTTGATAGTAGCTTTGGAGGCATATCTCAAAAACAAATCAATGGATTTTCGAAATTTTCATAGGGCTGAAAAGTCATTCAAGAGATATCCAAAATAAGGTATCATAACAAAAACATTTAATTTAAAAAAAGTCAAGTACGCGAAAATGATATTCCGTAAAAAGAATTTAGATAAAAGTAAAGCCAAGTTCTCCAATATAAACTTTAAAATAAATGGTTCTTACTAGTTTGGAAATGTTTTTTAAAACTTTGCTATTACAGCCAAACAACTTCTTTATATTCAATTTAGCACTGTGCCTAAAACTCATTTGCAGCCGTAATCGCCAAGTTTAGAAACACATTTCCAAATTAGTAAGAACCTTTCATTTTAAAATTTATATTGGAGAACTTGGCTTTACTTTTATCTCAATTCTTTTTATGAAATATTATATTCGCGTACTTGACTTTTTTTACATGAAATGTTTTTGTTATGATTTCACTCCTTTTTTAAGTTTTGAAGTAGTAAAATATGCGTTATATTGTTCAAAACATTTAGGCCTTATTTAAAATTTTGAAGTTTTTAAATTTTTTCCCACGGTTTTATCATAGTTCCTATTAGCCTTCCAAAGCTCAGCTCTCTAGCGTTTCTGGAAGTGGGCAATGTTACTTTTACATAACTTTCCATTTATAGGGGAGAAAAATAAATTAAAATTTTGGGGTTTTTAAATTTTTTCCTATAGTTTTATCATAGTTCCTATCAGTCTGACAAAGCTCAGCTCTCTAGCGTTTCTGGAAGTGGACAATGTTACTTTTACATAAGTTTACAAGTATAGGGGGGGAAGTAAATTAGACGACGACAACGTTTTTTGAAATTTCGTAACTACTTTACTACTTTATGGAAGTCCATGAAACTTGGAGGGGTTGTTAACTCTATGAAGATCTACGTCTGTGCAAAGTTTGAGTTTCGTAGCTCATTCCAAAGTAGATTTTTAGATATGTCAAATATGGACTGAAATGTTTCATGATGGTACAGCAGTTGCGCAAACTTGGATGGGCACTGCCGTGCCCTCAGATTTATCACTTGAAGGGCGTGCGTGCTTCAAACATATTAAGATAGGTACAAAACCTTCTGTATAAAGATCACTAATTCTTTTGTTTCTTTTGTCTTGACAGTGTTTTTTTTATCCCTCAAATTTCCTGGATGATCTAAACACAGCTGGCAAGGCCATACTCTTAAATCGATTTTCGCCTCCCCCTTTCTAATAAATACGGGACTGGGGAAGGAACGTTTTTACGACAGTTCAATTTTAGCACGTCTTTAGTATATAGCTGCTGCGATTGAGGTATTTTTAGGCATCGTTATGTTTGTCAAAATAGCTATTTTCCTAACAAGTGCAGAAAATCTTTTTTTTTGTAAGCAAATGCCTTTAACAGAACGACTATCGAGTTAGGTCAAAAAAGAGGTTTCTGCAAGTGTTACGGACAATTTTTTTTCTACGAGCGTCGGGAAAACAAAAAAAAATTATTTAATTTCACCGAGCCCTCCCCAATAACCCATGTAGCAGGGAGTCAACAAATGACGTCTTTTTTACATAGGAAAGTGGTGATTTGGATTATGTGAAAAATATATAAAATATTAAATAAAGAAAAACTTTGAGGCTTCGAGGTAGAGGTGGTCGATATAATACCAGGTTTTTGTTGAACTTGTGCTTAGTATGATCTGTACTTGTTTCAAGTGCGTTTAGGGCCGTCGCTTGACTAGTTGCCGCCTGGAGTAAGACGGGGAATATGCCGCCCTCCTCATGATTTTCTCATCAGTCCTGCAAGTTTTTGTATTATTTCCTTACATAAATGATGTAAAAAGAATGATGTCAGCATAAAAAGGTCAACTATTCTTTTTATATCAATTTTTTAGGGTACCTTCCACTACCTTTAAGTGAATCATAGTAATGTGCATCTTGCTAAAAACAGAAATCAAATTTAGATTGGTTTATTGGTTTTGAAGATATCAGCGTTTAGCCTAAAAACTTTGAATGGCAATATCTCGGAAAGTTTAAAATTTTGACGTTTTGCTCTAAATATCGAAATAAGTAAACCTTATTAAGCTAGAAAATACAAAAGAAAATTTTAAAATAGGTTCATTATTTTTTGAGTCTTTGAGAAAAAACCATTAAAATTTGGCGAATCAAAGTTACATTTTACGAACTATGGTATTAAAGTGGACACTTCAACAGATTCTCCAATTTATTAGCTTACGAATCGTGTTAAAACATTTTAGGTCGCGTGTAAATTGCGTCTTGAAATTGTCAAAAACATACCACATGTCAAATTCAACGTTTCAACCAATTTATGGCAAGAGTGCATTTCCATTTATTTTGAGCTTGTTTTAGGCTTTAAAATTTTTAAAACAACCGATAAAATAAGATTTTTTGGGCGCAAAACTTTTTCCCCCTGTCAACAATTTGTCCTTTATTTTTTCAAATTTGTCGACACCTTTTTATTTATCTTTTTTTATTCTACTACAGATTCTTTAAATATTATGAAAGAAATCACAGAATTCCTTATATTAGTTTTTGAGATATTACGTCTCAAAATAAGGTGACTTACTGACCTTAAAAACATATTACATCTTTAAATCGAAAGTGTGTGTCGGCCACCGTATGCGGCCGCTTGAAAGTTTTCATCAGAAGTATGTCGTCATTTTGGGTGTGTCTTTTGAACTTCATAAAGACGTCATACCTATATACACGTCAATTTAGAGACAACATAGCTCATCAAAAATTACCGCTTTTTGACGTTAAAAAGACGTCACCTTGCTACCTGGGAATAGGTTTTCGTGGCGCCGGCGCCGGTATTTTCAGTATATCTGTACACGCACCCTTAAATAAAGATATCCAGATTGCAAAAAAGTGTCCCTGTTTCAAACTATCATACCTTGACATGTCTCGGATTTTTTGTAAGTTTTCAGCAAAGCACCTTTTTAAATGGAACACACTGTGTAGGTACAATCACGTGTATTAATTTAAGTAATTAAATATGTATGTATATACAATAAAAATTAAATATTTTAGCATTGAGATGTGAATGAACCCAATTTAAAGACCTTGTGTTATAAGGTTTACATTTCTTTGTCACTTGAAATCGAATAGCTCAACCCAAAATATTTATAATGAGTCCGTTCCATCATCGATTTTTCATACAGTTTTATGACTGTCCATTGGGTTCATGGAACGAAGCTAATAAGTAGTCTATTGTTATACGAGCCTTCCGTGTAGGAAACCTTAAACCTTTTGTTATACAGAAACCTGCCTTTTCGTATCCGTGAATCTTTTTATACAAAAAACCGGCCTTTTCCTATCGTTTTTTTAAATTAATATATTTTTTAATATTTTGTTTTTATTTTTTTTTTCATTTTTCTTTTCTAGCCGACATAGCAATGGCTAAAGAAGGTATGTTTTTCAACAAATTTTTTTCTAGATAACGCCGAAAATGTTTTATTTGGGTGTATTTTGACCTATCAAGACCTATCTTAGCAATATAAGAGGAATATATACTACCAGGTAGTTCGTTTTATAAACCGAGTTGAGCAGGCTGGGTGGGTAGAAACGGGCCATGTTGCCGTATAATACCACATACTACACGCTGTTGGTAAATTGTAGCGTCTTGGTTGCCCTGGTAAGGCGGCGGCATCATTTTGGTTTTCAAGGTCGTTACGCAAATATTTGGGCTTTTGGTCTGCAGAGAGTCTTCAGATTACTCTTACAGCAATAGAAAACGAGTGCACTATTCGAGTATCCAGAAGTGGAAGTGGAAATCAAGCATGCAAAAGCTCAATTAGGAAGTGACTCAGTATTTACCAGAGAACACGAACACGAGTTATTGGAGCTGGTTATTCATCTTTCCAAACTGTTTTTTGGAATCACGCCAGCACAGATTAAACAATGTGTCTACAATTTTGCAATTTTTTTAGTGCAGAAGATTTTGCACCTGCTGAAAATTTAAGCCAGCAATCAGAATATAACACTACCTACAGATGAGCAACCTCTATAAACTTAGCATTACCACTTAAGAATTGGATATTCGCAATATATGCATTAATTGTCGTAAATTTGTCGTAAATTTGTCGTGAAAGAAAAAAATTTGTCGCGCCACCCGTTTTCCTGAAAAGGGTATGTAATGCTAAGTTGAGTCTCAAATTAGCATTACCACCCCAGAAAAAATTAAAATTTTTAAAAACTAATCTATGGATTAATTGTCGTAAATTTGTCGTGAAAGAAAAAAATTTGTCGCGCCACCCGTTTTCCTGAAAAGGGTATGTAATGCTAAGTTGAGTCTCAACAACAACAAGGTCCTAAGTTGAGTCTCAATTTAGCACTACCACCCCAGAAAAAATTAAAATTTTCAAAAACTAATCTATGGAATAATTGTTGTAAATTTGTCGTAAATTTGTCGTGAAAAGAAAAATTTTCTCGCGCCACCCGTTTTCCTGAAAAGGGGGTGTAATGCTAAGTTGAGTCTCAACTTAGCACTACCACCCCAGAAAAAATTAAAATTTTTAAAAACTAATGTAGGTACTACTTACTTAATGTGCTCTAATATTGGGAAAAAACTAAATATAGACATTATTATTAATCAAAAAACCAATTAATTTTACTTAAATTTACGATAATTATAGCTACATCTTTTTGTACCACCCTTATTGTGTCAAGTTGCATTGAATCCCAAAAAAGGAAGCCACCTGTGTACTAAACAAACTTACTTTTAATCCCAAGGGATTAACACGAAAGTGGGTTTTCAGTTATAAAGCATTATAACGGTTACCGCTTCTCTCTTTTCTTGATTACTCTGTTGTTTTGGAGATTTCCTTTGGTACCTACCACTTATTTTATTTTATTGCTAATGTTTAATACTTTTAGTTTAATTAGGTTTGCAAAGGTTTTAAAACTCGTTTTATGTAAGGTCACTATATCACGAAGTTCCTTCTACTTAGTTTTCAGACTTTTGAGCACATAATAAATTAATGGATCCGTGGCAGATCTAATCAGTATTGAAAACAGTTTTTTGTAAATATCTCAGAAACGAAAGCTCCTACGAAGTTTTTGGTGATAACACAAGTCATTAAGAAAAATATACTACTATATTCCGAAAAGCACACATTGATGATTGATTTATGCGATGGTCCGTTAAAAAGTTAGCGTTTTTTAAATTCTTTAGTTGTCAAAAAACTGACATTAGCTATTATGGATTTTGACTAAAATCTAATCAGCTCGTTACAGTGTCGAACAATATTTTACCTGAAAATTTTGTGAAAATCGGTTCAGCGGTTTAGGAGCTATCGTGTTGGGGACAGAGTTCATACAGACATACACACACACAATCTGAAAAAAAAATCGTCCAAAATAATCCCTTCTCTGCGAGGGCTAGGAAGGTAAAAAAGTCAAGATCAAGTCAAGAAAAAGTCTGGAATTGGTCCCAGTGGGTCAATTCATATGAAATCAAGAAAAAAGAAAGAAAGTTTAGTAGAGTAGGTATTTCTAAATTTAGAGATTTTTTCTTAAATTTGTTCTACCGTTCAAGGTAATGAAGGGTCCCAAATTTCAAAATCCTCTAATCAGTAGTTTTTGCTAAATTAATTTTCAAATTAATTAAAAATGAAAACTGCTCATTTGGCTCAAACATATACTAAATTAAATATTATATATCTCAAGAACTACTTACACAGGGTAGTGATGTATGGCTTGTTTGAAAGGTCTTTAAAATAGCTTTTGAATGGTGTATCACAGTACCAAAAACATTTTTTTTTTTAAATTTGTTTGAATTTTTCTCGTTTGAAATGGATTACAAAGACCTCTCAAGCAACATAATACTACACTGGTGTAAGTATGGTTCTTGAGATCTCATATTTTATTACAATCATGTTTGACCCAAATGGGCAGTTTCCAATTTCAAAAATTAATTTGTCCAAAACTACTGAATCGAAATTTGGGATTCACATCCCTTTGACCGGTAGAATGAACGTACCAACAATCATTAAAATAGGAAAGAAAATGCCAAACCTACTTTTTATTTCTGACATCTAGGGACATTTTTGCCCCGGATTCGGATTCGGCGTCGAAAAAGACCTAGGAAAAACACAATGGCTTGCAGTGCAAACCACTTACACGCTTACGGACACACATATACCATGCGGTCCGAGTTATTGCGAACATAAGGAGGAATAAGTGTAATTTACTATTGACCTTCCAGAACGAATCGATGCTGCTTCTTACTGTACGCGCTTGATATCTTTTATTAGAGATTGAAGAAGTAATCCATATCTCTAAATGGAGGTTTAAGTCAAGAAAATTGAAAACTCTAAGTCGTCCTCCACTAAATTTATTTCGATCATACCAGTTTCGGCTTATGCGGCCATCATCAGTGATCTATTAATAATCGTAGTTATATCACAGGACAAAACATAAAACAATGGTGAACGTGCAATAAATTACAGAAACATTTAGTTTAAAATCTGAAAATTATTGGCTAAAAATTAATCAGTCAGGTTATGTTTACACAACATAACGAAACATAAACTATAAACAACGACTTTTCTTTTTTTGCAATACAATACAAATATTACGCTTTACAATGTATATAAAAATTAAGTTTAAATCACTCAAAACCAATTATCGTAACCGATAATTAAGTTATTTGAACTAAAAAATTGTTGCCTTGGAAAAATATCAAACACACATCACAGTAATATTCTGTTTTATCTCTGCATGTTATATTATTTCCTAGAGAAGCGTAATCTCCTGGTAAAAATTCATTTGGCCCAGATTTGTGTTTCCTAAATACGACATACACTAAAATTACCCGCGGTTCCGCCTTACACCGCATAGCAATACAAAATCCGCTCTTCTTTGCTTGCCTAAAATGGGCTATAGATGGTGCAGTGGAGGACGCTTCAGTTGCATAGCAATATTAGACCCGCTCTTCTTTAGGTGAACGACACACAAGTTAAGCCTTTTTTATGATTTTGTTAGGTTTTGACAAAAGACGTTATACAAAACTTCGATTCTGTTTATGTCCGATTATAATCAAACAATTTTTATATTGTCCCGTTATAACTGATCATCTACAGATAATAATCCGTTTTTGACATTGGACTGTTATTCCATTTTCCTTTGTGATTTTTCTTCGATTTTTTTTTGTGTTTTATGATAAACTGTGGGGGCCCTTCTAATCAAAGGTCTTATGCTTATAATTAGCACATTTTTTTGTTATCTTTGTTTCAAGACATCGGCGCCATATAAATAGAATAGACGAAAATAATTTAAACGTAATGTTGTTTTGTGGATCCGTAAAATTGTCGAAAATAATATAGTCGAAAATAATTTAGACGAAGCGTAATTTCGTCGATCTGTAAAAACGTCGAAACGTAAAAGCATCAAAACAAGTGCCTCGAAACGGAGTTGGATTTTCACAGAATGATCAAACCGTAAAAACGGCGAACTTTAAAAAAGTCGAAAAATAAAAAAAAACGAAAAATAAAAGAGAAGAAAGCAATTCAAACAAGATCTGTAAAATTGTCGAAATTAAACGCGCGATCCGCACTGGAGAAGAGAGGCAAAATCATCGAAGCGTAATTATATCGAAACGTATAAAGGTCGAATCGTAAAAAAGTCGAATCGGAAACTCGACGATTCTATAATGCAGATGCAAAAAATTCCCCATATTGCCATATGTACCGCTGTTACATCATACTAGCCTCACCTAAGAGCCTATCCAAACCTAACCTGTCAGTGCCAATTCAACGAATTTAGCCAAGAAATTTTGCGAAATATCGCAACAAATCGTACCTTTATTTTCGACTTTTCTACGGTACAATCTTTTGCGTTACGGATCGACAAAAATACGATTGGTTTAAATTATTTTAAACGAATCGTAATTTCGCCGATCCTAAAAAATGTCTAAAATAATATAGTTCAAAATTAAACGCGCGATACGCAATGAAGAGAAGACGCAAAATCATCGAAGCGTAATTATGTCGAAACGTAAAAAGGTCGAACCGTCAAAAATTGGAATCGTAAACTCTTCGATTCTGTAACACAGCTGCAAAAAACTCCCCATGTTACATCATCCAAACCTAACGAATTTAGCCAAGAAAAAATCGATATTTTTGCGTTTCAACAAAACTACGTTTCGATAATTTTGCGTCTTCTCTCCATTGCGTTACGCTCGTTTATTTTTCGACTGTATTATTTTCGACATTTTTACAGATCGACGAAATTATGATTCGTTTAAATTATTTTCGACTATATTATTTTTAACAATTTCAGGGATTGACAAAAATTTTCGCTTGAATTCCTTTCTTCCCTTTTATTTTTCGGTTTTTTTATTTTTTGACTTTTACAATTCGTCCTTTTTATAATTCGATTTTTTTACGGTTCGATCATTCTGGAAATCGACTTAACTCCAGCTCGACATTTTTTTGTTTTCGACCATTTTAATTTTTGACAAAACTTTTTTTGATGTTTTTGTGGCGACTCAAGAGTCAAGACGGCGATTAAAAGAGAGATACTTATCTAGTTCTGATAATTCATCAATTTCTATGAAAACGTCGTTTTTTAAACATTACTTTTTACTTTTAGTACGTTTTAAAAGTCGTTGCTTTTTTAATTAGAATTTTATTAACTCGTAAACGTGAGGTAGATTTACATTTTTAATCTCCTGCACATACTCGCTGCAGTTTCGTTTATAAATAGCATCACTAAATGCTTAGCCATGCAACGAGCGTAACCGACTGTTGACCTTGTAACGAAAACGATGTTTAAATTAATAAAATAAAACTTGTATTCTATCTCTATCACGATTATTCTATCATATATTTCGCGGGAACTTATTTTTTTTACTTTATTGCTCCTGAGTCCTGAGTACGGGGCATTTTTTGGAAGTGCAGCTGGTGCTTTTGCTTGAGATCCTGGGTCATATGAATCAGGTACTGTCTGGCCAGAATAAAATGAGGCGCAAAGGGATGGCTCAACTCAATCTATCTCCCTCTGTTTACAGCACTTTGGTCTTACTGGGTGGTCTTCATTTTTAGAAAATTTACCATGAACAAAATTTTAATATTACAAGAAAAAACGGTACTCGTCTGGTACTTTTAACGAAATCGACTTCAGCCCCGTCATAATTCAAACCCTTTTATTGGGTTTATATTGTTATCGCTGGCTCAACTCGAATCCGGCCCGTTCACAATTCATACCCTTTTATTGGGCTTCTATTGTTTCATACACATTTTAGACCAACAAAAAGAAACAGTGGCGTATCATTTACTCTTTTTTTAATTTTTTCATAAAACTGTGTGGAGTTCCAATTTTAAAGATATAACGAATGGTTTTGGATTTTTGCAATTTTTAGAAAGTCAATTGGTATTTTTTTAGGTTTCTAGATTCGTACGCACCTACCTAATGAAATAGGTACGTGGTACCTGTATAATATAGTAAGTATAAAAGTTTTGAAAAAATATTTCTTTTTAAGAAAAATAAAGTAGGTGTGGAGTTTTCCAGCAAAAAGAGGCTTAGGAGGAGTAAAATATAAAATTAATATCTAATAATGATGAATTAAGAAAATTTTAGCACGCTACTGGACAGAGAAAGATAGCGCTAATTGAAGCCATCTCTTTTGCGGCTCATTTTATTCTGGCCGGACTGTAGTTAGCAGAAGCACCGACGGAGGGTGTTCACAGGCTCGAGCGTTTGATTTGACGCCCCGAAACACTCGGGAGCTCTTAAACTTCTTCTAAATGGGTTGTATCTCGGGTTGCATGCTCTTCATTGCAACCCATTCAAAAAAAGAGGAAGAGCTGCCGAGCGCTTCGGGGCGTCAAATCAAACGCTCGAGCCTGTGAACACCCTCGGTCGGTGCTTCTGCTAACTAGCTTATTCATATGCCTTGGTGATTGCTACAGGCTACAATTAAACTAAAGGACATGCCGGCTTGTCCAGCAAACTCAGGATGATGAAAGCGTCACAAACATAGCAGCAATAGGTCACCAGAAAGGCTTCTCAAGTCTAAAATCACCAGATTAATGTACCTGCCGCAAATAAGGCCCAACTAAAAAAAAATGTTTTTACTAAGATATAAAGCGACCAACAAAAACCAGCAGGATTTATTTAACTCAAGCTTTCGTAAATGAAACCACAAGAAACACTTTGCGTGCCGAAAATAGTATTGATGGGCAACTTATAATATGCTTAAAAAAAGTTGCAAGCAGGCCTTTGTTATAATTTGCCGTTAATTAGTCGTTAATTAGTTGTGGAAAAATTAATTTTGTCGCTCTTGTTTTGACTCTTTTTGTGGATGCTTCGCTAACTTCATACATATGAAGTTAGCGAAGGACCCAAAAAAACCCAAAAATAAAAGCGGCAAAATTAATTTATCCACAACTAATTAACGGCTAATTAGCGCCAAATCATCCACCGTATCCGATTTTAATAGGTGATGTCTAAAGCCATTTTTGACGAGAGTGCTTCGCTAACTTCATATGAAGTTAGCGAGGCATCCAAAAAAACAGGTAAAAATAAGAACGACAAAATTAATTTTTTTCACAACTAATTAACGACAAATTAACAGGAAATTATCCACCTAGTCGAGAAAGGTTTTTACAATGGAAAACAAACTTTTTAATTTATTGTATTCTTCCTTTTAAAATGACGAAGATTGAGTTTCTGGGGAAAAGTATTTACATAAAAAAATGAGTGAGCTCATGGCAGCAAAGCTGCTAAATGATAGAGATATGAATATCAAAATAACAGCATCTGAAAAGTGGGTTATAAACAATAACAATTTATCTTTTCCGTATGGAGAAAATAAATGTGGGGATACTTATTGGATTGATTAATCCCCTAAACCTCATGGGAGTTTAAAAAAATACTGTGGTGCCAAAGTAGTTTTATGAGACCTGATATCACGGATCACCTAACAAAAGGTGATCCGTGCTGATATCTCATGATGTTGATCTTTTTTTAAACACTCGAATATAAAGCCCACACACCTCATCTTTTTGCAAAAAAAACATGTTTGAAAAAATAATAAATAGCCAGCATAACTAAGGTCACTGTATAACGAAGTTCCTATATAACTTAAGGTCACTATATAACTTCGTTATATAGTGACCTTAAGCATAACCCCAAAATACTTTGGAGGAGTGGGGAAGACCTTGGAGTGGGGATAACCAATATTTGAAAACAGCTCCGCACTTGTATAAATTTCGGTTCAAACCGATGACGTTTTTTGATGACGTCATATAGTTGAACCAAAGATAACCATGACCACTCGCACGCGTTTGGTTTTTACTAGAGGCCCTCGATACATTTGATAATTGTTACAATTGTCAAATGTATCGAGGGCCTCTAGTTTTTACCAATTTGGAACGATAATAATCGATTGACCGCTCAAATTTGATTAATGTTTACATGTCGCGGTATTGTAATGGCCTGTGACGTTAACCAAGTGAATAGTTAGGATCGGTAGTAGATATGGCTACTGATCGGTACAAATAATCTTATTCTACTAATTTTATACTTTTTGTTTTAGGTAAGCGCAGGTATAATTCTCCAAAATATTGAAAATTATAATTGGTAAGTTTTTATATATATTTTTTTTATTTGTAAAATAAAATAACTCATTAAAAGATAGGTAACATAAAAGAAAATATTATAAATATTATATGTATTTAAAATTAATAAATTTTATTCATTAATATACCGGGTGGGCCAAAAAAAAACGGACAATTTCTTTTTAATTATAACTTTTGAACTATACCACCGATTTTAATGGGACAAGCTGCAGTTGGCAGAGAATTAATCAGAGTTCTAACATAATATATTTTTTTGTTCGCCATCTCAAAATCCAAGATGGCGGACGAAATTAAAATGTACCCTTCAAAGCTGCTCGTTTATTCTTGTATTGCGAAAATGCTTTAATTATTTTTTTTAAATTGGTATAAAAGCTGCGTTTTTGCCACGCACAACAAGGTAAGAATCAGCAAAATCGGTTCAGTGGTTTAAAAAAAATAGTATTGTTTCAACCATTGTTTTGCATATTATACGATTGCCTTGCCAATCATGTCTGCATTTATTCCCTTATAAATTCATTACTACTGAACCGATTTTGATGAAATAAAAAACATCCTGGTAAGAATTGATTTCTTTTTAAAGATCATGATCAAAGTTTATCGCCATCTTAAAATGTCAAATGGTGGACAGAATCATACTTGATTTTTCAAAATGGCGTGTTTATTCTTATTTTTTGAAAATGTTTTAGTTTTTTTTATGTTATAGAAAAGCAATACTTTTCCTCCACACAACGAGGTACAAATTAGTAAAATCGGTGTGACGGTTCTCAAAAAATCCATTTTTGTTTCAACCATTGTTTTACAGATTATACGATTGCATTGCCAATCCTGTCTGCGTTAATTTCCTTATAAATTCGTTATTACTAAACCGATTTTTCTGAAATGAAAAATCATGGTGAGAAGTGATTGCTCTTTAAAGCTTGGAATCAAAATTTTCCGCCATCATCATACTTGATGCAATGCAATCGTATAATTTGTAAAACAATGGTTGAAACAAAATCAGATTTTTTAAGAACCACTTCACCGATTTTAGTACTTTGTACCTTGTTAAATGGAAGAAAAGTAGTGCTTTTCGTTAAATTAAAAAAAAAACTAAACATTTTCGGAAAATAAAAATAAAGTAGCCTCTTTGAAGGGTCAAGTATGATTCTGTCCGACCTCTTAACTTTTAAGATGGCGGCAAATTTCGGTTATAATCTTTAAAGAACAATCAATTCTCACCATGATTTTTTTTATTTCACTAAGATCGGTTCAGTAATAATGAGCTTAGAAGGAAATTAATGCAGACAGGATTGGCAATGCAATCGTCGCAATAATCTGTAAAACAATGGCTGAAACAAAAACAGAGTTTTTGAGAACTACATCGATTTTACTAATTTGTACCTCGTTATGCGGGGGAAAATTAGTGTTTTTTAAATTTTAAGATGGCGAGAAATTTAAAAACCAATCAATTCTCACCAGGATGGTTTTTATTTCATTAAAATCGGTTCAGTAGTAATGAATTTATAGGGAAATAAATGCAGACATGATTGGCAAGGCAATCGTATAATATTCAAAAGAATGGTTGGAACAAAAATATATTTTTTTAGAACCACTGAACCGATTTTGCTGATTTGTACCTTGTTGTACGTGGCAAAAATGCAGGTTTTTTTGTGATTTAAAAAAATATTTAAAACATGTTCACAACACAAGAATAAACGAGCATCTTTAAAGGATACAATTTAATTTCGTCCGCCATTTTGGATTTTGAGATGGCGGACAGAAAATCATATTTGGTTAAAACTCTGATTAATTCTTTGCCAGGTGCAGTTTGTCCCATTAAAATCGATGGTATAGTTGAAAAGTTATAATGAACAAAAAAATGGTCCGGTTTTTTTTGGCCCACCCGGTATGTTATAAGAATCCAATTTTAAAACGTAATATAAAAATAAGGACGACATGGAAAAAAGAGAACAAATTTTGCTATTTTCGTATATTATGTGGTCATAGGAAAATAGATTTTAATTTAATAACTTAGTACATGTTATAAAAATATTAAATACATAATTTAAAACTCAATATTAAAATTAGAATAATGAAATTAAAAGTTAACAGAATTTTCCTCAATTTTTGTTTTGGCAAATCATTTCTTTAAAATTATTCGAAAATTTCTATAGTATGGATAGTAAACATTCAATATCCAAACTATCCGGTAACTATCGATATTTATCCACCAATATATATTTATTTGAATTTTAAAATTAATAAACAATGTCTTAAAATTTAGTACGAATTTGTTTGAGAGTTTTAAATACATATGTTAGTTTTACAAATAATACCGTTTATTATAAAAATAAATTTGAAAGAGATACTTTGCCAATTATTTTTAGTAAAATATTATTATTATATCGGAAAAAATAAAAATACTTACTTAAGACAATTTATTATAAAACAGAATGCATTTTTTTTCGTGTGGCTTACACTTTTCACTCCATCGCGTTAGACAATTACAGTTCCACTGCAAACACTCTGACACACTCTCACTCCACTGCTACGCCACTCCACTCCATATTACCCGAACGTACCTGTGCTATAGAGAGTCTGGTATGTCCTTTAATGGCTCCTCTTCCAATGTATGGCTTTCTGTTTTTTTATTTGAAGTACCTACCTTGTATATTTATTTATCCTTTATTAAAAAGAAGAGTTTCCAACTTTAAAAACACAAAACTCTATTGGCGAGTTTAAATCGAGGTACTTTTATGAAACTTTTACATTCTAACAGCTGAAACTTTCTGAATGTAGATCAGGGCCAACTCAAGAACCTGGGCTTCCTGTTTATATCGCCTGTATAGAGCCAGCGGTGTAACTAGACTAAATGAGCGCACAAAAATACTGTTTTTAACGAGCGATGACCAAGAAAATGATAACTATATTTTTTAAAGAAAAAACCAAAAAATCATTTGTATTTTCACTTTTTAACACCACGGATGTCTTCTTTGATGCTCAAGACAGTGGATGATATATCTTTTATAGAAATGTCAAATTTCTGGGATTTTCAAGGGGAGAACAAAAAAGAGTCCGTTTAAATAACGCATTATAGAACATTGACGGATTGGGTTTGACCAAAGTAAAAGCGGCAAATCCAAAATGGCCGCCCTTCCGTCCATTTTAACCATTGAAATTTCGTTCTCTGGTTTAGAAATGTGAAGTGCTTGTGAATCGCTGTTTTTATTTATTCGTTTGTTTTTGCCGGTTTTTTTTAATTAAATTTAGGATGAAATTTATCTGTTAAAAACTGTTCAGAGTCTTAAAACATTGCTTTTTCCAGTAGAGTAGGAAAAGTTCGAGAATTTCTTTCTTTTTCAACAAAAATAACAACACTTGGCAGTCTCCGCCATTTTGACAACGCCGTAATAAAATCAACGTATGTTTAGTCTGCCTGGCGGGCTGCCTGCCAGTGCCCAGCTATTTTAACCACGTTTTCAATGGTAATGTCAAATGCATGGTGTACTCACTCTTTCTATTTTGGTTAGTTGTGAAATCCAATCTCTAGCTGTTCTAATATCTCTGGTTTCAATCGGTAAAGATAAGATTCGTTCGAGCTGACCATTGGACTGGTTATATAACCGTCCGAAAAATCCTATTTGCGTTCCAGGTGCGCGTTGTACTAAAAGTTTGTAATGTAAATGCGTTGTATTGCGCGAGCATTACGATTCTTCGTATGGTTTTTTCACAAATCCGATGGCCAGTTGGATCGCCCCCTGAGCAGAGTTGTTTTATTTGTAATAATAAATAAGATAATACAATGTTTTTTGGGGGTCTCTGTTTTTAAGTTTACGCGCCAAATGTCGGGACTCGGCGCTGCGTATATAAAGTAAATTTTATGGGGAGATTATAAGTGGTAAACTAAAAGTTTAAAGCGGGACTTGGAATGGAACTACTTTTTTCGGCATCGGCAATTATTAATGACTTATATTAATTTAACATCAATAAAAATACTCTGCCAATTTATGGGAGCCTAAGCTCACATAATTTTACCCCCACCCTTTTTTTTGGCTAATGTTCAGTCGATTTTAATAATTTTTAAATGCCAAAACCCAACCTAGGTACCAAATTTCATTAAAATCGGGCAAGCACGTTTTGAGTTCTGCGCGTAGGTCGTTACAGACAGACAGACAGAAATACAGGCAGACAGTGCCACCAAAAAGTTTTAAAATCATCTGAAACGCAAAGATATACAGGGTGTCTCAGACCACCCATCCACTCCTTTTAAAATGTTGGGGATGGATTTTTTAATGATCTAAAAAATGATTGTAGCTATATCGAGTACGCTCTCTCAATTGGTGGTATTTTTAAATTCCGCCGCCGACCGGAAGTGGCCTATTCAGGCCTAAAGTGCGTTTTTTAAATAGGGATGGGCATAATTTTGCAACGGTTTCAGGTTCTACGCAACAAAATACGTTGAAACATTTTCTTTTTAAACGTCATTATTTTTTTAAATATATGCCCATCCCAATTTGAAAAACGGACTCCAGGCCTAAATAGGCAACTTCCGGTCGACCCCGAAAGTTGAAAACATCTACCACCAATCGAAAGAGCGTACTCAAGTAATTTTTTGGATGATTAAAAAAACTTTTTCCCTAGGTTTCAAAAGGGGTGGACGGGTGGTCTGGAACACCCTGTATAAAAAATTTAAATCGGTGCAACTTTTTTTAAATATTTTTTACACGATCACCATAGCTTACACCACGGAACACCTCTTACACTACCAAAGTTTACATAATTAAAATATAAGTTGCTGCACTTGTCAAAAAGCAAAAGAAATATAGAGATCAAACGCGTGCCGACGTAAGCTGTCGCTGCGCGCTGGTCGTGTGGTAACTGCAAAACAGGTGTGCGATTCGGCGTTTGATGTCGGCCGCCGGCTCAAAGATCCACCAGCCACTATCCCGCTGCAAAACATGTGTGCGATTCGGCGTTTGATGTCGGCCGCCGGCTCAAGCGCAGCAACTGATATTTTAATTGTGCAAACTTTGACACTACTATAGATATAGTATTCGTGTGAGCTAATACTCTTAGTTATTAGTTGACTCGAAAGTAGACTGCACGGTAATTTCTTTAAAATGTTCTGTTTCATGTTTAGTAAAAAAATTGGAGTAAATGAAATTTCTGTTGGAATTTCATCACCTCAATTCCACAATCCATAAGTTGATGCTTTTTAGGCTTTAATCAATTTTGTTTTTGCCAACCTCGCTGTAGTAACATGCCAGAGCAAAAATTAAAAAATCGAGAATAGCATAACAAAAAATATATCTTTCACAAACCGCATGTAGCGGATGTTATTAATAAAATAAAACATAAAAAAACACCCAACTGCTAAATTTACTTATAAGTACTAGTCACAGTTGAGTACAAAATTGATAGGTATACCTATAATGTACGACATGCTTCAAGTTTTAGTTTTGATGCCCAAAGCGTACTTTGCATTTTCATGAATCAGGTTATTGGGTAATTTTGTACCCAACTGCGACTAGTAGTTACAAGTTTGGGTGTTTTTTTTATTTTAAAATTTTTTGATTTCTAACTTTTAGGTTTAATTCTTATTCAGCCTTTAAAAACCATATGCATTTACAATTCATTTAGCTTTATCCAAAAAGTGTTACCTTCCATTGAGTGAGGGTGGATGAGGAGAGAGGGAGGAGGGAACTTGTAAAATGGTGTCGAAAGAAATCTCAAGGCGTGTGCCGAAAGAATTTTTGAAATTGTTCTATACTTGTGAAAGGTATAGCTACAACTATTACTAATAAGTAGGGAGAGCAGAAGGGAGGAAGAGGGAAACTAGTAAAATGATGTTGGCAAAAGAGTCTTAAAGCGTGTGCAGAAAGAACTTTTGAAATCGCTTTATATTTGTAAAGGTTAGAGCTATAACTATTACTAATAGGGATAGCGGAGAGAAGAGATGGTGAGGTGGGGGGGGGGAACTTGTAAAATGGTGTTGGAAAAAAAATCTGGAGGTGTATGCAGAAAAAAATTTTGAAATCGCTCTATATTTGATAAAACTATGCGAATATGATTTTTGAATAGGGTGGGGGGAATGACAGGTGGGGAGGTAGGTGGGGGCAGGGAGGTCTACAAAGTAACTACAGCAAAGAGGATATTTGCAATGAGTAATTAAAGGAATTTCAATAAAATCGCCTCAAATTTAGATAATTTGTATGCCTTAATCATGAGACAAAATGGCGTCTGAAGACCGCCATGTTGATTCCTGTTTAAAAAAAATATAGCCTATAGCACCTTCGCGATCAGTAGCAATTCAACGACACCTTTTTTGTCAAATTCGGTTCAGCTGTTTAGCCTCTAGCGTGACACAAACATATTTACTTACATACATACAACAATCGAAAAACATTACCCTTCCTTTCGCCGTGCTGCAGTTGGGCAGAAACGAGTATATTAGTTTATGAGTTGGGTAAAAAGAATGGTCAGCGTAAAAGTAGTTTTCTTCTTTGAGACCTTGTTAATAATAATTGTAATGCGTGATCTGTTTTATAGTAATTTAAAAAGTCTGTGCGTGGTGTAACTTCACAGAAAGAGGTCCTTTAAATGCTCGGCTGGTTTTTTGTTTAACGTCGTTTTACCGTTTTGGTCCGTTCAATTTGCGTGGCGTTGTGCCATTTGTCCCACATTTTTAGTTAACAACTCACACACACAATATACAGAGGTCGACAGTTACGTTTTGCGATAAAACGTTGTCGCCAGTAGCCACGTACAGCAGTCCATACAACGTGCTACTTTTGTTAAAAATGAAATTTTCTATATTAATGTGTGAAAACTGCACTAACTGCTTAATAAATAATTTCCCCCCAAATCTCAAACCATATTAAGTTTTTGCTCACAGAATACACCTCGTGGTCACTATGCAAAACAGCTAGGGAAAAATTCGCTGCGGCCGATTTGCCGCGGGAACAACTCCCCGCCGGCCAACTCGCCGCGGGGACAATTCGCCAGGAGAATTTCTGTTTAATTTTTATTTTAATCTAACGTAACTTATTTTTTCTTAAATCATAACTCCCCTGTCCTCTTGTTCGGAGATCAAAATCTGTGTTAAACTTAACCGTGTTGAATTGATCACAAACGTAACCTAACTAACTGGTGTCTAGACCACCAAAATTTTGCAAAAAAAACTCAAAATTTGGTAGTAGGCCTCTTTTGAAGTACTTACCAATTAGAATCTCCTAATAGTCTTCAAAGCTACAAATATAATAAAAATAGATAAACTAGAAATGCAATTCAAGGCAACCATTTTTATACAAGTGGAAACACTGGCAACGCTGCCTTCGAACACATTCATGTAGTTCTTAATATAGAATGCTCAGACATTGTTGTCTTGATAGTCGTAATAAGGTCTCGATTAGTTTAGTATTCGGTAGGCTACTGCATTTTAGTCAGGTTTGAAAAATGCCATTTTTTGTTGTAGGAATTTCTGAAAAAAAAACTCTTGAAAAATTACTACTGATAAACTTTAGGCGCATCCAAAAGTACAGGATCATGCACAGCTTTAATTCGGTGTATGGCTCTATGTCTAAAAAAATTACCTCTACAGGGTGTCGTATTTGGGGTAGATCCTGAAAAGTCAAGTGACTTTTTTAATTGAACCATTTTGTCTTAAAAACCGTCAATTTCTCCGAAAAAATTGTAGAAACCAATCTTGTATGCTCAGGCATTGTTGTCTTGATAGTCGTAATAAGGTCTTGATTAGTTTAGTATTCGGTAGGCTACTGCATTTTAGTCATGTTTGAAAAATGCCGTTTTTTGTAGTAGGAATTTCTGAAAAAAAAACTCTTGAAAAATTACTACTGATAAACTTTAGGCGCATCCAAAAGTACAGGATCATGCACAGCTTTAATTCGGTGTATGGCTCTATGTCCAAAAAAATTACCTCTACAGGGTGTCGTATTTGGGGTAGTTCCTGAAAAGTAAAGTGACTTTTTTAATTGAACCATTTTGTCTTAAAAACCGTCAATTTCTCCGAAAAAATTGTACTCCGCCAATTTATGGACACCTAAGCTCACACGATTAATGTATAATGTAATTTTTACCCATTTTGGCCCGCGAAAATAACCCCCTATCCGCCACCCGGGTCGTGCCCTTAGAGTAATAACATATATGTTATTACTCTGAGGTCGTGCCTAATTGGAGATTCACATGTACACCCACCCATCCCACCAGTGTAGCACCACTGAACAAAACAAACTTGAGTGTATTTTTGTATCTTCATGCGCAGTTACCTTTAATATAGTACCACACGATTAATATTTTTACAAGAACTCTAATTTTTTAAATGTATCCCCAGCCTTTTTTTCGGCTTGGTGGATTTTATTTATTTTTAAAAGGGACTCTCTAGAGCCAAAACCCAACATATGTACCAAATTTCATTAAAATCGGGCACGTAGTTTTTGAGTTTTGGGTTTGGTAGTTACAGACAGACCGACAGACAAACGGCGCAACAAAAAAGTTTCAAAATCAACTGAAACGCAAACATATATAAAATTTGTTGAAATCGGAGCATTATATATAGATATATACAGTGTACTCCGGTTATAACGTACCCTCAAGGGACCAGAAAATATGTACTTAATAAGCGGACGTACGTTATAAACAACACAATTTAAAAGAAAAGTGGTATGGCCGGAACAATGAAATATGTACGTAATAACCGAAAGTACGTTATAACCGGAGTACACTGTATATATATATATATATATATATATATATATATATATATATATTATATCTTAAAAACCGTGGTTCTGAGCAACTTTAAAACAGTATAACTTTTTTAGATAAAAAGGATGGAAAAACTATTATTTTGCATAAAAACTGGTATACACCGAGGCACAAAAAAATACAGTGATTTTAATGCAATGGTAGTGTCCAAGGAACACCCTGTACATTGTACATCAAAATTTTAAACGGAATCGGCTTGCCAATTTCAAAAAAATTTACACGCTTGTTATTTTTTGCAAAAATATTAATTAGTAAAAAAGTTATTACAGAAAATCGAATTGAAAAATAAAGTTTAACACCCTGTATCTCGGTTAGGACAAACTATTGGACTAAGGTAAGTGTGGCTAAATCGTAATATTTTGACCCAGGGAATCTATAGTTTAACTATGTACCATTAGTTCTGGGACACCCTGTATATATAGTCAAACCTCTCTAACTCGAACCTCTATAACTCAAACCTTTTACGTGGTCCCTGCACTCGTTATATGTATTTAACCTCTTTAACTCGAATTTCTATAACTCGAACTCTCCGCAACTCGACGAACTGGTTTAGTTGTCCCTTTAGGTTCGAGTTATAGAGGTTCGACTGTATATATATATATATATATATATATATATATATATATATATATATATGCAGTATGTCCCCCTAAGTTGGAATCGTATGGAAAACTTTTTTATTATTAATATTAGGAAAAAAAGTTGTTCTTTATAAAAAGTTCTGCATTATCTAAAACCTAGAATACAGTCATCATATATCAAATTTTTTCAGTGGTATACGAGGTTTGTCAAAAAATATGAGTTTTACTCAAGGTTATCATGTGTTTCGTAATCACAAGAGATACATGTTCATTCAAAATAGAAATATTAGTAAAAAATTAAATATTCTGAAGTTTTAATTTAAATATAATGTACTTACATATTTAAACGTAATTTTTAATTTTTATCAACTTTTTTTAGTAACATTTTTCGATATTGTCAAATTTAAAGGTAGTTTACTCTTGAGCAAAACTTATATTTTTTGACAAACCTCGTATACCACTGAAAAAAATTGATATTTGATGACTGTATTCTTGGTTTTAGATAATGCAGAACTTTTTATGAAGAATAACTTTTTTTCCTAAAATTAATAATAAAAAAGTTTTCCATATGATTCCAACCTAGAGGGACATACTTAAGCGCGGATTTGAGGATATTTATGCATTTTAGTATACAACCCGACAGCAGCAAACACACAACTCCCTAGAAAAATAAATCCAATGATAACCTTTTATCTAACATTCATTTTAACCAAAAATCAAATAATAGGTTATAGCTGGAACAAAATAGCCTACAAAAGAATCCAATATTTAACAATTGTTCATAAAAATTAATTTTTTTGGTTTCAGTCTCGATTTCAGTATGATTAAATAAATATAGTATTTTTCCATTACAACCTAATGAAGTTTTATTTTTATCAAAACCCTGACCTGCCACAGACAAATACAACTGACTTGCCATGAAAATCGAAACCTGTTCCCGTGCACCTACTTTTTTTGTAATCTACCCTTATAAAAAGATAAATATAAAATTCCACAGGCGAATGTCTACAAGTCCACAAATTATGTCAAAAATGTATAGGATTACACCTTAATAGTAGGGGAGGTCGTGAAGATTTTGGGAACTTATTTTCTTTGTCAGCAGACATCGATAAACCTGTTTTTTCAATCAATTCTAAGCAAACTTTGTTATATGAATAGGGGGGGGGGATTCCGATGGGTTAGGCGCAAAATGCTAAAAAAGTTACAAATTCGAGGAACTTTTTTTCTTAGTAATGTATATATATGTTTATTAGTGAAAGCTAAATTAAGGCTAAGTATAAAAAATAGTAAAAAGAAAACACTTTCTTCTTCTTGAAGATTTGAAACTCGTGGATTTTTTGACTTTTTTGATTTTTTTTGCACGCACTTCCGTCAGAGGGTAAATTTTGCCCCTATATTTTGTATAGGGAAAATTAGTCGAGTGGTACCTTGTTTTCAAGGTCTAGTGAATGTCTTTACAACTCTGTAAAAATTTTAAAAATCTATCGATTAATTTTTAAAACATTTGCCTGTAAATTTAACACGGACTGATTAAATCAAAATTAAATCAGATTTTTATATTGTTCTGATTTAATTTTTATTTTATCGGTCCATGTTAAAATTGAAAATTTGAAGGCTAGTATCTCAAAAACTAATCGACAGATTTGCAACATTTTTTATATTGCCTTATTTCTAGAAAAAAACTCTCTTACATAAAGACATTTTGTTCTTCCCTTCAAGACAATTAATATTTTGTCTTGATCAAAAAACGGAGCTTTTTATTTCTTTTGATTTAGTCTTAATATTTATTATTATTGTTATTATTATTTAATTATCTAATTATTATATGTATGTGTATAACTTTTAACTCGACAAACCTTATCAAGCTACTAAATGCAGAACATGGGCGCACCCAGGGGGGTCTCTAGGCCAGCGCCCCCCTATGGCTAATTTTATTTTAAGGATTTTTGACATATTTCATGATTAATAATAAAATGAAATAGCATAAAATAGGGCATCATGAAGTTTTAAGACTCTCGGCCCCTCTCAAGACATATTCTCAGGTGCGCTACTGCTAAATAAAAAATTTAAATCTTTTCATTTTTGAGTTTTTGCTAAAAAGCCATCAGTTTGGCAAAAAGCGGTGCTAATTTAAAAAGTTAAATTTTTTGTCAAAAACATTATTTTTTCATTTGTCTTATACAATTTTATGACTGTGCGTTAGGTTTGAATCTCGAAGCAAACGACTCGCTCGCACGGTTTATGTACAGTATGACCATTTGGACCTGCACACACACCTGAACCGCTTTTTTAAATAAACAACCGATAAAATAAGATTGCCTAAAGACTCACCACTTTTTTCTCATGTCAAAAATTAACCAATTATTTTTTATGTGCTACATTTTCTTAAATTCTTTGACCCCTTTTTAGTTATCTTTTTCTATTCTGCCAAATTCTATAAATAATACGAAATAAATCATAAAATTCCTTTTATTAGTTTTCGAGATGTTACCTCTCATATTAGTGACCTTTAAACTACATATTACATCTTTGAATCGAAAGTAAGTGTGGCGGCCACCGCATGACCTCTTGAGAATTAACGTGAATTAAACGTAGAAGGCGGCCTTCCCCAAAATCGGCCGCCTGGTGCGGCTGCACCTCCGGTCCACCCACTACGACGGCCCTGCTGGAATCAAGCGAGAATGTTGACGGCATATCGACATCAAAAAAACCATTACGTAATCTAAACCCGAGAATTCCACGTTTGTTCTGCGGTTTCGGGCTCTAAACATCAAAACGTTTTGTTGTTCTAGCACCCTATCATTATTTGTGGCACAAGTTGACAGGGGGTTGATATGGGCCTGAGGGATGGACACACGCACGTATAGACAAACAAACGGATATTTTGTATGTATGTGTGTCTATTATTCCAGATATTTTACTATGGTCTCCCCAATCCACAGCATCAGCCTGAAACCCTAATGGAATTTAAGTAACACATTTTTTGCCGTCTAATATTAGGGAGTTTTTGGAACGCTTAAAATGTTGGTAGTTTAATAACCACTAACACCACCATGAATGAACCGCTCTTCTTTCAGTTTTAGAAACACATTTAAAACTGTAAATTTTTTTTATTTTTTTTTTCTAGTTTGATAACCGTGAGTTTTTGGCCGACACCAAGGTTACCATTTCAATGCTCTTCTCGGTTTCGGAACGCCTGATTGCACGGCAGTGGCGTATAAAAGGGGGCCCGGGCCCCCTCCGAACCTATTTTTTAGATATTTTCCACATATTTCATGAATACAAACATAAAATAGCAGAAAATACGGCCTCATGAGGTCTCCAAGCCCCCCCCCCCCCCCCCCGCCCGAAACTGTCTCGGACGCCCCCCGAATTTTTTTTCTATATACGCCCCTGTTGCACGGGACCACGGCCTTCGGAAGCTTAGGGTAGCTATTCTGGGTCTTGAACCACGGATCACCTAACAAACAGATATATAAGCCGGCTAGCGGTCTTTGATCTCGCTGAATTCAACGATGGCTGAGCATTGGGAGTCAAGCTCAGGGCCGGACTAAAATAAATTTACGATAAAATATGAATGTTTCAGATAGTGTTTACGAAAAAATATTTTTACTGCCAGAAACAATAAAAACCTTAAATAGTTTTGTAAAATAATAATCAGCGACCTAAAAGATCTTAAAGTTCCTAGTTTAATGCATATCGATTCACAAAAGGCAAAAACCGCCATTTTGGAGCCTCCATTTTCTTGTTTTTAAATTTGGGTCAAAAATTCTATTGAATTACCTTAAGCGCCGCGATGTTTCAGTTTGATGCAAATCGGTGTGAAAATATTAAAGTGCGCCATTTTGGGTCCGCCAATGTGATTTTTTAAAAGTTTAAGTTAAAAATCATAATCAACGACCTGAAAGATCTCGAAGTTCCGAGTTTGATGCATGTCGGTTCAGAAATGAAAAAATCCGCCATTTTGGAGCCTCCATTTTCTTGTTTTTAAATTTGGGTCAAAAATTCTATTGAATTACCTTAAGCGCCGCGATGTTTCAAGTTTGATGCAAATCGGTATGAAAATATTAAAGTGCGCCATTTTGGGTCCGCCAATGTGATTTTTTAAAAGTTTAAGTTAAAAATCATAATCAACGACCTGAAAGATCTCGAAGTTCCGAGTTTGATGCATGTCGGTTCAGAAATAAAAAAATCCGCCATTTTGGAGCCTCCATTTTCTTGTTTTTAAATTTAAGTCAACAATTCTATTGAATTACCTTAAGCGCCGCGATGTTTCAAGTTTGAGGGAATTCGGTGTGAAAATAATAAAGTCCGCCGTTTTGGATCCGCCATTTTATTTTTTTTTAGTTTAAGTTCAAAATAATAACCAGCGACCTGAAAGATGTCAAGATTTCGAGTTTGATGCATATCGATTCATAAATGGCAAAAACCGCCATTTTGCATCCGCCATTTTATTTATATTTTTCCAATTAAAAAAAATGCTGAATTGTATAGTTACCACCAAAGACCTAGTTGGAAAGTTTGAAGAAATCGAGTGAAGCTAAATAAAACAGTGATAATATCACGAAACAAAAATCTCGCGGCTAATTGTTTTTACTTTGTACTTAAATCATTTACAAACGCATCTCCTAGCACATTTAATTATTATATATAAAAAATCACAAATATCAAAGACAAAATTCACATCGACACACCACTAATGCGCAACAAGTACTAAAAGTTTAAAAATTATTGAAATACAGAATGCGCCTCTGGAGTGGTTGACCCCAAAATGGCAGGCTGCGTGAAAGATGCGCGTAGCACCCCCCACCACCTGAGTTCCATATCTGTTTGTTAGGTGATCCGTGCTTGAACGATGTGATAGTTCCCATCACATGCTTTGGCCAATGGCAAGCTTTAAATTAGCTCCGAGCCGTCACGTGCTATGCGAAAAGACCTCCATTGCGCAAGCTTCTCCTACGATTCGATCGATCAACATTCAGTCGGTACGGGGCAGGAGAACAGATTTCGCTTCAAACGCGTAAAATTCACTAACTCAGAAGAGCGGGCGACTATGCCATTGGTCGACACAAGTCATTTCGCACAATACGCGACCGCTCAGAGTTTGCAAAGCGTGTGATGTGGATGGTCACATGGTTCAAGACCCAGAATAGCTACCTTGGAGTTTTTCTGACCATAGGACAGTGTGCTCATATAAATTTTTTGATTAGTGGAGAATAAAAATATCTTCCAAAATGAGCGAGATATAAGAGATTATTAAAAATGCAATTTTTTCAGAAACTCCCTGTATTAGCGAAACAACGGGGTATAGCAAAAATCTGATTACACCATTTTTAAGGGTTCAAAAAAATAGTGCGGTAAGGTGCAATCAAAAAAATCGATATCTTCAATAATAACCGTGTTTCCCACACGCTGTACTGTGGACTATTTGCGTTAGATGTCATTTAATATTTCTGCAACTTGCCATTTCTACAGCTTTACATTACTTCAGTCAAATTTGAAGGTAACATTACTACTTGAATCAATATGCAACACAAAAGAATATATTTCTTAATGCCCCATTGCAATGTTTCCTATTACCCCACGATAGTCAAAACGAAGAGGTAATACGAAATATTTTCATTTTAAACTACTTGTTTAACACAAAAAAACGACAAAAAATTTATTAATACCCCGAACTTCCCCTATTCAATATCTTGATTTTAATAGTTTTGCACACCAAACGATAAATAACCGCACCGTCGCATCGGCGTCGACTAAAACCGGTACCAAACTGTCAAATATTGTTAAAGTTATCGTTGTCGGCGAAGTTATCGGACTTAAATTTGACACGACAGTAATGAAGATAACTCATCACTTTGCGTAACTCCTGAATAGTGTTGCCGCGAGATAAAATGGATCTCTCGTCTCGATGATAGGACTCTTTTATCGCTCGAGAGAGTCTTTCTCTCGTCTCGTGTCTCGTGATTTATATCAGCTATAAAATGTTTTTGAGCACTCTGAGTTTTTCCAAAATAAAGTCCATTCTGGGATATACTCTATATACAAGAAATAAAGCAGTAACTAAAATATATGTACTAAAATACCTCGTTAATGCTGATGAAACAAAAGCTGTGGAAAAGTTTTGCATCGCTTTATTTATTTAAAACTGTACTTACAATCCCAAGTGTTCAATCCTGAAAAATAAAGCAATAAATCTATTATTTAAAATACTTGGATCTTGAAGATATCTATGGAATTTCCAGATTCTGGAAACCAAAGATTTTCTTTGCGAGAATGAGTTTTTCTCAAAACTAACCACAACTTTTTTTAAAATAACTTAATTTCTCGTTTTTTCAGGGAAAAACCTTTAAACTTTTTTAACTAGTAGAGTTTTCATCTGAATTTTCCATATTTTTCAAAATAAAAAACAAACTAAATTCCGCAAAAAAATTATTTGATTTTCAGAATTTTAGCTCTCTAAAAAATCGTCCAAAAACATTTTTTTTTAAATCAACAGATTTCTAAATACATAACCAAAATTCACGCGAAAAGCTAGAAAATAAAATTAAAATTTCCCGCTTATGAATAATTTCCCGAAAAAAAATGTTCAGTACGTTAATAACAGTATAAGTACAATTTAATTACACTTTTAGATTTTCTCCATCTGATTTCAACTAAACGAAAGGTAGACCACAGTAAATATTTTTGCATACCTTTATTTAAAAAAAAAACGGTAAATAAATATCAGCCTAAATCTATAACAGGTCAAAAATTTATAAAACCAACTTTTTTGCTCGAGAGAACGAGAGGAACGAGAATCTTTCGACGAGAGGGGGTCTTCTATCTCGTCTCGTCTCGAGCTTTCATTCGAGAGAAAATATCTCTCCCGTCTCGTCGAGAGAGGGCGACACGAGACGATAGGCGAGAATTTCTCGTCTCGGCGGCAACACTAACAGCTGTGGAACCCTGAATAGATGCGTTGATAAGCTGAATGTATTTTGAGGGGATTCCCAAAGTAGTTAAATCCTGTCGTATTTTCCGATTTACGCTTTCAAAAGCATGTTTAAAATCGACATAAATTACGCTGTCAAAAGCATGTTTAAAATCTACATAAATAATTAAATACTATCTATATTTTGCGCGCTGGCCACGAAAAAATTTCGATTTGTAATTCACGGGTAAAAAATTATCCTATATATATTTTGCGCGCTAACCACGAAAACATTTCGATTTGTAATTCATGGGTAAAAATTCATTTAGTTTGTAGAGCAATTTAAATTTTTATCGAAGTTGATATTTTCTCTTAAATAACGATAAAATGTTGACCCTAATAAAAGCAATTTTATCAAAATATTTACACAATATAGCGTGAATAAATGAATGAGATAATTACTAATAAACCCCTCACAATTTTATTTTTATCGATACTTAAGTTGTAAATACTAGGATTTTTTACAAAAAAAAAACATTTGAAATTTCGCTCATAATCTGTGGAAAAATTTTCAAGATATACAGCTTGCCTCTATATATTATCCTAAAAATAAAAACAAATATACATGTACATACCGGGTGGGCCAAAAAAAACCGGACAATTTATTTTCATTATAACTATACCATCGATTTTAATGGGACAAACTACACTTGCCAGAAAATTAATCAGAGTTTCGACTAAATGTATTTTTTGTCCACCATTTTAAAATCCAAAATGGCGGATAATATAACTTTTGAATTGTACAATCGATTTTAATGGGACAAACTGCACTTGGCAGATAAGTAATCAGAGTTTTGACTTAATATATTTCTTTTCCGCCATCTCAAAATCCAAGATGGCGGACAAAATTAAAATGTACTCTTTAAAGATGCTCGTGTATTCTTGTGTGCGAATATGTTTTAATTATTTGTTTAAATTAGTAAAAAAGCTGCATTTTTGCCACGCACAAGTTACGAATCAGCAAAATTGGTATGGTGGTTCTGAGAAAACATAGTTTTATTTTAACCATTGTTTTGAATATTATACTATTGCCTTGCCAATCATGTCTGCATTTATTTCCTTATAAATTCATTACTACTGAACCGATTTTGATGAAATAAAACACATCATGATCAAAACTTGTCGCTATCTTAAAATTTCTTCAAAATGGCGTGTTTATTCTTATTTTCTGAAAATGTTTTAGTTTTTATTTTAATTTATAGAAAAGCACTACTTTTCCCCTGCACAACGAGGTACAAATGAGTAAAATCGGTGTGGTGGCTCTCAAAAAATCTATTTTTGTTTCAGCTATTGTTTTACAGATTATACGAGTGCATTGCTAAGCCTGTCTGCATTTATGCATTATAAACTCATTATTACTGAACCGATTTTAGTGAAATAAAAAAAATATGGTGAGAATTGATTGTTCCTTAAAGATTAAAATCGAAATTTGTCGCTATATGAAAAGTTAAGATATCGGACAAAATCATACTTAACCCTTCAAAGAGGCACGTTTATTCTTATTTTCCGAAAACGTTTTATTTTTTTTGTCTATAGAAAAGCACTAGTTTTCTCCCGTTTAACAAAGTACAAACAAGCGCGGATCTGGATAAAAATCTAGGGGGGGGGGGGGTAATAGTTGACGAAAAATTATTTGTAATATACTTTTTTTTTTCTAGGGAGGGGGGGGGTAATTCGCCTATTTTCCCTTTAATCAATAACAAAAAGTGCATATTCTTTTTTATATCGATAGAACAACTTATACCATCTTTAATACATGGACACACCCAGGGGCGGCATCGCCCCCCCCCAAGGCTTAGATTTTTTAATATATTTTCCACGTATTTCATGAAAAACACAAAAAATTGCTTGTAATTCGACATCATGAAGCTTCGGGCCTCCCCCCAAGAGGCCTCGCCCCCCCTGCAGCTTCAAATCCAAAATGATGAATAGATGAAAAATGATTTTTATATAAACGAATTAAACAAACAATTAAAAATGTTGAACCCCAAGATATATTCCCGGATGCGCCACTGTTTAATAGGAAGAGGAATCAACTACGTTGACTTATAAGGTGTGCGTATTTGCATTGCCTTGCATGCGTGAACCAATGAGAGTTTGTATTCCAAGGATGAGAATAAAACCCCTAAAATCAAGAATAGGTGAATTTGTTCAATAAGAGCATTGTTGCCAAGTCAGCTTAAATTTGTGTCGCTAATATTTCTGAATCCATCAGTATTAAAAATGCAATCATTTACCTTAAAAAAGTTAATGAAATTATTTCGTATAGTTTAAACTAATGAGTATTTTGAAACGTTATTTGGCGTATGCTTTCATGTTAAAATATCCGAGAATAATATTTTTATGCACGGGGTCTAAACTGAGTATTTATAGAACGTTGCTTCAGTACAAGACAATGGCCAAAAATAAAACAATGTCTATCCATCCATATTTTCCCGCGCGGTTTTTAGAGGACATAAATAGATTACATCTTCCACTATTTAGCTTTCACAGTGATTATTCTCAAATCTATTAATTTTCAATCAGGAAAAAAAATCTTTAAAAAAAAACCTTTGCATGATGAGATTCCCCTATAAAAAAAAATTATATCAAATCTAGAAAAAGCTTTACTTAACTTAACAGCGACGTCTTATTTCCAACAAGTATATATTATTGTTGATTTTTAGTTTTGCGAAAAGACTCAGTATTTCAAAATACTGTGTTTCCAATCAAGTTTAAGTTTTCAAGAATATATTGATTTACTTGGAGAAAATGCATTCTTAAAATAAAAGAAAATTACTCAAACTAAAAAAATTATAAACTGCATTGAAAATTTCGGCTGTCCTAAGCAAAGTAATTGCATTTGAGACATTGGCGGTTGTGGAGCCAGATTCTAGGGGGGGGGGGGGTAATATGGTCAAGCGGTAACTGTAAATTAAGGCAAAGGAAAAAAGCTTATATGACGAAAGCACACAGAAATGGTCCTCATAGGAAAAGAGCGCACGTGGATAAAAGCGCACACAAAAAACAGTGCACAACGAAATAAAGTTAAGCTTCTAGAATTCGAACGTTCCATGAAAAAAGTAACAAGTTAGGTTATTAGACCACTTCGCGACAAAAAATACCAAAGTATTTACAGTGAAACCTCCTATAAGCGGACACTCACGGTTTCGTAGATTTTGTCCGCTTATTGGTGGTTTCCGCTTATTGGAGGTGTACGCTTATGAGAGAGAACTGCGAAATTTTTATATATATTTATCAGGGCCTATCCTTAAATTACGTAACGCTTAAGGACGGGAGGGGGGTTTGGCCTTGCGTGACACTCAATATTATTTTAATGTGTTTTCTTGATAATGCGTTACGGTGGAGGGGGGGTTGGGTGTCAAAAATTCTGAATTTTTGCGTTACAGCGATCTTTCGTACTGAGATGTTCCTTTTCTGAAACATTAACAACTTCCATTTTACTTAAGTTTTTTAAAAGATCTAGTACTACCCAACTGAACAATAAAAATAAAACACAGCAGTCCGCCGAATAAAATATGTTGTAAATACGACAGAAGTATTTAGTCTCTGCATTAAAACGGAAAAAGGTAATTCCCCGGCTGCAGAGTGCGTTGTTGCCAACATTCTACATAATATTTATGCCCATGTCGTTCAGCGCTCGGTCCCGTTGTCAGAGGTTCGCGTGCGGTTAAGGGAGGTTTCAGAATTTTTTAACAAAAAAAATTGTCCGCGTCCGGTTATTAGAGTGTCCGGTTATAGGAGTGAATTTTACATCTACAGAAATAGGGAAAAGCATGGTTCCAACAAATTGGTCCGCCTAAAAGGAGTGTCCGCTTAATAGAGGTGTCCGCAAGGAGAAGTTTCACTGTATATTAAAACTTTCATAAAATTTTGAAATTTGAAAAAAAAATTGAACATATTTGTGTTTTAAAAAACTTAAAATTTTGAAGATCTTTAAAAGCTTACACCGGCACACAAAATAAAAAAGCGGTCTGTAGATCAGACCTACCTATCTAAAGTTCTTCAGTGCGCTGAATCCGAATATGAGTTTCATTTTGACCGTACAGCGTGGCCCATTTTCGATGGGATTAAATGGGAAACTCGGTTATTGTTAAAGATATTGATTTTCTGATTGCACCTTACCTTGCTGTTTTTTTAAGCCCCTACAAATAATATAATCGGATTTTTGTTATACCCTGTAGCATTGAGTAAATAACCCATATAGCTTCACCATATTGAGGGGCAGATACATACTAACTATAGTTTATTTAACTACATACTAACTTCATAACTTCCTTGTTTTTCAAGATAGCCACATTCTAAAAAAACTGGCTGGCGCCGTTTTTAACGGCGATTTCAATGATATAAAAATTTCATTTTCGAGTAAGTCGAGTAACTAGGTTTTTGCTTTGCACGGCAGAGATGGCGCTGGCATTCGTCTGGTACGCAATATTCAGAGACAACTACTATGATCTAATGGCATTTGTATGATAGGCATGAGCCTCGGAACTTGCACATGTAACTAAATCGTACTAGTAGTCCCTGAATATTGCGTACCAGACGAATTTATTTCAGCGCCATCTGCCCCTCAATATGGTAAAGCTCGCCGGTGGCTCCTCTATATGGGTTATTTACTCAATGCCTGTAGTTTCGCTCATACAGGGAGTTTTTGAAAAAAATTGCATTTTTTAATAATCTGTTAGTTATATCTCGCTTATTTTGCAAGATATTTTAATTCTGTAAAAACCTTTTTATGGCAACTTTTTTAGAAGAAAATATAGACGTTTTCTAATAACAGTTTTGATACTTGGCAAATTAAAATGGTTTTACGTTAGTTTAAAGGTTTGTTTAAAACAAAGTCTACGACATTTTTTAAAAAAATAACGAATTATAAAAAATAATAACTAATTTTTCTTTAATGATATAAATGTTCAAACTGAATGCAATTATGTGTAAGACATTGTTGGCATTTTTGAGTAATTTTTCTTAACGCATTTTGCATTAAAATATTTCGGCCGTTTAAATATTGGGATTTTGTTGCTTGAATCAAAAATTGCTATGGGCTATACTTTGTGCTTGAATAAAGCAGTAAAACATATCACATTTTTCAAAATCTGGATATGGTCGATCTCTAGCCATTTAAGAATAATTTTGAGTTAGCCATTCATAAAAATGACGAGTTAAATGACAGTGTCAATTCCACGTAAATTTCATGAGTTGCTGTGCTATCATCAAATAATTACGATGATATTACTAAGTTTTTAAGGTTTTTTACTTTATTTATAAATCTTTTAAATAACGTTTCAAAACAGATAAACTAAGAGTCGTTGAACTAGTGTTTCATGCAATTTTTAATTTATATTTACGTTGGAAATTTCCAGGTTCGGACAAAAATTTTTTTTTTAATATTAAATATTATTTATTTTAACCTTAAATCAAAAAAAAAAATAAAGTTTTATCATTTTAAGATAATAGCATGAAACCTATCAAAATAGTTATAAAAAACATCAAGTAAAATGACAATGTCAATTCCACGCTTTTGGTTTTCCATGTTGAAGTAATATAAATACCATATCTCAAAAACTAAACAATATTTTAGAAAAATTGACGTCATTATTTTGCTCTAAAAAAGTTGCCGTAAAAAGGTTTTTACAGAAAAATAATATCTTGCAAAATAAGCGAGATACAAGGAATTATTAAAAATGCAATTTTTTCAAAAACTCCCTGTATTAGCGAAAATCTGATTACACCATTTTTAAGGGCTCAAAAAAAGAGCACGGTAAGGTGCAATCAGAAAATCGATATCTTTAATAATAACCGACATTCCCATTTAATCCCATCGAAAATGGGACACGCTGTCAACCATAAAACTTCGAGAAAACTAAATAAAGAAACGTGGCAATTTTTCGCGCACGGAAAAAAGTTGCGCAAAACTGAAAATTGCAAAAAATTGCAGTTACGAAAATGTGGATTTATAAAGTAGTTCTGCGCAGTAGTCAAATAGTCCCTGAGTTTTTTTAATTGAGGTTAGTCATATCTAGAGACCCTATATGTATGACGCGACAAACCCCTCATTCAAATTTATTCAAGTCAAAATCAAAGGAGGGAGTTATCGGTCTTCTATAGTCTAGCCTTGTTGAGAGGCACCTTCCGTCCTTGTTAATTCATAAGCGTCGGAAAATAAAAATAAACGATTTTTGACAAACATTTACAGGGGGTGACAGACAAACCTGTTTGTTTATATGTTGCATGATGATTGATATCGCTCATCGCTGACAACATAAATTATTTTAGTGAAGAAACGCCAATGAACTTAAGAAGAACAAAACTAAAAAATGTGAAATTGCGTGACTTTGATGAGTGCGTCTCGTCTCTATTTCTTTAAAATATGTCATACATACAGGGTCTCTAGTGTTATCTAGTATAATGTAAAATTTTTATTTGTTGACAACATTTAGATCGATACATTTGTGAATTGTTTCGTGTAAAACAATTGTCAAATGTATCGAGGGCCTCTACTACATACTAGGTAGGTCTCGTCAAATGTACAGACCACTTCTTGATTTTGTGTACCTACCGGTGTTATATAAGTTTTTCCTGTGTGCGTCTTTTTTTGCGTGCGATTTTTTTCGTATGCGCTTTTTTCCTTTGCGCATATTTCTTCTGCGTTTTTTTCCTATGCGCTTATTATCGGGAATCTAATAAAACCACCAAAAATATCTTTTTAAGCCTTTAATATATCTGTAGCAGCTACCAGCGTTTATACCTAATATATTTTTTACGGTCTCGGGGGGGGGGGGTAATCACCGCAAGCGACCCCCCCCCCCCCCCCCGTAGAACCGCCGGTGATTTGAGATTATTTTAAAAACTATATAAGTATAGTACAGAGAGCATAGAGTGTGCTTTACATAAAATTTCTTTTAGGTTATTGTCTTGAAATGAGAATCAAAATGTCTTTATGCAAGAAAGTTTTTTTCCCGAAATCTGGCAATATCATTTTTTTGGAACAAAACAAATGAATGCAATATTCCAAAACAAAATTATCTTCTTATAAAATAGAATTGCTTTGGTGCATCTAAAAATAAAATGGAGATGTTTTTTAAGGGTGACAGAACAAAGATCAAAAATCAAAAGATTAAATATAGAAAAACAAAAAACTTATATTTGATTACGGTTTATTGTTTTTTGTAAAGTATTTATAAAGGCTGTTATTAAATTACGAATGCGTCACTTTTTGGGAAGTTTTTATTTTATCAAAATTTCCTAATAAAACAAAATATTAATAGTCTAGGAGAATCAAAATGTATTCAGACAAGAAAGTTTTTCTGGAATTAAGTTATTATGATTTTCTTAGAAGGGATCAAATAATTATATTTTATAATAAGAGTTCTATCTTCTTTTAAAGCAAATATTGCTTTGGTGCATGAAAGCAGTTTTTTTAAACCGATGCCGTTTGCCTTGATTTGATCCAGAACTGATGAAATGTATCCTAGATTTGATATAAAAAAATTTCTGTGCATCAGAAATCGCGCAGTACTTTACTGTGCAAGATCTAGTCGGGTTAAATAAACTTTCATGTGCACGGATCTCTTTATTTATAGCTTAAAGCTGATAAACAGCTTCCTTTAGCTAAACACCTCGTTTATAGCATCGATACGAGAGCCTGTGTGTCAGTATAGCTGGGGCTTAGAAAGATCGAAAATTGGCTCTGAATTAGCTGACAGTAATCTACACGGAAGCTTTAGGATGCGCCCCTCTTTTATCGATTGGTAATGCGGCATCGCCGCTGATAAGATGTTACTCAGAATTAGAAATAAAATGGGAATGTTTTTTAATGCGTGACCGAACAAAAATCAAAATATAAAATATTAAAAAACAAAAGTTTGAAATTTTATTACATTTTATTGTTTTTGGTAAAATCATAAAGTTTGAGTTATACCTAGCAAGAGCTAGTTGGTTTAAATATACTATCATGTGCACGGATCTCTTCATTCACAGCTAAAAGCTGATATACAGCTCCCTTTGTGTGTCTGCTGGGGCTTAGCCGAACCGAACCGAAATTTGGCTCTGAATCAGCAGACAGTAATCTACACGAAAGCTTTACGATGCGCCCCCTTTTATCGATAGGTAATGCGGCATCGCAGCTGATAAACTTTTACTAAAATATAAAATATTGAAAAACAAAAGATTGAAATTATTTGATTACATTTTATTGTTTTCGTTTGATTTATACCGCGCAAGAGTTAGTTGAGTTTATCATGTGCAAGGATCTCTTCATTCATAGCTAAAAGCTGATTAAAAACAGCTTAGAATGATCGAAAATTGGGGCTGAATCAGCTGACAGCAATCTACACCGCAGGCTTTACGATGCGCCCCTTGTTTATTAAGTAGTATTGCGACGTCGCAGCTGATAAGCTTTTAATTAGAATTAGAAATAAAATGGGAATATTGTTTAAAGCATGACCGAACATAGATCAAAAATTAAATGATAAAATATCAAAAAACACAATTATGAAATTTGATTACCGTAAAAGGTTTTTCGTAAAGTATTAATAAAGTTTTTGTTATACCGCGCAAGAGCTAGTTGAGTTAAATACACTATCATGTGCAAGGATGCTCCTCATTCATAGCTAAAAGCTCTCTTTAGCTAAACATCTCGTTTATAGCATCGATACGAGAGAGCCTGTGTGTCAATATAGTTGGGGCTTAGAAAGATCGAAAATTGGCTCTGAATCAGCTGCTGACACCTGATCAGCTTCTACTCAGAATTAGAATTAAAATGGGAATATTGTTTAAAGTGGGACCGAACAAAGATAAAAAATTAAATGATAAAATATCGAAAAACAATAGAATGAAATTTGATTACCGTTTAATGTTTTTCGTAAATTATTCATAAACCGAACCGAACCGCGCAAGTTCTAGTTGGGTTAAATACACTAGCAGGTCACGGATCTCTGCATTTATAGCTTAAAGCTGAGAAATAGCTCCCTTTAGCTAAATACCTCGTTTATAGCATCCATAGGAGAGCCTGTGTGTCAGTATAGCAAAAACTGGCTCCAAATCAGCTGACAGTAATCTACATCGCAGGCTTTATGATGCGCCCTTTGTTTATCGAGTGGTAATGCGGCGTCGCAGCTGATAACCTTTTATTCAGAATTACATAGAAAAAAAAATGTCTTCAGTCAATGCAAATTGCTTTGATCCAAGAAAAAATCTGCTTTCCTATGCACGAAGACGATATTTTCTTAACAAAAAAAACTATTCTCTTGAACTGCTGGTTTCCGTTGAAAATAAAAGTTGCCTTTATCCTAGAAAATTGATTTGTTTTGAATGAAAGCGGCAACCTTCTTGTTTTGTGTTTTTTAGTATTTTTTTACGGTTATGCGCACTCGCAAGGAGATCCCTATCACGCTCGAGAAGCAGCAAGTGCGCGGGAATGTTGGTGTATGTTGGTTTTGAAACGGTTCAGGTTGTAACCTGCAGGGAAAACTGTCGCAGGGAGTTTATTCCACAGCGATGCTGTTCCCCAGAGATATTAATTCTGATATAATTGGTGCCTCTATTTTGACAGTAAATTGATGGTTATCGCCATATTCGTTTTGAAACGCCGGATATTTTGAGTTAAAAAATTAAAAGTCTTTAGGCAAAGTAAAGCTTTATTTGTGTTAAGAATATATTAGTAAGACATTTTATATCTTGCTTCAAAACCACTTTTTCTTCGCTAAAGGCAGTTTGTTTTAAACCAAAACAACTTACCAAGACAATTTTTTTCCCCAAAACAAGCGGTTTGCTTAGATGAAAAGAAAACATTTTGTTCTGAGACTTTTGCTTTTGGGTCAAGATAATTTTTTCAAGAAAACTAATTTTCTTAACTGAATGATAAAATATAGAAAAACAAAATAATGAAATTTGATTACCGTTCAATGTTTTTTGTAAATTATTCATAAACCGAACCGAACCGCGCATGATCTATTTGGGTTAAATACACTATCATGTCATGAATCTCTTCATGCATAGCTAAACACCACTATTATAGCATCGATACGAGAGCCTGTGTGTCAGTAGAGCTGGGGCATAGAAAGATTGAAAATTGGCTCTGAATCAGCTGACAGTAATCTCCCGTTTATTGATTGGTAATGCGGCATCGCCGCTGATAAGCTTTTACTCAGAATTAGAAATAATATGGGAATGTTTTTTAAAGCGTTGATCGAACAAAGATCAAAAATCAAAAGATAAAATATCGAAAAATCAAAGATGACATTTGCTTGCCGTTTATTTTTTTAAGTATTAATAAAATCTGTTATCAAATCAGAGGTGCAATTAGGAAGGCCTAAGGGGGGCTAAGCCCCCCTAGTTCGAAATTAGCCCCCCCAAAATAGATTATGACTGTGGTAATTTCTTGTGATATTATTTTAATGTCCCATCAAATCATCAGTTATGATAACCTTGGGCAGTAGCACCCCAAATTTACCGAGCTAGTTGCACCCCTGTATCAAATCAAGAAAGCATTACTTTTTGGAATGTGGAAGTTATAAGAATGGTTATTTTATCGCCTGATTAGTTTACAAGTTTAGTAATTATTATTGTTTTGTTGAAATAATCGAAATTACCCTTTAAAACTCTTTATTTATACCTCCTTTGAGTTTGACGCTGTTTGTGTTTCTACGACGAAATGGCAGCTTGTTTTTGACTTTGTTAGCCATTTATTGTATTTATAGAGTACTCAGAAATGCTGATATCGAGATGGCCTCACAATAACTTACATTTCGGAAGGATTAAAAGAGGTTCTTTTAGCTCCAAATTAGTTTGTGAGTTTAGTAATTATTATTGTTCTGTTGAAATAATTGAAACGGCCTTCAAGCCTCTTTAGACTTCCATTAAGCTTGAGCGCTGTTTGAATTTCTGTAAAGATATGGCAGCTTGTTTTTTTTTACGTTAGATAACCATTTATTGCTTAATCATTTAGGAAGTCTGTGAAGAGCTTGATTAGATCTTTAGATATTAAAAAGGGTTATTTTATTGTCCGATTATTTTATAAGTTAAGTGTTTAAGGTAATACATTATTTTTTCAAACAATCGCCTATATCATAATTTTTCTTATTTTATTGTGACTTTGGTATTTTAGGTACATGCTCTAGCTTTTTATTTCCTGATAGTTTTATTACCGTCCGGTTTTCTATGGCTAGATGATAATAAAAACCGTACATTTATGTTATCGTCACCCTCTTTTCGCTTTTATAATATTATCGAAAAAGTCCTTCCTTTAACGCACTGGAAAGTCCGTTTCGTGTTTGCATTTTTCATCTCTATTATCCTTTCCTGAGGTCTTGCTAAGAAGATTTTCACCGGCTGCTTTTTTGCCTCCAAGCATGGTATTTGCATGTTCTTTTTTTAATGTACAGCCTGTTTACGATCTACTTAGAACTATTTCTTTTAGAAAAGTTTTACGCTTGAGTTTTACCAGGGTGGTAATTTTCAAAATTATCACAGATAATATCCCGAGGGCATAGTATATCGTCGATAATTTTTCCGAAACACGAAAGCGCGAAAACATGTCCTCTTTCTAAAACGTATATAATTTTCCGTTCTTGCTTACTTTCAAAAAAAGTGACAACATTTTTCAGTGTTTTAACTAGAGCTAATGGCTAAATAGTGCTACCTACACTCAACTTGGTAATGGTGATGTTGTGAGCAGGGCCCTGCAAAAAAGAAGCAAGAAAATCGACTGGGTAAGTGCCCTAGAAATAAGCAGTTGTAGATGTCCTTAAATGAACCTATGGCATAACTTTCACCCTTCCTTTCCGAGCAATATTACGCAGCTAATTTCTTCCATACAGTCCGGTCTTCCTACCTGCTGCTTGAACATTTTAGTGCTGAGGTAAAAATTATCATAGTTTGCTATGCACGAGGGATATTTTGCGAAGAAAATATTGTTTGATTTGTTTAGTTTAGTTAAAGAAAGGGGCATGTGTTGCAGCCGGAGACCCCGTATCACAACTTGCTTTCATCTTAAAATTCGGTTTCAACATGAGAAAAAAAGTATAAAGAGGCGGTTGTGAAAACATTGTTTATAGCAAAGTTTGATTTATTAATTTAATTCTGATTTAAATGAATTAGGTTATTTATTGTTCATTTTCTGAAATAAAATACTCTCAACTTTACCCTTATTAAGCTTTTGTATATTGAGCATTTCGAATGCAATTTCGACAAAAAATTACGACAAGAAATGTATTAAAATTGCCTTTTTATGAAAGATAATACACTAGTGCAAATTATCGCTGTAATATGTTTCCTATTTGGTTCAAATCTGCCAGTTACATCGATTTTATTGGTAAATATTTCTAGGCAATGCACGCTGACTGATTTTCGAAAATATGTGGAATTTAAAAGAAAAAGAAAGACAAGAACCTACATGCAGAAGTTTAGTAATTATTGTGCTGTTAAAATAATCGAAATGGCCCTTCAAATCTCTCCTCTTTGGAGTTCTGCGACGACATGGCAGGTTCTTTTTAACTTTGATAACCGTTTATTGTTTTTCGTAGAGTACTCAGGAAGTCTGTTAGCGATATAATTTGATAGGATCTATTAAAAAGTATTATTTTATTCTCCGAATAGCTTAGGTATAACTTTTGTGTTTAGTGTAACAAATCTCTTTTTTAAACAACCTCCTATATCATAATTTTCCATTATTTTATTTACTTTGGTTATTTTAATTTCATGAGTCCAGCTTTTTATTCCCAGATGATTTTATTACCGTCCGGTTTTCCATGGCTAAATCATCATAAAAAACTCACGTTTATGCTATCGTCGCAACCTTTTCGCTTTTATACTATTATCCAAAAAGTCCTTCCTTTAACGCGCTGGAAAGTCCGTTTCGTTTTAGCATTTTTCCGATTTTTCTCTATTATCCTTTCCGCTAATGCCGGACAGGTCGAGGTCCTTCTAAGAGGATTTTCATCGGCTTTTTTGTCTCAAGGCAACGTTTTTGCATGTTTTTCAATGTGCAGTCTGTTAACGATTTATTTAGAGAATTATTTGTTTTAGCAAAGTATTTTAACGCCCTTTTTTAATATAAGTAGGTATAGTAATTATTGTTCTGTCGAAATAATCGAAAAGACTTCCTTTGAGTTTGAGCGTCGGCGTCGCGACGCCCCGTTTAAATATGGCAGCTTGTTTTTAACTTTGAGAACCGTTTATGGTTTCTCGTAGAGTACTCAGGAAGTCTATTTACAAGAGAATTTAATAAAATCTTTCTGATCTTTATTTATTAGAAATTTATTTTCTAAACCACCTCCTATGTTATCTATTTCCATTTCCATTCCATTTCATTGACTGCTATGTTAATTTCATGACTCCAGCTTTTTATTTCCTGATAGTTTTATTATCGTCCAGTTTTACATGGGTTAATCATTATAAAAACTTCACATTTATGTTAAAACGTCTTCCTCTTTTCGCTTTTATAATATTATCCTTTATTATGACGGAAGATGACTGACAGGATCGAAGGAGGTGGAGAATAGGCGTCGGACAACGTAGAAAAACGTTCTAAACCGACATAGTGGTAATGATAATATTATCCAAAAAGTCCTTCCTTTAACGCGTGGAAGTGTCCGTTTCGTTTTTGCATTTTTCCGATTTGTCTCTATTATCCTTTCCGCTAAAGCGGGTCGAGGTCCAGGTCCTTCTAAAGAGGATTTTTACCGGCTTTTTTACCTTCGGGCAACGTTTTTGCATGTTCGTTTTTTAATGTGCAGTCTGTTTACGATTTATTTAAAGAATTATTATTATGTTTTAGGAAAGTTGTACAATTTAGTTTTATCAGAGTGGTTATTAAAAAAAAATTCAGTGACTTTGCTTGCCGTCAGGCAAATGCGTCAGTCTGTTTGCGATATTAGTATTAAAAAAATATTGGTTTTTATTCTAGGCTGTTGAAAATCCGGTTTGCATACTAAAATTAAATTGTAAGATAAATTAAAAGTTTTTTTTCTTTTTGGATTTCGTAATTTTTAGTTTAATTTTTCTTCAGGCTCTATCATTGCATCTTGTTGCACGGTAGATAAGCAAGAACCGTAAACAATTTCATATCAGTTCATAAATGGGAAAGTTTCTCCTTTTTGATTTTTTGAAGTTTGGGCCAAAAATTGTATTAAGTGATTTTAAGTACCGCAAATTTCCAAGTTTAGGACCAATTATTGGTATATTAATAAGAAACTGCCGAGTTTGTTGTTAAAAAAAAATTACTGTATTGTTACCCGAACACTATAAATACCAAATATCAAGTCTACTAGTTTATGAGGCAGTATTAAGTACAGTTGAAAAAGCTGTCGCAATTTTTGAAGCAAAACTGAGCATAAATACGCGAAACCGTTTTAAAAATGTCTGATTCGAAAATATTTACACTGTGGCTCGGTAAAGCTCGGTACTTTCACTATTAATGGGGAAAATGTAAGCATCATAGCCTAGTATTACGGGCTTGGTAAAAGCCATTAAGTTCCATAAGATCCTAAACAGACTCTTGCCTATTAAAACTAACACCCAACTAAACACACATTCACCGATTTAATGCAGATTTAAAGTCCAGTACCACCACTCAACTGACGAGGTAGGGTGTATACGGCTACTTCTACCCTATTCTGTGGGCCAGCCCGAATATAAATATATTTAGTTATTGACCACACCTCGAAAAATTCCTTTTATCTCGTATTATTATGTTTCTTAAAAAAAAAAAAAAATTTACCAAAAGTTATTTAGTCTACAAAAGAAAAATTTTTGCGTGGCTCAGCTGGTATAAAAGGTTTTGTTTCTCTTGTATTTTTCCGTGGGCAGCTCGAAAGCTGTACACCCACGGGGGTCCAAGATCTAAAATGGACACCTATTAAGTGTTGACAGTTAACTGTTTCGTCCTTAAGAGACTCTTCAGGACACTGCATGGTCAATGTGACAGCTCCTAGAGCTAAAGCTAGAGAGACGGTATATAAATTTCATTTTACGATATTGGTAAGAGAAATTAAAAACAATGCCTGCGTTACCGTATGCTTCAACACAAGTGGCGACATCTACCGAATACAAAAGAAACTATTCCACTAAAAACAAAAAGGCAGGCAGATGAAACGAAAAACAGTACCCATGACCGTGACATAATTTGTCCCTCGGGTCGGGTCAATGCATATTGCATTTTTGCCGCCTTCAGTTCAAATTTTTTCGTGGCTATGCGGTTATAAAAACTTTTGTTTTTCTTTTGTGCCTTTTGTTTGATAGTTTCTTCTAACTTCTTAACGGATTCTTTGTTTAAGACTCGTAGACAATGATTGTGTAGAATCAAAATTTCGGACTTCCATTGTCTTTATTTATATTAAAACACGACGTTTCGGTTAGTAAGTATCTCTAACCGTTTTCAAGCTTTGCATCAATATGCGGTTCGGAATATAGTAGAACACGTTTTTTTAAATAATTTATGTTATTACTAAAAACTTCGTAGGACCTTTCATTTCTGGGATATTTGCAAAAACTGTTTTTAAGTCTGATATAGAAAGGAGTTCACTTGGAGTGTGCTAATGGGCTAGGAAGGTATCATTTAAGACCTCCTATTTACCATTACAACGTAATACGATGTTTCTATCACACAGCTGTGTATTTTGAGAAAGTAAAACCACCACGTGGACCCTCTGATTCAGTTATGTCATTTGAAAGTAATCGTTAAAAAAAACGTATTTCGACGTATAAGCTCGTTATTTTTGGTAATTAAATCCATTCAAATGTTGATTTACTTGAGATTCCTCTGTCCTGTCCTGTAACTGTAACCTACTAAACACACACCAAACCTAATACCTTTAAAGACCCCAGCCAATGGCTTTCGGCCATAAATTACCCAGCAGGGGACTTGCACCATTATTTGGCATTATCGAGGAAAATACTGTTTCCGATAACACCCTATGAAATTTACAAAATTTATTTTGTTATCGAATAACAAGTCGCCTTTAGCGTTATTTAGTAGAAAATAAGTCAATAAGTGGAAAAGATCAATGCCGTTTCTTCTTTGCTCAGTGAACTTCGAAATCTTATAATAATATCAATGTGCCTAATAGTGACTTGTAAGAAAAAAAAAGAATTTTCTGAGTCGTGTAAAACTATTGTTAATGAAGAAACTAAGTTAGAATTTTTTTAAAATAAAGTTGCAGTGAACTGCTTAAAGACTGTTTTGCAAGGAGCTAAAGGAACAGCCTCAACAAACATATCAAAGAAGAATTCTTTTGACACATTTATTAAACAAAATAAATGAATGTGAACAAAGATCGCTGTGAGCAAGATACAATAAAAAGTTCGACCGCCGCGCGGCACCGACCGTGCGTCGTTCAAAATTTGTTTGTGTTGTCGCGGTTTTAAAATTGCTGACCTCGATGCATTTATTTATAATCAAGTTAGCGGAGTTTAGCCCAGTAAATGTTTTATTCAATAATGTATGATGCACAATAATATCTATAGTTTTATTATTAAAAGTCCATATCACTTTAGGAGGTTTAGAAGTAAACTTTCTTGATTAATGCTACTCCTCTTTCTGAAGAGCTGGAAATTCTAGCGGTTTTTACTCAGGAAGAACGAGCCCGATTATGAAAAAGGTAATTTGCTTACAGATGCAGAAACAAAATTTGAAATTCAAATATTTTGGTTGTGTTAGATCGGACAACTTAGGCAATTAAAAAGAGGTTTAATCTTTAAAAATTCAGCCATATATTTCTTCTTGAAAAAATCTACAGAAGGCTCACAAAATATGTTACTGATTTGGAAATGCATCTAAGGAAAATATCTATAAATTATATTGAACTAAGAAATAAAAGTATTTTTTTGCTGTTGCTGCAAATTTAAATTTGCCGCTAGTACACAGGTTGGAAGCAACAATATTCGACCCTTTTGTGGCTAGTGGCGAAAAGAGTTTTTCGAAACTCAAATTAATTGATAAATATTTTAGCGAATAAGGATTACAGAAAAAGAACTTAGATTTTTAGGAATATTAGTTCAAGTTTTTCACTGACCCTGTCTTCACAATCTTTTATTGGAAATACCATCACCTAACAATGCTGCTCGCAATGGGACCAAATAGCGATTACAATTTTGCAGCAGGGAACCATGATTCTGAGCAGGTTTTATTATTTGCTTATCTTGGTTTAACTTTAAATAAAACTAACTAAAAGTTTGCTGCAAAATTCTAAGAAATTCAAAGATACCAGGAAGAGAACCACTGGTTAAGAAATCAGGCCATTTCAAGATATATATGCCCTAATTAAGAACCATACCATTAAAAAATCATTACAGGAATCCAGAACACCGCAAGACACAAAAAAAGACCTAGCAAAAACATGACTTACGAGTGTTAAGATCATTGGAAAAGTGAAGATAGTACAGATGAAGCAAAACAGTAGAAGAGACCAAAACAAACGCCTAGAACGTTATATAATTATATTAGCGTCAAATAAAAAAAATCCTCTTTAAAGAAAGGTGCGGGGTTCATGGCTTGAAAATTTTCCAGGTTTATTGGACTAGTAAATGTGTGTGCGGCAAAATAACTGCTACAAGCAGACCGAACAAGTTTTCACTAAACACAACATTGACACTGGATGGGATCATTTTGCTTACAGGTTAAACAATATGAAATTAAATTGAAATGTTTTTAATGAGCCTATTGGCAACAGGAGGTTAAATATTTATATGATGTAGGTATGCATTGTTTTTGTTTTTGCTTTGTCCTGGCTTAAAAAGAAAATAAACGAAATTGTAAGCCATAGTGAACGCTGTTTAACGTAGGAGCAACTGGGGTGTCTAGATGGAAGATTTCCTCCACCGGGAGGCAAGCTATCTTAAGAAAAAATTCAAAGTTATAAATGCACAATAATCATGATGTCATAAGTACAAAACTCTTTTTACGCGTCTGTGAAGTTTTAGCACAGGTTAAGAAGTGAACCTGGGGCTTTAGTTAAGAGTGGGTAGGTACTTGTACTCCTAGTATTTTTTCCAATTTTTCTATAGTCTCTGCTACAATTTTGATTTTTAATTCCCGATAAAGGTCACTATTTTGAACATACCAAACTGCCTCCACAATGTTTCTTAGTACTTTATTTTATAATGTCTGTACAACTACTCCTTGAATCTTTTTAGTACAAGCCCATAGTTGAATACCATATTATGTCCATATTGGTTTCAGTATTTGTCTATAAAGCTATAACTTGTTATGAATGATTGAATTGGACTTCCAATTAGCCAGTCATTTTTCTATACCTTATCTTTTTTTCTTCTTATGTGCTTTCCAGCGCATTTGGCATCAAGTGTACTACCGAGATATTTTACCTGATTTTAATATGGCAATCAACATGAATTAATTTAGTCTCATTTAAACCTGATTTTAATATGGCAATCAACATGAATTAATTTAGTCTCATTTAATTTTATTCTCCACTTGTGAACTTGGTCGGCTGCATCATGAACTTGATCTATAATTTTTTACACTGTCAATATCGTCGGTAAATGTTCTAAGTGACAGTTTTCTGGCTTTCGAATATCGCAGATGAATCAGAAATATAAATAAAGTCCTAGTACGCTACCCTGAGGCACACCAAAACATCAGAATACTGTTTTAGCAAAAATAGTTAATATTTAAAAGTAAAGCCTTTATGCCACACTTTGTCAAATGCTTATGCTACATCTAGAAAGACAGCAGAATAAACTTTTCCCTCTTCTTGAACTTTTTTATATCCTGGAATGATTGATTCGGAACTCAAATTGATAAATTCTTGTTTTCTATAATTGATTTTATTCTTTTAAGCAATATTTTTTTATATAGCTTGGATATAATTGGAAACAATGATATTGACCTATAAGATGACAAGTCATGGGGTATCTTTCCCTGTTTTAGAACCATTAAACATTCCACAGTTTAGGTACACATCTAAGCTTAAAGTGCACATTGATTGCATAGTTTTACGATAACCTCTCTGGGGAGTTGTTTTTATGGATGTCCCCCAAATAATAAAATCAAACATTTTAAAGAGTTGCCGAAAGAAATTGAAAAATTATAATATTTAGATCGGGATTTACGTTCTGTATCTTAAATTAAATTGTAAGTGAATTCTCACCTTCTCGTTTTAATGTTATTGTTTCGAAATCAAGGTCGGTTTCTTCGTTCGCATTTTGACGTTACGTATTCAAATATTTTAATGCTCGAGCTCTCGAAACGGAAATTTAAACAACATTTCAAATCACAGCGAAGATTTTCCTGGAATTAAAAATAGATTCAATTTAATTTAGTGTATTCTCAGGAGATTAATGCTTATTCGCAGGGAATTGAAATTAGTGTAGCGACAGTTGTGGAACCGTTAATAAATATAGTTCAGTCAGACACTAATTAATTTTTTTAACAACATTTGCAATAGTAATAGTTTCCTTAAAACATTTTGAACTTCAATACTGAATTATGAAGATTCTTTTTCTCTTCCAAAATAGGCAAATTTATTATCGAAGCAGATACTTTGTGGCTTCTTTGGCTTGTTTAGAAATTTTTCGACCCCTTTCTAATATCTCAAAAATTATTTAGCTAAAAACAGTTACACACACACGTCACGTCACCTTTCGAATTCTCTTTTGGTTGCAGTTCTTTCTTGGTAGTTCCACTTGGGACAGGAGACAACGCCACTTAAAAAAACACTTGCTAGAATTGTTTTTAAGGGCAACATTAAGTAAGATTAATAGCCGTTACGTCGTTGCCAATACAGTGTTATGATGAATCCCTTTAGACCGAAACAGTAAACTTTCAACACTTGGTGGTTTTTGATAGATCTTGCGTACCCCTTAAGCAAGGATTTTGCCCATCAATTTTCCACTTTACGAACAACCATTTTTAATTGGTTTGCAAAGTTTAAGAGCGTAAAGACAACTATTAGCTCAAAACCTGGTCAATGTGATATTTAGCAGTCCAACGAAATGCTGGTGTGTTATGGTTTGTGCAGAAAAGCTTTATTAAAGTAAAGATAAATGCTGACGTATACCCTCGTATAATGAAAATAAGGAGATTCATAGGAAGAAGAGGTTGCCCAAGAATAATAATTTCGGATAACGGATCAAATTTTCGAGGAGCTGATAACGAAATACGAAAATCTGTGGCAAAAATAAAAATTGATCCAAAAATTGTAGGGGAAATGACAAACAGAGACATAGAATAGACGAATGGAATGGACCCCCACTATCACTACACAAAGGAGGATGCTGGGAAAGATTAGTGTGTTCAGCCAAAAGTTCTATAAAAAATATACTTAATAATAATTATTAAACAAAAACCAGAGAAAGAAATGTTGCACTTATTGTTAATAGAATGTGAATACATCATAAACCCCTTTTCAGAAGAAGACTTAGTGAGATCAAATTGTTGGTGAAAAGCTCAATACTTAGCCCATTTTTTTTTGGAGACGCTATACCTACCCCTAAAAAATCATTTAGAAGAGACCAATAAGAAGCTAAGACAGACAGAAGGATATAGCGTAATTATTACTGAAAAAAACCTGCCTCGAAACTGCTGGTGGCATCATATAAATGTTTTTATTGAATTGAAAATGTTTTGTATATAGATCTAGTGTTGAATATAACTTTATTAATTTATTGGTGTAAATAGTTATGAAATGTATTGATATATAGGCGCATATATTGTATGACCTGAAGAAGTAATTGACCTCCACGCACAAACCAATGTCTTTGTTTCAGTGGCAGTACTTTTATTTCTTGGGGTTCGCGTATACTGATGCTTACATGTTGACATTTTGTAAAAAAAATTATCGTTCAATTCTGAGAAAAAATTTATTATTATCATAAGGTCACACTGCTCCGCAGTAGCAACAACCAGCGGCGTAGCGTGCCCGAAAGGGCGGGTGGGCGACAGCTAAAAAGGGCGCCTCTGAAAACTGATGAAAAATCTTGTGACAAAAAAAAACAAAAAGGTCAAAAGGGCGCATCGCACAAATCTTGCGAGCAACAAAAAAAAAAAAAAAAAAAAAGGTCATCATGTGTGAGGGGGCGGCCGATAAGTCACAAGGGCGCCTCTCACGAATCTTGCGACCAAAAACAAAAAACAAAAAACAAAAAAAAAAGGTCTTCATCTCGTTAGTTTCCTTTGGCACCCACTCAATTGGCCGTTACCGGCCCGACTTGATAAAGCTGAGGGCGCTTCGGCCACCTATGGGGCGCCACTACCCTCGGGGCGGGGGGGGGGGGGCGACGAACCCCCCGCGACCCCCCTACGCTACGCCGCTGGCAACAACCTTAAAGGACAAACCGTCACAGGCCTGCGGTCTACTGCGATTACTCCGAAAAACACCTAAGATGTGGGAAAAATGGCTTTTAGCATCTAACGCTACGTTTACATTTGGAGAGTTTACTGGCGGAAAGTACTGGCAGCCACTAAACTTGCCATATGTAAACTACAATAAAGTGCAGTTGCTACTCTCCCGCAAGTACTTTTCAAGAGTTGACGGTCCGGCTAGTTTAGTGGCTGACAGTACTTTCCGCCAGTAAACTCTCTAAATGTAAACGTAGCTTAAAGGCATTACAAAGATCTTGGGAGCAATTATAATGATATGACCGGTTAGATTAAGTTTTTTCGTTTTTTCGTACGTTTTTATTCTGACTGACTCATTTGATGTGCCAGCAGACTGCCTGTATTTTGTGTTTGTCGACGAACTGGCAGAGTTTTTCGGGGTCAGTTATTTTTATGGGTTTTATATTTTTAACGCTGCTCGCTCATTTCTCGCTTATTCGTCCTGTGTTAATATCTGCTTTGATTGCTTGTTTTTTGTCGGTTTAGTGCATAGAACTACAAAAAAGGTTAGATGGCTCGGCTCTGCATTTGCATATTGTATGGGCGAGTTCTTAATCTCATCGATGATGAGGTAATCGATACAATCAAACGGGTTCTTTAAAAGTTATGATGCAATCAAACAAGTTCTTCTAAATTTCCGATGCAATCGATTGTTGCCAACAATTGCCATCAGCTCGTGGAGTCGATGCCTGTTAATAGATCGATTTATATCATAATTTAAAATGTTGTTTTCAAAAAACACAAATCTTTCCATGGCCTTGTGGAGGAAAGATGGCGAAAAGTGCTTCAATTTATGTAGTTTGCAACGGCCTTCGATATCGGTGGTATCGGGCAGTCAGCCAAATGTTACACCCGGTTCCCACCTACGACCTTCTCGTGGGTGCCCGCTCACGCGTCATATGATCTCAGTATAAAATGTTATGACAGTCATGTGACGCGTGCGCGGGCACGCACGAGAAAGTCGTAAATGGGAACCGGGTTTTAGTCAGTACAGATGATGTTGATTATTGTGAAAAATTGGGGATATTGGAAAATCTCACAGCGCACTGTGGAGTGTGGATGTTGCACTTTTTCGCTTTCCGGGGAAATATATCTTTTACATGTATCCAGCTCTCTAATCTGCTCAATCGGAAATGCAAAAGGAATTTTTTGAGGTTTGGTCATAAATAACTTAATTTACGGGCTGGTCCTCAGACTGTAAAATCGATTTGTTCTTTGATAGATGGCAACAATCAGATGGATTTCAAAAACTTAGATCTTTCAAATGTCTTATAAATGTCAAAATATAACAACTGAGTTCATTGAAAATTGAGATGACACCTTAATTGTACGGTAGTGGTGTTAGCACCCTTAAAGCAGGTATAGTTTTTGCAAAGTCACCTGAAATGCTCCTAATACGGGGTTCTATCGATTTCATGAAATTTTGCTTCATTCTGCCCTTTAAAAGTTATCCAAATTCATATAAAGTCTTCCTGGTATAATTTCAACCCTACCGACAGAGAAAAGGCGCGACTCTTTGCGGTCCAAGCACAGTCTTTGTTTTCTGACCGACCCAGCCCAGGTGGATGCACCACACCTGATTGGCAGATTTTTTTAAGTTAGAAAATAAATCAGTGTCGTTTCTGTAAGTATAGAAATAGAAAGTTTTATTATCTATTTTTATTACTTTAGTTTACGCCATAATTAAATGAAATAATATTCATGAGTATATCTACCGCCGTCCATGTCGCTTTCTTTGAAGGATATGCCTCCTCCTTAATAAGAAGCTCAGCCTAACATTTATTTTCTAGGTATTATTGTTTTCCTTGCTTTGGCATTGGCGGCTCATTCTTCCTATCATACTGGTTAAAACTCGTCCGTTACCAGACCACATATGTATCTACGGCAAGGCTCCTTCAGCCACCTCTTTTGACAGGCCTAGTGCTATTCTTATCTTAGCCGTTTTCAAGCGAATAACTAGTAATTACTGGTATTTACCACTGGCGTTCAAGCGGCCTTGGTAAATACCACTCCTTGAAGAGTGACGTCACGAGTGAGCCCTTTGTACGCCATCGTTTATTACCAGTAATTACCACACTTTTGAGGAAGGTTATTGGGTTTTCTAACCTCACCGGAAAAATTTTCCGTCAATTTTTGCAATGAGTGAAATTTATTATACGTGTGCCTCAATTATGAGAGAAAATTGCACAAAGTTATGGCCTCCTCTATATTGTCTTCCTAAATTCTTGGTTTCATCAACCCTTGGCTTACTCTAATTTTTCCAATGTGGACAACAGTATCATGTAGTCCTCTAACCACAGTTTATTATACTTAGTTTTTTTTTTACATTATGCCCATTTCGAATCAAATATGCCAGTCAGTATTTCAGAGTCGGTCGAGAAGAACTTAAATTCATGGCAAGAAGATTATTATTCATCTAAACTAAAACCAACTAAACTCCTTTAAAAAATCGCAAAAAGCAACAACAAACAATAACCGGTTATAAAAAAAGCTATCCAAGCGGTGTTTCTGTGGTAATAGGCTAAGGGCCTAAACAGCTGATTTTAAATGTCAACCAAGGGATAACCAGAGGTAATTACTAGCTATTCGCTTGATAACGGCTTTTATAAATAATATATCTTCCAAAACCTTTATCGCAGCATATACATAGTAATTACAAAAGACATCCAAAAATGTTATAAAATACAGCGTGTTTTACAAGACCATTCGGAGTTTCTTCCCATTCCCACAATAAAAGACCTGCGTTGCGATCATTTTATATTTTTTGGTATATTGACCCTTTAGCTTATAGTTGTAACTCTATGATTCAAGCAAGTTTACGTCATTTAATTATTCTGGCTGCTGATTCAAGTATTTTTAGGCGTTGCTATCTTGTTTTTTTAAAATTTATGTTTAAGATAATATTATTATTAATATCTTACCGGAAAGTATTAGTGGGAAGTAACAGTTACTTTCTTTAGTGTGGATTCCTAAATCATAGTGTAGGTACACTGAGGAATATCGGGGGGGGGGGGAGTGGCTTCGGTTCGGTTTGGTATAGGGAGGGGGGGGGTCAAAAATTTAAAATCAAATTTTGCAAAATTTGCATATTGTGCTAATTTTTTTTTCTTATTTTTGTTGCTGAGATCTTTTTGAAAACGCTCTATCGATTATTTCGAGAGGGGTGGAGGGGATTTAATCCCACTTGATACCCCCTAGGTATGGCCTTGGCTACACTGTGCCGAACTATATAGGCGTAAATTTATGGAAAAAGCTACAAATACATATTTTTATTAGAGAAGTTAAACGGTTTTTGGTTTTTAACATTGACCTCCAGACTCTACGGGTTATAGAACTTAAAAATGAAAAAAACTAGTATTCTTCTAATACAATCAACTTTAAATTTGGCATCTACTAAAGTCACCGGCGGTTCTACGGGGTGGGGGTACTGGGGGTAATTACGCCCCCCCCCCTAGAGCTCGAAAAAAAATATACAAGTTATAAAGGCTGGTAGCTGCTACAGATAAGTTAAAAGCTAAAAAAAATACTTTTGTTGGCTTTATTAGATTCTCGATAATAAGGGCATAGGAAACGAAATGCAGAAGACATATGTGCATAGAAAAAAGGGCATACGAAAAAAATCGCACGCGAAAAAAATGGCTCAGAAGAAAAACTTACAATAATAACACCGGTAGGTACTTAGAAGTGTTCTAAACATTTTGACGGGACCTAAGTACCTAGTATGTACCTATCTATATATTTATCAGTGAGCTATCTAAAAGTTTTACATTATACTAAATAAGACTAGAGACCCTGTATGTATGACATATTTTAAAGAAATAAAGACGCGAGGTTGTCAGCGATGAGTGACATCAAACAAACAGGTTTGTCCGTCACCCCCTGTAAATGTTTGTCAAAAATCGTTTATTTTTATTTTCCGACGCTTATGAATTAACAAGGACGGAAGGTGTTTCTCTCTCTAAACAAGGCTAGAGTATAAAGAACTGCGCAGAACTACTTTATAAATTCACGTTTTCATTATTCATCATTTTTTAAATACATTTTCATAACTGCAATTTTCAGAGGTTTGTGCAAATTATTTCATGTGCGCGAAAAATTGCAACGTTTTCTTATTTAATTTTCTTAAAGTTTTATGATGTACGGTCAAAAACAACCCTGCATTCGGATTCAGCGCACCCATCAATTTATATAGATAGGTAGGTCTGATCAAAGGTACAAACCACTTTTTTATTTCGTGTGCCGGTATAAGCTTTAATTTTCTCAAAATTTTAAGTTTTTTAAAACATAAAAATTCAAATTTCAAAATTTCTTTTTTACATGGAACATTCGAATTCTGTTTTACTATATACGCTATTTTTCATGTGCGCCTTTTCGGTGTGGGCTTTTATCCACGTGCGCTTTTTGAGGTGTGCACTCTTTTCCTATGAGGATCTTTCCTGGGTGCTTTTGTCATATGAGCTTTTTTCCTGTGCCCTAATTTACAGTCACCGCTTGACCATTACCCCCCAGAATTTGGCTCCAGAACCGCCCTTGATTAAAGTGGACAATTATTTAAAGATTTAATAAGTAGAATGGTCTATTGAAACCTAAAGCCCGGTGCCCACCTACGACTTTCTCGTGCGTGCCCGCCCACGCGTCACATGACTGTGATAACATTTCATATTGAGGTCATGTGATGCGTGAGCGGGCACCCACAAGAAAGTCGTAGGTGGGAATCAGGTGTAATGCATTTTTTTTAGCATAAATATTTAAATGTTTAGTCCACATTTAAAGAGCATATTATCATTTCTTGACAGCTGATAATTTAAAGGAAAACCGGTTAATTTAAAAGTTTATTTCACCAATTTTTATTTTTATTAAAATTAACTTTTTTTGCTCTTTTACTTATTGCTCAATGTAAGTAGAATAATAGCAGTCCTGACCTAGACTAGAAAATATGGCTGCTAAGAATTGACTTGTAAAGCCTGAATAAATATCATTTTAATGTTACTCGGAATTTCTAGGTCATGCACACAACACATCGAACTTAAAAAAACTAGAAGTCTCAATCTATCAAAATCTTATATCGTTTTTGATCTTTAATGCTCTCGAACACTCTGAAATCGCTTAAGCGTCTAGAAATAATTTTCAGTGATTTTTTCAGGTGAAAATGTAATTTTAAACACAGATATTTTTTTAATAACAAATCAAGTCAAATTGCATCGCTTTAAAACCAAAATTGCTTTTCTATGAACCAAAGTAATAGCCACTTAAAAAGAAGATAATTTTTTGGAATATTGCATGGACTAAAGGCAAATCATTTCTCATTCTAAAATAAATCTGTTTTATTCCTTTGGGCTCATTTCTGGAAGAAAAAGTCTCTTGCATAAAGATATATTTTTTCTTCTAGCAAGACAATTAATGTTTTGTTTTATTAAGAACTTTTAATTATTAAGTAATTATCTAATTTTTATATGTAATCCTTTTCGAACCTAACTACATTAAAATTCTAAGTAAACCCTAAACCATTACGGACTACCTATTATATTTAAACCATTTGAATAAGGTAGTTGACTACCTTATTTCTATGCTTAAACTATACATACCAAAGATTAAGGACCTTTTGCACGCACTCCATGAGGTGATTTTATTATTTATTAATGCGACATTAAAAAGACAGATGTCGCGTGATATTTAAAAGTCCAATTTTTACCTTTTGCAAACCTAATTTATATTTGCGTTATTTTTTTATCCTTGATTTATCTGTCGAAAACCTGTTTTGTGTTCTACAGGCAAAATTAATTAAATAGTTCGGAAAACAACTCGGGAAAAACTCAAAACCAATACCAGTGAAAAATCACCAGGAAAAAAAAAAAAAAATATATATATATATATATATATATATATATATATATATATATATATATATATATATATATATATAGATCTGTGTACTGTATACTTCTTCTTTTTTTTACAGACTCTACATAACATTGATGACTTTTGGTTAGCTGGTGAACACTTTTGCCAAACAACACATATCTACCTTTTTTATATAAAAAATAAGTTTCAATAATTGGCATAAAATTAAATCTGGCTATTACCCCGCATTCGTAGCTCTTGAAATAAATGTCTGGTATCAAAAATATTTTAAATTTAGATTACATTTTGTCATAACGTTATATGCGCGGCACTCTCCAGAAATAAAGAAGCTCAAGTCTGTGTGATTCGGTCACAAGTAAAGTCAAACATTATTCTATAGTTAGAGATAAAGTTCAAACTAGGTAACTGCGCATGCCTCGAATAAAGGATAATGAGAAAAATGGGACATACAAAAGGTCTCTATTAATAGCTATTTGTATTTGTATTGAATTTTCAGTCGGAACGTGTGAGCCTAATGTTTAAATATAAATAAATGCTCTCTGTACTATACTATTAGTTTTTAATTGTAACATATGTAAGTTTTGTAGATAAAAGACAGTGCGCTTTTAATATTATAAAATGTTTCAAATCAAGAGACGCTATTGTTTAAAGTCGAGAAAAATACTTGTTTTGATTTAAGAAAATAATTTTCTTGTTTTTAAAAATTCCTATTGTTTCTTCTTTAATTAAGAAAAATTAGCTATTTAATTGAGAAAATAAAAGTTTTTATTTAAGAGAAGGTATATCTTGCTTGAAAATGTTGAAAATGAGTAGTTTTTTTCTTTTTCAATATATTCAAGAAAACTCAAACACTTAATTTAAAAAAGTGAAACTGTCTCATTTCAAAACTAGATATCAAGAAAAATAAAATATTGTTTGAAGGCAGACGTCATCATTAAATCAAGTAAATTTGCTGTGAGTAAAGATAATATTTTCGAGAGAGAGAAAGTGTCCAACACATACCTAAAATGGCATGTCCCGCACAAAATAAATAATAATTTGCTACTCTGCTGCACATCCCATTGAGGGTATGTGCCAGACATGCCTCACGGGTCATGTGCGGCACAGCAGTTATAAAAAGTTTACTTATATGCGACACATGCCCATGAAGGCATGTCCCATATAACCCCCATATATTAGTTGTGCGTAAAAAATCTTTTCTATAGCTACTTGTTTCACTAAAATCGGGCAAAAAATAACGTTAGTGTGCTTTTCGTCCCAGAGAAATCACGTTCGAATTTTGCCTCCGCTTTATGGTAATGAACGCCACATGCCCCCAAAGGCATGTGCCGCAGTCAACGTGTTAAAGAAAAATCATTTAAATATGAATTATTATGAGCTTATTGTGCCTTCTGTTTTGTAGTTAAAGTTCGATGGCACAGGTATTTTTAATGGAAAGCAAGCAACAAGCTTTTTAGCGAAGTTACACAACAAATCTTGCTGCGTCTGTGTGCGAGGATTTTCAAAGAATTTTAATTTTCTGTTTATTGAGAAATCGACGATTACAATTTTACTGATATAAAAGAAAATTTTATTTTTATTTACCTTTACTTTATTCCTGTTAAATTAGATATTTTTATAAAAAAAACGTTTCAAAAGAAATGAGTAAACATTTTTTAATTTAGCACAGCGCCGATTTTAGATTTTCCTTCTCTCCCCTCCCAACCCTTCTAATTAGTAATAGTTGTAGCTATAACTTTTAAAAATATGGAGCGATTTCAAAAATTCTTTCTGCACACGCTTTAAGATTTTTTTCAACATCATTTAAGTAGTTCCCTCGACGCTCTCTCCTCCCTCTAAAATCTACACGTACTTTGTGGTTAACGCTAAATGAATGGTAAATGCATAGTGCTGTTTATAAGGCTGAATAAGAATTAAACCTAAAAGTTGGAAATAAATGAATTTTAAATTAAAAAAAACACACAACTCCTAAATCTATTTGTAACTACTAGTCGCAGTTAGGTACAAAATTACCCAATAACCTGATTCATGAAAATTCAAAACTGTATAATATCGTAAATGCGCTTTGGGCATCAAAACTAAAAGTTAAACATTATAGGTATACCTATCAATTTTGTACCCGGCTGCGACTAGTAGTTACAAGTAGATTTAGCAGTTGGGTTTCTTTTATTTTGAAAATTCTTTATGTCGTTGGTTATATTTGCGTGGTCCAGTGGCGTATATAGAAGAAAGTTTCGGGGGGGGGGCGAGACAGTTTAGACATTTTCGGGGGGGGGGGGGGAAGACCTCATGAGGCCGTATTTTATGCTTGTATTCATGAAATATGTGGAAAATATCTTAAAAAATCTTAGCTTCGAGGAAATTATCTTTTGGACTATGTCAGATGTCATTCCTCTTTGGCAGAAACTTTCTTAAGTTAAAGGGAACACCCTGTATATTTTCCGTCATAAAAAAAGACATACTCGCCCTGATGTTAATAATATATGGTTTGTTAATATCTAGCTAATCTGTTTTTACCCAACTGCAGCACGGCGAAAGGAAGGGTAATGTTTTTCGATTGTTGTATATAAGTAAATATGTATGTTTGTGTCACGCTAGAGGCTAAACGGCTTAACCGATTTTGACAAAAAAGGTGTCGTTGAATTGCCACTGATCCCGAAGGTGCTATAGGCTATATTTTTTAAACATGAATCAACATGGCGGTCTTCAGACGTCATTTTGTCACATGATGCAGGCTTTAAGGCATACAAATTATCTAAATTTTAGGCGATTTTATTTAAATTCCTTTGGTTACCCATTGCAAATGTCCTCTAATTTCCTGTAGTTACTTTGTAGTCCTCCCTGCTCCCACCCATCTTCCCACCTGTCATTCCCCCACCCTATTCAAATACCATATTCGCACAATTTTATCAAATATAGAGCGATTTTACTAATTCCCCCCTCCCCCCGCCTCTCCTTCTCTCCTCCCCGCCATACTTATTAGTAATAGTTATAGCTATAACTTTCACAAATATAAAGCGATTTCAAAAGTTCTTTCTGCACACGTTTTAAGATTTTTTTCGACACTATTTTACTAGTTCCCTCCTCCCTTTCTCCTCCCCCACCCCACTTAATGGAAGGTAACATTGTTCGCGTCCGTTTTCCATCATCATTTTACTAGCTTCCCCCTTCCTTTCTTCTCCCCTCCCTCCTATTAGTAATAATTGTAGCTATACCTTTCACAAATATATAGAGCGATTTCAAAAATTCTTTCTGGATACGCTTTAAGACTTTTTTCCAACATCCTTTTACTAGTTTCCTCTTCCACTCTTCTCACCACCCTCCTTATTAGTAATAGTTGTAGCTATATAGCTTTCACAAATTTAGAGCGATTTTAAAAATTATTTCGGCACACGTTTTAAGATTTTTTTCGACACTATTTTACTAGTTCCCTCCTCCCTTTCTCCTCCCCCACCCCACTTAATGGAAGGTAACATTGTTCGCGTCCGTAGTAAATCTACACGTACTTTTTGGATAAAGCTAAATGAATTGTAAATGCTTATAAGGCGGAATAAAAATTAAACCTAGAAGTTGGAAATAAAAAAAAATTTAAATAAAAAAAACACCCAACTGATAAATTTACTTGTAACTACTAGTAACATTCATGAAAATAAAAAACTGTTATTATAATTAACCAAAATCTAATCAGCTCGTTAGAGTGTCGAACACTATTTACCTGAAAGTTTTATGAAAATCGTTTTAGCGGTTAATACTCATTTTTCCTCTGTGGAATACGTACGCCAAATACCAACGTAATTTTTGTAGGACCGTTGTGGGATATATACACGTACGTCTTAAAATCTCACACAAATATATTATAACTAATTCCTCAGACAAATGCATTTATAAAAAAAGGAAAGTTCTCGAAAAATCGCAAAATTGTGCTGTTTTATTCTATAAAGCAGCGAAACACTACTGTTGCTTCTTTTTTAGGACTAAAAAATGGAATTGAAAAATGCAAAAAAAAATGAATGATTGTTAAATTAGTGGACTTTTAGAACTTTCTTTCGCGTCACTTTTATTTAAAAAAAAATGTGACAAAAAAAAAACGCGGAAAATTATTACTTTTAGAACAGGCTTTCGCTCCTTTTTTGATTAAAAAACTTGCAGAGAAAAAAACGTGACAAAAAAAACGCAGAAAATTATTAATTTTAACAAGTCTTTATCTAGAGGGCTTTTATAACAAGTTTTCGCGCCTTTTTTGATTAGAAAACATGCAGCGAAAAAAACGTGATAAAATATAACGTAAAAAGTTTGTAAATTTGCGAAGTCTTAATCTAGTGGCGTTTTACAACATGTTGTGGAGGACTTTTCAAGTGTTAATTTGGCACATGAAAATATCGAGGGTAAAAAAGACGTTATATACACAGCACCATAAACTTTAGCAAAAATGACATTTTTTATAACTTGATTTCTCCTTGTTTTTAAGTTACCTTTTAGTATGCAGTTCTAACAAAACAAATATTACATGGTATGAAGTTATTTTCTAGTTAGAAATAACTTTGTTGTTTTTGTTTACGTTAATTTCACGTTGATGTGTTTTTTGTGCTATGTGGGAAGGAGCTATCGTGTTACTGACAGAAATAATATACACACACAACACATACACACCCCTACACAGATAGACATTACGACCATATTGCTAAGATAGGTCAAAATACACCCAAATAACACATTTTCGGCGTTATCTCAAAAAAAAAATTCGTCGAAAATAATACCTCCTCTAGCCTTCGCGGGCTAGGAAGGTAAATATAAAAAAAAAATAATTAAAAAGAAAATAATGGAAGGCTATTTATCAACACTTCGTGTCCGTACTAATTGTATTTAACGAGACTCTTGATATAAAATGTCATCCTAGTGTCAGTCTTTTATTGGCTACCACCCCGAACTGACCCGAACCCCCAACCCCCTTCGAAGTAAATACCTGGGTGCGCCACTAGATTGAATCACACAATTTATAGTAGTATGATGTAATCCAAGATATCGTCATAATTTACAAAATTTTAATTTCATGCCAATTTAAATAAATTTTGTAAAAAAATTAAGCAATTTAAAGAATTATTAATTTGAATTTAATAAGTTAAGCTTTTTTATATCTCGAATAGTTTTTGATTTGCATGGAAAAATAGAGGCCAATCATAGGTCACCTTTCCTTACCTATACGTTTTATTCCTCTACAAGTTTATAAACTGTGTTCTTTCCCACCACTTTGCTGCTATATTAAATATGATATACACGATTTTGGACAGAAAGTCGATTTTGCGGGAGAACTCGACTTCATTAATGCATTTTCCATGTAAAAGGATTTTCTGACACCACAAAGACTTTAATATAGGCAAGTTTAACTTTTACAGTTATATAGTAATAATTGTGCTTTTTTACCCAACTGCAGCACGGCGAAAGGAAGGGTAATGTTTGTCGATTGTTGTATGTATATAAGTAAATATGTTTGTGTCACGCTAGAGGCTAAACAGCTGAACCGATTTTGACAAAATGGGTGTCGTTTAATTGGTACTGATCCCGACAGTGCTATAGGCGGTCTTCAGACGCCATTTTGTCACATGATGTAGGCTTTAAGGTATACAAACTATCTAAATTTCAGGCGCTTTTATTGAAATTCCTTTGATTACCCATTGCAAATGTCCTCTCATTTGCTGTAGTTACTTTGTAGTCCTCTCTGCTCTCACCCATCTCCACTCATTCCCCCCACCCTATTCCAAAACCATATTTGCATAACTTTATCAAATATAGAGCGATTTCAAAATTTATTTCTGCATCCGCTTTCAGATTTTTTCCAACACCATTTTACTATTCCCCCTCCCGCCTCTCCCTCTCTCCTCCCTGCAATCCTTATTAGTAATAGTTATAGATATAACTTGCACAAATACGAGTATAAAGCCATTTTAAAAGTTCTTTCTGCACACTCTTGAAGACTTTTTTTATTTTAGTAGTTTCCACCTCCCTCTCTAAACTTTCACAAATATAGAGCGATTTCAAGAATTCTTTCTGCACACGCTTTAAGACTTTTTTCCAACATCATTTTACTAATTTCCCCCTTCCTCTCCCTCTCTTCTCCTCACCCTCCTTGTTAGTAGTTGTAGCTATACCCTTCACAAATTTCGAGCGATTTCAAAAATTATTCCTGCACACGCTTTAAGATTTTTTTCAACACCATTTTACTAAATCCCTACTCCCTCTTTCCTCCCCCATCAAAAAAATCTGCCAATCAGGTGCTGTCCATCCACCTGGGCTCGGTCGGTCGGGAAACAAATACTTTGTGGTCGGACCGAGAAGAGGAGCCGCGGCTTCCTCTCTGTCGGTAGGGTTGAAATTATACAAGGATCATTTTATATGAATTTTGATAACTTTTGAAGGGTAGAATCAAGAAAAATTTCATGAAATCAACCCACATAGCACAAATCAAAACAACGTTAAAAACACACACTTTTTTAAGTTTAATAGGCCGCTTTTTAACGTTATTTTTAAAACCACGTTAAAAACACACCGAAATAATGTGGTTTTGAAAATAATGTTAAAAAGCGACCTATTAAGCTTAAAAAAGTGTGTGTTTTTAACGTTGTATGTGGGGATAGAACCCCGTATTAGGAGGTATTTCAATTGACTTTGCAAAGACTATATCCAATAATTGATTCATGAAAATACAAAACTGTATAATTTCGTAAGTGCGCTTTGGGTATCAAAAGTAAAAGTTGAACCATGTCGTACATTATAGGTATACCTATCAATTTTGTACCCTACTGCGACTAGTAGTTACAAGTAAATTTAGCCGTGTTTTTTTTTATTAAATTTTTTTTTATTGATCCTTTACTTTAAACTATAAAGTTATAGTACATTGTAAACCTAAAGTGGTAGTTTTAATCCTTAAAACTAGGGACTATAATGACATATTTAGTCCCTAAAGTGCATAAAATAAATTTTACGAAATGAACCTTATAATTCGTATCCATGGGGACTTCAAGTACATTTGTTAGTCCTGTTAGCCTCCAATTAAAATGTACTACTTTAATCACTTAGTTTATAATGGGTATACATATAGGTATAGTTCCTCCATTGCAAATTGGCACATAAAAACTGTCATAAAAGTGACACGCGCTAATGTAGTCATAATAGGAACCATTTTCGGAGTATGTGCAAAAATTAAAAACTAATTTTTAAATTTTGGGAAACAGTATTCTAAGGACGACTGCGTCTTCTAATCCCTTTAAGTAAAAGTATCGAACGAACCTAATCTGGTGATACGTGACTAATCCCTTCTTTTAAGGCTTAACAGAGGCTATCGTTAAATACTAATTGCACCCTTTATCATTGGTTACACTTTAGGTATCTTCAAAAATGTTTTGCTGGTTTAGACCACCCGTATTCGGGCTGGTATTGGGAAAGTAGCGTAATACATCGTGTCATCTCGTCTTCACGAAGTTTTTCGTCATTCCGTCGGGTGCAGCGAAACGGGTGAGAAGTGGGTATTTGTTTTTAACGCAAATTCTGGCTCAAGCCATGCCGCGTATTACATTTAGCGGTCAGGAAAAAGTACAGATGGTTCAATGGTATTTCGGGGGAAATAGCCGTTAAGATGTGGCTAATTTATTTGTTATCGCGTTCGAGCGAAGATATATTCCAAGCCGTAGCATGGTCCAAAAAATAGTGATCCATTTCTAACGAACAAGATGTGTCAATTTTTGCAACAAATGCAGTGGTGGAGAGGCACCTCCTGTTCGTGAAATGGGAGAGAAATGGGAACGGCGCGAAACTATGATTTGTGCCGCAGCAGAAGCTAGGCCTCCCTGTTCCAGTAAGGCAATTGCCAATTAACCGTCCGAAACATTTTGAAACGGCACAGGGGTACCGGAGTTTTAAAGTAAAGAAAATGCAAGACATTTTTCCAGATGATCAGTTTCGAAGAATGGAGTTTTGTTAAACCATAAAATAAAAAAGCGAATTAGGATGAAAATTTTCTTAAAATTATTTGTTTGCGAGACGAAAGTTCGTTTGCAATTCATGCCCGTCACAATCCTTCCGTTGTTCATTACTGGTCACGGAAAACATTTGCATACTGGTATTTAGCTCTGCTGCAGGACTATATCATTCCTGTGATTCGACGGGTGCCAAATGTTGATTTTAACCAAATTTGGTTTACGCAACATGGTTGCTCAGCTCATGACACTTTGCCTGTGAGTGTTTTTAAATGAAACGTTTCCAAGGCGGCTTATTACAAGCAGGTAAGGTACTATCAACTGGTTCGAGATCATCAGATTTGCAGGGCTCTCAGGACCTTTATATTTTATGAAAATGTTCATATTCCTCATAAAACTTTCTTTTTTAAAAAACATTCATATTTTTCATCTTTTCTTCAATGAAGATGAACTGAGGGGCTAAAAGAGAGTTATTGGAATAAGGCACGGATAAGACCAGGCAGCAATAAGGCCAGGCCTTGATGGATACATATGGATGGATATTTAATTACATGAGAAGGAAGAGCAAGTTGAAAATTTGCAATCAAAAATTGGCAAGAGACAAGAGACAAAAGCAGTTGACTACAAATTTCCTTATAAGAAGCCTCGAATAGATTAAGTAGGGAAATTTTTAATATTTTTACTAGTCTTGAATTTTGGGTTTCTTTTAGTTTATTATTAGTTTGTTACCTCTCAAAAATCCTGGATTAGGTACGGCTTTTTTATGCCTTTTGATTTATTATTGTTACGGGTTCTCCACAACAATTAAAACTCGCAAATGTCAAAAACGATTTATCAATTTATTTCGACAAATTATGTACAAAAAAACACGCACTTAAACTTACTAATAACTTGCTAATAATTCACTACTTTAATCCGCCTATTAACTTCGCGTTAACATCTAGCGATCACTACCATTGGTTATCTTTGACTGACTGCATACGCGGCGTCCGGCCCTATATATAGGGTCTGCGTACTATTCGAGAACCATCCAACCTTGTTCGATTCACGAGCATTCTCGTTTCTTCCAGAAGGTACGCGGTCGTGCATGAGTTTGTCATAGATAACGCAACTAAAACCTAGACTAAGAATACAACCTTAAGATAAATCAACCTAATACTACACTAAACCTAAATAAATTCTAACTATAAAATTTAAATAACTTAAATTTGTAACACTATCCTCCTCTTCAGGTTTGATCGTCTGGATCAACATTTCCCAGGTAAGGTTTTAGTCTATCTAGATGAACAACTTTCATCTTGGACTTCGGGCTTCTCTGTATTCGGTAGACTACATCATTAATTCTCTTAACAACTTTATAAGGTCCTTCCCATGGTGGTGTCAACTTAGGTGATCTTCCTTTCTTGCGTTGAGGATTGTATAGCCAGACTTGATCATTCTCTTTGAACCCTGAAGAGTTTGCTTTCAGGTCATATCTCGCTTTCATGCGGTCACTGGCTATTTCTATTCGCTCTCTAACCACCGCATGGATATCGTGCAGCTTTTGCCTTAAACGTTCGACATAATCATTAACCTCTAAGTGTTCTTCTTCAGGTGAACCAAACATGATATCACATGGTAAACGCAGTTCTCTACCAAACAGGATACTAGATGGAGTAGCTCCTGTCCTATTGTGTATGGCGGTTCTGTAGGCCATCAAAAACAATGGAATATATTGGTCCCAATCTGTTTGGTGCTCATCAACAACTTTGCAAAGATGTTCTTCTATTGTTTTATTAAATCTTTCAACCATACCATCTGACTGCGGATGTAAAGCAGTAGTTCGTGTTTTATGTATTCCTAAAAGGTCACAGAGATTCTGGAAAAGCTTTGATTCAAAGTTCCTCCCTTGATCTGAATGTAGTTCCAAAGGAATGCCAAATCTGCTGAAAACATAATTTACCAGAACTTCTGCAACTGTAGTGGCCTCTTGGTTAGGCAAAGCAAAAACTTCTGGCCATTTACTAAAGTAATCCGTGACAACAAGGATGTATTTGTTGCCCTTTTTAGTTTCTGGGAATGGTCCGGCCACATCAATAGCAATGCGTTCAAATGGCAGGCCTACGTTATATTGTTTCATTTGATCTCTGGACCTTGTTTTGGGACCTTGGCTGGCTGCGCAAGTCGAACATCGGCGGCACCAGTTTTTTACATCTTGAAAGTAATTGACCCAATAAAATCGGTTTCGAATTTTGTCCATAGTTTTATTTATGTCTAGGTGCACGCCTGATTTTCCACCATGGCATTCGGCCATTATATTGTCCACCATGCTCCTAGGAACTACTACTTGATTAATCACAGTAAGGCCATCAGCACTTTCCCAGGCACGTTTAAGATTGTTTTCTTCTACTATCAGTGAATCCCATTGTGCCCACAGTGATTTGAATATCATCCCTTGATTTGCGATATCTTGCCATGATGGTCATGGCTTGTTCTCTTCTTTTAATCGCAAAATAGGTCCTACATCTTTGTCGTCAAGTGTGGTTCTAATTGAAGCCGCCATCTATTCTTCATCCGGTTCCAATTTTATCAGACGCACGTAGGTAATTACTTCTTTCTGGTCAATTCTTCTGCAATGTTTACAATCTTCAGGGCAAGGTCTTCTGGACAATGCATCTGCATTATTATGCACCCTTCCCGCTCGGTGCTTAATTTGATAATGGTATTGTTGTAGCTTTTCTATCCGTCTCGCGACTTGCCCCTAAGGTTGTTTTATTTTCATGAGCTACTGTAACGCAGCATGATCTGTTCTAATCAGAAACTCTTGTCCGTAGAGGTATTTGTGAAAGTGATCTACGGATTTAATGATGGCTAGGAGCTCCTTTCTGGTAACACAATAATTTCTCTCTGGTTTGGATAGCTTCTTGCTGAAAAATTCGATGACCCGTTCTTCTCCATCTTGTACTTGGGAGAGTACTGCTCCTATGCCATCGTTGCTCGCATCAGTATCTAATATGAATTTTCCTTTTGGAATGGGATATGCAAGAATCGGACTAGAACATAATGCTGCTTTGAGTCTTCTAAATGTCACATTCGGTATTCCATTTGTAAGAAGCTTTATCTTTTGTAAGTCTATGTAATGGAGACGCTATTTTGGCGAATCCTTCTACAAATCGTCTGTAGTATGTACACAGACCCAAAAAGCTTCTCAATTCATGTTTGTCACGAGGTTGAGGCCATTCTTTTATTGCTTGTAACTTCTTTTCGTCGGTATGGATGCCTTCTCGGGAAACGACGTGACCCAAGAACTCAACTTTTTCTTGGAATAGAAAACATTTCTTTGAGTTAAGTTTAAGATTTGCGTTCCTGATTCTTGAAAATACTTCTCGTAAATTGTCTAGATGATCTTGAAATGATTTTCCCATTACTATGACATCATCCAAATAGACTAAGCAGGTTTTCCAAGTAAGGCCTCGAAGAACGACTTCCATTAGTCTTTCAAATGTAGCTGGGGCATTGCATAGGCCAAATGGCATCACATTAAACTGATAAAGTCCACTGCCAGCAGAGAATGCTGTCTTCTCTTTATCTCTTTCAAAGATTCCTACTTGCCAATACCCACTTTTCAGGTCAAGAGTAGACAACCAATACGATCCTGCCAACGTTGTTAATGTGTCGTCTATTCTTGACAGTGGGTAACTATCTTTCTTGGTCACATCGTTAAGTTTCCGTAGTACTTCCATCCTTTTTAGTGACCAACACCACAGGAGATGACCAAGGACTTGATGACTCTTCAATAACCCCGTCACTGAGCATTTTATTAATGAGATTGTGCACTTCTTCTTGTTTGGCCATTGGTAGTCTTCTTGGGGGCTGTCTTATCGGTTGGGCATCGCAAGTGTTGATGGAATGTTGAATAAGGTTTGTGCGTCCCGAACTACTCTTAGTTTCGAAGATATTACTTTGTTCTTCTATAAACTCTCTCGCTTTACTAAATTCTTCTGGAGTGAGATGTTGCCAAGTTGACTCAAATTGCTAAAGTACCTCCATTGGTAACATGCTTTTATCCTCGGAAGTTGGCTCTTCACATCTTGTTACTTTCTGTACTGGTTCAAATAATGCTACCACCTCCCCCTTATTAATTTTGACACTATTTGGCAAAATATTGGCGACTCTAATCGGGATGTCTTTATCGGTTTTAACTAGTGACTTTGCAACGAGGTAGGTGTTGGGTAATTTCTGTTTACTTATGAGTCCGGCGTAGCTTGAGATTTTACTTTCTAGCCTCCCAAAAATTATGGTCTCACTGTTACCGACCAGTCTTGTTGTGCATACTGCCACCACCTTTATTGGTTCTTTATTGAAGTGACTGTTTGACGAAATGAACTCTTCATTCCCGAATTTTAGGGTATTAAGTTTATTATCAAACGCAAATCCATGTTTACTTATCAAGTCCATTCCCAAAATAAATTCGTCTTCTATTTCTGCAACTAATACAGTGTGGCGAATCTTCAATCTTCCCAGCTGTAGCTCTATGTCTGTCTGCCCCAACACGTCGGCGGATTCTCCAGTCACAGTCTTAAGTGTTATTTTCTTTTCTGTTGGTCGCATCAGTGTCTACTGTTATGTTAACTTGTATTCCATTTATAAGTCCGTCGATGTTAACTGTCAGCAGAATGTTTTAAGCTCTTAATTGACTAAATTTTGGGGGCTACATTCCCTTTAGCCAACACCCGCCTTTCTGCGTTGACTAATTTTAGTTTTCCTGATTTCTTCTTCGGTACTCTGTCCCGCTAGATGGTGAGCGAGACCTCATTTGGACACGACAATCGCGTTGAATATGCCCTGTACGTCCGCATCTAAAACACTTTCCATTTGGAGAGGGACGTCTGTTTTCTTTTAAAAAGTCAATCTTCTCTATCAGTGATGGAAGAATTTGGCTTAGCGTCTTTGAGGGAACCTCTTGTTCATTGCTAATTTGTTCACCCTCCTGAATTGAGACAGCCCTTACTTTTGGCCTGGACATATTATTTGATGACTCAATTTCGAGGGCTCGAATCATCACTTCGCTGCTATTATGGAAGCGTTCTCGGCGAAGTAACTTTGCTAATCGTAAGCCATTAATAAAGCGGTCCACCGTGAAGGGATCTCTATAATTTTCTGGCATTTCTGGGTAAGCCAAATACATCAGCATTCTGATATCTGCTTCATACTCTTGTAATGACTCTCCTGCTCTTTGCTGACAAATATTTAATTCTGACCAATGTAAATTTTGTAAATGTTCATCTCCATACCTTCTTTCTAAGGCTGCCACAAAGCATTGTAGTTTTGTTTTTGTTCGGCTGGAATAGACCGTAGAAGTCCCAGAGCTGGTTCTCGTAGAGCTACTAACAAAGCTCTAGCTTTCTCGTCACCGTCCCAGCTATTTGCAGCAGCGGTAGCTTCAAACTGTTGTTTGTAGGTGGACCAGGAAGACGTACCATCGTAATTTGGAGGCCTAATGTTTTGGTTGGAATTCACAACATATCCCTGAGCTTTTATTTTGTTGTGTTCTTTCTGAAGCTGTATAAACTGTTTTGATATGTCCTGGAATTTTTCTTCCATGGTTTGAAAAACTTCTTCTCTAACATTCTGTAGTTTGGTCTCCACTTTTCTTCAGTTTTAAGGTCTTCGGTTGCTGTCTTGAACTCCTCTCTCAGCTGTTCAGAGTTGCTCTTTATTTGATCGAAGTTTTTTTGAATGCCATCTAATCTTTGCTGAAATGTCTGTTTCATGTCGTTCTGGTTTTGTCCCATGGTATGCTTTATGTCGTCCATGGTCCGTTTCATATCGCCCTGGTTTTGTTCAATGGTCTGTCTCCTATTGTCCTGATTTTGCTCAATGGTCTGTCTTATATCGTTCTGGTTTTGAGACATTTGAGCTGCTAGAGCCTGCATCATTTTAGTTAGATCTTCCATCTTTGCCGATCCTTGTCTAGTCGGCATCAACTTCCTGATAAATCACTTAAAACGTTTATTTTAGGCCTATATAAAGCGAATGTCAAAGTCGGTATATATTTTCGGATTCTTAAATAGAACCTGGAATTTTCTAGTAAATGCAGTAATTTCGATTACTAGGTAAAAGTCGCTTTTTTTATTATCTCTTTTAGTTCTCGAATAGAACGTCGTAGAATGATATGGAATATTCTAGAAAATATTTCTAATTCTTGCTTTTTAATAACTAAGCTAATGTCGAAGTCGGTTTTTGTATATCTCTTCTCGTTCTCGAATAGAACGTCGTAGAATGTTATGGAATATTCTAGAAATTATTTCTTATTCTTGCTTTTTAAATAACTAAGCTAACGTCAAAGTCGGTTTTTGTATATCTCTTCTGGTTCTCGAATAGAACGTCGTAGAATGTTATGGAATATTCTAGAAATTCTTTCTGATTCTTACTTTTGAAATAACTAAGCAAATGTCGAAGTCGGTTTTTGTATATCTCTTCTGATTCTTGAATAGAACGTCGTAGAAAGTGATGGAATATTCTAGAAAATCTCTCTAATTATCAATTTTTGGGTTGTAAGGTTAATGTCGAAATCGGTTCTCAAATATCTCTTGTGGTTTTTGAATAAAACACTATCGAACTTCTTCGAATATTCTGGAAAAATCACTTACTGTTCTTCTGTCCAATTGTCCTAGCCGGTGGTTTAAGGTTAGTCTTTGCACTATTCAGTTCTGAATATTCTGGCAAAATCACTTACTGCTCTTCTTTTCAATTGTCCTAGCCGGTGGTACTATGTAAGGATAGTCTTTGCACTATTTATTTATTTTAGTCTCACTTCTGACACCAATTGTTACGGGTCTCCGGCCCTATATATAGGGTCAGCCTACTATTCGAGAACCATCCATCCTTCTTCGATTCACGAGTATTCTCGTTTCTTCCAGAAGGTACGCGGTCGTGCATGAGTTTGTCATAGATAACGCAACTAAAACCTAGACTAAGAATACAACCTTACGATAAATCAACCTAATACTACACTAAACCTAAATAAATTCTAACTATAAAATTTAAATAACTTAAATTTGTAACATTATTCTTAAGTTTTGTGCATTCTTTAAAGTTTAATATGTTAGTTAGTTGCCTCTGAAAAAGTCTGAATTGAGTAGGGCTTCTTCATGCATTTATTCTATTACTTTGCTATGTTGAGTTTTTTAAATATAATATGGTCTCGGAATAGTAATATAATTAAGACTGTTTTCTGTATTACTAGATGTACCTATTAGAATGTACTTTTAAAAAATGTGCCTTGTTTTTGTTTGGTCATACCCCATCCACTCCTAAATCAACTTCTTTATTAATAAAATAAAAAATATATATAGTTTTTCTTAGTAAATGTATTTTCCTAAAAAAAAAGTTGGGCTTGGCTTAACTGGCCATTTGGTAGGGGACCAAGAAAAAGCTAATTTTTATTCATATTTCCTTCATATTTTTTTTCTTAATTTCATATTTTTCATGTTTTTATTAAAAAATTTCATATTTTTCATATTATTTTCCTGTTTATCTGTTGAGAGCCCTGGATTTGGTACCCAATGATTTTTTTATAGGAGTATTCTAAAAGCCAAATTTATTCGCATGGCAATTTAAGAGCTACCACTTTGGATGAACTTCGGTCAAAAATAATCACTACCCGACAATCAGTGACACCTGAAATGCTAAGTAATATCCGAACTGAATTTTATAACACGCTCGGATACTGTTTAGCACAGAGCGCTAATATTTTTGAGAATTTAATTTGTTAGGTAATTCTTAAATTAATATGAAAAAATTTCCTTTTAAAACAGACCCTTTTCTTATTTGTTTCACTAAGGGATCCATAAACTTTAGTTTGTGGTAGACACGGCATTAAGTATTATAAAAAGGAACAAGCTTGAAAAAAAGGATTTTACGTTACGTAGTTATCGTCTAAATTTCCGATATTTTATGTACAACTACCCTCGATCGATTCTCTTTACGAACTGTCCAAAGAAAAAATCGCCGCGCTAGGGGAAACAATCGGTGTCATAAATTTCATCCCTCTAGTTTACCGGGGCGCACAGAGGACAGATATTGGCTGTGGGTCCAACTATCCTGAAACAATGGGCGTAACCAAGTGGAAACTTCTATCCTTCTTTCTTACATACTACATATTTTATGCATATGCTGTTGTTCTTATTTTACATACAGTAATAATTTCCCATGGATCCTATAGAATTTAACCATGCTGTTTAACCCACTATTATATAATAGTTATAATACGTTTACTAACATCTGTCGTTACTCGTTTAGCGTCCGTGTCAAAAGTTAAAATTGCTTAAAAGTTATATGGTATCCAGAAAGCTGCTTATAATCTTATATTCATTCTTACATCCATTCAACATCCAAACTTTGCCAGAATCCGTAAAACAACGAGCTCGCTGATTTACTGAAATAAGAAACTTCCGAAAGTCGAAAATCTTATTGCGGAAATTTACACCAACTTTTAAATTTTTTTGACCGACTTTTGTGTTTTCCGTTCAATTTGTTGGTTGTATGACTTGAAGAGGAGAAGTGACTAAGACGGCATACTTTTTGAAAAACTTATGGATTGATTAATTTTATATAACAAAGTCTAAAAACTAAGAAGGGGTTAATTATTTTGAAAAAAATACGAACAATGAACAAATTTAAAAGTTAATATTATAAAAATGTTTAAAATTCAATTTACTGCAAAAACCATCTCACCCAACCCATAAGATAATAAGATTGCATACTATACAATATACATTTAATAAAACTAAAATAGAGTAAGTACGCAGCCTTCGTAAACTAACGAGCCACGAACCAGAAAAGGCAACATCGCAAATTGGCCGGCTGATGGGCCGATATTTACATGGGAGATATAAACATCTGCTATTTGTTTTGATTGTAGTTTGGCGATTTTGTATTTTTTTTTTTGTAAAAACTAATAAACTGTGTTTAGGCGTGTTATATTTAATTTTTAAAACAAACAAAACATTTGGAAATAAATATCAGTGGCCATTATTCATGTTAAAAAATATGTAACAAAACCTAGAATAAACAGAAGAGAAATTACTTTTAAACAATTTGTGAGAACAACCCTAAAGTTCGATTCATAGTACCGTGAAGTAAGCAGTATGAAGTGAGCACTAAGAAATAAAAATGGTTCCTTTCTTACTGCTAAGTTATTACTGTCAAGTTTGAACAACAGGATGTTTGTGGGATAGTTTCTTATGTCTGACTGCTTACTTTACAGAACTATGAATCTAGTTTAAGTGGTAACATGTTAATTTAAACTTTAAATGAACTTACCTTTTTTTCTATCTATTCTATTTAGCCTTCGTCAATCCATCTTTGGCCAAGTTCTCCAGTTTACAATACATTTGTTCCATCAATCGTCTTTCTGTCTGATAATATGACCGGCAAATTTCCATTTTAATTTTGCTACTTCTGCTCTGACATCCCTTACTTTTGTTTTATTTCTTATCAATTCATTCCTTTTTCTACCTGTTAGCTTTACATGTAACATTTGTCTTTCCATTGATCTTTGGGCTTTTGTTACCTTATCCATGTTTGATTTTGTAAGTGTCCAGGTCTGGGATTCATAGGTAAGTACAGGAAGGATACATTGGTTATACACTTCCGTTTTGAGGTACTGAGGATATTTTTTATTTCTTAATATGTTGCTTAATTTACCGAATGCTGCCCAGGCCAATCTTACTCGTCTCTTGATTTCAGCTGTTTGCTTTTCTTTATTCAGTTTAATAGTTTGTCCCAGGTCCTATATATTCCTCTACTTGTTCTATTTTCTTTTAGATTGATTGATATTATCAGCATATCTTGGTGGTTCAGAATTGTCCGTTTACTTTGATGCCTATTTCTTCCCAATCTAAGCTTTTAAAAACATCTTCTAGGGCCTGGTTAAATAATTTAGGGAATATTGTGTCACGCTGACACCTCTTCTTTTTTTTTTATTAATGTTGTTGCTTCACTAAATATATTGGCTATTAAGTCTGTATATCTGTGATCTATTCGGCTATTAATTAAAGATCTTTTACTGCCCAGTGCTCAATGCTATCGAAAGCTTTTTCAAAGTCTATAAACACAATATATATTTCCATACCATCCCTTTCTTCAATTTTTTTTCGCCTGTCGTCAGGATTTTCTCTTACTGGAGGTTTGGGGTTTGACATATACTCGGGTTGAGATTCAAATAGCCGAGGTATTGCCCCATTGTTTAACTTAGGGAATGTTAGTTGCACCTCCTTTTGTACTCCCTCTTTATCCCTAATTATCTCGGTTCTAACCATAGAGTAATTATTACTCTGAGGTTCTAACAACGTCACTTTTGTCAAAATGTTTCCAACAAACCACTGAAGATGCAGTCACAACATAATCTTCTCTGTGTATGGCCTGAAGCCAAGCATTTTTTAGGTCATTTTTTTTGGGAAGCTAAAGGTTGTTTTGTGACCCTCTTCATTAATCATAGATGCATCGTTACTTTTGCAACCGGGTACCCAACACTTTCGCGGCATGTTTAAAATTTAAAAAGAAAAAACAGACCAAAAATGCCAAACAAAAACAAACATCTAACCTCACTTATTACCGGTGTACAAAAGGTCTTTTTTACACAGCTTTTATTAAGTAGGTAATATAATTTTAAGTTCACCACACATCTCACTAAAACCAGAACAGTTGTTTTATTTGGTAACGCGATTTGAAATATACTAAAAGTTTTAAAAAAACATTATCTGCGCGGAAACGGCCAGTAACTAGCGTGGTGGGCGACGCACGTGGACGAAAATGACTGGCCTCCACGCTGTGTTGCCGTTTCTTCTGGTTCGTGGCTCGTTAGTTTACGAAGGCTGTGGTAAGTACCTATCCAAATTAATAAAAGTTTTACCCGGTTTTTCAAAATGGCTCAATGCTATCGAATGAAAGGTTAGGTGCGAAGAATTTTTGTGGAGAATTCCCTGAACACGCTTTGAAGTTTCCCTAGCTTTCTCTAAATTTACAAATCAGCGGTTCTGGGTGGGTAAAGTAACATTTTTCGGGTGTTAAACATCTAAAATCTTTTATTTTGAGCCTCAAAATTATTTATTTTCAGGATTAGTTTTATTCATCTTACAAAAATAAACTTTTGATTCAACTATAAAACAAAAGTAATAAAACCTTACATACTTAATTTGTACACTAAATTTAAATCATATTTTAGTTCCAAAATAGCATTTTTTCCTGCCTAAAATTCACTGAACTTTCCCTGAAGCTGCCGAAATTTCCCTAAGTTGGCAACCCTGCATCTGAACCCGAATAGACATGAGAAGTCTTTTTGTCAAGCGCTTCCTGTTGACGTTTCTGTTACCAGATAATACCCAGTTTTTAAAATGCCATCTCACCTGCTGTGCCGTCTTAGCTGAGTCTCCCCTTTGAACTAAACTTAATGCAAATACCTTTTGAAAAAGGAAAAATTTAAGACATTAATAACAGCCTGATAACTATATTGTAAATGATTGGAAATATACCGCAGCCAACGGAAGAAATAAATTACACTTACTCTACTATGAGGGGATTTTGAAAACTCTACATTTATGAGGTTGGCCTCTTTTTTATTTATGAAAACTTGATTTTGGTGTACAATGGTTTTTATCTGAGGGCACGGCAGTGCCTCGCCAAGTTCGCGCGCCGTAACCATCTTTTCTGGAAACATTTCAGCCGATATTTGACCTACCTAAAACTCTACTTCGGAATGAGCTACGAATCTCAAACTTTGCACAGTCGTAGATCTCCATGGAGTTAACAACTCCTCCGAGTTTCATGGAATTCCATAAAGTAGTAAAGTAGTTACGAAATTTCAAAAAACGTCGAAATTGCCACTCACTCACTGACTCGCTCATGTATGGATCATCAATATTCTACTGTACTTCCAGACATGCTACAAAGCTGAAATTTGGCAGACTGATAGAAATTATGACCAAAACCTCAAAATTTTAATTTACTCCCCTCCCCTATACATTTAAAGTTATGTAAAAGTAGCATTGTCCACTTCCAGAAATGCTAGAGAGTTGAGCTTTGGCAGACTGATAGGAACTATGATAAAACTATAGGAAAAAATTAAAACTATGATAAAACTATAGGAAAAAATTAAAACACCACAAAATTCTAATTTACTTCCCTCCCCTATAAATGTAAAGTTAAGTAAAAGTAACATTGCCTACTGCCAGACATACTAGAGAGCTGAGCTTTGGAAGACCGATAGTAACTATGATAAAGTTATAGAAAAAAATTAAAACACCCCAAAATTCTAATTTACTTCCTTCCCCTGTTAATGTAAAGTTATGTAAAAGTCACACTACCCACTTCCAGAAACGCTAGAGAGCTGAACTTTTTAGACTGAAAGACAATATGATAAAACGATATGAAAAAATTTAAAAACACCAACATTTTAATTTACTTCCCTCTCCTATAAATGTAAATTTATATAAAACTAACATTGCCCACTTCCAGAAATGCTAGAGCTGAGCATTGGAATGCTGATAGAAATTATGATAAAACCATGGGAAAAAATTTAAAAAGTTCAATATTTTCATTTACTCTCCTCCCCTATAAATGTAAAGTTATGTAAAAGTAACATTACCCACTTCCAGAAACGCTAGAGAGCTGAGCATTGGAAGACTGATAGGAACTATGATAAAACTATAGGACAAAATTTAAAAACACGACAATTTTAATTTATTTCCCTCCCCTATACAAGTAAAGTTATGTAAAAGTAACATTGTTCACGTTCAGAAACGCTAGAGAGCTGAGCTTTGGAAGGCTGATAACGATAAAACCATGGAAAAAAATTAAAAAATCTCAAAAATTTAAGTAAGGCATTGCAAAAGTTTTTAACAATATTCCGCATATTTTACTACTTTAAAAATTAAGTATTATCCAATTCCTTTAAAAAAGAAGTGAAATCATAACAAAAACATTTCATGTAAAAAAAGCCAAGTACGCGAAAATGGCATTCCGTAAAAAGAATTGAGATAAAAGTAAAGCCAAGTTTTCCAATACAAATTTCAAAATGAAAGGTTCTTACTAGTATGGAAATATTTTTCTAAACTTGGCTATTACGGCTGTAAATGACTCTTAGGCACAGTGCTAAATTGAACATAAAGAAGTTTGGCTGTAATAGCAAAGTTTAAAAAAACATTTCCAAACTAGTAAAAACCTTTCATTTTGAAATTTGTATTGGAAAACTTGGCTTTACTTTTATCTCAATTCTTTTTACGGAATGCCATTTTCGCGTACTTGGCTTTTTTTACATGAAATGTTTTTGTTATGATCGTTTTAGCTCACACATATACTATAGTAGTGTGAGCTATGGTGATCCTAATTTTTTCGAGAAAAAAAAAGTTGCTCCGATTTCAAAAATTTTTATATATCTTTGCGTTTCAGATGATTTTGAAACTTTTTTGTTGCGCCGTCTGTCTGTCTGTCTGTCTGTCTGTATGTCTGTCTGTCTGTCTGTCTGTCTGTCTGTCTGTCTGTATGTCTGTAACGACCAACGCGCATAACTCAAAAACCGCTTGGCCGATTTTAATGAAATTTGGTACCTAGGCTGGGTCTTGGGTCGAGATGGTCCCATTTAAAAATGAACAAAATCCACCGAACAGAAACCAAATAAAAGGGTGGGGGTAGATTTCAAAAATTAGAGTTTATGTGAAAATATGGCGTGTGTGATATCAAACGAAAGGTAATTGAGTCTGCAGTTAAACAAAATACATTTTAACTTATTTAAAAAAAAAGGGTGGGGGTATATTTTAAAAATTAGAGTTTAAGTGAAAATATGGCGTGTGTGATATCAAACGAAAGGTAATTGAGTCCGGAGTTTAATAAAATACATTTTAGTTTTTTGTTTTTTTTAAGGGTGGGGGTAGATTTCAAAAATTTGAGTTTAAGTCAAAACATGGCTTGTGTGGTATCAAACAAAAGGTAATTTAGTCTGGAGTTAAATAAAATATTTAGTTATATTAGCTCACACGTACACTATAACTATAGTACCTAGTGTGAGCTTAGGGGCCCATATATTGGCAGAGTATTTTTATAGAGAATCCAACTGTCAAACTAAATTTTATCTGTCACTCTTAGTTTTTGGGTTATTACATAAATCTCCTTTATTTCTCTGTAATTTTTATATTTTTTATTTTTCTTTATTGTAATGTAATTTTAATTTTAAAATAATCAAATTAAGAAAATATTTAAAAATAAAAATATAATTGAAAAATAAATATATTAAACATAATAAAAAAAAATTAAGGAAATTTGACGCTGATTTCAATATTCGAATAAAAACTACCTTTATATAATATCTCAGTGAAAGTGAAAGATGGATTCTTTATTAAAAAATCTATTTAAAACAATTTACATCAAACGGAAATTTTTAGAATTAAAAAAGTTATAGGCCACCCCCATAAATGAACAATTTTAAAAATCCTCTCGTAGCTGAAAAACTACTTGGCCTATCAAGAATCGGTTTTCATATTTAAAAACTTCTCGAAACTCGAGCCCAGGACATCTCTGTCTGCTCGTCTTTATGTATCTCGGCAGAAGTATCTAAAACCAAAAAAGCATCGAATTTGACCCACCCTGTAGATTTGCGAGAAATACTCTTAAAGTGCAGTTCACAAGATAGTATAGGCCTATGGTATCCCGTGGGATAGTTGTGGAAGATTTTTTAAACAGCTAGATCAATTGGCAGTAGATCATACAATTATAAGTCACCGGGATGTTTCATGTTTAAAAAAATCATTAAACAAACATGCTTTTCAGACGTTTTGTTCAATTTTCTTAAAAATCAAGCTCTTTATCAAAAAATATGTTCTATACTTCGTCATATACAATAAAATTTCCTTTTAAACACCGTATAACAAAGTGGGAGTTATTTCATAGTTACAGTGGTGTCTTTTAAAGTAATTATTGTAATTATTTAAAATCACCAAACTAATCAATTTTTTTATAGGTTTTATCCAATTTTCTTAAGATTTAAGCTTCATACGACAGTATAAGTTATCTACTTTAGGGTGGATAATAAAATTTCCTTTTAAACGGTGTATCAGAAAATGTAATAGAGAATATGGCTCACTCTCCAGAGGCGTCCGTACATTGGCACTTAAAAAAAACATTTTAGTAAAATTTACTTAAAAACTAACGTCAGTAGGATAGAATAAGGTAAAAAGTTAATTATTTTCTTAAGAAGCTTAATTTTTTTAAAAATAGATAAATAATGTAACAGAAATTGATTATTTGTTTATTTTAAAAAAATTATTTATACGCCCCTGGAGACTTATATGTTACATAAACCCCACGTTTTATTGCAGCGTTTAAAAAAAATTTTTATTGTCTACAATAAAGTATACTATATATTTTATAAAACCTATAATAAACATGTTTTTTATAAATAATCCCAATTTACGGACGCCACTGAAAAGCTACTTGCTTTTCCTAACCTTATCAACCAATACATTGTTGGAAAGATAATTTTGTTCTTCATAAAAAATTGTTCTTTGCAATTTTCCATAAAAGGTTAGTTTTTCGCGAAAATTGAATACAACTGAAAAGAAAAACAGGTTTTTGGGGGTTTCGGGGGATTTTCTCCGTCTCTGTCGATATTTCGAGTTGGCAACAGGGATGTTCGGATTCAAAAGGGTCAAGTTAGGGGGAAATGGTCTCTTGCCAAAAAGTAATATGATTTGCTTCTAGACCTAAAACGGAGAGCCTTTTCAAATTTTTTGCTGTAACTACTAGTTTTTTTACGTTTTGTTACGTTTTATAAGTGGACGTAATCGTAATACTTAATACTCGCATAATTATTTAAATTCCACCTAACGACTTTTCCGCTATCTGGCTGCTGCGTGCAGAATGACCCAGTTAAAGTATTTTCAGCTCGCACTTTCTGGTTTTTAATGGCCGCTTCGTAAAAAAGAAAAAGCGCGTTTTTTTTTAATAATTAGAGATTTTCTTGGTTTTCTTTTTAGTTTGTTTTCGGTATTTTTGTTTTGTTTTGTGATTACTTCTCGGTTTATTTCCAGTAAAAGCCACAGAAATAAAAATGTGACAGAAAGAATAGACATTTTAAGGAAATAGAGACTCGTCAAAATCAAATTAAGGAAATATCGATCTTCAATACTCTAGCATTATTTAGAGAGAGACGCACCTTCCATCCCTGTTAATTCAGATGCATCGGAAAATTAAAATAAACGATTTTTGACAATTTATATACCGGGGGTACCGAATAAACCTATTTGTTTATGTGTTGCACGATGAATGATGTCATTCACATGACTTAACTTATTTTAGTGAATCACCAATGAACTTAATAAAAATCCCGTGTGAGTGTGGTAAATCATATGTAGGAGAAAGGAAGCGCCCTCCTCAGGTTAGGGTAAAGGAACATCAAAATTTTTCTTTTTACGAAATAAGTTTATTATGTTTACCTTAATGTTTGGCAAAATTAATACATTTGAGTGTCGCCATGGAATTAATCAAATAAGTAATTGATTAACATGTATCTATTTTCTATTATTTCTAGTGAGTTTTATTAGCTCACACATATACAATACTATAGTAGTGTGAGCTATGGTGATCCTAATTTTTTCGAGAAAAAAAAGTTGCTCCGATTTCAAAAATTTTTATATATCTTTGCGTTTCAGATGATTTTGAAACTTTTTTGTTGCGCCGTCTGTCTGTCTGTCTGTCTGTCTGTATGTCTGTAACGACCAACGCGCATAACTCAAAAACCGCTCGGCCGATTTTAATGAAATTTGGTACCTAGGCTCGGTCTTGGGTCGAAATGGTCCCATTTAAAAATGAACAAAATCCACCGAACACAAACCAAATAAAAGGGTGGGGGTAGATTTCAAAAATTAGAGTTTATGTGAAAATATGGTGTGTGTGATATCAAACGAAAGGTACTTGAGTCCGGAGTTTAACAAAATACATTTTAGTTTTTTGTTTTTTTTAAGGGTGGGCGTAGATTTCAAAAATTTGAGTTTAAGTCCAAACATGGCTTGTGTGGTATCAAACAAAAGGTAATTTAGTCTGGAGTTGAATAAAATATATTTCAGTTTTTAGTTATATTAGCTCACACGTACACTATAACTATAGTACCTAGTGTGAGCTTAGGGGCCCATATATTGGCAGAGTATTTTTATATGTGGAAGAAAAACTTCAAACCAAAAATACTTTCTGTGTATACCTACCTATATTTTTGAAGTACAGTAAAATCCATCTAAAAATAATAGTGTAATATAGGTAAAATATAAACAAAATAAATGTTCAGCTTTTGTACGGAAACAATGGAATAAGAATAAGGGGTATATCTAACAGTCGATTTTTTTTAGGAGTTATTCAATTTTTTTGTTAGCTACTAAAGACCAACAAAAACCCTCCGTATTCTAAAAACGCTTGGAAAAGACAAATTTAGGAAACCTTTCTTTCCGCAAGAGTTATGGGATAGCATTTTTTGAACAATAATATGTGCATTTGTGTTCGGTTTCGTGCGTCTTGAAAATTTTAGCAACATTTTGAAAATCCTTAATTTACACGAATTCCAGATGGGAAAGTTTTGTGCGATTTTGGGGAGATATCTAGTCGACCGGGTGCATTTTACCCTAATTTTATAGATAGGGAAAGTGAAAAAAATTACATTGTTCGTAGTATTTTAAAAATGTATGTTTTATAGATTGGTAGACAGTGAAGAATATCAGATTGGTTGGGACATAAAGAGAGAATGAATAAGACAAGAACACCAAGAAAAATAATAAACTAGGGAGCTGCAGGATGGAGAGTAAAAGGGAGTTCACGAAAAAGCTGGACGGAATATGGGAATAAGAAGTGGCAAAGAATGATACCCGAGAGGCAAAAAATCGTACCAGAGAGGCAGAGTGGAGGGCTCTGGTTAATCAGGCTAAACCCCACCAGGAGTTGTAATGCCTTGAAGGAGAAGAGACGAAGCAGGAACAGTAATCCATGCCAATCCAGGCAAGCGCGGATCTGAGTCAAAATCTAGGGGGGGTAATAGTCGATGAAAAAATTATTTTGTAATATAATTTTTTTTCTAGGGATAATTCTCCTATTTTCTCTTAAATTACACACAGAAAGTGGGTAATTACCACGTTACCCCCCTCAATCCGCGCTTGAATACACGACCCGTTTCGGCCTTCTTGGGTCAGATTTTTGTTACTTTGTTATGTAACCAACATATATAGCAATATTACATCACCGCCACAGTAAATGTTCTCCCTCTGTTACGTAACATTGTGACAATCCAGCTTGGCAGTGATATGTGCAACTGCCATCTAATTTTATTTTGTTACATAGATACATTGTTTTAATAATAAAGTCACAGTATTTTTTGTAACTTGTTTACGGTATGACTATACCTATATTTAACAACCATACTAGCTGCAACTGCAACAACTACATTGTTTTATGTCATTTTTACGCAGAGATAGGCCCGCGCAGCCCAAGGACTGTACACAGAGAACAGGATGGTCCACTTCGCGAAATCTGTCAGGCGGTTTTTAATACGTCACAAAATACTCAACGACATAACCTCACTTTTTCGTAAAATATAAACAAAAACTAATTTTAAAACGTTTTTTTTTTAAACCATGTCTCGCTGTAATGTAGAAAGATAATAATAATATACAATTTTATGTAAAAATATCCTAGGTGTATCTTCTGCAGAAAATAGTTTACAGAACCCCTCAATCATCAATAAAATCAAATAAATTTTTTCATTGTCATTCATCAGCATTTGCTTAAAAAAACATGTTAATATTTGGAATATCATCTAGAATATTTTGTAAATAGTATTTTACTCCCCATTAGAATACCTAAGCCTATGAGGGGTGATCAGCTGCCCATAGTAGGTGTACAAAATTCATTTACAGGACTGTGCAGGACACTATATTGCCCGGCTTTTTGCTGTCTTAATCACTACATTATTCTACTTATCAATTTCTATTAGCAAATCTTCTTAAGCTTTTATGGTTTTTAAGAAGCAAATAACTTACCATTATCAGAAAGTAGCATTTGTATATTATTTTTCAGGTTTACATTACATGCACACTGCAATCCACTACAGGACCAAAAATTTATTGCTAATTCCTGTAGAACAATGCATACATTTCATTCCACTTATCACCTAGTAGTACCACCTAAAGTGAGGGGCTCATCAATATGTAAGGACCTATACAATATCTCGACACTTTTAATGACCACTCAGGACTGATAAGAATCAGGACCTGGCACAACCTTTAAGGACTAACAGGGTCAACAAAAATATGGTTTATTAAGTCCCTGTACAAAGTTTTTGCTATTGATGAGCAACAGGCCCAGAGGTATTTTTTGCACTTAAGAAATATTCACTTTCTGTCAGTAGCGGCTTGTGGTAGAACATGGCACATCAGTTGAATAGAAAAAACCAAGGACCATAAACTGACCGTCTTTGGTAAAAACGAGATATTATTGGCAAAAATGTTCAGTTATCATGTCATTTATACAGTATGAAACCTCATTCCACATGACATGATAAATTAAATGTTTTGTCAATACATTATACAGTTTTTTCTTTCAACTGATGTAGAGTGTTCTACAATATTGCTATGTTTAAAAGGTAATAACATGTGTACCTACTGAGGTGTGTATATTGCTCAACTTCACCTAACTAGCAGCAGTACTAGCTTTTTGTCCCTTATTATTTTAGTAATTAAAATCTCACTTTTTGTCCTGTTTGTATTGCTTCATCTAAATGTTACATATAGGTTTGATTTTATGAGGTATATGTTAGTGCCCCCAAAGATATCATCTCAGGATACATGTTTACATATTTAAAGATAAAAAATAAAATGATTAAATAAAAGTTATTTTCCTATTTTAATTTCGACCAAATTTATTATATTTATTGATTTATAATACTAGAAATTATCTAAGTAGATAAAGTCTTAGGCATCTGTATACATTTTTAGAATTTTTTTGTTATATTACTCATAATAGCAAAAAAATAACAAACCTGTATACAATATTAAGTGGGGTTATTGATTAGAAGCAATAAGGAATTTGTTACCATAAACATCAGGATAACAAATCCTGAATTTGATAAATGAAATGTAAGAAGAATGAACCATGGGGGCAAAAAATCTAGGACATGTAGGTATTTTACCTTTCTAAGAAATGTCCTAGTATTTTTAACCCAACTGCAAGACCTTTTTACTTCTCAGCATCATTTTGTTTTTATTAAGTGACATTAGCTTCTAAAGAATTGAAAAAAATATAATAATATATTACATTTTAATAATATATATAAAAAATATAAATATATCTTTAAAAAAACTGTGCTAAAGCAAAATCTCCATTGTGCAAAAACTAAAATTGATAAAATTGACAAAACAAAAACTTAGAACATTATAAATAAATTATTGGGGAGGCAAAGAAAACAACTAAATTAAACTTAGAATAGATTCTGAAACTATTAAAGACACACACTAACAGTCGCAAACCAACTGAATACTCATTTTCGTACAATAGCAGACTCTGATACAAAAAATTCAACAATAACTATATCAATGTGCACAAAACAAAAAAAAATCAGACTTTAACTAAGTAGTTTTCTTTTGTACCAACATCAACCAGCAAATGTTCCTTGATTTCGATGCTTGTACCTGCAGTTGGCTCTTCAGGATCAACTTCTATTGGTTTCATTGATAGGTTTTGACTTGGCACAGATGTATTCTTTAGTATTGTTTTGGAAGTACATAAGCCTGTAATAAAAAAACATAGGTATATAAGGAACTTTTTTAAAAATAGGTAGTTTCTACAGTGTAAATTTTGTACTCTAGTACATGGAATTCACAAAAAAACATGAGGTTTTAGAAATTGTCCAAGTATTATTTTGTTATGACATTTTTGTCAAAATTACAGTAGGTGTCCCAAATTAAGTTGGCACTATTGATAACTTCACTATTATTGGAGTCAAATTAGTACAAAACAGAAAAACAATTAAATTGCACATTTAAAGAAAAAAAAATTAAAAAGTATGTTTAATGTCTAATTTTTGTGGTTGTAGAGGTTTCTTTATAGACAAGGGGTGATCAGCTGCCCACAGTAGGTCTACAGGACTCCATAGGACACTACAATACACTACAGGATCAAGAATTAATTAAAGTCCTGTAGGATGGTGAACAAATTTGGTTCAGCTGATCACGCCTTGTGCATAGATGAACACACAGGCCTAAATAAATTCACATGCGGCTTAGTGTTACATTAAGTAATCTCTGGGGGGGGAGGGTTACCTTTGTGTCATAGTCTTGGCCATAGGTGGTTACACTTTTGTGACATTTTTAACCTATTTCTTTATCAAAAAATCTGAAAAATGGTATGTTGTTGAGTTGTTTTTATGAGAACATTTTTTTTTGTCAACATAAGGTATGTATGTATTCGAAAGTGGTGGCAGGCCCTTCTGGACCTCCATGCACTGTGACCACATATGGACCTATTGTGCCCACATACCTACATACTGAGTTTGACTAAAGTGGCATATTTTTTTTTCCACCCAGCACTTAAAAAACTCTGCAGATTACAACTAAATGATTTAGGCTTAACACAACATAAGGTATACCTACACAACATATTCAATTTTTAATATATTTGTGGTTAGGAAATATGCTTGGAAATAGGCTCGGAAATAGGTATGTTTATGTCAAAGTCACAAAAGTGTAACTGCCTATGGCAAGGACTATACACTGAATGATTTTTTTATATTTTTCTTGAAAATGCGTTACGACAGGAGAAGGGCGGCAAAAGATCCTGAATTTTAACCTTACATAATTAAAGAATGTGGCCCTAAATAGATTTAAAAAAATGTTAAAAATTATATTTACCTAGCAATTTATCTTGAAAAGGAATTTCGAAAACTGTTCTGTAGAAATGCTTTCGTGGGATCCATATTGTCTTTTCCACAACGCCTTAGCCACTCTTGCAAAATAGTCTTGGGAACAGTCATTGGAAGGTGGAAATTTAAAAAAACTCATAAACGTAGAACTTCTAAGTTCGAATAGTTGGATTTACATCCAGAAACCGCACAGGATGCTCCTGGGATTTTGCGATTCCGAAAATTGTTTAAAATATCGAAAATAACAATACAAAACCAAGATTGCACAAATTTTTTCCCACAGATTAGGTAAATAAGTATAAAAATTTTTTCCCTTAAAATAAATAAAAATGCGAAATGCACGGAAAAATTAACCTCACTTTGGATTCGCGAAAAAAATCAATAAGTTCGGTTGTCCTTTTTCATTTAATGTGAATAGAAAAGGAAAGACCACCCTATCAAACAGATCAAGGGTCTTTTGAGAAGGATGAGTAGTATCATAGAAGGATGGCTCGACACCTTGAGGATTTTGTGACGTAGCGAAATTTGGAATATATGGGGCTTATGGAAGTGGACCGTCCTGTTCTCTGTGTACAGTCCTTGCGCGCAGCCAACAAGTTCCAGTAGCGCACAGCGCTGCAATCGCGGACTATGTTTCTATTTGTATTTAAAACTAATTTTATTCTGTTCGATTGGGGTCGTTCATAAATTACGTAAAACCATGAGAAAATTGTCTATCACATAACGCTTAGTATTTTCCTAATGCCATTTGTTGTTAGAAATGGTTTACTATGTTGAATTGAATTGAATAAATCTTTATTAGCAAATCATGCTATTTCAAATTACAAACATAAATATAGAAAATACATTTAAATGTTAATACATACACCAGTATTTTTATAACAAAACAAATCCAAACTTATAATACTAATAACTATTTACTTCTTATTATTACATAATGGATAATATATCTCTGGAGAACAGCATCGCTGTGGAATAAGCTTCCTGCGACACTTTTCCCTGCAGGTTACAATCTGAACCTTTTCAAAACCAACATACACCAACATTTCCGCGCACTTGCCGCTTCTCGAGCGTGATAGGGATCTCCTTGCGAGTGCGCACCGTAAAAAAAAAATTATTGAAATAAAGCCAGGTTAAATAACAGCAATTTTTATTCAACTGAATTAGATTATAAGTGTTTTATAAAGGAATCAGATTGTATAACAAATTACCATTAGACATTAAAAATTGCAAATCAAATAATATGTTTAAGAGAAAACTTAAGAAGTACTTGTTGCCTAGTCAGCCTGATTGTTTATGTAAAGCACCCTTGGTACTATATTATATTATATTATATTATATTTTATTATTTTAGTCTCCATATTATTTTTTTGGTGTGTTTTAATATAGTGACCTTTTCTCATAAAGAATGATGGCATCAATTTTTTTTTTAGGATAGGATTAAAAACATTTTACAGTACAGTATAAGTACTTGATAAAGCTGTGTGTTACTAGATTATTCTTTTAGTAGGTAGGTGATCCGTGGTATAGGTATAGTTAGTTCTGTTGGGAATGATACAGGAATGTGCTTGTAATGGTTTTTCGGTATTATTAGAGAATTATTGAAATATAGCCAGGCTATAATTGTGCCAGGCACAATTTTGACACCTTCACATTGTAATATCAGCTGTGATGTTTCAACACATGGCCTTTGTTTACTATATGAACCGGAATAAATAGTGCCTTCTTTTATTAATTGAAAATAAACGACGATAGTTTTAAATTCGACTTTGGTATGAATTTTGAACGATTAACTGTCAGTTTTCAATGTAAATGTGTTAAAATAGTGCTTGGCACAATTATAGCCTGGCTATATTTCTCTAATAATACCGTAAAATCATTACAAGCATTCCTGTATCATTCCCAACAGAACTAACTATACCTACCTACTAAAAGAATAATCTAGTAACACACAGCTTTCTCAAGTACTTACACTGTACTGTAAAATGTTTTTAATCCTATCCTTAAAAAAACATTGCTACCATATTTCTTTATGAGAAAAGGTTACTATTCTAAAATACACCAAAAAAATAATATAGAGACTAAAATAAAAAAATATAATATAATATAATATAATATGAGACCAAGGGTTTACTTAAACAATCAGGCTGACCAGTGGCGTATATATGCCCGCCCCCCCCCCCGAAGCTAAGATTTTTTTAGATATTTTTCACATATTTCATAAATACAAATATAAAATAGTATAAAATACGTCTTTATAAGGTCTGGGCCCCCCCGAAACTTTTTTCTATATACGCCACTGAGGCTGACTAGGCAACAAGTACTTCTTTTTTTTTCTCTTAAACATATTATTTGATTTGCAATTTTTAATGTCTAATGGTAATTTGTTATACAATCTGATTCCTTTATAAAACAATGACTTATATCCTAATTCAGTATTTATACTGTTTAAATAAAAATTGCTGTTATTCGTTGTTGCATAGGTATGAACATCTGTAACATTCATCAATCAATGTTAATAGAAGTTGCAACCAAAAAAATAAATAAATAATACAGGTATTCTACCCATATTACAAATTGCAAGTCATTGTAAACGCAGTCGAGTCAAACCTAACCTCAAATTCTTGGTTTGTTTTTCTGGAATTTTCGGATGCAAAAATTTTGCTACGAAATAACTTTTTCACTACAAAGGAGATCTGTTTTGTGTTAAAGCGCGTGTTATCAGACAAAACTGGTCTTGTTTTGTGACTAAGACAAGGTAAGAAAGATCATTTATGTTATTGAAGTTAGGGTCGATTTATATACTTGTTATACAGATTGACACTGAACATATACATTGGTTTTAGATAAAATGTGATGATCACCCCTCCCGAACACACAATACACCAATACTAAGTGGTGTATTGTGTGTTCGGGAGGGGTGATCATCTGTCCACAGCAGGTATACAAATTTTTTAACAAGACTGTGTAGGACTCCACAGGACACTAAAATACACTACAGGACCAAGAATTTATTTGAGTCCTGTAGGATGGTGTACAAATTTTTTTCAGCTGTTCACCCCTCAGTTATGGCAGGGGTGGATCTAGGAACTTTATTTAGGGGGGGGGTAGATATCATAATAAATATTGCATAAAACAGTTTTGCATTGTGACCAGGATGTGTATTCTGTATGTAAAAACTTAATATAGTTTGAGATTTGGGGGGGGAAGAATTTCCCCTCCCGTAGATCCGCACCTTCTTATGGGGCATTGTCCATATAATTTTATTATTATTGATGTATTGCCTTTTCGGCATTTTCCATTTTTAGTTTTAGTAGATATTTTAGTCAGTAGTGCACCCAAGAATAGGTCTTTGGGGGACCCGAGACACAGTTATGCCATATCTTCACCTATTTATTTTTTTTATTCATGAAATATGTGGAAAATGTCTAAAAATCCTTAGGCCTCTGTCTTTTAGTTTAGTGTTTGAACATAATTCTAGCTAGTGCTTTTACTTTTTAGGTACACAGACATTATGGAATTGTATGGATCATTACAATCACATTGAGTACACACTGCTTGGTTGCAAATGTTTTTTCATTTAGGTAAGTAATAGAGAAATATTGGTTAATAAGTTCTGTCTCTTTCCACACCCATACTAGGGCCTATTCTTAAAATACATAATGCCATTTAACATAATAATTATATGTTCAAAATTAATGCTCAAAGGGGTAGCAGTGTTTGGCCTTGTATTACACATAACTTTTTTTTAATGTATTTTGTTTCTTGAAAATTCTGTACAGAGGGTGGAGGTGGGTCAATTACATAGTTTAAGAATAGGCCCAAAGTGTACCTAGGGCAGAGCTTCAAGAGCTAAGCTCCCCCTTAAAAATTTAAACACATATTTCAGACAGAGTCGACACGAAGGCTTATTGGGGTGAAGGAGGCAACAGCCACCTTTCCTCAGAAACTTTTTGATCTTCTGCAATTTTTTGTAACTCTAACTGTTTCCAAGAAAAGACAAAAAAGGAAAATTTGTACTCTGCATTATTTTAATTTTATTCGAGTTTTATGTAATTTCTAAATAGCAATTGAAGATACAAGTTATTTTATTTTGTTTTTTTTTCTGAAAATTGGTTAGAGATAAAAATATTGCAGATCAAAAATTTCTGAATAAAACAAGGAATTCATTGTACATTTTTAAATCTGCCAATAACTTATTGCAAAAAAGTTCTGGAGAAAAAAGGGGGCATGACCGCGAAAAAAATATCACCCTGTAGTTTTTCCTAATATTTGACATGCTTAATGATGTATGCCTTGTAACAAAACAACAACAACATGTTCCAGATTTGAGCTAAATATCTCAAAAACTGCACGAGTTATAAATAAAAAGCAAACAAAAAACTAATATTTTAATAACCCATATCTCAAAAACTAAGCATGGTTATACAAAGTTTTTTTTCTTAAAATCACTCAAGATAATCCTCTTTGGCGACATACTTTATTAACACCTGTATAAAATACCTACTAATATGAGTCCCCTGGCAGCTTTTTTTTTTTGCTTTTTAGTTATCCAACGCAACAATCAACAATGGGATAACATCATTATGTGGCCACCTTTATTATTAAAAAATGGATTGGAGAATGGATATTGTGCAGAATATATGAAAATTACATTACAACATTTCAGCAATTCCACATAAACCTAGAAATTAGAAAATTGAAGACTGTAAAAGTGTTCTTATTTTTTTTAAATATTGGTTTTATTAAGGATTATTAGGTGGTACAAGTTTAACTATTTTTAAGTTTTCTAAAAATCCACAGTTTTTTGTAATATAAATACCTACTTTATACATTTAAGAAAAAACATTATATTTGTTAAATATTTTTAGATTTTTCTAAAACAGTACTCATTTTTAAAAAAATAAATATTACATTTTTTAAAAAACATAGTTTTTTATTTAAGTATTACATTTTCGAGGTCATGCAAATTTTTATGTATGCGGAAAAAGTTTGGAGATGGTTTACATGACTAAAATTAATATATTTTTGATATCCAAATTCTTTTCACATACATGAAATTAGCCTGACCTCAAAAATAGCACCTTTACTAATCATTTAAAAAGCCCGCCGAGCCCGCCCGCGCATTCTTAATTCTTCCAGTAGCCAAGGGTGGCGCTAGCGTAAACTTGTTGCCGCTTTTGAACCATAGAATTAAGCACTCTTTTATTATTTTCTCTATGTTTTTACGAGAAGACGTCATTATAAAAAAATCTGGTATTAACTACACATGTAACACAAGGACATCATAAAGATATCCATTCTAAGACGTAAGAGACATCTTAGGGATGTGAATAATAAATCATATGTATGAAAAGACATATTGTTGAATTTTCATTGCCTTTTTTTTTTTTGAGCATCCACCTTGTTCGGAATTAAATCTAAACTCGGTCACTGTACTTTTTTCGCGAGTCCAGTTGCAATAAAATATTAACACTGATACGGTCGCGTGGTGCAGCTCATTTTTGCTGTTTTTTGCAATTCCAGGCGCTAAATTTTTACGTTAATTTTACCGAAAATTAAATGTAGACAGGTCAAACAATTTTTCAAAATATATTTCTTATGGTTTCAAGAACCTGGTTAATTTCTTGTTATAAATAATAAAAATTATCTAAAATTACAAATAAAGTAAAAAACAAACGTTCATACTGTGATTGTAAAAAGACAAATACACTTTACATTTAAGACTAACGCTGAGACACAAAACAAAGTTAATTTTTTTTAAATGGAATATGTATTTAAAAACAAAACAAAATTCTACCTTCTGCCTAGCAGAAAGTTTTCGAACTCCGTTACGGTGTAAAAAGTTGTATGCACAAATAGGTTTTCTTAAAAGATGTTGAGTTTGAAGTTTTTTTATATTCTTTGGTAATGCATTAAATAATCGGCAACCAAGATAATGACAAATTTTTTTTATATATTCGTCGTTGTCTTTGCCTATGCAAAAATTTTCTTTATTTCTTGTAGGATAGGAATGGTAAAAACTATTTAAATTAAAGTGCTGGTGCTTGAGAAATATATACTAAGAGTTCTTCTTCTCTACATGTTGAGTTAAATGGCAGATTGAAAATTAGTCTTATGATTCTCTTTTGTGGTACTAGTACTCTATCAAAGTCATAGAATCACATAGTGTGATACATGTTGCTTCCAACAACATGTTTTCATAACGTAACACAATTGACAACTAGGCAATTTAACGAATGTTAATTGTTACAATGTTGTTACATGTAGCTTTAAACAACATGTTTGATTAACGTAACAATATACACAACCAAGTAATGTTTCAGATTGTTAATTTTTGGTATCAAGTAATACCCCTTGTTACATGGTACTCCCAGCACACTGGCTATTATTTTCTGCCTTATCCACGACAGTGGAGGATCCAGTGGGGGGGCAGAGCCCCTCCCCCCTTCCTGACATATAACCTATTTTTTAGTTTAGCAGCATCAATTATTTAAAATTTGTCACAAATCCTACTTAATTTTGCGGCGCCATAAATCTCCTGTAGATACTAAATTTCACACCCCCAGATCTATAAAAAACCGCTTATAAAAAATATTTTAATGTTTGCGGCCACCTAGGTCCCTCCCCCCCCCCCCCCCCGGAAATCCTGGATCCGCCACTGATCCAGGAAGGCGATTATGCGCGAAAACGGACTGTTTTATGGTTGCGCACCAAACAGGACGTACTAAAAGCGACTATGCCACATTTTGAACAATAATATGTGAATTTATTGTCAGTCGATCCCCCAGCGAGACCCGAAAGAGCCCTTAAAAAGGGTCGTTTTTACTAAAAAGGATTTCACATTTGAAATGCCAGCTAGTCCCAACTCCAGAGCCAAAACATTGTAATTGACATTTTGCCTGATGGCTGCAACGATCGTTGGTTAGTGCAGGTCAAAGCAAAATATATACATTTTTATTTCTAAAATATATACATGTTGTGCAATGCTATGTCGACGCCGATTGCATTAAAAATAATACCCTTACGCTAGTAGCTAGGATTACACTTTAATACTGCTCTCATAGTTAAGAGGCTTATTGTCAAAATCGTGTGTAAGTCACCGGGTGTTTGCCTTCAATTTGAGTGGAATGGCCTGTGTGTCGTCATAAATCCAAGATGGGGCTTTTTTCACAAATTTTGGCTTATAACTTTCGGTAAATTAGTTTCAATGAAAAACTGTCAATTCGTTTTTGTTTGCAAGAGAACGCGAATTAATATAGTGATGAAATTAGCTTTATTTATAACTAACAAAGTTTTTTTAAAAATACAAAAACTTTTTATTTACCCAAAAAAAAAATTTGAAGAAGGAAGTTTAAGACTCAAATCGATTGGTTATGGATCACACAATTTTAAGTCTCCGGGTATTTGGCTCAAATTTGAGCAGGAGCGCCTGTGTTGCGATTGCTTCCATGTTTTCTCACAACTTTTGCCACATCAACTTTAGAGGAAAATTGTATGTGTGTGTGGCTTATGATTTGTTTGAAATAAAACGGCAATTTCATTGTCGTTCTAATAAGCTTTATATCCAAGAACTAAAAAAGATATTGATATTTTTTTAAATATTTAAAGAGTTATAAAAATTCTAGACTGAGCAAGAAAGTTTTAGACTACTCTCGATCGATTGGTAATGGATCACTAAATGTTATATGTTTGCCTCCAGTTTAAGTAAAAGTGACGTCGTAAATATTAAAAAAAAATTATATCTAGTTTTTAACATATAAAGCTAAATTATTTACTACATTAATTATTGCTACCTTGCAAACAAAAAAGTTTTTCTGTAAAACTAATTTATAAAAACTTATATGCCAAAGTTTGTGAATACACATAAAAAAGACTTGGATTTATGACGTCACACAGGTCCTCCTACTAAAATTGGAGGCAAACACCTTGTGACTTAAAATTGTGTGATCTATTACCAATCAAGAGTAGTTTAAAAAAATATTTCACAACTTATCCCACGGGATACCACAGGCCACTCAACTAATCAGTGCTATCGCCATCTTTGCGATCAGACGCCAAGGTACGCTAACCGAATTAGGCACACCTATTCCACGCAGAAGCCTGTTAAGCCAATCAAGATAAATGACCCATTGGCCACACCCAAATATGTCAAAATAACGAGACAAAAAAGTAACAGTAAATTATTAGAACCGCCTAATTTTTTTCTGTGGCTTAACAAATGTGTATGGCAACATTGTCGTACAAATCGTATGCTTAGTCATTCCAACGCTCGAAATATGTCTGCGCCTGCGCTCTCCGTTAGGAATCACTCTCAAGAATTTTTACACAGGAAAAAATTTGATGTCTTCGCTCGATGAAACTATTTACGAAAATTCAGCCTGTTACTAGTCACTTAAAAAATAGACATGTGTTGTAGTGTGGACTAATACTGGAAAGCCGGATATCACACAAAAAAGCCGGACAGATAGCCAAAAAGCCGCACATGTTCGGCTACAGGGTGTTAATAAAGTATGTCGCCAATCTTCAGAGGATGATTTTTAAGTGATTTTGAGAAAAAATTTTCATAAAAACATGGTTCCGCATATGCTTAGTTATCGAGATACAGGGTGTAAAAGTTTCAATTTTTTGTTTCTTTTATCTTTATAGCTCGTGCTAAACGACTAAAAAATTAAAATAGTCACTAAATTACATTAGTTTAATTTTATGTAAGTTTTATGTAATTTCTGAATAGCAAAAGATCAAAAAGTTTCTGAAGAAAACAAGAAATTCTTTTCATATTTTTAAATCTGCCACTGACTGCAAAAATGTTCTGGCGGAAAAAAGGGGGCACGACCCCGGAGAAAAATATGTAGTTTTTTTCTAATATAAGGCATGGTTAATAATGTATACCTTGTAGTTAAATACCCGTTCCAGATTTAAGCAAAAGATCTCAAAAACTGCACCAAAAATTAAAACTTTAACAACTTGTATCTCTACTAACTAAGATAAGAGCTATTTATACAAAGTTTTTTTCCTAAAACCACTTAAAGAATAATCCTCTGAAGTTTAACAACATACTTATTAACACCCAGTAGATTATCACTAAGCAGTGATATTATTAACGGTGAATATGTACAGGCCTTTTCCAGAAAACAGGAGCAAACGTTGTTTTGCAGTTACAGTCGTTTGTTTTTTAGAGGGTCGATTTCGGCGTGCTATGTTAGGTCAGATATTGCTATCTGTTATAAGCTTTGAGACCTGACTGTGGCGTTTCGTTTAGTTTTGAGTTGCTTTTAAAAGAGTTTAGGAATCGTCAAACCGTGTATTTTTAGAAAATACCCTTCACAAGTTTATACAATAGAAAAAAGAAATGGCTAATTGAATAGACTTTGATTCAAAAAGTTAGGGAAACAAGCATCAAAGGCTAGTAATTTAAAATAGCTTAACAAATTCCGAGTGGTTTACCTATACCAATGATTACAGAACAAGTAGATAGTTAGCCCAATATACAAATGCCGAGCCCCGCGCATAACAGCAGCAAGTAGATGGGTCTGCTGTATGGGTCTGCTGTATACTGCGGCTGGTACGCAACAATAGCGGTGAGAGGGAGCTGTTGTTAAAGATTTTCGGAGGCCTATCTCCGGAAAATCTTGAGATTAATTTTCGAGGCGCGCTGTTCGATTGGAAAGTAGTCATTGCCTATACTTACAAAGTTATTAATAGTTTTTTTTTTATTTGCAGATGATACAGCAACAACATCCAAAATGTCCAAACGAAAATATTATATGGATACTCTAAAGGACAATATTGGGGTAAGTTTATATTGGTCTTTTCAAACTAATTATTTTTAGAAGTAGGGATTTCGAAATAGGGCCTGTATCGGCCCTGCCAGGTTTTTTCAATCATAATAGCCTGCCTGGTTGCCTAAATTATTAACTAGAATATTTTTACATTCAATTAGTGCACCAACAAAACTCCTAGTTTAGCCTAAAAAATACCACATGAAAAATCAAAAATTTCAATTTTAAGAATTGTCTTTCTTTCATACGCCCATGAAACGTAAACGTAATGCAAATTTTGTCTACGTCCAAAATGATCTCTAGAAAACTGTCAAAAAGTACAATTTAAAGGGGGGACCACCTCCCAGTCGGGCAGTGGTTCTTCTTTGTATAATGTTCGGGGAGTCTCATGTCTATCCATACCAAGTGTATTGCTTTTTCCATTAAACGCAGTATATCGCTTAAATCTCGAATAAAATAGTTGTTTTTTATTAGTATATGTCCTGAACTACACCCTGTGCAAAGAACAATGCACGGTGCAGCGCATTTTAAATAGGTAAGCAATTTTCAAACTGATTAGAGCATCTTTTGTTTTCCACTTTTAACCCAATAATAATTAAAAACAGGCAATGGAGGAACGGATAAATGAAGAGAATCTCCAATGACTAATCAATTTTGGTAGTTTTTTCTCTCCCCTCTTTCGTTAATAGAACGTATAGAGGCCCTTAATAAATTGTGTTTTATGTTCAAAATCAGACTGTTTTTAGAGTTGGTAGTATAAGGTCCCTATTTCCAAATTGAGCACTTCTTTGGTTTAAGAGATACCCAAGTATACAACCATTGAAAAACTATGTAATATATTTGCTGCTTTTGGGGGACCTGTGATTTTAGGTGTTTCTAGAAGAGGTAGAAAAAACAAAAAAAAGTGGAGGTCACTTGCGAGACTCGATTTTAAGGAGATGCCTAAACGCCGATATAAACCAGTGACATGGGATGATGGGAGGGGAACAGATAGCTTTTCAACGAGTGAACAACCGAAGTCAATCGGCCATTTTGTGGTTGTCTTCCCCTAAATTCTTCTCCGATACCAGCTTACTAAATAGACTAGTCACAATTTAAAAAAAATCATTCACTTTTTGCCAACCAAGATTGCAAGACAAATACTTGAATTTTTGATTATTAAAAGTATTAGAAAAAATATTCTTAACACAACCCTTTTTTTAAAAATAAATAATGAGGTATTTCATTGACATGAAGAATCACTTCTGTTTATTAAAATCACAGTGGCGGTTCCTCCATCAGTGCACACGTGCACTCCCAAATTTAACTTAAAAAATATAAGAATTTGATTTTTTAATTAATAATTTATAAATAAGTATAAATAAACCCCAAAAGGAATTCAGCAAAGACTTGAATACTAACTAGAAATTAATAAAGGGTATGTATGTGTTTGTGTTCGTATTCAAACTAGGATGCGGTGGATGGTGGTTGCGCCACGCTTTACTGGACCGAAATTATGTGCACTGTATTGCGCTCTTGTGCCGAAATTGTGAGGAACGATGCCGCCCGCACTCCGTGATGCCACTTGTGGTTAGCGTTGACTCTTAAAGCACCTCATGTGCACTTTAAATTAGTGTACTGAAACAATTTGGTGTTATCGGTCGGGCCGTATTGTTTTGATCTCGACGATTTCGTAGTTACGAGAATGGCGGAAGTTCCTAATTCTGATTCAAAATTTTCTTCTTAACCACAATGGGTGAGAATAAATTAACTTCCCTCGCAATATTATCTATTGAGAAAAAAAGAGTCGCAATATTTTCTATTGAGAAATTCCAAACTATCAATGCATTGGTTTTTGAAGAATTGTTTTCAAAAAAGGATAGACGTCTTTATGAAATATAAAAACTAGGTTTGATACATTTATTATTTATTTATAAAAACACTAATAAAAGATAACTAATATTTAACTAAATATCTCATTTTTTAATTTATTTGTTCTAAACTAAATGAGCCCACTCGATTACCCGAAAAGTTTCAGTTTTTTTTTGGTGTGCACTCCCAAAGTTTTACACCACGCGACGTCACTGATGAGGAAGGCTAATCTATTCCCCTCCTATGTCTCAACTCACGACAGGCGCTCAGCAGCAAAATTAATGATTTCGAGAAATTGCGGCGAATCGCTCTGTAAACACTAATTTAAAAGGGTTGGACATAAGAGAAATAAACTGTATACCGTCTGGTCCACTTATCTAGGAAGATACGGTGGAATACGTCCAATTTACAAGTGCCATGCATTCTCGACACAGCAACAAATGAAAGCAAAACTCTTTGTATGTCTCTTTCTATTCCGTGCAGTCCACAGACATATGTCTCGTCTGTGGTGCAGTCACGGTATTTTATCGCCTAAAAGAAATTAGTCTGCCATCGACCGCGCCCAAGTGAGGTGCTTTTTGCTGTAACATAAAATGCGTTATAAAAAACGCGAGTTATGCTAATCGATTGATGCAGAACGACACGTAGTATTTATTTCCGCCAACATAATATGTAAAAATTATAGGGAGGAACAGGTAAAAGCAAGTTCATAGAAAAAACAACAGATTCTAAAAGGAGTCCCTCCCAACCAAAAGTATTAAAGTAAATGCTCGAAAAGTCCTCCTTCGTTGGCTAGACATTATCCGAGCCTATCACATAAACCAACTCTTATTGCGTTTAGGAGCATGTTAGGGATATTAGTTTAAAATGCTTATATATAATACTATAATTTCGTTTTAAAGTTCTATGAGGCGCGTTGAGGGAAGGCCAAGGGGGGACCTGGCCCGCTCTTTTTCAAACCCCATAATATTCCTTCAAAACCCAAAACATGTTTGTAAAATGCAAAATTTTCTTTAGTTCAGAACCGAACCGAACCCCCACTATTTAAGGGCTCACGTCGCCCTTGGGCCCTACAATGCCCGTAAGCTTTATTTTTAATGTGACTCTACACAAATAAATCATTGAGAGCAAGATGGGGCGATTTCGCTGGCCGTAAGATTAGTTCCCTGTGTGCTTATGAATAGATTGTAAATTGAGCGACAAGCTACCTATGTTCCTAGTTGTGTGGTTCTCTCGGTATAAACTGTAATATAAAGGTAAAAACCGCATTTTGATATCAAAAGAGGAATTTTTGAAAAGCCTGTCAGATTAAATTTTATATGTTACTATAAGTTTTTGTTAAATTAAAAATAATTACGCCGGCACCGCAGATAAATTTTGAAAGAAACTGCGGTTGATGCATTTACTATTTTTTTAGTCAAAAAATAAATTTTATATCAGAGATTTGATATTCGCCACTGGTAAGGAAAATAAACCAGGGCGTCTAAAATAAATTGCGATCGGATCAAAATCGTTTGTATGCAGATTAAGGCGTGTAAGATTGATCTTTAGGGATTTAGGATAGACTGTGGGGGTTTTAAATAGATACTCAGATAAGATTCGTTAGATATTGTTCGCCTCGTAAGCTTTGAACAATCCCCAATGCATTAGACTTAATAAATTACACAAGATAATTTTTATGACCAAAATAACCAGTCGCCGCTCGTAAGGTGGAAGTACAGCCATATACACCAGTGAATTTCCTTTTAAACACCGTAGCGTTCTAGAACATGGTACAGACGGTGTCCCCACCCTAGTAACACTGAACATCCCAGGACATACTTTTAAGGTCACTTTAGGTCCCAACGTCCCCATACCTAAAAAGTACGTTTTAAAAACGTTTAAAATGGGACGATTATAAAACGTCCATTTTGGATGTTTTTAAAACATACATTTTAAGCCTTTCTAGATCCCCAATATTCCGGTACCTAAAAAGTACATGTTTAAAACCTACTAAAACGGACGTTTTAAATACGTTATTGTACCTTAAATGTACGTTTTAAAACTTCCTATAAAGAAAGTTTTAAAAACGCGCAAATCAGGACGTTTTCCAAATGTACTTTTTAGGTCCCTTAGGGCCCTAACATATAAGTACCTAAAAAGTACGTTTTTAAAACGTCCCAAGAATGATGTTTTAAAAAAGTGCAATTAGGTACAATTAAAACGTACTTCTAAGGTTAGGCTGATCAGAAAAAAGTAAATTTCAAACTGTTTTACGGTACTCAAATAAAGGGCCCAATATGAAAGGGCTTAATACGTAGCCCATAAAAGGGGCCAGAGGCCTTGACATTATGGGGAGGCCTTGACATTATGGGGTCTTTGAAACGTTTTTAAAACATCTGCTGAACGTTTTTTAAACGTCCTCTGAAACGTTTCCTAAAACGTTTTTTCGACGTCCCTGGATCGTTTTTGTACGTCCTCGAAACACTCGAACGTTTCCTAACTTCACTGGAACGCTTATTAAACAACCCCAAATTATGTAAAAGGTATAAAAAATTCAATTGGACAAACGTCCGAAAAACCTTTTTAAAACGTTTTAAAAACTTTCTGTGAGGACGTTTTAAAAAGGTAAAAAGACCCACAAAAACGTTCCAGGGATCTTCCACGGTCCTCTATCGAACCCTAAAGAACCTAGGTATACGTTTTTAAAACGTCCCCTAGGTCCGAAATGGACCTGTGTTACTAGAGCAGTAATTATTGGGACGAAAAATTTAAGCTTACTTACAACAATGTGGTTCACATCTGCTCTGCCGTGTTAACTCAAAAGGGCTTACCTAATTTTACAAAATTTTAGGTAGGGCCTAGTTTTATTATTAACTATAGGATAATTTGGTGGGTGTGATACCTCTAAGTATGCTTTGTTAAAAGATTATTATTTTTTTGATATCGGTCTATCTTTAATGTTCGGTTTACTGTGTGAGCAAAAAGAATATGCGATATTATTGTCCGCCATTTTTGCCAAACCATAAATTTATACAAAACGACCAATTGTACAAAATTCGTCAGTTCTAGGGAAATTCTTGCGACATTATTGGTGAAAGCGAGTGTACATCGGTAGAAAGGGAAAAACCACATATAAGTATTGAAGTTTCATTTATCATGTCGTTTGAGATGGCGCGGCGAGTCATCCTGTACAAATTGTCAACGCTAAAAATTTTGTCTTTTGGCTTTTTAAAATTAATTTTAGAAAAATAAATATTTAAACGTTATAAATATTTAAACGTTATAAATATTTTTTAAATTTATTTTTAGAGGCGGATAGTCTAAGCAGGGGGCATCCTGCGAGGCATGGATGTTACCTTCACAAACGTATTGGAGGGGGCCAGACAGTACTTTCAGGGGCTACCATCAGCGCAAGCGCAGGCTGCTGATAGCCCCTTCTACCGTCATCATCAGCAGCAGCAGCAACACGCTCAGCCACTCGTTCAGCAACCGACCTCGACTTTGCAACCGACTCAGCAACACCAGGTAAAATCTTTCACTTTGTATGGGCACAAAACCAAAATTTTTGCTGAAAAAAATATTTCATCAGTCGATTTTTTTGGCTATTGTAGCACGCACCCCCTTCGAGTGGTAAGCGTTACCCCCATATTTTGAATAGGGAAAGTGGGTCGAATGATGTAACAGGGATTGATAAAATGAATACTCTGCCAATATAAAGCTATAACACTAGGTACTATAGTTATAGAGTACGTGTGAGCTAATATTCGTTTTGTTATATTTCCACTTAAACTCTAGTTTTTGAAATCTAACCCCACTCTTTTTTTAAAAATCAACTAAAATGTATTTTGTTGAACGCCAGACTCAATTACCTTTCGTTTGATAACACACACGCCATATTTTCACATAAACTCTAATTTTTTAAATCTTCCTCCACCCTTTTATTTGGCTTGTGTTTTTTTTTGGCATTTTGTTTATTTTTAAACGGGACCCAAGTCCCATCATAGGTACCAAATTTCATTCAAATCATGCAAGCGGTTTTCGAGTTATGTGGATTGGTCGTTACAGACAGACAGACAGACGGCTCGACAAAAAAAAGTTTCAAAATCATCTGAAACGCAAAAATTTTTCAAATCAGAGCAACTTTTTTTTTCTCGAAAAAATTAGGATCACCTTAGCTCACACTACTATAGTATAGTAGTAGTGTGAGCTAAAATTAAATCAGAAAAATATAAAATTCTGATTTAATTTTTATTTTATCAGGTTATATTAAATTTTTAAAATTTGAAGGCAAAAATATCTCAAAAACTAATCAATAGATTTTTGAAATTTTTACATTTTTACAAAAATTCAACATCAATCAATCAAGTCAAAAAGTGTCCCCGCCGCAAATAAAATCGTTTTTTTTTTTTAAATTTTTGATAGTTTTCGAAAAATTCCCGATCGAAGTTTTAAATGAAACACATTGTATGTTCATCTGCTTAACTTAAATTTAATTTTATTTATGATCTTTAACTTTTCGCCAGGTAACAAGCCAACAACATCTAAACCATCATCCAACAAATCAACATTTCACTCAAAATCAAACCAATCAACATCACTCGAACCCAGCTACAAATCAACAGTACAATCTACCGAGCCAACAGTACGGTCAGGCGAGTCAGCAGTACAGTCCGACGAATCAGCAATACAGTCAGACGGGTCAGCATTACAGCCAGACAAGCCAGCGTTATGGTCAGTCGAGTCAGCAGTTTGTCAGTCAGCAACTCTCGAATCAACAAGCCTCGAGCCAGCAACACTCAACTCAGCAACTCTCGAGTCAGCTACACTCGGGTCAGCAACTGTCGAGTCAGCAAATCTCGAGTCAAAAAATCTCGAGCCAGCAACACCCAAGCCAGCAACACTCGAGTCAGCAACACACAAGTCAGCAAGTCTCGAGTCAGCAACTTTCAAGTCAATTTGCTTCGAGTCCGCAACTGTCGAGTCAGCAGCTCTCGAGTCAGCAACTCTCGAATCAGCAACTCTCAAGTCAGCAACTCTCGAGTCAGCAACTTTCGATTCAGCAACCTTTACAGTCGAGGCAACATGGGTCGCCCGCTTATAGCAACAGCAACTCGGCAGGGCCGCCTACGCCTCAGTCACCTTGGGCTGATCAGAACAGGTAACTACGTCGACTATTAGCTATGAAAATAACAAAATTTATTATTTTAAAAATACCAGTTTATTATTCCTAGTTGTTTGTCTCCGTTCTTCCAACAATAAATCTCCCAGAACTGGCTCACTCTAGGAACATCATTGGACTTACCACACAGGAGATCTGTATAGTGACTGAACTACCACGTACGTCTTAAATTTACATGTACTGGGAAAGGGCCTCTAAAAATAACTGCTACAAACGTATGACTTGGATAAATTCATAAATTCAGCGCCACCTCTTTTCTAAGCCTCAAAACAACCATTATCAGTTACGTTAGGATAAATACCTTTTAATTTGTTTAAACACAAGCCAAGCAAGCAGCTACATCAACTCAAGATAAGATTTTTGTCTTCCAAAATCCAAAAAACTTTCTTAAATTTAAATAAAAATTAACCCTAATTTTGACAAATTATCAACGTCATTTGAAAGCAGTCGCTTTCAAATTTTATTAAAAGCGTTTGCTTTTTTAATCCAAGCTATACGCTTGGGTTCAATTGAATGCAATATGGCGGAACACTAGCATTCGTTTTCCATTAATAGTTTTAATACGCTTTAACAGTACAAATATATTTAAGACATACGTGCCCAAGTAACATTATTACCACTCAAGGTTTTATCAATTTGGTTCCTAGGTTATTTAGAGGGTGCTGTTATGGGTTTTAGGATCAATTTAGCTACATAAAGGTAATTTATATTGCCAATTACCTAAAGGGGTGTTATACAACCAAAAAGTGATTTATAAAGGGAGTATAATAAAACTGATATTCCTTCTGTTCTTTTTAGATACTTTTGGTTTTATTGATTTCTATTTTATAAAGATGGTCTTATAAAACCATTTTACCTAAAGTTTTTAAAAATAAATAAATATAAACTTTGGTCATTTACTTTTTTTCATTACTTTAGGTAGGTAATCACAAACGTGTTTTATAATAGAGTTAAAAGGTTATCTTATATCCTTTTGTTTTTATAGTTACCAGTAGTTTAAAAGTAAATATGATTAGATAGGCGGCCATATAGAACCTAGTTTCCTTAAGGTTTTTAAGAGTGGTAAATATAAACTTTATACTTTTGGTTTTTGCCATTACTTTTAGGCATTTTAAAAAGGTTTTATAGGAAGGCTTAAAGGGAAACTTAATTCTTTTGTATTTATATAGTTACCCATAGCTGTATATTAAATATTATTTAAATAGGCTGCCATATAAAACCTTGTTTCCTTCTAACAGAAGTAAGTAAATACTTTCGTGTTTTATTTTTTTAGGTATTTCTTGTAAAAATATTAGATATACCTAGGTACAGATTGGTACCTACCTATTGCAAGATTGATTATTTAAAGCCCAATAATTAATAATTGTTGAGTTTCCGTCCTCCTGGGTAGGACACCCAGGCCTAGATAAGGCCTGTTTAGACGGCCAATATAAGAGGTTGCCCTCCAATCTGCAGGCACAACGAATATCTTTACACTGGCCCTCTCGATTGTGTCGAAATTGCACGATAAAAAACATTTAAAAGTGTTGAATTATACGCTTTTAATCACTTTATAAACAAATACAAAAAATTTAAGTGAGGTTATGTTGACTATGTTTACATTGTTCATTTTTGTTGGTTTCATAAGGGCACTCAAAAATCCTTGTTGCGTACAGTAACAAATAAAACCAAGTGACCACTATAAAACCATTATGGCGTATATAAATTTATTTAAAAAATATTGTAAAGAGAAAATATTTATCTAGTCGTTTTAGCGGTGTTTTTTTAACAATAATTTTACTTTGATTTTGATTTATGTAAACCAAACAGACTTTTTTAATGGTGAATAGTGTAAATGATTTTTTTTAATTTTAAATATTTGTTATTTTGTTATCAAAAAACTATTAAAAAGCATTCTTGAGCTGGCGCGCTTGTTTTGAGAGCTTTTTAGATACGATTTTATCAGAAAAATAAATCTGGCAGGCAATTTGATCATCAACAAAACGACAAACTCGGTATATTTTTACGTGATAAAATAATTTTGGGACTCTGACATTTTTTGCAATTTTGTGACCTAAATTATTTTATATAGCCACTGTGAATCTAAAATATCGCCATAGCTTTTATAGGAAAACTTCTTTACTCTAAAGGTATTATGGTATTCAACAGAATCGCCAGGATACCAAATTACCAAATCTAGTTTTATAATAGGATAGAGGACGTTTCTGAGTTGCTTTTAGAACTTGGCATAATAGCTCTAAAAGGTTCTATACTGGTGGAACCGCTAGAGGGCGAAGCTGGAGTTTATTTCTTATGGTTTTATAGTGAGTTTAATACATAGGTTGCCACCACCAATTGGGGAGTCCCATTTAGGAGGTCTAAGGGGTATATAAGGGTAATGGGAACGTGCTAGCGACCAAGCATTGAAACTAATGGTTTTAAGGAAAGGCGCTGGCAACCTTTTAGCTTCTGCTATAAATAAAGAAATGTTACTTGGCTGGTGACTGCCGACTAAGGACTAACAGAAGAGACCGATTGCAGATTCTGTCTGGAGCACGACGAAACAGTCAGACATGTAATCTGCGAATTGATTCAGGAGGACGACTAGGTATACGTCATTAGTGAGCCAGAACAGACTCACTGGTGGTCACCGTGGCAGGGCTGCGAGTCCCAAACAGATATGAACCAACAAAAAGTTTTTGACTCTTCGTCCATCCAAGACAGCGACTGACAGCATTTTTAAAGAAAATAATGGAAATTCTTATTTCTTGCTCCGCAAATGTTGTCTCTTATTTTTTTTTCGTTTGACATATATACAGTTTTAGTATGGTTTTAGTATAAAAAAAAAATAAAACTCATTCTCTCTAGACCCTTGGCGAAAAAAAAAACAATAATTTAAAGTATTCTACATCAGAAAATGCATCGTTGATGAATAGAACCGAATTTTACAAAAATATCTAGAGCAGTATTACAGATTTTAAGAAAAAATTAGATTTTTACCGAGGATTTTTCGAAAAAATTTAACACTGTGTAAAAGATATAATTCTGTTCATAAGAAGTTTTTCTTAGGCACCCTCTATATGCATTATACTTTCCTAGGCCTCCCACTAGAGAAAGAACACCCAACCAACGACCTTCCTCACACAGTTCTGACGGTTCAAGGCCACCCTCACACCAATCGCAACAATCGTTTCAAACACAGGAACAGACGGCGAGACAGTTCCAACAACAAAATCTTTACCAAAAGGAACCGGCAACTTCTCAAGCGATGGTGCAAAATATGCAGCAGCAAGGGTTCAATTTTTCGCAACCCCAGTCACGGGATCCATACCGGTAAGATTAGATTTTTAATAAAAATTGCCAAAAATTTTTGTAAAAAGTTCCCTAAAGGCGGTTTACAAGTTCACCAGAATTTTTCAAATTTAAAAATCGACGGTCCTGGGTGTGTAAAGTAAATTTTTCGGGTGCCATAGACACCCGTGGTGCCACATTTAAAATCTCGAACCTAAAAATAACAAATTTTGGGCATTTTAAACATTGAATTTTTTTTTCAGTGTTTTATAAAAAAGTCTTCTTATTATAAAACGAAAGAAATGAAAAACCTTACATGCATTTACATAATTTCAAATAAAATAAAACCCCAGAACGCGATATATAATTGATTGAGTAGATATAATTAGATAAAAAATATTTTTTTTAATTTTAAATTACTTTTTAAATTAATTGATACAAGCAATTTGAATTAGGAATTTTTTTAAAATTTTTATTCTTTTATAAACAAATCTTTTTATTATAAAATGAAAGAAATGAAAAACCTTATATGCTTTTACATTATTTCAAATAAAATAAAATCCCACAAGGCGATATATAATTGATTGAGTAGATATAATTAGATAATAAATATTTTTTTAATTTAAAATTACTTTTAAATTGATACACAAAATTTAAATTAATTAAAATTTTCCTAAAATCCCTAAAAAATTTTCCTGATTCCCTAAAACTGACAAAATTCCCCTAAAATAGAGAAACTTCCCTAAAGTTGGCAACCCTGGTTTTATTTATCCAGCTGATCACACACAAATCTATAAACATGATGCTTTGGTTAGTAGCAGTGTTGCCAACCCTACGGATTTATCTGTAGATCTACGGATTTTGGATTTCGATCTCCGATATCCGATTTTGGATCCATATCTACAGATTTTTGGCAATTTTACTAAAAAACGATAAACATCGAAACACAACGGCGGCCGCGCTTCATTCCTCCTTTGAGTCCTCAGTTATCTTTACTTTTTTCCTACATTTTAATCATTTTGTAAAAAGGTTTTTGCTTGGATCAGTGACCTTATTTTTCTAGACTATGTTTTACGTTATGTATGTTGCACTAGAAAATATTAGTGTTTGTGCGTACCTTAACTAAATAAGAAAAGTTAAAAAAGCACGTACTTTTTATTTCTTCTAATTATAACGGTTTATCCGTTTAAAAAATTGGCGGCACTGCAAAAAAGTTTATTTGGATCCGTTGGAACGGAGCACTATAGGTACCCTACCGTTCTCGTGCAATTCCGAACCAAAAAAGTGCACTCCTGTCACTGTCAAAAAAATAAAAAATCAAACTAATATAAACTTTTTAATTGTAAAAAAGCACGTTTTTTTGTTTTTAGTCTTCTTTGAACCTACGGATTTCTACAGATTTTTTGCGTTCACGCTACGGATTTTCGCTTTCCAATAGTTGGCAACACTGGTTAGTAGGATCTTTTACTATTTTCAAGTGTAAACTAAACAATCCAGTTTACAGGCTACCACTTATACTACTTCTTGTATGCAGTCAAGTGTGACGGTTCGCTCCCTTAAACCTAAGTCGTTTGTTTTTCCATAAGGACTAGTTTCCATATGTTTGGTATGTTAAAATTATCCGATACGATAAAACACATAATACACAGTAAGAAATAAATTAATCCAAGCAAGTCAAATAACTAAATTATCGAATAAAAAACAGATAAAAAGTCAAAAACTTTAAAAAGTCAAAACAGAAAAATAATCTTAAAATTTAAATAATCTAAAATCTTTCGACACGATTTAACACTATTATTAAAATGTAAATAATTTTAAGTCAAAGCAAAATATAAAACAACAAATAGATAAAATGACACAAAGTTAAAAGTTCCAGAAAAACTAAACAATCACAAAATAAAAAACAAACAGTTCAAAATATTATTGGTAAAATACAATAGGTAGTGACTATAAACAGAGCGACAAACAATTAAAATCACACAAATAAAATTTTTTAAAAAAATGTATTTACGAAATCACAGGATAATAAAATATTAAACATCAAATTCTATAACTACAAAAGTTAGTAGGTAGGACACTTTAAAATTTAATTAATTAGTAAAGTAAAATATTAAAATAAAATAAAATAAAATAACAGCCCAAAACATGTTTAAAAATTAAATAAATAAATAAAAACCAATAGCTGAACCACAAATGAACATTCCGATAGTCCTATTCATAAAATTCTTGTAAACTGTAGAGTGCCTTACTGACTAGAAACTCCTTTAAAGCATTTCGAAATTGTGTATAATTTTTTATCATTTTTAATTCTTGCGGAAGATTATTAAAAATTTTAATACTCTCATAAATAATTGAATTCTTTGTTAAAGCTGTTCTGGGGATCGGCAGCGGGAAGAAGTAGCATTGGAAGTATTGGAACCTTTAAATTTTTTATAAATAAGGCAAGATGTTTCCAAAATAAAGATACTAGGCACCGTTGGAATCTTCTCCTGTTTAAAAAGGTTTTTACAGCTATGCCTACATCCTACTTGGCACAAATACCTTAGAGCTCTCTTCTGAAGGACGAAAACAGACTGAATTGCACTCTGTGTGGAAAAACCCCAGAACGCTATACCATAACTATGAGATTCTATCAACGCATAATAGGTTGTTTTTGCTGCGTGTTTTCCTAGTTCGTGTGAAATGCTTTTCACGATAAAGCATCCTTTTGATAGTTTTTTGTTTAACAAATCGATGTGTGTGCCAAATTTCAACTTTGTGTCAATATCACGGAACTGTAAATGCATACCCAAAAATTTGACAATTGGTTTTTCTTTAACGAAGCTTTCATTTAAGGCAATTTTATTTAAAGAACACCTAAAACTAAGAATATTTGTTTTTGATATATTAAAGACTAAGCGATTTGTGTCACACCAATCTTTTACCTTAGTTAAGTCAGTCTCTATAATTTGTAAAAGGACGTCGGGATCTTTATGTTTCCAAAGGATCGTTGTATCGTCAGGGAATATGACAAACGTACCCATGATTTTCAAAAAGGTTAAGTCATTAACGTATAACAAAAATAGGATAGGGCCAAGAACCGATCCTTGAGGAACCCCCTGTGCTAAGGTCGATGTTTCAGAATCTTTATGGTCAGGTATTCTTACGAACTGATTCAATTAACCCCTAATTGGGTAATTTTTTGTTGTGAAGATATCGAAGACACTAAAACATCACTGCTCATTAGAGCTGTACCGGGTACTGAGAAAATGTAGTAGAGTGCTTTACTTAAAAACTATATATTTTCAGATGTACAAACATATCCAGTAAATTATACGTAAAAATCCCCCCAATGCAATGTTATCATTAATTACAGGTTTTACTTTAATTCAATATCTGAAACTGCTGAAGACTAAGATGAGTTGCAAACACTATAAACATAAACACACAGAACTCCGCGAGTATTGAACGGATTTTATAACTTTTTATTTTTTTGATTAGAGAATCAAAATACATTTTAAACAATGTATCACACGACCCCCTTCTCATTTAAAAATTTAAAGTTGTTAGTGACCTTATGGTCTTACGCTCACACGACGGTTCAAAGCAATACCTCAGAAAGTAGTAAAGTTGATACCATTTAACATGCTTTTTGTTTGAAGTTGATATCTAATTCCGTTCAAAAGTTAACAGGGGGGGGGGGATTTCTACGTCCGCACTGTATGTGTAAATAATAATGTAATGTGAGTTTGTACATATTATGTATTATGCATGTATGTAGGTACGTACTTAATGCACATTTTGTATACAAAATTATGAGCTTTCTCCTCAACTGTAAAATTTTCGTTTAGATATCGCTTTTAATTTATACATATTTTTGATTCAGCAGCTTAGGTTATGTAAACACAAAAGCACATTACATCAATAGGTTTAATACAATAAACCAAATGCCGATTCCCATGAACCGGGGATTTACCGCCTACAGTAAAACGGATTTCTAGAACTTCGGCACACAATGGCTACAGTTCATCGTTACATGCGATATCGCTCGTCGGTATAACCGATTACTTGGACCAATTTAAGTTAAATTATTAGTCGGTATATAAGTGCGTCGTTATATGCGATATCGTTATAGGCAGCACGTCTTCAATGCATTTAGCATAGAACTCGGTCGGAACGTTAATATGTCGTCGCTATAACCGAAACGTAAAATATTCTTACATTAAAAGCAATGGACGCATTCACATAAAGGATGTAGTGTGAATACATGCATTGCTTTCATTGTAAGAATAATTTACGTGTCGGTATGAATGGCGCCTAGCTGTTCAATAACTTATAAACTATATAATTATATCGCGGCACTTCAATTGGCTTTATATTTGCTTTATTCGTCAAACCACGGGTTTTCGTCGACTTGTTGGTTTTAAATCAAAATTCAAGGAGTCAAATTACTCAAATATAAGCCAAATAAGTGCGTTTACCGTCTACACTTAGTTTTTTCATTTAGCAAATCTACCGTGCAGCGGTCGTGTTTTGCTTTGCTAGTGAACGTGAAAAGTGATTTTCGTTGACAAAATGAACTGCGCAAACGCAAATGAATATGGTCATCTTGTTTACCAGTTTGCGAATAAGCAAACAATTTGGCATGTTTGAGTTTTTTGCTAATTCCGTTTTTGTGTGTGGATGGCATGAATATTTGCGAATACACCAAATATTTGTCCAAATACAGCAAAACAGCTAACAAATACGTTACGCCAAGGGAAGTGCCGCCATAATAAATAATAATAAAGCGAAAGAAACACAAAAACTGAGCGGCGAGAATAATTTACTCGAATATGCGGGTATCGGGTACTAAAAGAGAATATTTGTAGAACCGGGTACCGAGTGCAATTAATTCCAATGTACCCGGGTTAAAATAATCAAAAATGTACTCCGAGTACGAGTATTTTTACCCAGGTACTGCCCAACTCTGCTCATCACTCAACCCACTCTCTCTATTTATAATATTAAGTAAAGTTTACTTTTATCACAAAAAATGTTCCCTTCGCAAACCAAAAATTTTTCGGGCTTTTTCAGAAACTGTTACCTCTTACAAAAAACACCTTGTATAACTTATCCTAGTTGTTGTGGGATTCCCAACATTATGTTTTATGTAATTGTAATTTTTTTAGATCACAAGTACCGACAAGCTCGTCGTACAACCAAACGGCCTCGACTCAACTTAGTCGTTCCTCGTCAAAAGAACAGTTAGTGCAGCCTGGGCAGAACTACCAGTATTCCAGTGCGTACCCGAAATCTCAATACGGCTACGCTCAAGGCTCGTATTACCAGCAACAACAAGCAAAAACTAACTCGACTACTGGTCAAGTAAAGATGTCGGTTAGTGATGCTTACCCGACTTCTACTCAAAACAGTTATAAGGCTCAAACTGCTGAACCGTATCCGAATTCAAATCAGAGGTTAAATCCGTACCTACAAGTGACGAACAACGATAGGTTCAACCAGCAACGGTACTTAACAGACAATGCTAACAATCGTACACAAGTTACTATCAGCCATCCTCAAAGTACTCAACCCGTTGAGACGTCATACCGCAACAGTCACACCCATAACCTACCTCCTATCGCAGCATTGTCTAGTTACCATTCCAGTAGAACTAGCCAACAGAAAGAACCTAATAAGGAACAACCCAGTGCATCTTCCTACTCCAGAGAATCATATTTCCATTCAAATAGTTACAGTAGCTCTTCAATAATCAAGCCAAATCAAACACAAAGTTTTACAAGTGTTGCCAGTACTTTACCGCACATTACCAGCCACCAACAACGAAGTAACGTCAGCCAAAGCGTGTCTAGTTATCCGCATTCAAGTACAATGACTACCAGTTCATACAGTAGTGTTATCATGAGTAACGTTTCATCGACTAACGTACAACCAACACCGCAATCTTACTATCATGGTCCTAATAAAGCATTTCTCAAAAATTCAGAAGATTACCGGTTTGCAAACAATCAAGTTAACGCTAATTTAAGTCAAAATATGGCCAGTCAGCCTTCGACAGTTGTAGAATCAAAAAATGTTCCTGTAATTAAGGAAAATCCTTTGGATTTGTCTGTAAAAACGGTAAAAACAACGGCTGATTCTACTCTCCAGGAAAGCGAAACATATAGCAAGATACAACCAAGTCAAAGAACAAATTCTCAAAGTCACATTTACCCAACTTTTGATTTACAGAAAAATTTAGCGCAGCGGACGCAACCACCTTCAGTTTTGTCCGCACCTAAAGTAGATTTCCAACCAAAGTTTAATATACCACCATCGAATCGCCAGCCTTTTCCGACTGATAAAGCTAATCCACATTTACCGAAACCAACTCTGAGCAATCCTTACAATACTTCGTATCGAAAACCTGAGGTAAATGTCTCCAAGTTGCCATATAATAATCAGAGTCCATCAAGTCATGTCAATCCATATCAATATAGTCATTATAGGCCGAGCAACTTACCACCATCAAACTATATGCCAGATCCAAGGCAGCAAAATGTACCGCGATCTTATCAAACGCCTGACACTAAAAAAAGGGCAGCTGAAGTGACTTCAAGTGTGATTCCGGAAAAAATGCCAAAAATTGAACCATGGAGGCAATCAATTGACTTGCAAATTGAACAAAAGCTGTCAACTTACAAGCAAGACAAATTACACCATAGTCCTTCTGAAGGACCAAACGCAACCTTGAACTTTCCTTCGGCAAATGCTAGAGATGTCTACAACTACAATCAACGAGAGCAATATAAGAACTCGATTCCTCAACCACCAAAAAATATTCCCAACGTTTCTGTTCCTTATACACATCATCAAACGAACCACACACAATCGTATGTACCAACGCCAAATGCTCATCAGTATTCAAATTATAATCAACTGCCAAAGCATGTGAATAATCATTTCATCAATCCGTATGCGGCTGCTCTAAATCCAATGTTGCCACCGAATATAAACAAAAATCAAATTTCTGGCAGTGTCGATCGAAAGACCTTGAATTTATTAAGGAATTCAATAGAAACAAAGGAACAAAAAAAGATTGAACAACAGAAAACTCAAGAGAATTTACCGTTACATCCAAGACCTGATATTCAGCACTCAAATACTGATGTTACTGCGCCGTTGCAACCGAAATTGGGCGTGGTAGGCCGAAACAACGTTTCTCCGTTTACACCTACAAGCTTTCCCGAAACAAATATGGCATCTATGTATAAATTTAATCCTTTAAAGCCTCCGATGGTTAACAATCATCAAACTCAGTTAAAAGATTTAGTAAAATTGGAGGAGAATAACACTGTGATAGTAAATAATACTCACTCTGGTAGTGATTATGATGGACTGGCAGCCTTTTTGGCAGCTAGAATACGAACGAAAGGTGAAATGAAACAAGTAGGTCCTATTAGTAGTCAATTAAGGGTTCAAAAATATATTAATGATCAAATAAACTCGCCGCCTCCACCATTGTCTGAATCGCCTGTGGTTCAAAATGCAATTCCTAACAGCACCCAGTCAAGTGCGGAGAGCATCAGCCCGCCTAAATTGTCAAAAGAAATGTCTTCTAGGAAAAGGTTGTTTAGTAAAACAGAAGAGGAGCAGACTCTTTTAAACAATCTCCCTCTTAGAGACAAAACAGGAATCAGGAGTTCGTCAGAAACGTCTGTATTTGACTTCGATGATGATGATGATAATCAAATGCCTGTTTTGGAGCGACAGTCTTTGGAGGCAATGAGAAGAGATAGGAGATCTTCTTTGAAAACCACGAGCGTAGGTTTGGATGAGGTTAAACAAGAAGAAAATAACACTGTGGTCAATTTACCGCCACCTTCTCGTACACCGTCACCCTTTGATGACATATTTGATAGTATCTGTGATAATTTTGTTGATTTTTTGAAACATGGTCCTAAGAAGAAGGGTGGTAGAAAAAAGAAAATTGATTCTGAATCACCAATAGAAGTTAAAACAGAAATGCCTGATCCAACACCTGAACACCTTGACTTTACAATGGTGCAAATAAAGAAAGAGTTTATAGAAGAAGAATCAAACAAAACTGAGAATAACAATAGCATAGAATCTACTATTACACCACATAAAATTGGTATTCTGTCAGATAGTGACCTTTCTGATAGTGAAACAAGGACAGAAGATCGTTTAGCTGTCAGAAATAAAAACAGAGTGAGGCGAAAAATATTATCAAGCAGTGAAAGTAGTGATGAGGACAGTAAAGATAAAAATATACAAAAATCTGAAGAAAAAGAAAATATAGATAAAGACACCATTACAATAAAAGAAGAAGTCAAAGATAAGGAACTGAAGAAAGAAGAAGCAGTGGAAAGTAAAAACAGTGAGCTGATTAAGCCTGTTGATATTAAAAAAGAAAAAATGGATATGGATCCGCCTACTATTGAAACTAAACCCCCTGAGGCAGAGATAAAAGTAGAACCAGTCCAAAAAACTGATGCTTTGACTGTGATTCGTCCAGCCAAGAAACCGCTGTTTGGTACCGGTTCTGAATTCTGCCAACCAGGATGGGAGGAAGACGTTTTTAAGTATAAAAAGTCATTAAGAATGCCTAGCAGTTTGATTCAAGTCACCCGTCCGCCAAATTCAAGACTGTCAACGTCGTTACCAGATTTAGATCCGCCGTGTCCTCCTTCTCCTACTCCCTCAATGGTGACAGACTCAGAAGCCTCAAAAGACTGTAATAATAAAAAGCTGATTAAAAAATTTAAATCGGAGCCTATAGACAGCGATAGTGAATCGACAACTAGCTTTAATATTTTCAAAAAGAAAACAAATTATGATTCTGAAGAATCCACGTCTAGTCTGCCTAATACGAAGAAAGAAAAAAGTTCTATCTTGGATAAATTATTGGAAAAGTGTGGAGGTAGAAAGAAAAGACAATACAATAGAAAAGATGACCATAGTCCAAAAGTGGTTCCTAAATCAGACAACAATTTATTACCCACGCCGGGTTTCGAAGCCTCGGAAAAAGAAAGTCCAGTAAAAGATAAAAAAATCAAAGGTCCAATAGTTTCAGAAAAATCTGCATTACTTAACTTTAGAAAGGATACAATAAACAATTTCAAAGACGCTTTTATAAAGAGCAACAACACTGTGATAAGCAATAAATTCGCTACCGTAGTATTAACTTCTAGAACTAGAAAAGAAACGAAAGCTTTGCAACAAAGGGCGACAATAAAAGAAGTTTTTGGAGCCGAGAGACCTGCGTCTGCCCCACCTTGTGAAGTTACCGCAATGAACAATGTTAAGATAAAAGAAGAAGTTTTGGAAAATACCGAATTTTCAGTAAAACTAAAAGAACTCGCAATGCAAAAAGAAGCCGAGGTAATAAAACAAATCAAAGCTGAAACAAAAGACAAAGAAACCAAAGACAAAATTAAAGAAAACTTTGAAAAGGGCGATAGGGATATCAAGGAAAAAGATGACACTCTAGATAAAGAAATTAAACAAGAAATTTTAGACGATTCAGACGGAGAAACGAAGTTAATTGAATTCGTGATTAAAAGAGATCCAGATGCGAAATTTGAAACGACTTCCTTAGACAGCGAGGAAGGTCTTGTTAACAAACGCCGAAACAAGTTCGGCAAACTTCGTCGAAAATTCAGTTCTGGCTTCGATTATATTCGTAAAAAGAAAAAAATCAAAAAAGACGTCGCATCAGAAACGGGCGAAACCCCACCTTGCGTTGAAAAGAAAAAACGATTGTCGAATAAAACATTAGAATCCGTGGACGATATACAGAAGGAGATTAAAACGTGGGTGCTGAACAAGGGTATTGGCGAGACGCACTTGCATAGGGCTGCTCGATTGGGATACACTGTAAGTAACTACGATTTTTTCACGATGTTCATTGATCGCATGTACAGGGTTCATAAAATTCGATGTTTTTGAAGGGGTTCGGGTTGGTTTGGTTTAGGTTCTAGGGGAGAAGTAGAAAACTGACTTGGACTTGCGCGTCTTGATTTTAAAGAAAAGAGATAGACCGATTGATAAAGGTAGCCGTTTTTAAGCTACTAGGATTTTTTGAAAAGTCTGTATTTAGGTAGGGGGCTTGTGACTTTTTATTATTGAATTAATTTTGGTGTGAATTGCTTTTTATACATTCTTTAAAAGGACTCCAACTGTCAAATTGAACTTTATCTGTCACTTAAAATTTCTATACTTTTTGTTTTGTTTTATATTTATAGTTTAAAAATATAAAAACAACGAAAAAATGATAAAAAACTATTATTGTGGGATAATGATACACACCATCTTAAATTGCACGCTGGTTTCAAAAATATAATAAAAAAAATATATTTTTTTTTATAATTTTTATATTTTTTATTTTGAATTACTTCTTTATTTTTAATCAGTTTCTTAATTTAGTGTCTAAATGCCAGCTATAATTTACACCAAAATAAAATGTTCATTCTTGAAAATCAAGGTTTGCAAGTGAGTATCAGCTTTCAATTCTATTTCCCTTAGGATCACCCGAAACACTTTGTATGTATAAAGTATGTAAGATAAAGCAGGGTTTAATCCAAAATTTAGTCTAAAGAAAACAGAAGTTTGATTTGTGATCTCTGAGAATTCACAAGAATTAATAGGGATTTAATACCCTTAAAATATTACTCATCAAAAAAAATCAAGCAGTATATTTTAAACTCTTGAATTTTGAATAGACAAAAGTTACAATATTGTTGTCCTATATACACAAATAATGTCTAATAATTTAACAAACACCTAAAACTGTTTAAAAACTGATCCTTCAGTAACTATAAAAAAACTAGCTCCCTACTTTACGTTTGTTATTTTTCGTTCTAGGATATTACGGCGTATTGCTTAGAAAAAACCGACTGTCATCCATCACCTAAGGATAATGCAGGGTACACACCCCTTCACGAAGCTTGTTCCAGGGGTCACCTTCAGATTGCCAAGTTGCTTCTGATGTATGGGGCCAATGTGCACGAGTCTGCACAAGGTGGAATCAGGTAAGATTTAGCATGACCTGCGTACCAAAATTAAAGACAGAATATGTCATGCACTAATAACATAAAAAATAGGACAATTTTGAAAAATTCACAACTTTTTCATTCGTAAACCGATTTTTTTGAAAGAGGGTCTACAACTTTTTTATTTATGAAAATTTTTAAATTGGTGTTAATTGCCTATAAAAGGGGTGTAAGCTTTTAAAAGGGATCAAATTAAATTTTATATGTCACCTTTAGTTTTTAAGATATAACATAAAGTTGGGACCTTCAGACTCCTCAAACATGAACTTGGGACACCCTGTACTAATGCCCTTTCTTTGCAGGCCACTTCACATGGCAGTCGAAAACGGCTTCGTGGAAATAGTGCGTCTCCTTCTATCTTACGGCGCAGATCCCGCGTTGGGCACTTACGCCGGGATGACACCCATCAATCTGGCCAATGACGAAGACACAAAGGACCTTCTATTGCATCATGTGGCCGACAGAGGGGGCGACCGAGGACCGCCCTGGCACTTTAGAGGGCCTGCCACCTGTTTTGGTAAGTGTATACTAATAGCATTGCAAAACGTATTTTGTTTCAATCACGATACACTAAGACACGGTATGCGCGCATCCATATACAGTGTTCGTCAACGATCGTTTGGCCATTGAAAAATATGTGAATTGAAGTAAGATCGCTATTTAAATAAATGGCACCAAGAGAGATAAATAGTTTAGAGCTGTTGTCAAGTTAGCAATTCAAGAAAATGGTTTTCTTTTCTCGATCTAATGACGTTACTCTTACCGGCTGAGTAGGCCAAAAAAAGTAAATAAAATCCTTAAAACCCCTTGGTTTTAATTGCTGTAGCGCCATCTCTTAGATATCATTTGAACTGTATGACTAATAATCAATACTGCTAATCCGTAATTAAGTGTACAGGTAGAGCTTTCTAACATGGCAAAAATGTTACTACACGCACAAACAAAATATTCCACAAAATCAACTTTATGGATAACAAATTTCTTGGTCTTTATGTTTACCGATTTATTCTCAACCAGAGTTAGAAACCAATACTTTGAAAAGTAACTATTACATTACAAATTACTTTACATGAATGTACTTAGAAAACTGTGTAATTAATTGCAACAAAAAAATAACTTAATTATAAATTTCCTACTTGCAAAATAGAAAAAAGTAGTTGACAATTACTTTTTTATTTATTTCTTTCACTTTTTCATGATTTACAAAATGTGAAAATGCTTAATTTAGGAGCCCTATTCCTTCATAATACATTCCGAACTTACCACTTAAATTCAGTACGAAACGTGGATTGCTTTAAATAATAAAAGCAAAATAGCTTTTTACAAATAATAACAATCACTTCGTACATCCCTACCCCCAAAAATGTTGTCCCCTATTCTGTTTCCTGGATAGTGTATGGTGACTTTTAGCAACTTGACTTCGTGAGCCGCCGCCAGGAGATCGAACGGTACAAGAGTTTCACAAAACACACTTGAACGGCATTTAAGCGCGACTTTAATAAAAGAGCAAGGTTATTGTGTAAGAAAAAATTATTGAAAAATTGAATTTTTCTCGATTTAATGTTTCCTGGTTAAAGCTAAAATAACGAAATAAATAATAATGACTATTTCTTCGTCTTTTAAAAGTGGATATCTTACTGTGATTGCTCCTGTTTAGTAATAAAAAACTAATAATAAATTTTGAGTTACAGCGGCAAACGCTCTTGAATATGCGCGTCTTTGGTCCCTCACTGACTTCTTGCTTTCCATAAGTTCATCCTTTTTTATACGCTTTTCATAAAGGCTAAACGTTCGAAGTCGAGCCCTGTAGAACGAAATAGTGAAATTAGCATAAAGCTAAAGTAAAAGGATGATTCCGCGATCGGCTATTAGTTTCTAAGGGTTTAACATATCAATTTGAAATTTTGCACAACTGTACGCTTGAGTATATTAAAGAAACATTTGGAGCTTTTCTGAACTTACGCAGTTCCCTATTTTCAAAAACGTTTCAAGTCATTGCTTTAAAACTAGCAAATAGATTTAAACCGAATTTTGAACAATTGTTGGCCAAAACGTTTGCTCGGTATCTAATAAAAATTTTCTTCGATCCACTATTTAAGATTGTAAAATTTTTGGATATTTTTCCAAAAATCCTTAAAACTCAAAAACTTAACACTAATATTTAAAACTTATTGAATGCTTATCGAGATATATACACCCTGTAAAGACACTCAAATTTCAAGAGAAGTTAAAGGGTGAAACCGTTTCTTGATGTATTAGCCTGTTATGAATAGGGCAGGGTTCGGGTCGATTCCTTCATTTTGTTAGAAAATACACAGGGTGTTCCCTTAAACTTAAGAAAGTTGCAGTCAATATTTGACATAAAGAAAGATATAGGGGGGAGCTCGGTTTGGTTCTTTCATTTTGTCAGAAATTATACATGGTATTCCCTCAAACTTAAGAAAATTGCAGTCAATATTATAATATACAGGGCGTTCCCTCAAACTTAAGAAAGTTGAAGTCAATATTTGACAAAAAGAAAGACATGGGGGTGTGCGGTTCTTTTATTTTGTCAGAAAAATATAGTTCGTTTTCTTAGTTTGAGTCTAACACAGTCTAAAAGCTAATGAAAACAAATATGCAACTTGTTTATATAAAGCTTTTTCTATGACTTTCTTGAATTAACCCCTATAAAAGGCCATGTATATATAAAAAATAACCCTGTACGTAACTATAATATATTTTTTAGATGATCCAGAAGACCTTGGATACGACATTTTTGACAGCCCGCCCAAGATGGAGTCGGAACACGAGCTAGACGACATCGATTTTGAAGTGTCCGAGTCGATGTTGCCAAACTTGTACACCATCCGAAACGAGTCTCAAGCCGACAAGTGGGTCCTTCTACAGGACCTGTCAAACTATCTTAAAGTCAAGTCACGTGACACTTTGTTGCGACAACTCAGCACCAATAACGATCAAGCTAGCGCGAGGACTTTAATCCGCGAGTTAAAAATGGCAGATTTTCTCGAACAAGCGCGGTGTTGTCAATTCTTGAACCAAGGTGAAAAACTGAATACCAGGGCGAACAAAATCGCTCTGGTCAAATACAATGATAAAGTCAAAGAGTTGCTAGGTATCGAAATGGTGACTGTCACTAGGTGACAGTTGTACATACGGACGATGTAAAATACGGTTTTTGATTCGCTGTACATATACTCATAAGTTTTAAGTTTTACCAATTTTTAATTTTGAAATTGATTTTTTTCGTTGTTTTTTCGCTTCATGGTGTTAATAGTTATTTTTGTAACTATCCTAAGCGCCACTTTTCTTTTTATCCACACCATCTATGATGTAGTAAGGGAAATAGTTGTTTTGTTGGCATATTTATTTTTATTTGCATATTAAGTTTTGTTTTTTTGCTGACTCGCAGATGGCGCTAAACTCTAGATCATAATGGTCACTGGAGCACGAAAATTAAGGAAATAACAAAGATAAAGAGATGTATATCACCATCTGGTAGTTGCTAGGCGTTTTCAAGAAATAAATACATTAAAGTAGATGTATATTTATTATTGATGATTAAAATCTATTGGATACACGTATATATATATATATATATATATATATATATATATATATATATATATATACATCTGTACTGGAAAAGGACCTCTAAAGATGACTGCTACAAGCGTGCCGACATGTTGGATTTTAAATGAACCCAAAGTATGGCTACTAATAATGGGTGCCGCGCTCTCAGTGCCATCTCTTTTCTGAGCTTAAAAACAACCATTATTAGTTAATTTATTTAAAAAAATAAGCGGCTACTTCAACTCAAGATAATAGCTTTGTCTTTCAAAAGTTCCAAAATCCAAAGATTTTCTTACATTTAAATTAAAAATCAAATTTAACTCCAATTTTGTCCATTTAAAATCACCGAATTGACAAATTTTTAACGTCATTTTGAAAGCAGTCCCTTTCAAATTTTATTAACAGCGTCTGCCTTTTTAATCCAAGCCATATGTTGGGGTTCATTTGAATCCAATATGCCGGAACGCTTGTAGCCATTTTCGATTAATGATTTTAATATGTTTCAGTAGTACATCTATAAAAGTACGTGATTGAATACCATGAAAAAGTGGCACATGAAAGAAAAAAAATTAACGAGGCTATGATTTGTTATCTTTTTGCCTGTCCCTTCTATTTTCCCTCCTAAAGATTAAAAACTTTACGATAAAAATAAAAGTGAACAACAAACACTAGAGATAAACTAAATGTGGTCTTCCTTGATTATTATTTTCCTTTTATATATGATAGGATGTATACAGAATTTGTCGAATTATAAAAAAAAATTCGCCACAATCTGTATAAAAATGTGATTTTATTGCAATTTTTATTTTAGTTTTTGACAAAATTTTTTGGTTAAGTTATTTTTGTTAAATTTAAGACCGCGCCAAAGTAATAAATACACTGAGATTTCTTTTAAAGTGGTATCATTTTGAACGTAACCCTAGAAGAAATTTTGAGCCTAACAGTTATTTTTTTAAAATATAGGGTTGTACATATATATTTATGTTTTAATTAAACAATTTTTCAAATTTTAAAAAAATCTAATTCTGATTAGCTTTTAGCTATTGAAATTTTTAATATAAAAGAGTATTTTTTTGTTGCTTTGTACTTAATTTTTTTTTGTTTTAACTACAGACAATATAAAAAAATATTAATTTCGAAGAAATAACTTTTATTTTAGTAGACCCATTTAAGAAATAAATACCTATAATTTTCTTTTAGATAGAAGATACTCCTTATTTTAGAGAAAAAATAGTTTTATTTAATTTTTATATCAAAATGCTCAGGGACCTAACATTGTTTTAGTTATATTTTTGAATTTAGTTAATTTCTTCATAGGTGTTTTTTAAACGGCATATTATTGTAAATAGTTTTTATAAATCAAATTTTTTCGATGTAAAGCGCTTTAACATAGACTAGTAATAAATTTGCCTGATTATATTATGTGTATACAAGTGCAAATAAAAGGTCAAAATTTGGCCTCATTTTGATAGTTGGCGAAAATAAACGAATTTTTTTCCGAGAGATATCAAAAAAGAAAGATATAAATTGGGAGTATTTTTACAGAATAGATATTTTTAAAACGAAAAATGTAATATGTACGTGTGTAGATGTTAATTGTGGATCTTTTTTAAGTCTGAAGAGGTGAGGTTAAAAGTTCTTTTTCAGAAACACAATTCATGTAACAAAGTTATGTTTCGGCTACAAAGAAGTATACACTACCGGGCAAAAGTGGAGAAACCACCTGAGATTTTATATAAATCTGGTATTGTACCAACTATCAAAGAACAAATGGTACATTTAAAAACTTCAGACTAGTTTTCAGTTTACGTGTTTTGGCGATTTTTGATACAAAATCATTTAGTGCCCTTGTGTCACGTTTAAAAAAAAGCTAAAAAAAAGTTTTTGTGTAATTTTAGACAAAAATTGCAAGTACCATTCAAAAGAGATGTAAAAGTTATGTGTGTGTAAAAATTTCACAACAATAAAATTGTACAAAGGATAATCTAGATATGATGTTTTAAAAGTGCTAAAAATGACCAATATTTTAAGATTTTTGTCAATATGGGTAATTTTTGCCATTCCATCCTTTGTTGAATTGTTATAAAATATTCAGGACATATATATCTTTTATGTCCCTTTCAAGTAGTGCTTAATTATTGCGTAAAATTACACAGAAAAAATTCTTATTTTTAGCATGACAAAAAAAATTGTGGGTGCTTAAGACCACACGGCAGAAGTGTAAACTTCAACAAATTAATAATACGAAATACAAGATTTTTTCTCTGGTAAATTTTGCTCTGATCATCATATCGCTCTGCTGACTGTTCCTCTCACAGTTAGTTGACTCGAGCCGACTTCACCCGAATGAGCGTTACATAGCTGAGCGTGACGGCTCAGTTCAATTCAGTACCCACAAAAAGTGCTAAACGAGCCTAAAGAAGTTTACACTTCAAAAAGCACTAAATTATTTTGTATCGAAACTATCCTTTGATAGTTGGTACAGGATCAGTTTTATCTACAATTTTAGGTTTCTCCACTTTTGGCCGGTACTGTATGTACATAGATAGTAGATTTAAAATCTAGGTGGATTTGGTCGAGAACAGCTAAAATTTTTAGAAAAAAAAGGACACATTGACTTAATTTTAGAGGGGTAGACTTTTTATGATCTAGAGATATCTTTATCTATTATACTCCTTGATATTAAGTAGGTAAAGTGGGGCCAAGTGATGCCTCGTTGAATAGGTTTTCTCATTGCTCTTTTTGTCCTGGTATTTTAAATATTTATCGATTTTATTTGAGATGATCACCTTTAAAAAATATCTTGAAAACAGATAGCCTCAAAAAAAGTCAAATAGTTCAAATGCCAATAAACATCCTTTTTAACAAGTTTCTTCTTGACCTGGGTTCGCCATTTCAACTTCAATGATGATTGATTCAGATGTAAGTGGGGGGCCTTGCAGCCCTTCCACAGGTTTACATACATAGGTTACAATTACTGTACTTGTTTTAATTTTTATCGATTTTAAATACATTTTACTCTTTTCAAATGTGAATATCTCAAAAACGATTCGATATATTTTTGAAATGATACCCGCACTGTTAAGGCAATTAAAAAAGTTTTTAATAGAAATATCACTTAACCATTTTTTTCTGTCCAAAATCAAGGATAAATACCATTTTGTCTAAAGGTTGATAGATAGAGACGATATCTTAAAATTGCAAAGAGTGTTACCCTTTCAAACCTAATCGACATATCTTGGGCTTTTTCTAAATTTTCAGTTCTCGCCAAATCCCAATAGTCCACAGAACACCGGTCAATTTTTAAAGTGATGAATAACAGGTTGAATTTTCGTAAATAGCTTTATTTTGCCAAGATGCCCAACTTTTTCCTGTGTGAAAATTTTATAGTGATTCCTTATAGAGAGCGTAGGCGCAGACATCTTTCGAGCGTCCGACTGACTAAACCAAGCATACAATTTGTATGACAATGTTGTCATTTACTTTCAAACACATTTTTGAAGCCACAGAAGACAAATTGTCCGGGTACTAATTCTTTACTGTTACTTTTTCATCTCGTTGAATTGAGATGTTTGAGGTTAGGGGACACGGCCGTCAAAGCATCCACTAAATTGAATTTAAGCGCCTGTGCACTCTTTTAGGAATAATTTTTAAGAATTTTAGCAAAAAAAAAAGTTAATAAGGGCGTCTTAGAAAAATAGAAATAGCTATAGCTACGAAAATTTAGGCTTTTATATATATTCCTTTGAAAAAATAGACTGGTGTACTGTTAATTATAAGTGTAAGGAACAAATGTTTTGAAACAAACTAAACAAAGTAATAATATGACTTGTCCGCTTTCTTTAGACTTAAAAAAGAACAATTTTTTTGTACAGTTAAAATTATCTGTGATGCGTAAAAAAAAATTAGGCAGAGTGCAATGCTTTCGTAGTGAAATTGTGATTTTGCCAATTGTGTCCTATTACTAAATGTCTAGGATTAATCATTTACAGATTAACAATAAAAAATTTAAAAATGTATTATTTTTAATTTATATCAGATGATTTTTTCACGTTTTTAATGTTTTTTTTTGTTTATATTATTATGTGAAATAAATAATTACGTGCAAAAATAATTCACTTTTTTTAAATAGTTCTATCGTATGTTAAGAACATGTAACAGCTGGCTGCTTTGACAGTATAACTGTCAAATGAAGTGACCAAGGCTTGAACGTTGCATATACGTACGTCTTAAATATATCGGTACTGGAACAGGGCTCTAAAAATAACTGCTACAAGCGTGCCGGCATGTTGGATTTCAAATAAACCCAAACGTATGGCTTGGATAAATGCAGGCTACTCTCACCCCCATCTCTTTTCGAAGCTTAAAAACACCCATTATCAGTTACCTTAGGATAAATACGTTTTAATTTCTTTAGAAAAATGCCAAGTAAGCGGCTACGTCAGCACCAGATAATGGCTTTGTCTTCCAAAATACAAAGAATTTTCTTAAAATTAAATCCAATATAGCGGAACACTTGTTGCAGTCACTTTTCATTAATAATTTTAATACGCTTTAGCAGTATAGATATATTTAAGATGTACATGGTTGCATACCACCAATTTGTGCATCAATTAAAAATTACTGATTAAATTATTTATTTAGATCTCGAATGGGAAATTGGCGGTTATTGAAGGAAGTACTACTATAAAGTGTATTTCTCAAATCATAAATACATTGCAGGAAAACTACATACCTGTTCAATTTTCTTTCTTGAAACTTTACCTTACTTATTCAGTTTAAATAAAATATAATTATTAACTAACTAAAACAACGAGGAGAATTTAGTAGCATAAGGGCAAGGAAAAATAAGATAATAAAAAGATTTACCTCAGGCTGGGATCGAAAAAGCGACCTTTCACTATCTAGGCGAACGCTCTATCACTGAGCCACCGAGGCACTGGTTCAAAATCCTCCTATTTGGAAACCGTTCGTCATCTCTAATTTTTCTTTGTTAGTATGGGTGTGTGTTATCAAGCTTCGGATAGCTACGATGACACGGTAGGTATTATACATTGTCTTGTTGTATCATGGGTATTATATGGGGATGGGAGAGGATTACACATTCACGATTGTTAGTTGTATGAAACCCTATTTATCCATCTACCAGTGGTGCACGACATATAGCCCGACACTAAAGGTGTCAGACGTGGAATTTCCAACAAACAATATCAAGCCAAACTTAAAATCACAAAGGTTAGTTTTAGCGCTTTAAATTTAAATTAAACAACGAGCAGAATTTAGTAATCTTGATTATCTTATTTTTCCTTGCCCTTATGCCACTAAATTCTCCTCGTTGTTTAATTTATATCTAGGGTGCTAAAACTACTTTATAATTATTTACTTTTATTATTATTACACTTTTTGCGATCTTAATCATATTCAAATATTAAGTAAGTTTGTCGTAAAAATATTTATTTTAACAACTTCAATAAAATTATTCAGTGAAGCGTACAAAATCCCCCTTCTAAAAAATTTCAATGGATTTTTTTGTCTGGTTAAAAATCACCCTGTTAAAAATCACCTTGCTTTGCGTCTCCAGCTTGTCGCTGATTGGTGAGAACTCTTAAGCCATAGTGCTTTACAAAGAAAGTCAAAAACTGTGCTTTAAACCACGGATCATCATTGATAATCTGTGCTTTAAAAACTCTATATACAGAGACAACACATAATAACAAAGTAAAAATAATTTGTTAAATTTGTTTTTAGTCCCAATTTTAAATTAATATGATGCTAATGGCTCAAGGACAGATTAGCTAAATACAACTTTTATAAAATAACAGCAAGTCTGAAAACCTGCCTAAAAACAAGTCGCTGGTTGCCATAAATTTTCTTTGTTCTTAACCTATTCTTGCAAGTAAATAATGCTTGCTGAATCAGAAAACAACATCAAAACTTTTAAACTAAATTTAACCTTTGAATATGTATATTATATAAAGTTATTATACCATTAGGGTAATAGCTATAGTGACCATGAAGACTGTGCTTAGAAAGAGCAAAAACTAATTTAGCAGGTGTTTAGATAAAAATAGAAACATAAAGGTGTACTCTCAGCAAAAGAATTATAGGCAGGTTGACAAGAGCTGACTAGAGATATTAGGGGAGATCCAACGAAGTCGCGTTACGGGATCAAGATTGTCTTTTCTTGTATATCTGCGAAGTAAGAAGGAAGTAAGAATTGCGTTTTTATAAAGCTTACTAATTTCTTTCTCGGGCATTAGGCCGGCGTTAAAATTTACCATCGAAAGGTTCAAATTAATTTTGCAGGAAACTCCGCTCGGGATGTAATAAATTTGTTTATTGCTAAGTATGAGAACCGTGATATTCCTTGCAAAACTACCATTTTGAATATAATTAACCCATTTTGATAAATTTGGGTGCATTAAGCTCAGCAGAAAGTGTCGCGACAATAAAGAGATGGATAAAGGTCCAAGACCCATGTCGGAACAAAGGCAACAGCGAGCAACTGCCGTTTGTGCTGCGGCTGAAGTAATTTCTCCTTGTTCAAGTTGCTAAAGAGATTCCTCCCAGAACCATTTGAAACATTTTAAAAAGACATGAATACAAAGCCTTTTAAGCTGTTGAATCGGCATGCCGCGAGAACAAGTGTAAAAAATTGAAGTTGGCGCGCAAGTGAAGTAATATGGCTCCCTCGCGAACCTGCAAGATTTGCAAAAAAACAGTGGTACCTAAGTACCTTTAGAATTCAGTGCTGTGGTCCATGTAAAGAATGGATGCATTTGTCGTGTGCGGAGCTGAAAAAAGAGGATCTGGATGCAGTGAAAAGTGGAAAGATTGTATTTTTCTGCAAAACCTGTAAAAGTGAGGTTAACCGACGGCTCTCCATGCGTGTCAGCCAAGGCAGGCTTTTTAGCCAAAGTCAAGAATCGGATACCTACCTTTCCGAAAGCAGTAACGATGAATCACATGGCCAACCGGCCATCCAGACAAAGAAAAGATCGATCAGGGACTCTCAAAATGTTACCATTCGCAGAAAGCAATCTATAGATCCAAAGACGTGTGATATGAACATTCCTGACCTAAACAAGAAGTTCGAGAGGCTGGAGGAATCCATGGAATTCTCAAATGGAATATTGGAGGACCTTAAAAATTCATTTAAAAATATTATTAGTGAAAACAAAAAACTCAAAACCGAACAGGAACTTCTGCGCAAGAAAGTTAATTACTTGAGCACTGAAGTTGAAAAACTAAAAGGATCCATGAGTGCCCCAAGGATCCATGAGGAAACCAAAAAAAACTTAATGATTATGGGCCTACAGTGCGAAGGCACCGAAGACTCAGTGAATATCAAAAAGCTTCTTGAGCTTCTTAAGATTGAGATCTCGGAAAGCTCTTACTCTGTAAAAACTCTTCCTAGCAGAATGCCACATAAACCAATTCTGCTTACATTACCATCTGAAGAAAAGAAAAATGATATCCTGCAAAGCCGGCGAGCAAAAGGCAAAATCACCTCAGCTGAGCTTAGATTACCAGGTCAGGTACGTAATATATATCTGAATGAAGACCTCCCTAAGGAGGTAAGAGCTTTACATAACAATGCCAGAGACCTAAAAAAGCATGGTTTTAAACATGTTTGGGTAAAAAACGGACTAGTTTTCTGCCGTAAGTCGGACACGGCCAAAATAGTCAAACTTAACAGCATTGATCAGATAGATCAACTAAAAACACAAGATTTCGATGCAGTATCAAACATTGAATAGTGGTAGCGTCACTGTGAGGCACTACCAATCTATTGATCTCTATAACAGTTCCCTACTTGATATTGGGAAAAATATAAATGTGCTCTACATCAACTCGCAATCAATTAAAAATAAATTAGATAAGCTGGAAGCTTATATTGCACAGATTAAATCTGATACACACATAATTGTAGTCACAGAGACATGGGTTGCAGAACAGGAAAAAAAGTTCTACAACCTGCCGGATTACACGGTGGCCTATGCAACTAGAACCAAACGGGGAGGTGGCTGTGCCATTTTATGTAGAAATAACCTAACAGCAAACATTCTGCAAGAAATTGAAAAGAACAACATTACTTACTTATTTATTTATTTATTTATTTATTTATTTATTTATATCGACGGCAGAGCCATTTTACAAAAATTACAGAAAAAATATTATAGTAGAAAAACCAAGATGGTCACTAATAACAAAAACAAAAAACAAAACAAATTATAAAATTTAAAAATTGGTAAACTAGTAGATGTGTAAAATTTTAAAATTAACAGTATTACTATATAACTAGACTTAATTACTTAATGATTTCAGTCTTGTTTTAAAGGTATGAAGACTGCAGGAAAAAGGGTCAAGACAATGTGTATTATAAAATCTTAATGTGCGAGTAACCGGGGAGAAAAATCCATAGTTAGCATGATGACTTACTTACTTTATACAGGAAATAAAAATGCAGTTTTCTGTAATATACAACCCTTCCAAAAGAAGAAATAATGTACAAGATACACTAGAGCTACTAGAGGAGGTCCTCTCCAAACAGAATGACAAAGGTACCTGGCTGTTAGGTGACCTAAACATTGACCTATTAAAACAAAGCTACAATTGCAGTCGCTATAAGGATCTATGCATATCAAATGGTTTTTACCTCTGCAATGAAACTGTTGCAACAAGAAAGTCTCAAAGTCTCATAGATCACGTAATGACCAATATACAAAATATAGATATAAAACTTGCAGTTATAAAAGCTGGAATAAGTGATCATGACTTACAATATTTAACAATTAACAATAGTAGTCAATTGCAGAATAAAAATTTTACATATACAAAAAAAATTGTTAATATTCAACAGCTAAAATCAGATATAGAGATGCTAGATCAGTCCTTTAACATCAGAAATAGTATCAATGACAACTATGATGCCCTCATTAAATGCTTTTCAGATAACACATACCACAAACAGATAACCATAAGAGCTAAAAAAACAAGCCCTGGTTCACATTGGAAATCCAACAGGCCTTGCAAGCAAATGATTATTACTACAGAAAAACACAGCTATACCCTAATAATGAATATCTTAAAACTAAACATAAAGACGCAAAAAAACACCTAAAAAACCTGATAAGAAAGTCAAAAAGTGAATATTACTCCTTGAAGTTGGGACAAGTCAAAGGTAACGTAAAAAAGGAGTGGCAAGTACTTAATCAAATTGTCACAAACAGTGACAAACCTGGTAAAAAAACCATAAGCTCACTCTAAATTAACAATAAAATCACAACGGACAATAAACGAATTTGTGAACAGCTGAATGGCTACTTTACCACGATCGCTTCCGAATTGGCTGGAATCTTGAAAAAATATCCAGTGAAAATTTTGTGTTTAAAGAAACAAACTTTATGGAGGTTCTAAAAATTATTGAAAACCTGAACCCAACCAAGGCTCCACGTCATGATAACATTGCTGTGAAAACAATAAAAATGTGCCGGTTTGAAGTAGCCAGTGTGTTGCACAAAATAATTAACCAGTCATTTAGTGTTGGTGAAGTACCTGTAAGTATGAAAACCGCCAAAGTGACCCCTCTTTATAAAGGGGGTGATAGTCAGCAGTGCAACAATTACAGACCTGTCAGTGTCTTGCCAGTAATGTCAAAAATAATCGAAAAAATTGCTAATGTTCAAGTAACGAACCATCTTAATAGTATTGACTTTTTTCATTGACTTCTATACCCTACGGGTAGACCCGGCATGGGCCAAAATTGCCATTATATCAAGCTTTTATCGCAATTGACCAAATACAAGTAAGAATTTAATGAGCAAAATAGGGATGAAAATAGAATTTCGGTTTGGTGAGTCCGGAAACATGCAACATCGCAAAAATATTCTATTTGCTTGTCTTGGATAAAAAAGGGCAGTGGCGGCGCAAAATAAAAATTTTGATTTCCACTATAATTTTTTTATCAACAATTTTCTGTTTGAATAATAAATAATTCATGAATACTTACTTGTGTGTGTTTACAAAATTCTCTTCAGTAAAAAAAAGAGTAAAAATAATTTCTAAGCATGCTAAGTGCAGTGGATGTATTAAAATTATTGTTTTCATCTTAGAACTTTACAAATGTTGTACCTTCCAGGTAAAATATTTTCTTTCTTTGAACAAGGGTCTTCTTCAACTCTTCTTTTCTTGGGTGGACTACAAGTTATGCTCGAGTCAGATGAAATTTCGGAACTAAAAATTTCAATTCGAAATGGGACAACCGGGCGCCGGGCCAACTCGGCGCCGCCAACAGGGCGCCACGCCGGGCCTAATGGGCGCCGGGCCAACTCAGCGCCGGACTATTTTTTTTTCGATAAAATGTGCAGATAAAAACAAAATAAATATGTTATTTATACAAAACTTTCAACATCTATTAAGTCGAGTGTTGAAATTTGGTAGGTGTAGTGTTCTGCGACTTGAAACACCGCCAAGTTCCATATTCGATACATATCGATGCATAAATAAGAAAGTCCGCCATTTTGGATCCGCCACTTTAATTTTTTTAAGGTTGTTTTTCATCTGCACATTTTATCAAGAAAAAATATTTTAGTCCGGCGCCCAGTTGGCTCGGCGTCAAGTTGGCCCGGCGCCCAGTTGGCCTGCCGCCCAGTTGGTGGCGCCGAGTTGGCAGCGCCCAGTTGTCCTAGACTGCAACATATTTCAGGGGTCTGGTACGTTTTACCACCTTTCTTAAAACTACGAAGTTTTTTGAAAAATGATAATTTTAGACCATTTTATAGTGATTTCTAAAAAAAAAATTGCGGACTATTGTTGATTTTGTTAAAAAAATTGAAATTGAAACATTCTTAAAACCCCATTAAAACCCATACAAATTGCTACAAAAGAAGCATTTTCTCATTTCAAACTGAAACAAAACGGTCCCTGACGTCTATCAGCTGTCAACAAAAACTTGAAATAACTAAGGTCACTGATCCAAATCGGGTCAGTTTTTTTGGTCCTTTTATGAAAATGCACAATTTTTAAAAAAGCATGAAATTCAAAACAAAATCAAGAAAATTATGATTCCTACATTTTTACAAATAAAAATTAGTTTAATTGAACATTATATCAATTTTTATTCCTTAAAACACTAAAAATTAATAATTATTTACTTTTTTAAAATTTATCGAAGGTCTAACTGAACAAAAGCAAACTGAACCCATCCGTATCGAAATGAACCAAATCAAACCGAATCTAACGGTTCGGTTTGGTTCGGTTCGATTTGCTTAAACTGAACCGAACCTAACCGAATATAGCTAAACCTAACCGAACATACTCAAACTGAACCAACCTAACCCAACCTAACCCAACCTAACCTAACCTAACCCAACCTAACCCAACCTAACATAACCTAACCCAACCTAACCCAACCTAACCCAACCTAACCCAAAGCTAACCCAACCTAACCCAACCTAACCCAACCCAGCCCAACCTAACCCAACCTAACCAAACCTAACCTACCTATTGTTAATAAATATAGTAAAAGTTGTTAGGTTTATGTCCAGGGGGTAACCATTGTCCATAATCGTCGGAAATCGAGTTAGGATTAGTGTATGCGACCATAAACATTGAGTGGCGAGTGAGTGTTTGGTCTTCAATTTTTTTAGGGAAATTTTTCAAAATCTTTTTTTGCGCACTCTGGGCACCCTAATAAACCGTAATCTGGTCACCCTAATCCATCGCAATCAAAGAAAATGGGTAATCGAAGTGTCACAAATTTTTTGTTGGTTTCTATTCTTCTTTTATATTATGTAGGACAAAATTATTAATTAAACTAAGTGACCTTATTAAGTAAGACAGCATGATAGTCAAATGACATTAGAAGGACATAAACATATGATACCGGCCTGTAGACCGGTCGCGGTGGTCATATAATAATAAATATATACTTTCGCGATGAAAGACCAAAATTTAACTTAAAATTACTGTAAAGTTCGCAAAAAACATTAAATTTATCGAAATTTTTAAAAACATAGATCAGTGTGTGTAACAATTCATCAAGATGTATGAAACTCGACCGTGACATGTCAAAAGTTTGATTCGAAAAAACAAAAACAACTGGATAAAAATCGGTATGTAAGAATTTAAAAAGAAATCATTTTTAAGAAAATCAAATACTTTTTGTTAATTTTCATGCAATGCAAAAAAAAGTGACACTTTCTGAATCAAAATATGTGAGGGTAAAATCGCACGGTCGCAGAAAAAACTATCTATCGTGACGCTACTGAACTTTCTCGTGTTTTAGGAAAAACTATCTGTCAAGACGACTTACCCATGAAATGTTGTTTTTTTATGGATTTTTTTTCTTCTTTTGCACAAAAAACAATTTTGGACCATGTTTAAACTCAAATAGTTACTTCTAAACTTGTTCTTAAACGTTTTAAGATTTCTTTTTGTAATATTCCCGCACAAAATTCAAAAAAAATCATTTCCGTACTTAGACACATTGTCTATCAGTTTTCCCTGTATACACGGACTAACAGGTAGAATCACTCAAAATACGGCAGGTGGATTAAAGGTAGCCAGCTGCTTTTCTGTCGCACTTATGCCGTCAGTGTGAAAGAGATAAAAGTACCCTTATATTATCTAGGGTATTATTAGCATGCAAAATCACCCTATCTTTGTCCGTTTCACATGTTCAATAATGTCTATCTCTGTTTTTATTGTAAAAGAAATACCCGACCATAGGAACCAAATTGGATAGGGTCAATACAAAATGCCTTGTCTTTCCGTCTCTAACGCCCTTTTAGGGCGTTATACAACTCAATGCTTTTTTTACTCTTGTCAATATGGCTTCCGGGAGTCAAGTGACACCATGTCAGCCACTATGGACTTAATTGGATATATTCAGAAACAATTAAATAACAAACAAAAGTGTGCCATGGTGTCGCTTGACCTTCGGAAGGCATTTGATACAGTGGATCATGAGATATTACTACTTAAATTAAAAAACCTTGGTTTTATGTACTCAACTCATAAATGGTTTAGCAGTCTCTTAGATCCACGTAAACAATTTGTACATCTGGACGGAACACAGAGCTCTGAAAAAAACTTGAAGTGTGGTGTCCCTCAAACCCTGACATGGGGTTATCACATTGAAACCTTGAGGAGAAGAATAAGGGGCCCAATTGGAATATTAAAAAAAATTAACAGTGTCATACCAAAGAAATTTTTGCGACCATTATTTTTTTCCTTAATACAAAGTCAACTTCAGTACTTGATCGGAGTCTGGTTCCCCACAAACAATAAATTTATCTTACCTTTAATAATACTTCACAAAAAAGCAATAAAAAATATGTACTCGTTACCATCTACATTCCCAACTTGTCAGTTGTACAAAAAATACACTATAAAATCTCTGGAGGACATCTACAAAAAACAAATATGCACATTTGTTCACCAAATTGTCAATAAAAATAAACACTCAACAACTTTTAATAGTAGAACAAATGTGCATACTCACAATACCAGGAATCGTAATAACCTGGAATACATAAGACCTAGGAATAATTTTGGTGTTCACTCAGTGTTTTTCAAAGGCGTTAAAATTTACAATAACCTACCGTGTAGTCTTAAAAGTCTTAATATAAAACAATTTAAAATTAAAATTAAAAAAGAGTTTCTGATATAGAATTTAGAATTAATTGAATTGGAAAAAACAATCCCACTGTTTTCTTTGTTCTTTGTATTTAAAATCACTATTATTACAATATTTCTTAATGTACTATAGTTATAGGAAAAACCTATGTAAACTGTGTAAAGTTTTTTGGGTTTAATAAAGACTTGTTTATAAAAAAAAATAATTTTATTCGTAGCTTAATTTCACGCGATGTTTAGAGACAATAATAAACGAAAAATGGATACATTCCTCTTGGAAAATCTACGAGTAACTGAATCATAGAGCACACCCAAACTAGGCAATTAAATATCTTGATCCCTACCAAAAACAATACAATAAAATTCATTCGACGTGGCTTATGGAAGGCGTCGCATGACTCGATAGGGACGAAGAAGTTGTTTGTATTTTTATCTAAACACTTGCTAAAATAGTTTTTCTTTTTCTAAGCAGATTCTTGGTGGTCAGTATAGCTTTTGCACTACTGAACTCTTTTTTTTACTTTATTTTAACTAAAAGTGACAGGTCAAATTAAAAGTGGCATCTCTAAAACTTTAAAATTAGCGAAAGAAAAACACCAATTTTATGTATAACATAAAAACTAAATTTTTATTTTTGTTGAATCATGAAAGATAGACAATTATTAGGTATTTACAATGCTAGTTAATTTTATAATTTAAAAACATTACCCAAAATGTTTAATTAGTATAGTCACTGGATTTTTATAACTAAACTGCCAGTTTTGTTTGATTTTTTTTTGGATAAAGACAAAAAATAAATATACCTGTTAAATAAATGTTAACATTTCAAACGATGACAAAAATTGTTCTTCTAGGTGTCGCATCACACTTTAAACTGTTAAATTTTAGTTTTTCCATGGATTGGCTAAACTGCATTCTTCCAGTAAAGAATGATAAAAATCTTCGTGTATTGTAACCGAACCGAACCAAAACATAATAAAAATTACACTGACATTTAAAACATTTTGGGCAAATTTATAAACCTAAATTTTTATTAAAAAAATCAACGTTAAACAAAGAATAGACACCACACAAAATCGATGAGACTTAAACAGTATTATACACTGAGCGAAAAAAATTGCATAACCATGTAATGTGCAAACATAAAATTGCCAAGTTTACAAAATTTCTCTCAGTGTAAAATAATAAAGCGGATTCGTTTTGTGGTTAGGTATACTCTTTGCTTCAAACAATATTTTTCTAAAATAGGTGGGAAAATTAAAAAATTGATTTAAAGTAGAGGAAAACCTCTAAACAAAGAATATTTGAAAATTGTTTTGCAATTTTAGTCTATGGTAAGTCAAAAGTGTTTAAATTTATATAACTATCAGATTTATTTTTTTGTCTAAAGTTTGAAAAATGAAAAATACATTAAATAGAAATAAAAATTACTGTTAAGCTTAGGGAACACTACAAGTTTCGCAATTCTTTTTTTTTTTAATTAAAAACTAAGTTCTGAATTCTTTATACAATATAGAAAATAATAAAACACTCACACTTTACAGGAGCACATTTTTCATATTCCGCTCTTTCACATTTTAGTACACAACTGGGGCTCACCCTGAAAGTAATAATTTTAAATATAAATTTACTTTTAATTCGGGAACCTTTAGATCAGATTCACCAGTATTTACTCAGATCTTTTTTTCCCAACAAACATTTCATTGTTTTCAGAGCAAGCTATGTTTCTTTTACTTTTGAATTGCCAGTATTCTAGACTATTGGGTATACCGTGTAATTGATTATAAACTTAAACCCATAGATAAACCACTAAACTTACACCTCAAAAAACTTTTGTGGTAATGCTTCTAAAAACATCGAATAAAAACGAAGGTCCCGTGTGGTTAACTTATTTTAAGCTATACACGTCAAATATCACATTTAGAACCTCCCAGTTATGTAACCAACATATCTCAGCCTTAGAACGAAACTAACTTAATTTTATGTAAACAAAAGAGGTACATATGTACTTTCAGTATTTCTGAAGCGTATTTCAACTCTTATTATATAAACTTCTTGATTTGAACATCAAATTTCGGCAGACATTAAAGAGGTGCCTTTGGTCAGGTTTTTTGCAGCGTAGCTGCGCCCGCGCAGAATAAAGGTAATTGCTTGGTTCAGTGGGCGTGCGTTCGCTTTACAATCAGAGGGTGGTGGGGTCGAATCCCATACTTGTCACTACAAACTCGAACTTACTATCCGTTTGGTACCGGAGGTACGCTTAAAGCCTGTCTTGGGCGAAGTTTGGGCATCAACGAAGTAGGCAAAGTTGATGATCAATACAAGGCCGTCGTTCGGAAGTCACGTTAAGCCGGTGGTCCCGTGTTAAGAGCGTAGCCCCATAAAGACCCCTATGCCCGACAAAGGATATCAAGCAAAATTAAATCCTCCTTGAGAAAAAAAATGCTTACCATGGGGTGCTTGACGGGCCGGCCCGTTGGGTCTTCATGTGGGAGTGATTGAGTTGTGATTGTGCCGGGCACCACGTGACTCCAAATCAGATTATCTTGGTGTCTACCGAATTAAGCTGGTAAATTGTCTGCCATAAGCGGACAGAGCCAAGAAGTAAAAACGAAACGAAATGAAACACTCTAATAAAGCATGGCAAAGCGCTGCTGCGCCCGCGCAGAATAAGGGTAAATGTAACAAGCTGGCAAAAAACCTGACCAAAAACACTGTAATAATTAAAAGAGGGCGTCTAATTTTGTCGTTTTATCCCTAAGATAAAAAAATAAATTTTGAGTTATGTCAGTTTCGGTCTAAGGGTGGGATATTATTATTTAAGGGAACACTTATATTTGACAGGTATAGCTTAAAATAAGCTAAGCAAAGTCCCTTTTTGAACTTTTTTTATTCCTAGTTTCTACACGCATTAAAAAAAAATAGGGCTTCGATTTTCAAGAAATGATTAAGGCGCGATTCAAACGGTCAATACGGCAAATGACGTATTCACACTACACCTTTTATAGTGCGTTATGGTGTAGTGTGAATGCGTCCAATGCTTTCAATGTAAGAATCTTTGACGTGTCGTTGACTTACGGTGTGGTGACGATGCTGGTACTTATAGTATGAATTGCGCCTTTAGGTGTAAATCGCATCTCGATATAGCAAACCGTTTTTCGGGGGTCTTTCAAAAGTCTGCATTTTGAGAGAGTCCATAACTTTTCTATTTATAGAAATTTCAGTTTGGCGTAAATTGCTTTTTTCTAGATATTTTTATAAAGAATCCAACTTTCGAATTAAATATTATCTAAATGATAGTTTTCTTATCAAAAGACTCTTATTTTTTATTCCATTTTTGAAATCAGCGTAAAGCTTCCTTTAAAATAAAATATCACACTATATATTTTTTGTCTCCTAGAAACACTTAAACCCCCTAAAAATATCAAATTTGAGACACTCTGTACATAATTAACGAACATTTAATGTTTCTAAGAGATTTGCGACATTCTGTGATATACATACCTCATTAGTTTTTGAAAGTTTCTAAAAGTTTTAAACATTTTGAGAATTTTAAAAAATTTGAAATTTTGAATTTTTTTTAGTTGTGTTGAGACCTCGGTTGAGGCTCGTTTAGCTAAATTATTGGTAGGTGGTACGTAAAATATTTTAATGATTGATACAGAAGGCCAAAATAAGAAGAAAGTTCATAAATTAATAACTATTTGGCAACTTATGATCCAAAAATTGCAGCTAAAATAACTTTCAAAAATTGGTAAAACACTAATATACAGGGTGTCCTCCTCTATCACTCGTTAATATTCTCACCCATACCAATGACGCTCTGTGTTTCAGGGACCCTACCGTTTGTCATAAAGGACAAAAGAAAAGCGTAGAAAGATCACAAAGAAAATGATATAAGAATCTAATGTCAAAAACGGAATTATTAATAACAGGACATTATCAAAAATATCGTTCATCATAACAAAACATGAGCAACATCGAAGTTTATCAATTTCTCCGGCATAATGGGACAACATAAAAATCGTCCACGGTTAAAACCGAATTAGTAATAATCGATCAAAAACAGAATATAATTTTTCTTTTAAGATTTTTGTTGTCCTTTATGACGACGGATCCTCGAAATATATCGCAAGACCCACCTTAGTAGTACCACCAAAATCATCGAGACAGACTTCGTTCGCGATCTCTCATGTCGCCCGAGGCGCCAACGTTGCCGTCGCCCAGTCGTTGATGGGGCGGGATCTTGTCGAAGAACGGATGCTTCATCGCCTCCCTCAAAGTAATTCGGTCGGACGGCTCATAGTCGAGCATGCGAAAGACTAGGTCGAACAGCTGGTTGTGGTCGTTGTCGTCAGTTTGTTTGTATCGCTGTAAAAAAAATAAGAAATTGGCGCAGTGTTCCCAACCTCTCGAGAAGAAAATTACCCAAGAACACGGATAATAGAACATTAACGGATTGACCAAAGCACGTACTTATATATATATATATATATATATATATATATATATATATATATATATATATATATATATATATATATATATATATATATATATATATATATCTGTACTGGGAAACAGCCTCTAAAAATGACTACTGACTACAAGCGTGCCGGCATGTTGAATTTCAAATTAACCAGAACGTATGGCTTAGGTAAATTAAGGCTACTGATAATGGGGGCCCGCTCGCAGCGCCATCCCTTTTCTAAGCTTAAAAACACTCATTATGAGTTACCTTAGGATAAATACCTTTTAAATTGTTTCAAAAAATTCCCAGTAAGCGGCTACATCAACTCTTAGCTTTGCCCACCAAGAGTTTCAAAATCCCAAGAATTATCTTAAATTAAAATCAAAAATAAAAATTAAGCTCAATTTGTAAACATCACTTGAAAGCAGTCCCTTTCAAATTATATTAAAAAAGTCAACTTTTTTATTCCAAACCATACGTTGGAGTTCATTTGAAACCAATATGCGGGAACGCTTGTAGCAGTCATTTCTATTAATGGGTTTAATTAAGGTCACTAGATACCGAAGTTAACTTCGTGATCTAGTGACCAAAGTTTTAGTACGCTTTAGGGCCGGTTTATCAATGGAGGGGTATCTCGTCGTGTTAGCTAGCCCAGGGCCAACTCTAACCTTGGGGTAACCCTCGAGTTAAAGAGAAAAGTGTTTATCCACACCATTTTAATCCAGAGCTCCGAAACTCGCAGGTTGGCAATGCTGATAACAATCGACCATCTAAGTTTTCCCTTTTTATTTAATAGTCTATGGTATTTTTGATATTTTTTGGTTATAATCATATGTTTTTGTATTTTTGGTTTTTGGTGTTTTGTTAAAAAAAAAATTGTTTGGAAAAACCTTATTCACCTTCTTCAGTTATTGTACTCTAGCCAGTAAGTATTTACTACGTAGGTATAATGAAAATAGTTTAGCTACATAAAAATCAGCATGCATAGCTCCAAATTTGTAAATTGTGCTACTATCTATTTTAGTTTTGTTACAGATAATGTATTTGCAAGGAAACAAACAAACTTCTCTAAACTTGGGCATTCTAATGAAGAAATATTAACAAGGTACATCAACAAGAAATAATGGTACTAGTTTCTGACACATCAAACTGTTATCCTGGAATGACTGATTTACAAACACTCTGTGACTGACCAGAAGTTCTTTCATCTTATAAATTATTTATTCTGTAGCATTTTGTTTTTTATTATAAAAGTGCGCTCTAGCATGTTTGAATGATTTCAGTATTTGATTTTGATGTTAGTCTATAAGTTAATTGTTGATTATTTCTGATTCCTAAAATATTGTTGTATAATAAAAGAACTTGTTAGTCATTTTTCAGGGGCTGCCAAATAAAAATTTAAAAAACTCAATGTTTGAAATACATTCACTTTTTAGTTTGCATTTTTAAATAAATATGTATAAAAAGTTTTAAAACTATATACATAAATTGTTATTATAATAAAACTGGTACACATATTGATGATCATTCATATGTGAATGGGCCTTGCAGCCCTCTGACTGCGACCACCAGAGGGTCTATATTGTGGCTCGGTACAAATAGCTCTGTTGGCGGGTGGGATATTTATTGGGTTATTCATGAAGTGTTTTTCTATTAAAAATTATCTTTCTCATAGAAAAAATATTTTAGGCTCGCTTGGTAGACTGCTCCCATTGCAAAAATCTCCATGTCTGTGGGGAATTCCATCATCTCAGCCTCACACCATATAAAGTATCGCCGCTATGCTGTTCTAAAAATTTTTATTGCACAAAATATTATCTTAACTAAAAAAGTGTGAACGCGTGTTCTTTTTTCCTTGAATCGATGACTCGATAAGCTCAACTCATCCAACTTTTGTCTACGCTATCACATTACACTGTTTATTTTTTTAAAATAGACAGTGATAACATGAAACCCCATGGAAGCGTTCAAATAATTGTTTAAAGAACCTCTTGTCCAAAATTATGTTTTACTTGCTGTAAATTTTAAATTAAAATTTAGCTTTCAAGTACTTAAAATTTAATTTAGTAGTTATTAGCTTTTCTTATAAAATGTTTATTTCAAAGATTAGTAGCCATTTGCAGCAACGTTCACAACAAAGGAACCTTAAATTTAAGGATCCTTAAAAACTGATTTTGATTTGCACCATGCGATTTTGAAGTGTGCTCAGCTAAGATACTCTGAGATCTGGCAAGGTTCCAGAAGTCTCGTTTTTTTAGCAGTAGCGGTTAGGAACACTGATAAATTTATCAATGTGTCAATTAATAATTTTTTTTTTAGAAAAATTTCTATATTCTGGGGATTTTACTGCAATGTTCGAGAAATATGAAATCAACTTAAAAGGTGCGCCAATTTTACTTAGAAAACTTTGTTTCTCATGGGTCTAGTAAGCGACTTCAAACACATAGTCAAAAAAAAAAAAACTTAAATAGTGTCTGGAGGAGAAAAATAAGGCCTGGCAAAAAAATCAAGCAAGGCATTTTCTTATTAGTACGAGGAGCGTATTGTTCTATGTAATGTTGAATTGATTCTTTATATAAGTATAGTAGTTTTTGTAGGAAACAAAGGAAGTTATAAATGGTAACAATTTTCTAGGTGTAAAAACATAACCTACAGCCTATAATATTTGCACCTGGTTTCCACAAAGTAGCTTCAGGTATTCTTAAAAGGTTTATTATTTTTTTGCTTTTATAATACATTTTACATCAAACCTCTTTGTTTTTTAGATACAGGGTGTAGTGATAAGGGTAAGTACATATTTGTATTAGATATATAAAGCAAAACACAGTATTTATTATATAGTGTTTTTAATATAAAAATGTTCATACATAAAGCTCACGATTTTTTCGGTTGAAACCGAGATCTATTAAGAAGACCCCAGCCATGTTATATAGTCCCTAGTTGATTTAACTGCAAAGGCACATGAAACACAAAGACCCTCTCTTAGGCTAAATAAAAAATAAATATTATAAAAAACCATAAACTAAACTAAAATAACTAAAAAATAAGCAAAAACAACTAAAAAGGCACAAACTATACAAAAATCATTAACCTTACAACTAAAAAGGCACAAACTATACAAAAATCATTAACCTTGTCCTCATCGTCCAAATAATTTTAATCTGATAAACGGCCATCGTCATTTATGACCCAAGGAGCAAGTATGATTGATTGAGAATGGTTAAAAAAGCAAAAATGATGAATTATGAAAGCACTTAGTGGCGTGGGATGGGGGTGCATCCATCGACCCAATTAATGTTTTTTAGGGTCTTTGTTAGGTCGCTTTTGGACTAGGGGTGTTTCCTCATGGCAACACAAGTAAAGCCTCTCTAAAGAAACTAGACGTTGTTCACAATGAGGGCCTCCGAATTGCATTGGGAGTAATGAAAACCACCCCATACACGTTTTAATGTCTGAAGCAGGAGACAAAAACCACTGAAATACAGAAGAATCTGGCTGGCTGCAAGATATACTTCCAAAGTATTTAGAATTAATGATTAACCTTTATGACAGCGCAAATTCCACAGCATTTTGGAGGAACCTTAATCAGGTCCCTTTAATTGAAGCCTTTGATAAGGTAGGAAACTATATTCCAACTTCTTAAATTTACAGAATCTTCCATGCTACATGTTCAGTATAAAAATTCAAAACTTTACTTTGGAGTTCTTGGACTAACAATTTAACAAAGAGTTACATAATGAAGTAAGATTCAAGAACTGGATTCATTTGCAATTTCCAAATTATGTCCGGATTTTTACGGACGGATCTAGAGATACAGACAACAAATCTCCCAGAGGCTGACAGACCGTAGTTCAATCTGCTCTGCAGAAGTTAAGGCTTCACAAATAGCATTAAATATCATAGAAGAGAAAAACGGTGATTTTTAGCGACTCGAAGAGCGCTCTGCAGAGGCATCTCCCAAGAGGCAGATTGGTAGACCCTAAGGGCAAGAGAGATATTAGTCAATCTTATGGAACAAGGTAGATATTAGGCTCGCCTGGATTCCTAGTCATTCAGGAATTCAACGGAATGATAGGGCAGACAGGTTAGCAAATATGGGTAGAAGCCTTGAGATTCAAAGACACCAGTATGAATCCTTGGAATGCACAGATTGAATACGAAGTGAAATATGGAATAAGTGGAGAAATGAATATCATGAGAAAGCCCTACAGAGATTCTCTGTATAACAAAAACATTCCTTTCCCTCTAAAAAGGAGCTGGTTGGAAAATTATAAAACCCTTAATAGGAAAGAGATAACTTCATTCATATAAGACTTCGATCTGAACATTGTCGATCCCCTCAACACCTTTATCGTGTAAACATAAAAGAGAATCCCAGTTGTATTTGCAATGAAATAGGTGATCTCACTCACATATTATTTGAATGCCCTTTAAACTTCTATAACATTGATGTCACCGAAGCATTAATACAGATTTGAATAATGACAGCAAATTGGAAGTACTATTGCACAAGAATATAACTGCAACCAAGATAAAGAAATTGTCTGAGTTCCAGAAAACCCTTGCAAATCGATTATGAAATAGTGTCACAGGAGCACAAGAAAAATAATTTAAAGTAATGTCTGTGGCTAGTTAGCCTCCGTAGCGTAGGTCATTAAACCAAACGTGGATTGGAGTGGAATGTAATCATTTTTAACGACAACACGCTTCCAGAACGGATCGACGTGTTTGCAAGCCGCAAGATTTTCAGACCGTGCAGGCACCAATCTCGTATCACTTTTGTCATAAAAAGGCTTATATTTGCAGACACAATGTAGCAAGAATTGTTATATTATTCGACAGAAAATTTTTCATTTTTCTAAAAACTTTCAAAAATATTTTTTGTTTTCTGTAAACAACCTAAAACTTTTTAATACGCACGTGCTAACAGCATGAACGTTGAAACGCTATATAAGTAGAAATTGATAAATTCGTGACGACAACTGTGCCGGCGACCAACTCTGCCAGCGAACACGATTAGAAATGAAGCTTAAAAGTTAAATCTTCGTCGACTTAGAATAAATATGTAAACACCCTGAAAAGAAAAAGGAAAACTTTTTTAACTTACCAAAAGAGGTTTGCAATTGTCGCGGACGTATCTGCCAGCAGAACTTTTTTCGTCCCAGTCCAGTTTGCCCTTGTAAAAGTACTTGGTTTTCGTCTTCCTAGCCATCCTACAGATAAAAAGAACTGTGTCAACAGGTTACCTTTTTTTATATCAAACCATTCATACAACAGCTCTTTACTTGTTGGAATAGCAACATTGTTTTCACACAATAAATTGATTAAAATGTTTGGGATCAATACACACCCTTAAGGAACCATTTAATATTTAGAATGTAAAAATATTTTTAAAAAGAACAACTGCGATTGTTTTTTTAAAAAATAAATATGACATTTAAGGCACGTTTTTTGATTTTACGAAAGTCCTGCACCGTTGATTATGGGTAACTAAATCTTTTTAAAGAAGCTACTATAAAACAAATATTTTTTTAACCTTTGTGGAACCTCCCCTAAGATCCTCTGCATCATAGCCAAATGTTCACGGTTATCGTGCGTCTGGAACAGGGTGATTCCCAAATATAACTCGAACAGTATACAGCCGATCGACCACACGTCACATGGTTGAGCCCAGCCAAGTTCTAAAAAAAATATGTCATTTTAAAACACTGCACACAATCCCTGAAAACTAAAAAAGGGCATTTTCTTGTTATAAAATGTGAAAAAAAATTACAGTGTGTTATTAAATAGCATGCTAATATATATCCAGTTTGAGAAAAACTTTACATCAACACATGTTCTAAACTTTTGAGATACAGGGTATTAAATATTTTGAAAAAATCTCCTTTTTTATTAATACATATCTGTGATACTGCTCTACTTAGATATTTTGTGAAATTTGGTACACACTTTCTATTTATCAACCGAACCGACCAGTAAGGTTCAAGATAAAATCTCTGAGAGATGGCATTCGATTCTGGAATGACGCCACACGCAATTAAAACGCTTTCTAGCTGTTGACTGCTAGCTGGCACCTATTGATGAAGTGTAGACACAAAATGCGCATGCGCGCCTAAAAATAGCTCATCGGGTAAGTTAGACAGCAAACCAAAGACTATTTTTTTAACATTAGGAAGCGGAGCAACCTTATTATGTGCGTTAGTCCCAAAAGTTTTTTGTTTTGTACAAAAAGTCTTACCTAAAATGACTTCCGGAGCCCTATAGTGTCTAGTGGAAACTATCGTGCTGTGATGCTCGTGATCAAAGGTGGCGCTACCAAAGTCTATCAATCTGACGTCCGTCCTTTTCACTTTTCTCACGTCTCTCCTCTGAAACATAAAGTCCTGAGCAATTACAGTTTCCTTTACTGATATTTTGTCTCTTTGTTCTTCACAAATATCAGAACAAAGAGGCACATTACCAGGCTTGAGACCTTCTCGTTCCGAGGGCTCTTACAAAACGGTATCCGTCTAGATGCCTCATTAATTAGGGTTTGCAGAATGTAAGAATTCTGCCATTTTTTTTTTGGTTCCACTAAACAAAAGACGAAAAAAATGTGTAGGTTTAAATTTCGATCTACTAGACAAACTTTTCTGTTTAAAAAATTATTGTAATTAATTTAATTTGGTTGAGATAATGCCTGGAAGATGGGGCTGTACCACTCAAAGCAACCAGTCTGACACTTGTGACAGACGAAAAACAAAAAGAGAGTGGGGTTAGTGTTTGGTAATTATTGAATGGTAACAATAAACACTCACCTTTTTCGAATTGTACACCAATTCATAGTCAGAGTCCACGAAAAGGATGTTTTCAGGTTTGAGATCTGTGTGCGTCAGTTTGTTGTCGTGCAGGAATTTGACAGAGTAACACAGCTGGTAGCCCATGTGTCGCACCTGATCCAATGGATAGGGCTGGTAATTATTTTCTTTCTGTAAGAAAAATAGGTATTTTGGCAATTTTGACACGCACAGTTTTGTTTCTATGTTAAAATAATTAGTAAGGTTTTTAAATGATACAGTTAACAGTTACAGAACCTTTTTTGGTTATTTGTCGTAAGTTTTTGGAAAAAACCTTGAACACGTCGATTTTGTTTGGCAGGTTTGGGTATCTTAAAAATCACATTTTACCCCCATATTTTGAATAGGGAAAGTGGGCCGAGTGATACCGATTTTAACCAAATTTTGTAAAAAAAAAACTTGCCGTAGCCGTGGATAAGGTGATTACATTTAGGTGCGGGTGGAGGGCTGCTAGGAGGTAGTAGGAGTGTTTAAACATTTAACTACAGCATCTAGCAAAATGCGATTTTTTTAAGTTATAAAAAAATGTTCAAATTATATCTTAAGAAGCACAGCAAATAGCGAAACGCGGTTTTCAAATTTAGCGACAAAGTTTGCCAGTCACAATATTTGAGAAAATAAAATCATATATATCTCAAAAGCAGCTAGAGTAATGTCGTTTTTACAAACTGATTAAAAATTTCTTATTCAACAAAAATAAAGCTATCTTAACATCCACTAAGTCATATGGATGGTTTAATTTAAAAATAAAAATATTTTGATTATATCGACGCTAATGTATAGTACTTATTGAAGGAGATAAAGCGTTGGGTGACGTAAATATATTAAAGCAACCCGTAATTTTCCTATAGCATTAAGGAAAATTACCTATATATTCAAATACAAATTTCAACACGTCTAATTTATCCAAAATTGATATAGCTACGTAGGCAAAATACGTAAATGTCGACCGTGAACTTGGATGTCTGCATTGAAACCTTTGCCAATATTGCCTTATGAATATAACATCAGCTGAAGGGCTTTACATAAATATATCGCGTTCATGCAAAAACAAACTTATAGGTTGAATTATTTTTCCCTTTCTGGCATTCTTTTGGCCTCATGTGTATTTGTAAAGGTTTTTTATAAAGTACTTCATATTTGAAGCAAATAATTTGAAAAACAATTAAAATACAGCGTAGACGTGACAGCAAGTACGGACGTATGGTGCAAGTAACTTGCAAGTTTCTACGAGGCTTAACCAATGATCTCTATATGTATAACTGAATAGGCCTTTACATATATGCAAAGTGAGGCAAAAATATTGATATTTTTTGTAGAAAGAGCACGCGGCGCAGGAGGCGCCACCTTTCCTTTTTTACTTTTACTCTCCGATGATATTCTGTGGTTTTGAAAGTTCGCGGACGTTTGATTTGTAATATATAACTGGATTTTTACTGCGATTAGGTATTAATAAAGTTTTTTAAATAATCAAAGCTACTTACTTCAAAAAGGAAACCGGCTTTTCACTCCTAAAAAACTCGTTTTTACAAGCAACGCATCGTGTTCCTATTTTTTATTTTTGTTTAACAAAAACACTGACAACATTGACAAACACTTTAATGACAAATCACAAATGACAATCTCCTTGAAGTATTAAGTTCACAGAATACCACCGGTGATTAGAACTAGAGAGAGAAAGGTTGCACTGCTTAGCATTCATTGTATGTTCTCACTCTAAAAAAACTATTTTTCCCTCAGTGTCCCATATACGTAATGTATAGCCGTGACCGTTCCAGTTACTTCGTGCATAATTCATTGGGCTTAACACCGCATGTCATGTTTAATCGGTGGAAAACTGGTGCTATATTTCTTTTTAACCTGGATTTTTTTTTATGCTCTAGATTCAGCCGCCTGTTACCAAACACCAAAAACAGGCTCCTTTAGTATAAACTAGAAGGTCTCTCGTATGAACTAGAGGCCCTGGGTACATTTGACAGATGTGTTTCTCCAGAAATCGGCTGTTATATTGCCCTCTCTTTCTGGAAAAATCCAGTTTTACATCTCTTATTTACCACAGCGTGACCCCAGAAAAGATGGGGCACATGCAACAAGTTCAAGAACAATTTATGAAATTTAAAAAGATCGGAGTTAAATAGATTTTTTGGCGCTCTCGGCCTTATATATAATTAACCTTATAATTTATTTTTAATTTTTAAATTGCCAGGTATTGTCAAATGTCAAAAAAATAGTTGAGTTTTTTCTATAATGAAATTTATTCTTACTTATTTATTGGTTTATTTTATTTGCCACAGAGTGACAACTTCAAATTTTGACAATAAATTGTTAATAAGTAATGCCAACCTACAGGTACCAATTATTTTTTATTTATAACAAAATTTCCTAACAGCTTTTATTTTTTTTTATCTAACTTTATTATCAATAAATTTATGCTACATATCTAATATCACAGTTAAATAATAAGGTTTTATTTTTTAATTAGAATCTATAAATTTTTTTAGATATCAGTCGCAATTTATTTTCCTTAATGAGCCTGAGTCGTTGTGCTCGAATTATGTCTAAAAATCCATTTAAGTCCTGATTTTTCCCATCGATATTGTAAAACAGCAAGGCACAACAATAAAAAAACCACACATTTTGATCTTGTTTATCACGAAATGTCACTTGTAACATTTCACCACACTGCGAGACTATTTTTAAATCTTTTTTAAATAGACGATTTAGTAAACTTTTTACCCAGTTCCAAATAATGAGACTATTCCCACAATTTTTAACGCGGTGTATAAGAGTATCTATAGAGTTGCAAAGCCTGCAAATGTCATTTTGACTCATTCCATGCCTTTTGGTTTTCTCTGCTACCGGAATAACTTCATTGATAATCTTATACACCGTGCTACGCCATTTTGTAGGCAGCACGGGGTTGGATATAAAGGACCAGATTTTTTTCCAGTTTAAAGATGGATATTTTTCCTCTACATGGGGTGTGACACTTACTTGGTTCATTATATTGTCGTAGATACTTTTTGTTGTGATATTATCATTTTTGTTAAATATAAGGTTAAATCTTGACATTTGAGACTTAATTTTTTTAGTGTAGTTATTTCTCTGTAAATTATTTTCGAAGATTGAGTTTACGCTTGATTTAAACCATACCTTTGTGCTATGATCATTCCAAGATGCAAACTGAGTTTTTATAAAAAGAGCTAGAGCTTTAAATTCTATATTAATTAGGTTTAAACCTCCTATTTTATTCTTTTGCTCTATCTGTTGTCTACTTACTCTATAAAGGCATCCACTCCAAATAAATTTTCCTGTTATTAGAACGATTTTTTGACTGAATTTTTAAGGTAGGGGTAAAACTTGTGCGAGATACCAGACTTTTGACAAAATATATATATTGACCAACCAAACTTTTCTTATTAAGTCTAGGGATCTGGGTATATTTGATACCAAAAACCCCTGTATATTTTTAATAATTAAGTCCCAATTAATGTCTACCATCTCCGAAAAATTCCTTGTTACCACCATACCAAGGATTTTTGTCTCTATTTTTATTGGAAAATTACAAAGATGTGGGCCGTTATGTATCCATGATCCTAAGAGAATTACATTTGATTTTTCGTAGTTAATTTTAGCATTGAAACCCTTTTCGAAAATATCAATTAGCTTTTCAACTTTTTCGAACTCCTCATAAGATGTCGAAAAACAAACTACATCATCAGCTAGAGCCGATGTTTTGATTATTTGCTGATTAACTTCCAAACCTTGAGTCGAGAAGTTTATTAGTCTTAAAAACGGTTCCAAACTAATGCTGAAAAGTAACATTGAAAGAGGACACCCCTGACGAATAGAGTTTTTTACTGAGAAACTATCTGAGATAAACCCGTTAACAAGGACCTTTGAGTTTGCTTTTTTGTACAATCTTTCAAACAGTTTTTGACTTTGGTTGGAAAATCCCATCTTTTTCATAACCTGCCACAAGTATGAATGATTCACTCTGTCAAAAGCCTGATTTAAGTCTAGTGATAAAATTGCACCTGGGATATTATTGTTATTTTCATAGTGGAGTATCACTTCTCTAATTATCATTAAGTTATTAAAAATAGAGTTTTTTGTTCCTGCTGATTGATGTTTTCCAATAATTACTTCTGTAAGATTTTTCATTCTTCCAGAAATAATCTTGGCCAAAATCTTATAGTCGCAGTTTAACAGTGTTATTGGGCGAAAGTTACTTATAACTTTAGGATTTTTTGTTTTGGGGATCAATGTGACTACCCCCTCACAAAACTCTGCTGGAAAGTCTGTATTTTCGTTTAAGAGTAAATTAAATAAGCGTTTCAAATCATTCCCAATAAAATCAAAAAATTTAAGATAAAATTCGTACGTTAGTCCGTCCATACCTGGCATTTTTTTCTTTTGTGCAATTTTTAACACCTTAAAAATTTCTTCTAAGGAGATTTCCATGTCCAAAGAAGCATTATCATTGATCGATATTAGTTTTTGAGTGTGTGCCAATAAACATTTTGTTTCTTTTTCTGAAACTTGACTTTCTGAGAACTTTCTTTTAAAGTGATCCTTAATGTATTGCATGATTTCAGTTTGAGTTTTTAATACAGTATTTTCATCAGATTTAAGAGAGGTGATAGTTGAGTTCTTATATTTAACTACTTTTAATAAATCATATAGTGAGAACTGTTCAGCAGCTGGGTTTTGGTTTCTATCACTAAACTTTTCATTTAACTGCTTTTGTTTTATTGCATAAATCTCATTCTTTATATCTCTATACTGATTAAAACAGTCTTGTCCAAGATCTAATTTTTTTTTTGCTTCCATTAAAGCAGAGTAGTAAAATTCTAGGGTATCTTTACGCTCTATCGCCCGATCAATTTCAACTTGCTTGTAAAACCTTTTCGCTGTTTTTTTAAAAATAGAAAACCACCAATACAAAAAGTCGTTCTTATAGGAAATATGTCTTTGTAGATTCTTTATTTCGTTGACAAAATTCTCAACCGGTACTTCTTGCAAAACTGACGATTTCATTGTCCAATATCCAAACCCGTGCCTTACAACATTGATTGGATCTTGATTTTTAATTACAAAAATTAGCGAGCTATGATCAGAGAAAGAGACAGGCTTTACAAACGATTTATGTACCAAACTAGATGCAGTTTTTGTCACATATGCTCTCTCTATTCGAGTTGCAACATTGTTTCTAAAAAAGGTGAATTCAACGTGATTTTTATGAGTAACTTCCCAAATATCTTGAAATTTAAAGTTTTGTACAAAATTTAATAACGCTTTACAAATTGGTGTTGATCTATTTCTGGAATCTTTATTTTTTATAATGCAGTTAAAGTCTCCTAAAAAAATAATGGTAAATCAAAATTTAAATGCAGCGTTAGTTCGTTTTGAAAAAAGTTAATTCTTTCTACCTGTTTTTGACTCCCGGACGGAGCATATACATTAATATATCTAATGTTGTCTATCACTAAGGATAAACTTCTACCATTTGGAGAACACAAAATGTTACTAATTTTGCAACCCTTTCTATAAATTACACCAGTGCCCCTTTCTTCAGGGCCTATATTGGGAATAAAATCATACCCATTAGAACATTTAAAAACATTCGTATTAAGTTCTTGAAGAAAACAAATGTCTATGTTATTTTTAAGGAGAAAGTCATTAATAAGGCTCTGTTTGGTAGGACTTTTCACTCCACTGCAATTTAAACTACAAATTGTTTTTAGTTTTAAAGCCATTGGTGACATAAAAGATGATATTTCTACATACCAGTTAGTCCATTTCAGTGTCCTTTTCAGGGCTGGAAATTGATGGTATTTCCGGCCCACGCTTGTTCTTAGGGATTTTTATTTTTAAGGGTGGTACCTTTTTATCGTCTTCACTGGAAGCAGTTAGCTCCGAGTGAAGGCGTTTTATGCCCAAGTTGGATTCTTCAATTTGCGTAGCCTCAATAACCTCTTCTTCTGCACTTGAATTATCATTTAAAACGACAGGGGAGTCTTCTTCTATTAACTGGGTCTCTAGTGGGGATTCCAAATCGGCAAAAGCCTGAGCAAGTGATTGGATACCTGCATCAGCAGTCACCGAAGCATAAGTGGCTTGGTTCGGTTGAACTGGGATAGCAGCAGCGGGTCTCCTTATTTCGCTAATTCTGTTCATTGGGTTTCTAGGGCAGTTTTTCCTTTCATGCGTATCTTCAGAGCATATCATACATGTCCTAATCTGGTTCTTATACACAACCAAGGAAGTAAAGCCCTCAATTGAGATATAAGAAGGTATTGGTTTTTTCATGGTTATAACCACCGTGCGGATACCATTTTCAACAGGGTATAAGCCCTCACCACTCCATTTTTCATTTTTTATATACTTAACAATTCCATATTTCATCATCTCAACTCTTATTTTCCCATTTTCCATTTCTAATGGAAAATCGTACAACTTAACATATACGTCATTTGAATCCTCTGAGACGGGGATTTCATACTCTTCTCCCACTTCATCTTTATAGATAAGTGGCACAGCTTCCCATTTTTCGATAGATTTTTTTGCCAGTTCTTCAGAAATAAGCTTAATGTAAACTTTTTTCTTCAAGGTATCAGATTGAAGACCAATGACTTGGTCGACGGAGAACTGGAATTTTTCCTTAATAAAAGTATGCAATTCTAGCGGTGATGGTTTCTTTTTCACCGCTTTAAAATCTAACACAACAGTGTTTTTCCTTTTTAAACTCGACATATCCGCACAAAAAACTTCGCGACGTTCGTATACTGACTATAGAGAGTTGCTCATCTCTGGTGTAAAACAATTGTCAAAAGTACAGTAAAAATGTTTTTTATACTGGAACTTCCATTCTTTTGGATCAAAGCCCAATGTACTCACTCTCAATTGAAACGTGTTGGTAACAAAGTAAAGTAATTAAAAAACGCGTACAACACCCAATGGCAATGCCGGGAATCGAACCCGGATCGATCGCGTTGCACGCGGCGACTTGACCCGCTATACCATGGAGACCCAGTCTAAATTATTATTAAAATTTGAATGGGCCTCTTTTCAAATGTCATTGACAATTTGTGAATGCGGTGTTTTGACGTCAAAATGAGAATAATTTTTATTTTTGATTTAAATTTGAATTTTGGAAAATTTGAAAGACAAAGTTGACATAGCCGCTTACTTGGCATTTTTTTAACAAATTAAAAGGTGTTTATCCCAACATAATGGGGTTTATAAGCTTAGAAAAGAGATGGCATTATCAGTAGCCTTAGTTCATCAGAGTCATATGTTGGGGTTCATTTGAAATCCAACAAGCCGGCACGCTTGTCGCAGTAATTTTTAGAGGCCCAAGTATGTGGACTTATTTACTAACAGAAATGGAAACTTACCAAAAAATCAAAGACGCTAAGTCCCAACATCTCAAATGCTATGCACATGTGTCCGTGGTAATCGAACCAATCCAGCATTTTAACACATAAACTAAAAAATAAAATTAATTATGACATAGTTATTAGGAAAAAATGCGAATGCTACTTAATAAATATATATATATATAGCTAATACTAGGGTTAGTTGTCGAAAAAAAAAATATAAAAAAAAACGAAAAAATATTATTTTTGGAAAAAAGTTCTGTAGTATTTGTTGTCTAATCTCTGTTCTGAACTATTTTCTAATTAAAATAAATATTTTATATTGGTTTGCTATTTCAGATCACATCACAATAAAAAAATTTGCTTCATTACTTAGCAGATATTTGGTATTATTGAAAAAAATACAAAAAAAAAATTATTTTTTTGTGAAACTTCCAACGAATCTAACAGTACTCAAATAAATGTCATATTACGCTTAGCATTTATTGCCAAATCCAGCTATACGTTCGTACTAGTGTTCCAACGAAAAGCTATTTAACAGAGTCTTTTTCGGGTATTTCTTGAGGAAATTTGAAAAAACCTTCGGACACGTCGATTTTGTTTGCGAGGGGGACAATTTTTGGCGATCTTGAAAGTTTTGTGGCACGCATGCCCGTCAATGGGTTAACTTTGTCTTTATATTTTGAATAGGGAAAGTGCGTCAAATGATAACTTGTTTTGAAGGTCTCTTAAATATCTTTACCACCGTGTGAAAATTTCGCAGATCCATCAATTCGTATTTGAGATATTTGCCGCCAAATTTATAATAGAGCGATAAAAAAAGGAGAAAAAATAAAAAAACTATAAATTAAGAAATAAGAGTCACTGCAAAATATTTCGACGTCCTTCGGTATTTTTTAAATTTTATCTCAAAAACGTACATATAAATGTTTTTTATTACTTCTAGCTCCAAAGGTAAATATCTCAAAATGAAAAGATTTTTGAAATTCATGGTTGTAAAGACAGTCAAGAGACCTTCAAAACAAGGTATAATTCGACCCAATTCCCTATTCAAAATATAGGCGTAAAGTTAACCCCTCGAAGAGGGGGATATGTTACAAAAATTTCAAGATTGCCAAAAAATGTCCCCTTCACTAACAAAATTGTCATGACCGAGGGTGTTTATAAATTCCATCAAGAAATACCTAAAAAAGTATCTTTTAAGTTTTCTTTAAAATACGATGAATTCGCAATAGGTGTAAACAAATAGTTAACTTACTGTGTTGCATCTCTATCTTTGTCAGCTAATTTTTCTAAAACGTTAATCTCCAACTTGGCCGCTTCTCTGTATTTTTCTACATTCTTGATAATTTTGAGAGCCATAGAGTGGTCCCTAGAAAAAAAAAATATTTTTTATATGCAAATAATATTTATAGAAACCGCCAAAATACTAATCGACTGTTGGGTTCATTCCTTCTAAAATAGTCCAATTAATTGGTTATTAGAACAGTTTTCTCAAATCTAATCTTTTTTGGCATCTTGAAAAAAAAATCTGTCAATTTTGATGACGCTAATGACTGAATCCTTGTTACAAATCAAAAACTGGGTTTACAGTCTTCTGCCGTATTAAATAGTGTTTGAAAACATTCGTATATTAATCACTGACTGTAAATCAAAGGTACAGTATAGTGCAGAGTCCACCGGTCAATTTTTTAAGTTATAAGTAACAAGCTGAATTTTCGTAATTAGCTTCAATTTACTTGTCGGGCCCTCAGGTTGGGTAGTCATGTAGTATGAATGTGAGAGTAAATTCGTTTTGATTGCCCCGGGCACCAAGTGACTTCGGGTCAGATTACCTTGGTGGCCACCCAATTGAGCTAGCAAATTGTCTGCAATAAGTAAAAACGAAACGAACGGGAAGCAACACGTTTTATGGTGCATAGGCTCCTTTAATTCGTAAAAAATTACTTAGTTTAAAAATCAGCAGATCGAAATAAACAGGTGACCGTATTTATTTGACTTGTTTTTTATCAAAACACGGTGGCATCAAAAATAACACCAAGATCAAAAGTTAAAAATATCTTGGGAATCTGTATTTATAGAATAAACTTTATGAGCGGGAGAGTTTGTATAAAAGCGTACAATGGACCATGTGATTGTGATTTAGCCGAAAAACTTTTAGAAGCCACTCAATTTTGAAACTAAAACAAAGTTCTAATTTAATCTAAGCGTTTACGGTAAAATACTTTTTTTTAAATGTACAGGAAATACTAAATCTTTTATTGTTTAAAATAGTTCTATTTATTCGAAAAATATTTCTTGATCCCAATCTAGAATTTTTACAAAATTGTTTCAACTTTAGAAGTACTTGACAACGTAACGTAAGCGTTTTTATAAGAGTTTCCAAATCAGCGATAAATTTCCTTTAAAATGATATACGAATGTTTGTTTTTTATTCTGTATTTCTTTATGTTCTATTTTCTTTTTAATATTTTTTGTTTTATTTGAAATTAATTTTTTTTAGTAACAAGTAAAATTACATTAAATTGTTCAAGAAAATTTAAAAATCACACCAAAATTAAATTTACATAAATAAAAAAGTTATAGGCTCCCCTTACTAAATCTTTTACTGTTCAAAATAATTCTATTTATTTGAAAAATATTTCTTGATCTCGATCTGAAATTTGTACAACGTTGGAAGTACAGGGTTTATCATTATATTTTGCCCACCCTTTTAGAACATTAATACTTTTAATTTGAATCTTGACTTTATTCCTTATGTTTACCATCCATTTTTGACAGGCGTTAAAGTTTATAGTTTTTGTAAATTGAATGCTCCTTACAATATTATTTAATTAATAAAATAAGCTTGGAACATAATTTCCAAAAATACCCCATGTTTTAGTTTAGCCATAGTTTCTGAGATATTAGCGATTATTTTTTAAAATGATAAAAAATTAACTTTACCACTTTTGTGTTAATTTCAGTGTCTTTATTCTAAATTATATGTTAGTTTGCCTTCAACAGTGACATTTTAAGGGTCTAATATTTTTTTATTATTTAAAAAATATGTTTTCTCAAAAACTATAACTCTAGCTTAATTCAAAAATTCAATAATACAAGGACCATTCAATTAACAAAGACTATGAATAAATAGTGAATAGAAGTAAAAATTTCGTAAATTCGAACACAATATGTTTTGTATTCCTATATCAATTTATTAATGGTCTAAAAGAATGGGAAAAATATAATGATACATCCTGTACTTGATCATGTTGACACGGTTAGGTTAGGATATGTAGGTCTTTTTATACAATTTTCGAAATTAGCGTAAAATTAATTTTATCATACACGGCATACTTTATTTGTATTTCGTATTTCTTAAATTTTGTTGTATTTTTTAGTTAATTTAAAATATTTTTAAAACAGTAAAAAATAAATTAATCATATATTACTATGTAAAAAATACCAACTATATGTAATATCTCAAACGTATATAATTCAGTTTGACAATTCTTTGCAAAAAAGTTTATAAAAAAATTACTCTAAAAATTATTTTTTTATTATTAAAATTATTCTATTTTATGGCCCCCTCCTAAAATGCAAGCTTTTGGAAAACTTCTCGTAGCGCGAAAACGAGATCTCCCCTAAAAGTATCTTAAGCCCCCCCCCAAACCCCATTTGGATCACCCTGTAAAATTGGTTTTGCAAAACCCTGTTTCATTATTAATAATAATTAATAGGGTTAAGTAAAATTTACCAAAAGAAAAGATGGACCATAAATATATGGACACGCAATTTTATATGTCAATCAACCATCTACAGCGGCCAGAAGAGACGAATAAATTTCTATTTTTAAATTTTTAAACTTAGTCACATAATGACCCATTTAACTGAGCAACATTTAAATCGGAAAGAAAATAAAAAAGTACATGTTTACCACTAATTGGTAATTAAAATCTTAACACTTTTGTTAATTCGATACGGAATCACACAAATATTTTGTCGCCTTCATTAGATTTTTTTTTGTAATTGCTTTGAAAAATACAAAACGGTAAATCAAGGATGTTAATCGGTTACAGAAAAGGAAATCTCTATGATGGATTGTTCATTTATATTCATGGTCAAAATGTTGCTACGTATGGAAAAGCCAAGAAATATTTTAATATTTATTACTCGTCTACTTTTTTAATGTTCCCTTAATTTAACTTTAATTGTAGAATACAAAGAAACAGTGCGTTTTTCGGAAACACCGCATGGTTTTAAATAAGTATCACCATTTAATAAACGATTTTAATTAACAGTTATTAAAGCTCGCTAAAATCCCTGGCTTTTCAGAAGAGTATAGCGAATTTTAAGAGGACATAAAAAAGTGGGCGGCCGTACGTACCTCACTCTGAAGGGTGACGTCACGATAAATGTCACAATTATTGAATAATCTATTATTTATTCTTTAATTTCTTTACTATCTTTAATAGTGGTTTGTATTGTTTTAAACAATATTTTATTAAAATCACTTTTTCTTTGTTTACTAGTTTTTATATTAAATATCAACTATATTGACAATTTCAAAATGACAGCTATCAAAACAAACATAAACATTGGTCACAATTTGGATACTCGGATATTTTACAACTGTATAGCACCCCATACACAAACATCCATTCACGTGGTTTATCCTGGCAGATGATACGCGGCGGTTACTAGCCACGAAAGAAAGGTATAGCAAGGAAAGCGATATGCGCCATACACCTGTAAAATATCCAAGTATCCAAATAATTTAGCACGTGATTTAAAGTGAATCATGTTTATATTTGTTTTGATAGCTATCATTTTAAGTGACCTATGTTTATATTTGTTTTGATAGCTGTCATTTTGAAATTGTCGATATAGTTGATATTCAATATGAAATGTAGTAATCAAACAAAAATTGATTTTAATAATAGGGACTTATAAGGGACCTATTGCAATAAAGCCAGGCAATAATTGTGACTGGCACTATTTTGACATTTTCGTATTATAAGAACAAAATTAGGCCTTTGTTCCTCCACTATTAATGGAAAATAAACGACTGGATTTATAAATTCGACTGTGGTATGTCAATTTTGAAAGATCAACTGTCAGTTTTCAATGCGAATCTGTCAGAATAGTGCCCGGCACAATTAGTGCCTGGCACTATTGCAATAAGCCCGTATTGGAATAAAGTAATGCAATAATAGTGTCAGGCCGTATGTTTGACGGTTTTGCATTAGAATATGACAGCTAATCTTTCAACATAAGGATTTTGTTTACTACACGAACCGAAATAAATACTGTCGACTTTAATTATAGTAAAATAAACGACTTAGTTTTAAGTTCAACTTTGGTATGTCATTTTTGAAAGATCAACTGTCAGCCTGCAATGTAAATCTGTCAAAATACTGCCTGAAACTATTATTGTATTGCCCTATTCCAATAAGTCCCTATTATATACAATGCTATTAAGGATAATACAGAAATTAGAGAATATAGAATATTTAATAACTGTGATATTTGTCGTGACGTCACACTTCAGAGGTACGGACCAAATCCCTTCCCATTTAATAATGATTTGCTGCAATGGTCACACACGGCCACTCACGCACATGAATTTCCACTAGCTTTTAAAGATGACAGGTTATACCGCGTTAATGGACGTGTTTGTATGTGGCGCCTATGGGACATATCTCTTTTCTTGCCATGTCTTTCTTTCGCGGCTACTAAAAGTCGCGTATCATGTGCCATTAGAATATGACAGGTAATCTGCCAACTGTGCCAACCACGTAAATAGGTGTGTGTATGGGGCGCTAATAGCTTCTTTTTGCTGAGACGCCCAACTTTTTTCTCTTCGGAAATTATTGAAAGTGATTTTTAACAAAGTGCTTAGGCGCCAAATGTCAATTTAGAAGCTTTAAAAAATTCATTAAGAAGTAACTATGAATAATTTTTTGCCTAAATCTACTGATTTTATAATAATAAATATAAAAAAACTTTGTTCTACAAATTAACTGAATGATTTGACGACCGCGCCGTGTCTACCACCCCAAACATGTCAAATTAACGAGATGGAAAAAGTTAAGAAGTAGTAATCGGCAATTTTTGCTCTGTGGTTTAAAAAATGGGTTTAAAAGTAAATGGCAACATTGTCCGACGCTCAAAAGCTGCCTACGCACTCGGTTAGGAATCAATTCAATTTTCAATTCAATAGCTTTTATTGTTTATATAGACATTTACAAAGTCCAATAACAATTGAGTAGGAATCAGTTAGGAATCACTTTTAAAAACTTTCGCAGATGAAAAAGTTGGGCGTCACGTGAAAATACAGCTATTTACGAAAATTCAGCCTGTTACTCATCACTTAAAAAATAGACCGGTGTATTGTGGACTATACACCTTTTACATCTCAAAAAACCATTGCAATAACTTTTTAAGCAGGTGGATATGAACCGATGCTGTCCATTATTTGGATCTGTTATATGGTATCTGGCGTACAGTGAAACCTCCTATAAGCGGACACTCACAGTTTCGTCGATTTTGTCCGCTTATTGAATGTGTCCACGTATGAGAGAGAACTGCGAAATTTTAATTTATATTTATTAACAATTTCCGCTGCTTGAGTTTTTCCGATATAAATTTTTTTATCGATCTTTCGCGCTGATAGATGTTCCTTGTCCGAAACGTTAACAACTTCCATTTTTTGACGTAAACTAAGAAGTTTTTTACTAGACGCCATTTCAAAGAGATGTATACTATCCATCTGAGCAATAAAAATAAAAAACAGCAGTCCCGCCGAATAAAATAAGTTGTAAATACGATACTGTAGAATGCGTTTTTGCCAACATACTACATGATATTTATGCCCGTGTCGTGCAGCGCTTCGTCCCGTTGTTAGAGGTTCGCGTCCGGTTAAGGGAGGTTTCAGAATTTTTTAACCAAAAAAAATTGACCGCGTCCGGTTGTAGAAGTGAATTTTACATGTAAAGAAAGAGGGAAAAGCTTGGTTCCAACAAATTTGTCCTCCTAAAGGGGAGTTTCACTGTAATTCATCTTTCAATTTCAATCGAAGGCGCAAATTACTTTATAAACCTGAAAGATTTGTTCTAATCATTTCAAAACAAATTGTTTGAGAGTTTCGCACTATAAAGAAAACTATGTATAAACTGCCTTCTTAAAATTGAACGAGTGGGCCGGTTTATTTTTAAAACATCCACAAAATGCTGGGTGTAGCACACGTACAACTTAAATACAGAGTGTTTTAACGAAAACATAACACAAGCTTTTTCGCGTATTTCTTGATGGAATGTGAAACAAATTTCGGACACTTCGATTATTTTTACGAGGCGGACACTTTTTTATTATCTCAAAATTTTTGCAGGACGCACCCCCTTCGAGGGGTAAACTTTACTCTTATATTTTGAATAGGGAAAGCGGGTCAAGTGATACCTTATTTTGAAGGTCTCTTGAATACCTTAACAACCTTGCCTTGCCTGAGAATTTTTTTGAAAAAACCCGAAACGCATCAATTAATTTTTTTATCAAAGGAACGTTTTGCATTGACTCTTATTTCTAATTTTTTTATTTTTTCTATTTCTCTCATTTAATTTAATTTTTATCGCTTGATGGTAAATTTGAAAGCAAATATCTTAAATACAAATTAATGGATTTTTAAAATGTTTGCACGGTTATAGACATTTAAGAGACCTTCAGAACAAGGTATCACTCAACTCACTTTCTCCATTTCAAATATAGGGGTACCGCTATAAAAATTCCAAGATAGCCAAAAAGTGTCCCCTCGCATGCAAAATCGATATTTCCAAGGGTTTTTCTAAATTCATCAATAAATACTCGAAAAAGCCTCTGTTAAGTTTTCGTTGAAACACTCAGTATATCAGTACATGGAAAGCGCTTCTAGGTTCTCTAGATGGACCGCATAGTGCACACAAACCATATTGGATTTAAATGGTGAAAAAAACGCATGACTTAGCTCTATATTTTCTAAAAGCACATACATCTATACTGGGAAAGGTCCTCTAAAAATGACTGCTACAAGCGTGCCGGCATAATGGGTGGCGCGCTCTCAACGCTCAAATACCATTAAAACTCAACGCTCAAATACCATTAAAACTGTTTTAAAAAAATTCAAGCGGCTACGTCAACTCAAGATAATGGCTTTGTCTTCCAAAAGTTCCAAAATCCAAAAAAAAAATATCTTAAATTTAAATCAAAAATAAAAATGTAAACCATCAAATCAACGAATTGACAAATTGTCATTTAAAAGCAGTCATTTTAAAATTTTAATAAAATTTTTTAGTCCAAGCCATTTGTCGTGGTTTGTTTGAATCCAATATGGCGGAACGCTTGTATTCTTTATAGCAGTCATTTTCTAGACAAAGCCATTATCATAAGTTTAGATTCCCAGTATGTGACAGATATTAGAGAATTATTGAAATAAAGCCAGGCTATAGTAGTGCCAGGCACAATTTTGACACCTTCACATTGTAATATCAGATGTGATCTTTCAACAAACGGCCTTTGTTTATTATATGAACCGGAATAAATAGTGCCTTATTTTATTAATTGAAAATAAACGACAAAAGTTTTAAATTCGACTTTGGTATGTCAATTTTGAAGGATCAACTATCAGTTTTCAATGTGAATGTGTCAAAATGGTGCCTGGTACAATTATAGCCTGGCTGTATTTCAATAATTCTCTATTGGCGAATCAATATCTGTCACATACATGGACTCTATTTAAGTTGGCGTAGCCGCTTACTTGACATTTTTTTAAACAAATTAAAAAGTGTTTAAAAAGGTAACTGATAATGGTTGTCTTTAAGTTTAGAAAAGAGATGACGCTGAGGGCGCGGCACCCATTATCAGTAGCCTTAATTTCTCCAAATCAAATGTTGGGGTTCATTTGAAATCCAACATGCCGGCACGATTTTTAGGGGCCCTTTACCAGTACAGATGTATGGGGTCTTTCATTATATATGTTCCCTGAAGAAAATGTTTTTACTAGTAATCCTCCTATCAGGTTCAAACCAAAAGCATCCAAAAGAAGGTAGTTTTTTGCACATTTGACAGTACTGCTGTCATAGTTTACACGGTGGGTAACACCCAATGTATTTTTTTAAATCTAATGGAAATTATCTTTCCAACAATACCACTCATAGGGGGTTTTTAATTAACGGTTTATAAAATATCGACAGTAAATTTTAGGAAAATGCAGCAGGATTTGCAATGTAACACAGTATATTATTATGAAATTGTCTGAAATTACATTGTTTTTTATCAAAATGACATCTTAATAATACTGTTACAAATTTAAGTTATTTAAATTTTATAATTAGAATTTATTTAGGTTTAGTGTAGTATTAGGTTGATTTATTTTATGGTTGTATTCTTAATCTAGGTTTTAGTTGCGTTATCTGTGACAAACTGGTATGCGAACGGTCCGTGTTCTAGAAAAGGGTGGAATAATTCCGAATCGAACAAGGATGGAAAATTCTCGAATAGTAGGCAGACCCTTATTAATAGGGCCGGACGTCGTGCATCTGGCAGTCAGAGATAACCAATGGTAGTGATCGCTAGATGTTAACGCGAAGTTAATAGGCGTATCAAAGTAGTGAATTATTAGCAAGTTATTAGTAAGTTTAAGTGCGTGTTTTTGTACATAATTTGTCGAAATAAATTGACGTATCGTTTTCAACAATTGCGAGTTTTAATTTGTCGTTGTGAACCCGTAACAATACTTAAAAGGATAGATAGGTGAGGCGAAAATGCTATAAAATTTTATAGATACTGGGTTGTTACATTTCAAATCCTGTTAATGCATTTTCTTAAAATTAGCTGTTGATATCTCATAAACCGTAAGAGAAAAACCCACTATGAGTGGTATTGTTAAAAAGAAAACATTTAGTAGATTTCAAAAAATTAACAATAAACTGGCGGTTCCACTTAAAAAATATATATAATTTGCACCCACCGTATAAACCATAAACGTCATAAACGAAATGTGTATAAAAACTACCTTCTTTTGAATGCGTTTGGTTTGAACCTCGTAGGACTCATAGCAAAAAACTTTTCTTCAGGCAATGTTTAGAATAAAAGACCCTGCACATATATATAAGTACGTACGCTGTACGAGGCGTGTGTTATACTAACTAAAAATTAGCTTCGCAGTCACCGTATTAAGACGTACGTGGTGCAGCAATATCTATTTAAATTTTCATAAATCAGATGGGTTGACGGTGTTTTACAACACAAGAAGTGACGCCTACCCGGTTTGGAGAACTAATTAATTATTTATTAATTGTTTACTAATATGCAATTGCAAAAAATACCCGTTTTTTAAATAAGCCGCACTCAGGGCAATATAATATACTATCTATCGATTTTGGGAAAATTGGGTAATTTCCAACCTTAATTTAACGAAAAGGTATCTTATAGCCCATCGCACCGACTTCTTTTATGTTACTTAGCCTTAAGTGTTCCTTATTATTATTAAACAAGGCAGTAACACCGATGTATACGGCTACCACTACCCCGTTCTGAGGAGCAGCCCATAAATTAATTTATTTAGCCTTTTTATTATAATCGCTTTGCTTTTTATAAAGTTTTATCAGGTTGAATTTGGGTATTTTAGCAATTCTTACGTTTATACGACTTCGTATAACGATAGAAGATGGAATGGATTGACAAAAAGTTTAATATTTTAAATAAGAGACTTCTAGAAGGCTTAAAAGTACTTTTGACCAGCTGTTCTCTAAAGTTTTACTATGTGCGCCGCGCTGCACCATGTCATCTTGAATTTTTGCATGTTTTTCTCTCATAAAACTCAACAGCTTAGCGTTTTAAAAAATTATAATTATAGATTATCTTGTCGGTTCGTTAAAAATGTATTAATATGTTCTTAATTAATAACGTATTTTTGTCAATTTTGGACGTGACTAAGTGTTTGGTAAAAAAAAATGTTTACTCACATTTCCAAGTCCTTCACTTTGACCACTTTGCCAAAAGTCCCCTCGCCGAGCGTGCCAAGGATTTTATCTGAAAAAGCAAGATCAAAAACGTTCGTTAAAAAAATATCGGAATATCGGGCAAAATTAAGACCATTACACGACAGACTGGAAAGCTATTACATCGACTGAAGGCAATTAAAAGTTTTTGAAAACAAGCCTAAAAACTTTTTATTATTTAAAAAGAAAATATACAGGGTGTTTCAAGTAAAAGGTACAATTGGTGTTGGGTATTTTTCGTGCGAAGTTGTAAAAACGCTCGAACACGTCGATTTTGTTTTCGAGGAGGACACTTTTTGGCTATCTTGAAATTTTTGTACATCTTTATAACCGTGTAAAAATTTTAAAAATAAAAGGATTCGTTCGCAAATATCTCAAATAAAAATTGATGGATCTTCGAAATTTATACACGGTTCTAAAGAAATTCAAGAGAATTTCAAAACAAGGTATCACTCGACATACTTTTTCTATTCAAAATACAAGGTGTTTTAAAATTCAGTAACATAATTTTAATATTTAATTCCTAGAGTGATTTCAAGACAAAAAGTTCATATAAACATAGGTCTAACACAGCGGCGTAGCGTGCCTGAAAGGGCGGGGGGGAGGGGGGGGCGACCGCTTAAAAGGGCGCCCATCACAAAACTTTCGACAAAAAAAAAAGGTCATCATGGAAAAAACGATGAACCCCCCCCACGCCACGCCACTGGTCTAACACGCTTAGTTTTCGAGATACAGGGTGTTAAAATTTTGTTTTTTTTTATAGCTCTTACAGTTTTTGAGATATTTTGCTTAAATTTGGCACGTGTATTTACTCATTGGCATTTCAATATTAAACATGCCAAATAAGTTTTAATTAGTCTGTTTATTTTGATATACTTGCCATACCATACTGGAGCATTTTTTCTTTTATCATAGCAGCCTTTGGTGAAACAGCGATTTTCTCTAAAACGGTTAAAAATGCAAAAAAAATTGCAAGAAACAAAAATGTTTGCAAATGAAACAGTGGTTTTATTTCCTGTTTTAAAGTACCTACATCTATTTATCAGTGGCTTACAACGAAAAAAAGTCTGGGGGAAAAGGCCCTGAACAAAATATCGCTTTGTAGATTTTTACTATTATTTGGCATGTCTAATAGTGAAGTGCCTGTTGGTTAATATACGTGCCAAATATGAACTAAATATCTAAAAAAGATAGCCAAACAGTGTCTTCTTTGGAAACAAAATCGACGTGTTCGAGCGTTTTTACAAATTCGCACGAAAAATACCCAAAAACACCTGTGTTACCTTTTACTTACTTACACGTAATTTTTTAAAACTCTGAGTTATTACTGCTAAATTGGAAGAAGATGAGTTGTAAACAGAGAATATTTAAAAAACCATTTTTAAATATTTTAAGAGATTTTAAACATGTTCTATCTTTAACCATTTAAAAATAAAACTATATTGTTTAGAGTTTATCTTAGAAAAAACAAAAAAAAAATTCAATCGATAATTTATTTCCTGCAAAAACTTATAGCGAATTAACTGATGCGCAACTAATGCCATTTAGTATTCTTTTGGGAACACTAAATAGTGCAACTCTTTATTTTATTTACAGACTCTCCTAGCTCGTGTTGTGCACTGTCCTACTCGATTATAACTACACTATGGTAATTTTTTGACAGCACCAAAACAGTGTCAGTGGAACACGAATGGCGCACATACTTTCTCAAACGAATGCGCTATTAATATTTTAAATGATACCCTTCTTTTTTACACATTTATATTACGTAAAGAATATACGAGTGTCCCAAAAATATACCGACAAACTGTAAGGGGTGGCAGGGGCCATCAAAACAAACACTTTTTGTCAAGTAAACATATGTCCGCAAATAAACCGTTTGGGATCTAGAGCAAAAAAACTGTTTTTGGTACTTTTTTTTGCGCATTAATTGAATCGCTTTTTATCATTATTTTGTTTATTAACAAATAAATTATTGTTTACAATAATTGTTCAAAATTTTGACCATAAATGTTGATAAGAAATGTTTAGAAACTGCACTGTAAACAGCGATTCAATGAATGCGCAAAATAAAAGTACCAAAAACAGTTTTTTTGCTCTAGAGCCCAAACGGCTTATTTGCGGACATATGTCTACTGGACAAAAATGTTTGTTTTGATGGCCCCCTACCACTCCTTGCAGTCTGTCGATATATTTTTGGGACACCCTGTAGTATTTAAATAAAAGTTTTCAAAATATCGGCTTTAATTATTTTAAAAAAAATATAGAGTCAAACGATAATGGTTAACTGAGACTCTTGGCACGAATCACCTGACCGTGCTTTTAACTGGTGTTTTGATTACACTAAGATTTTCTTGTTTTCATTGATTTATTATGCAGATGCAGGTGTAACAATTATTTTCGAATAGTCGCAATTTAAAATAGGTCAATTTTACAAATAAAACAAAACCGAGTCATACCAATAAAATTAAAATTGGTTAAAATATACTTTTGGGAATTTGTCTGCCGAAATTTAAAATAGCTTTCCAAGCCTAATGTATAATGTCCTAATTTTAGCACCATTGTCGTTTTTCTGCATCATGCAAATTTGTTTTCTTTTAATTAAAATTTTGGTCCTATCTACCTAACTATAAGAGATGAATATTGAGAGTCATCGAATTTTGACAAAAATCCTGTTTGCAAAGTTTGTTGAATAGTTTTGTCAAACAAGATTTTATTTTACGGACGATTTTGACGAATTGTGTATTATGTTATGTTACACTTAAAGTACAAGCATTTCTATTTCAATTAGGTTATTTCAGTCAGTTTGCCATTTGCAGATATTTAGGTAACATTTTAAAGTTGCAAATGTACCAGTTATATTATTAACTTATATAAAAAAATTCTTAAAATTAAATTTATATTTTGTTACAGTAGCGGACGCTATACAGCGGCGTAGCGTGCCTTAAGGGGCGGGGGGGTCAAAGGCTGAAGAAAAGGGCGCCCATAAAAAAATTTGCTGTCTTTACTCTTTTTTATGGGATAGCCAATTTGCCGCCCCCTCACTTTGCCGGCCCTGCTACTTAATAAAGATTAGGGCATCCGTGGGGCGACGAACCCCCCGCCAAAAAAGACAAAATTTTTAAAAAAATCAGTAACAGCATGAAAACTATTGGAAATAAAAGAATATATATCGCAGCCAACAGTGAAATGAGGTGAACTTTTAGGGGTAGTACCCGTTTTTCAACGAAACTAGACCTCTCATCAAAAAAAATATTAAATACAAAAGTTATATGTAATCTAAAGGGAAAGGGCGAAAAAATATCGAAACATAAAATATCGAAAAACAAAATATCGAATAACAAAATATCGACAACACAAAATATCGAAACTAAAAAATATCGAATCAACAAACTATCGAAAACGCAAAATATCGAAAATACAATATAATATCGAAATTACAAAATATCGAAAATACAAAATATCGAATTACAAAATATAAAAAACACAAAATATCAAAAATACAAAATGTCGCAAATACAAAATACCGTAAAAACCAAATATCAAAAATGAAAATGTTAAAAACCTAACAGAACCGTACCTAACCAAATATAACCTAAACTGACCAAACCTAACAAAACCTAACTTTAGCTAGGTTTACCTGACCAAACCTAATCAGCAATATTGTTTGGTTGGGTTAGGTTCGGTTCTTTTCGGTTAGGTTGGATTGCTTTGGATCGGTTCAGTTCGGTAAGGTTTGGTTAGGTTAGATTTGTTAAGGTTTCGTTAGGTTAGGTTTTGAAACTTTCTATTTTGGTTTGGTTTGGTCAGATTAGGTTTAGTTTGGTTAGATTAGGTTAGGATAGGATTGGTTAGGCTAAGTTTTCATAATTTTCTATGTTTAATATATTTAATTTTCGATATTTTGTAGTGTCCATATTTTGTAGTTTTGATACTTTGTGGTTTCGATATTTTCTAATTCGATAAAATGTAGTTTCGATATTTTGTAGGTTTTCGATAATTTGTATTTTCGATATTTTGTGTTTTGATATTTTGTCGCCCGTCTACACTTTTGTATGAACCATCTTTTGTACTTAACCTAAACTTTTCCGAACAAACTCGAAAAATCCGGTTTTTGTTTTTAATTTTTATCTCCCACGTTTTTTGCTTTTGGCGAAATTTACCTTTTCATGTAAAAAGAAACCTTATTTCACCCAAAATTGCTCAAGTTCTGGAAGCAGTTAAAAAAACAGTGGCCATTTATTACGCTATAAAACGTTTATTTTTCGAGGGTGTAAAATCATCACTATGGAAAAATTTGCCAGAAAATAAGAAAAAGTGACTCGGTGAAAAGCAATATTTTAATTATATTGCAGTAATTTCATTCTGCTATTTTTAAACTCCCTAAATTCTGTTTCCCGGCAAATTGTTCCATGGTAATGTTAATTTTTAGTTTTCGTCTAAAAATAGACGTTTCAACGAAAAAAAAACTCTGTTTCAAAAAATATAAATGGAGCCTCTTTCTCTGCCGTCCCTAAGAAAGCAGTATATAGAAATTTTACGTTTTGAGAAAAACGGGATTAAAGTTTTATAGTTTGTATTGAGTTATAATTTTGAAACAAATAGTAAAAAAAAATAAAACAGCATCATTTTTATTTCAAAATTATAAGACAATAAAAAATTATAGAACTTTAAACCCGTGTTTCTCAAAACGTAAAATTTCTAGGTACGGCTTTCTTCTTAGGGACGGCAGTTCTAGGTTTAAAACTAAAATAATATGTTGAGTTAAAATTACAACGTGTTTAGGATATAAAAGGGTATGTTTTTACTCTAGCGAACCGAACCAAATTTCATGAAAAACAAAAAGGAGATAAAGATCAAAAATGAAAAAACAGATTTTTTTTTATTTTACTTAAAAAATTTTAGGTTGCTTTAAAAAACGGTTTGTACAAAAGTTGTATATAGGTTTTGTATTTAACCTTTTTTGATAGGTTGTCTAGTTTTGCTGTAAAAAATCATTATCCATTCCTAAAAGTTCACCTCATTTCACCCCAACACAATCAAGTCTAATTTATTTTTCCTGTCAACTGGAATATACCGGGTGGGCCAAAAAAAACCAACATTTTTTTTTGTAACTTTTGAACTACACAATCGATTTTAATGGGACAAACTGCACCTGGCAGAGAATTAATCAGAGTTTTGATTAAATATATTTTTTGGTCCGCCATCTCAAAATCCAAGATGGCGGACGAAATTAAATTGTACCCTTCAAAGATGCTCGTTTATTCTTATATTGCAAACATGTTTTAATTATTTTTTTAAATTAGTAAAAGAGCTGCGTTCTTGCCACACACAACAAAGCACGAATCAGCAAAAACGGTTTAGTGGTTCTACAAAAATATCTTTGTTTCAACCATTGTTTTGCATATATTGCCTTGCCAATCATGTCTGTATTTATTTCCTTATAAATTCATTAGTACTAAACCGATTTTATAAAAATAAAAAAGATCCTGGTGATTATTGATTGCTTTTTAAAGATCATAATCAAGTTTATCGCCATCTAAAATTTTAAGATGGCGGAAAGCGTCATACTTGATTCTTTAAAATGACGTCTTTATTCTTATTTTCCGAAAATGTTTTAGTTTTTTTTAAGTTATAGAAAAGCACTACTTTTTCGCCACACAACGAGGTACAAATTAGTAAAATATATTTTTGTTTCAACCATTGTTTTAGAGATTATACGATTGCATTGCCAATCCTGTTACTACTAAACCAATTTTAAAAAAATAAAAACCAACATGGTGAGAATTGGTTGCTCTTTAAAGATTATAATCGAAATTTCTCGCCATCTTAGTTTTTAAGATGTCGGACAGTATCATACTTGATTCTTCAAAATCGCGTGTATATCTTATTTTCCGAAAATGTTTTAGTTTTTTTTTTCGTCGTATTTTTTAGGTAATAAGTAGTGCTTTTCTATAAATTAAAAAAAAAACATTTTCGGAAAATAAGAATAAACATGCCATTTTGAAGGATCAAGTATGATTCTGTCCCACATCTTAAATGGCGACAAATTTCGATTTTAAACTTTAAAGTATTTACAATTTGCATTACTCCTAAATTTTAATACAAGTTGACAATTTTTTGTGCAAATTTTACACTGTTAGGTCGAGCAAACCATAGCAATTTTGCAAAACTGACTGAACGTCTGGATAACTTATAAACGTTTAAATGGCATATTTTGTATTTTAAAGGTAATATTAAATATTTCCTCTTTAAATTGAAATACGTCAAAATTGTCCGCAACCATTAATTTTTTTTTGTTTCTTGAAAGCCGCGAAAGTTGTGCTTAATCTTAAGAAAAAAAATTAATTATATCTAAAATCGGTATTCACACACATCTATCTTGCAAGATGTCTCCGGATCTGTAAATAAGATGTCCCTCCTCATCGTCTTCAACAGATGGCGCTCTCGAGCTCTGTTTTCATTCAATGCCGTCATCACATCATCATCATTCAGTTCGATTCAATGGTCAAGGATTCATCAGCCCATCCGTTTTCAATTCCGTTCAGTGGTTTTGCGCGTGCGTGGCATTGATCGAGCATGTATTGTTGGTTGCGTGCGTGGTTGTTGTGGCATTGATTGATCGAGTGACGAAGTACGGTTGGTTGCATAGGTCGTCAATTTGGCATTGAGTGGTGACACCGATTGCCCGATAAGCAGAGACAGAGGAAAGGCAAAATATAGGATTGCCCACAATTCAAAATACCCAGTTCGCCTCAAATTGCACACAATATGTTATATAGATTTAAAAAAATGAGTGGCACCTTATTATATATTGATAATTTTTATTTACTTTCAATTTTTGAAAAGTTTTTGAGGAAGTCTTGTTTAATGTATTTTGTGGTCTTGTATCTTTAGGCGTACTGCTCTACTTCAATCCTGCCCTCAAGAATTATTAGGGGTTTTGTCGTGCCTTCTTGTAGATCTTTTTAGGAACCTCCAATGATTCTTGGTTGGCTAACCAATAAGGGGCCGTACCTAGAAGCCTTAGAGCTGATCTTACCGACTTTTTTCCGGTTCTTAGCGCAAACTTACGCTTACTATAATCATATTATGACGTAACAAAGAACCCTTTAGGCTAAGGAAGGAACAAAAAGTCGATGCGATGGGCCCTTAATTACCCATCTGCAGATTTTTTAAATTATAAGGTGGAATGTGTTTCAATAACCATTTTTAATAACTTTGCAGAATGCGTGGGCACAAAATTTCATGTATAGGTGTAACGTTCACCCTGCGCATGGACCGTGAAAGAAGAATTTGTTTTGCGGCCTTAAGTGTTATTCATTTGCAACAAGACATTCGGAACAGACCAAACGGTCCGAGATGTTTGTAGTGTTTGCTTTGATCTGTGTTCCCAAATTGCAAATTCCCTAATAAACGGCAAATACCCGTACTCACTGCGTGAACAGAGCCGATTAATTCTCTTTACTTTACCGACAAGCTTCGGAAAATGTTTTGCGCGTTCGGTTCGGCGCGGCGCAGCGTACTGACCATAGATAAAGGATTTTAGCTTTGGTTCAGACAGTTGTTAATAATGACTAGACAAGTTTGTTGCAGCGCGCTCGGCGCGTTTGGTTCAGTTGAAGAGTTTTGTTGCAAGTGAATACTTACCTTTTAAATGCAATTTACAAAATACTTCAATCCTTTGATATTAATTTTACGTTTATAATTTTAAACTAAACGTCAAATTAGTCAAAATTACTTTTTTATGGTATTTTGTATAAAAAGTCAACTGCTAAGCTAAGCTTCAGTTATGACTTTTATTTTTGAGATAAAAACACACTTTTTTTCGCTTTTATTTTATAGTTTACTTTGTTAAATGAGTCTAAAATATCTCCAAAACAGAAAATTAGAAAATAAATTTAAAAAAAGAGGTAATAAAATAATAGATTCTATTCTATATTTTTGGGAGGTACAGGTGTTTCTGATCCCCACTTGCAACTTTCGTCTTTGGCTGGTACAAGTTGGCACACATTCAAACAAAACTTTTGGTAAAATCGGTAAAAATTACACTTAAAAAACTAAAATTCAAACTTCAGAAAGTACCAGAACGATCAGCTTACTCACGCAGAACACTTTGGAGCTCAGCGATGCTTGGCGTGCGGAAAAAGGACGGTCAAAGGTGGCGCCGCGGTGATCAGACTTTGAAAGCTCGAGTGCCCAAGTCGGTAAACTCTAGCGAACATAAGACAACCTTGTCAAAAAACGACGCGCCTGCCTCTATGGGCCAGAACGTCAAACACATGCTGCAGTGATTTTTAGGTTTATCCATTTTAAGGATCTAAAATCCGTGAATAAAATTAACAAAGGTTCTGCCCAATACCACAGTGAAGGTTCTAGACGGTGGCAATACTATCAATGAAAGGCGCCGGATTTCTTAACCTCAAAATGGATTGCTGACATATATCGCTAAAAAACTCACTGATCACTGAAATAGAGGTAGGCGCGTCTTTTTTGACAAGTTTGACTTAAGTTCGGTAGAGTTTGCAGGTTTAGACACTCGAGCTTTCGAAGTCCGACCACCACGGTGCCACCTTTGACCGTCATTTTTCCACACCCAAATCATCGATGAACTCCATCGTGTTCAGTGTGAATAAGTTAATCGTTCTCGTACTTTCTGAAGTTTTTCGTTTTTGTAAGTGTAATTTTTACTGATTTTACCAAAAGTTTTGTTTGTATATTTGCCAAATTGTACCAGCCAAAGACGAAAGTTCAACAATTTTTCACTCAATCCTAAAAAGTTAGTGTACAAGTGTGGTAACACTAAAATCATTGATACCACCAACATAGAATCCACAGCGTCAAACGCATGGGGCAGTAATTTGTCATAACAAGCGTTTCATTTTAAGGTTAAGTTTGGTCCGTGAACAAAGGTAGAAACCAAAACGGCCACAAAACAAACACCCGGAAATATGAATAATAATCTATTTTCTCACTGCCAATGCCAAGTTTCTATTTACAAAATTATCCGACACTCGAGGGCACAGATATAAGAATATAAGACAGCTTCACGTGTTAGAGCCGAATGTTTCTAAAAATACACCGAGAATTCAGAAATTTTGCAGGAATAATTTAAGCAGATCGGAAGTTTATTCTGGCGGCCGGCGAGACTATTTGATTGTTTGTTGACAATACACTAATTGGACCACAAAATACACCGAACCGATGGTATTTTTAGATTTTTAGAAGCTGTTACTATTGCATTTACTTTCCGCTAATTTAGGGACATATTATACCTTTACGAATATCAATCAGTGCGAGCTAGAAGTGCAAACTTAACGTGAACCTGACAAAGATACGACTATCACACCACCCTTTTAGCCCCGCCCTCTGCAAAAGCTGACGCATAAGATAAGCAAAGCTACCACATAACGGGAGGAAGAATGCGGGGCATAGGTCGTTTATCTTTGTCACGTACAACCCGATTGCAAATGTGTAGTTCCTTCCTCGCACTCTATGAAAAAAAAATCTGTAAATAAACGTGTGTGCAATGTGGGGGTCTTAAGACACTTATGGCGAATTCTTTTGGGAAAAAAGTGCAGCACTGGTGCGCCACTAGTGCAGTTTTCGTATTCTTTTGGGAAAACTAGTGCAATTTTTTGTACTCTTTTGACCCAGTGACAAGCCCAGTGTTGCACTCAGTGCACATTTTTTGGCACGGGCTCTCCGAGCTCGTGTTGCACTAGTGCACTTTTGTATTGTTTTGAAACTGCACTGGGGCAATTTTTGACAGCATCAAAACAGTGTCAGTGGACCACGAGTGGCCCACTAACTTTCTCAAAAGAATTCGCTATTAATAAAATAAAACATGGTGTTAAAATGATAAAAAATAAGCTGTTGACGAAAGAGGTGATGATAAAAAACTTTTTAGAAAACTAGGCTTACAAGTATGTATACAGAAGTGAACAAGATTTACTTTTAGGTTTAATAACAATTTTTAAGTTATATTAATTTCTTTATTTGTTTTTTCTCGTTTGTTATCATCACCTTAACTTAACAATTAAAAGCGGTCTAGTTTGAGTAGGTCCAAGAAATATTTATTTTCAGAATAAATAATTACAAATTTTCTTTTTACAATTTTCAAGTTATAAAGTAAATTATTTAAACTCCAAAAGACACCCTGTATTCCTCTAAAGAACAACGTTGTGTATGTTTTTTCATAAGAAATGTCAAGATTGTCAAAAATAATATTTAAACAAACCGTATCAGACAACTAGACCGCTTGTTCTAACGCTTTAACAATCGTTTATTCAAATCCATAGCAACCAAAATAAAGGCTAAATATTCTATAATCTTTTGGCTGAATCATGATCTTTCGAATGGATTGGAAATTTTTGGGAATTATAGAATCATTTGTGATTTAAAAATGATGATGATATTCCTACCTCAAAATAACTTACAAACTCCAAATTAATATCTTGAAAAACCTGATCATTTTCATATAGTAGAAAATGTATGCATATGCAGTGACGTAAAAATGTTATCAATTTAATAAACAATGAACATAGGTAAGTAATGTTAGTTAATATAACAAACAAAGGTACCCGAAAATGACGTTAACTGCATATCCATATACATTCTACTATACTTTCTTTAGCCTTTGCAATTGCAATGATTTTGAAATAAATAAGAGATTTATTCGTACAATTAACTACAACTTTGTTAGGTATGCTTTTGAAGTTAATTTAAAAGATATGATTAAAGCTTGACACAAATTATTGTCAAAATAAATTGTAACAAAGTTTAAGTTGAGAGTACCACTGTCAACCCAATAAAACGGTTTCGAAAATGTTTGTTCTAAAACGGCTCTTGGTTTAACAGAAGTAAATAAATATAAGGTAAAAAAACACACAAATTCAAATCAGTTTTTAGATTTAGAATCATGAAATTTTGAACAACAAGCACTTATTGCCGAGTTTATACAGTCACGAAAAAACAAAATTTTAACAATCTTACTTCAGACAGCAGAAACAAAATTACAAAATTGTTCACTTGTTATGACATTTGTCAAAGTTTTGGTCATTTGTTGTTTTTGCTCCAGAAATTAAGCAGTTTGTGGTTTCCTAACAGACTTGCACAGATTCGTTTCCCAAAAAAAAAATCAGAGGAAAGTTTTATTTTATTTTGTTTTAATTTTATTGAATAAACGCGAAGATTGTTTTTCATAAACTTATTTTTTAATTTTATTTAGAACCTGTATAAACTTAGCCTTAGAGTTCAGTAAAAAAAAAGCACAATAAAATTCACTGTTACCAAATTTTAAATTAATTTTTTATACACAAGTACGCAAAAATCATATTATATAGGTTAAAGCATCACAAAAAAGATTTAGTAAAATAAAACTTTTTGGGTCATGCATTGTTAAAAATAAAAAAGTTTTAAGGTAATTGCGAAAGTACAATTAATTTTATTATTCGAAAAATAATTAAGTGTGTAATCAATATTAAAATTATAAGACGTCAAAGGATTTTAAAAGTTTAGACCACGATTTGTAAGCGTCGGTCGCCCTCATATCTTATCCTTTCAACTTTGCGAAGACACATACAGTTGAAAGTTGCTAAAGCTATAAACCCTGAAAAGGCTCCGAACAATTTTATATATAAAGAAAACGTTCAAGAAGTTGAACTTTAAAAGCAAGATACTCTTTAAGCTGTAATGGAAAATGAATAAAAAAGTCGTACTGAAAGAAGAAACATTATTAAATGGAATGAGAATGAAGAGAATAATAATTGCCTATACGACTGACCAAACTATTAAATTATTTTAAAACTCCCTGAAGTACAAACATTCGCAAACACGGTCAGCTAAATAAATATTCAGGTCGCATGTACAATTTGAAGTATTTCCAAAATGCTGTTTACAAAATCATTTCAGAAATTTAGATCACTGAGACATTGGCAACACGTTTTATTTAATTTACCTTTGCGCGATTTGTTATTTAGGAAGTTCAATTTAAGAATACTTGGCGCGAGTCGAATGTTTGACATTTAAGGTAGGAAAGTTTAGTTCTTTGTTGAAATAAAATGAAAGAAAATTATTTGGCTCTCTTGCGGATATTATTAATAACAAAGATAAGAAAGTTATTGAACCGACATTAACATAGTATCGATGGGCAGTTATCAAAAGAAAAAAAATAAGTTACATACACAACAAACAAAGAAAACAAATAAAGACAAAAGTGGTGACAAAAATGACAGTAATTTAAATGTGGAATGATGTTTTAAAATTAAAGGTAATCAGAAATAACAGAAGTGAAGAAATGTGACTCAACAAAGAATTTTATAGCACGCTCTAAATAAATTGATTAGCAAAATTTAAATAGTTATCTTGAAACCGTAAGTCTTTTGAATACATTCGTCGGTATGTTCCGAAGTCATTAGATCAGGATTTTCATGTTTCGGTCTCATTATTAAAAGGGTAAAATCCCCCATATGCCTTGGCACCGAGCCATTTTGTTGGCGAAGTGGAGCATCATCATCGTTTTATTTTTTATTTACGTTTTTATTTAATTTTAGCTAAAATTTGGCAATAACATTCATAATGATTGTTTGTCGCAAATAATTTTCAGGTTCAAAAATATTTCGCAATAAAAAGTTTATAATGTGATCGTGCCTAAATTCTCTAGGTTATCGCCGTAACACATGTGAGTTTAGACAACTGTAATGATTCTGTTATATTGGCCATAAAAGCCGCTGAAATGGTTTAAATAAAACCTTATTTAGTAGAACTTAATAATGATAAAGTACGATCTAAAAGTGAAAAGTTTATAAAATGAGTAGGAAGATAAACTGGAACACATCTTTGGGGACCACAGACAGCTCCGGTGTGAGGACAAATAATTTAAAAGCAATCTACCCACAAAGCCCAAAGGGATGGTCCAGAGCGGAGAAATGCGCCCCATGAGCTACAGACGACCGACAGTCCAAATGAAGAAATAAGGCCAGGAAGTTGAAGAATTATAGCTTTTGAGATGTATTTGGTGTAAAGAATATATGTCATCAAGGATTTTTTTCTTCGAGGACTAAACATCGAAAGAAAATTACTTCTAAAAGCACAAATGCCATATCTTGGACCCGAGGACCAAGAGAAGGTAAAACATCAAAAATTTAAAATATAGGAAGAGGAAGACAAATTGAAGAATTATCGACAGATGACGAGGATGTAGAGGCCAAGTTGAAGCTAAATTCATAAAAAGTTTAGATTAGCAATGAACAGAAAAGTGTCAATGGCCATCATATAGAACAAATGGAAACAATAGTTACTAATAATAAGGAATAAACGTACTCATAGAGAAAGCAATATCAAATTTTAGCAGCATGAGGAGATTTTAATGCATTAGAGATTGGGATTGTAAATGCAGAAATAATTAGAAGAATTATAGCTTTTGAGATGTATTTGACGTACAGAAGAATATATGGCATCAATGATTTTTTCCTTTGAGTACTAAACATCGAAAGAAAATTACTTCTAAAAGCAAAAAATTGCAAGATTTTGGGTCCGAGAACAAAGATATGGTAAAACATCAGGAACCCGAAGTATAGGACGAGGGGACAAGACTAATTATTTTTGTAAAGTCCTCGTAAAATTAAAGTTAGTACAAGCGATGACTGAAAGCATTTCAATAGAATCACAATTACGGCTGCAAAAAGCCGTACTTACAGTTACCAGCGCGGTGGTTTCGGGATAGTACTTTTGCGCAATCGCCGCGGCCACCCCAGTTAATCCAGACACATTTGGAACATGATTTTTCTCAGTCTTAGCGGCATTTTTATCCGATTTGTTATAAGCTTCATCGAGGGCGGAATATTTCATAATTAAACTTTGAATTTCTTTTCGTTTGGCGTCGCGTTCTGAGAGAGGCTCAGGTTGGGCTGGAGTTGGAGTTGCGTCAGAATCTTCAGATAGCAAAGCCTTGGTTTCGTCATTTTTGACAACCGGTATGTCGGGCAGTAACGGTATCTCCACAGCACTAAGTTTTAAGTTGGTTACATTTGAAAGTTTCCTGTCGCGATATTCACTTCTTAGATTTTTTTGCTCTTCCGTGTGTTCGCTCTTTAGACTCCTTGGTGCAGGTTCTGGGTACTCGCTCCTGTTATTTCTTAGTGGCGGTTCGGGGTACTCGCTTCGATTACTTCTTTGAGGTTGCGTTTTGGATTGCGCCCTCGCACGGTGTTCAGAATAATTCGTTCGATGTCGCGATCTATACGGTTCTTTTGGTGACAGTTCGTTGTAGACCACATGATCCCTTTTACTTCTAAAAGGAGTTTTTTCGCGGTGCACCAAATTATTGTTCGTAACGTAAGGGTACTGTTTTTCACTAAGCGTAAACGGAATATTCGATGTGGTCTGACTTTTCGACAACGATCGCCCCAACAGAGGTCGTTCTTGGGACTTTTCGCTATCTCTTTTACGATTATAAATTCGATCAAACACTGAGGTATATTTATCATCAGGCCGGTTACGAGAAGAACTGGAATTTCCATAACTAGATATCACGTTGGTGCTTTTACTAAGAGACAAAGGGTAGGCAGTACGGGTGATAGACGGCACTGTGCTACTACTACTACTATTGGACGGGTTAAGCGTAGATGTGGTGGCATTTTTTAATTGTCGTTCAACGGTGGCCGATGGTCCACGCACTCTTGTGGTGATTTTTTGCAACAAACTCGAACAAGAATCGCTAAGCAATTGCGCAACACTGTGTGTCGATGAACGAGTGTATCGTTGCTGTCGCCGCGCAGGCGAGGGTTCTGAATTTAAAGACGGTGTCGTTAGGTTTGTGTTGCTGGATGCCATGGGCCTCGATCCAGCCCTGTAGTAGGAATTCTTGTTGGTACCGGTAGAAGTGGGGCGATAGCTTCCCAACCAAGAGTAATCCTGGGGTAACCTAGACGCGGCTGAGGAAGGCGCGTACCGTTGTAAATCGTCATGGTAGGCCGGATGGTACCGGCTATAAGACAGTCCTGATCCATACATCGCTTGATTTTATTAACATAACTGAAAACCTGGTGGGTTGAATATTATTCTCTTCGATTGCCAAAATTCGCCACTTCGAACAATGTATACGAACGTTCCCGGACCACGAATGCGTACAAAAAACTAAAAATAAAAAATACGAGGAAAAGCAATGCGCTCGGTCGGACGCGCGCACTCTAGAGCGAAGCGCAGGTTTGACTCGACTGAGCTAAGTGAGGTGTAATTACGTAAAAATACCGAATGAGTGGGATGGAAGAGTTTTGAGTTTTCGAGAGGGAATTCATGAACGCGTGGTGACATCCTAACATTGCAGAATTGGAGAAAACTTAAATGGTGACAGACATGGACGCATACAGGGTGTTATTGAATAAGAGATGCTAATATTGAGGGACAGTGGCGCACTCAGAAAATCTGGTTGGGGGGGGGGGCAACATCTTTGACTGAAAACTGTACGAGTGCCAGAATATAGAAGCCAAAAAACGAGGACTGAAAATAAACGAGTCAAAAACTAAATACAACAACTTGTCAAAAAAACAAAGAGATATACCGGGTGGGCCAAAAAAACCAGACATATTTTTTCATTATAACTTTTGAACTATACAGTCGATTTTAATCGGACAAACTGCACTTCGCAGAGAATTAATGAGTTTTGACTTAATATTTTTTTTTGTCCTCCATCTCAAAAGCCGAGATGGCGGACGAAATTAAAAAGTACCTTTATAACTGTAGCATCTTTATGCTCGTTATTCTTGTCTTGCGAACATGTTTTAATAATTTTTCTAAATAAGTAAAAAAACTGCGTTCTTGCCACGCACAACAAGGTACAAATCAGCAACTATTGTTTTGCATATTATACGATTGGCTATATCCAGTCATGTCTGCATTTATTTCCTTACAAATTCATTACTACTAAACCGATTTTAATGAAATAAAAGACATCCTGGTTAGAATTGATTGCTTTTTAAAGATCATGATCTGGAGACCTGCAGGAAGAAGATAAGAGGAATACCACGAAAAAAGGTGGATAGACGATGTCGAAGATGATATCAAGAATATTGGAATAACGTGGCAAAGAATCGTAAGAGGGCAGAATAGAAGGCTCTGGTTAATCAGGGTAAAATCCACCAGGGGTTGTAATGCCACTTGAAGAAGATTATGGATATTACTGTTAATACACATCTTTTTCGTTTCATGTGTTTTTTTTGTAGAATCGACAGTTACTCTTTAACACGCAAAAACCAATTTAAAAAAAAATGTGATGTGGGATATATTTATATTTAGATACACCAACATCAAAATTGTAAGTGATTGATAGTTGACCCAAAGAAAATAAAATAGGTTTTGAAAAAATCGCTTTACAAAGGAAAAAGTTTTCAACTTTCCAAATTTGTCCTGTTTTTCATGTTTAATTACGCCATGTTATCTTGTATTTGGTATGAGTTTGACTAGAGACCCGGTATATATGACATATTTAAAAAAAAATAGAGACGCGACATACTTATCAAAGTTAAATATATATAAGTCAAAAATCAAATGAGGGAAACATCGGTCCTCTATACTCTAGCATTGTTTAGAGAGACACGTACCTTCCCTCCGGAAAATAAAAATAAACGATTTTTTTAAAAACATATACTGGGGGTGACGGACAAACGTGTTTGTTTAGGCGATATGTTGCCTGATGTCGCTCACGGCTAACAATTTAAATTATTTTAGTCAAACGCCAATGAGCTTCACAAGAAAATAACACAACCAAAATATGTGAATTTTAGTGACTGATGCGTTTGTCGCGTTTCTAGTTTTTTAAATATGTCATACATACAGGCCAACGAGGGGGCTACAGGATCTTGAAACTTGACAAATTTTCAATTAATGGAATTAGAATCCAAAAGGTAAGGGCTTTCAAGCCTAGTCAATTTTGAAGGAAAATAGGTCTCTAAGCGAGCAAAACTAACATTAATATTTGAAAAAAAAAAGAAAGTTCCTAAAAAGTATTATTTTTTAAAAATAAGTTTAAATTAGTTCAATTCTAAGTTTTATTGAGTTTGAGTTGAAGGAATAATTGTGAATTCCAAAAATTATGAAGTAAATTGAACAAAAATGTATTTTTTGAAAAAGAAAGTTATTGAAAAGTTATGTAGATAGAGAGTTATTAATAATTTTTTTGAAAATTTTTTCTTACAAAAAGACAAGATTTTTTAACCTTTACAAAAATATAAATAATAAACAATTTTATTCTTAATTTTTACGAACAAACCTGACGCGGTAGTCGAGAGACGCCAACTTTCACTAGTACGATGCCCAGGAGTTTAGATTGACAGATTTTAACTTGAACCCCGAAATTGGTTCATTCAAAGTACGTTTTTAGCAAAAAATCAATTTAAATTATTCAAATTACTCATTTATAAACTCGTACAATCAGAAGATTAATCTAAAATATTTACAATATTCAAAACACTATTATCAATTATTATTAAATCATGTTTTTCGTCGTGCGTAAGAAACTGCGATACTTAATTTATAATTTTTGAAATTTCCGGTTTTTGGAATATGAAAAAAAATATTTTGTATAAATTTAACAAGAATGTAACACGTGTGATTATGAACCGTGTTTACGTAATGGTTTTCACAAACATGCCTAAAGTTTAAAATTTAATTTATATGTATCCGTCGCGGCGCTTCGGTTTCAATCAAAACTTTCCCAAGACGCGACGCCATGTAGTAAAGCGACGGCGACGCTTCGTGTATTGCTAATGCCAACACATGGCGAGGCAATCTCGGCCGTTTTGTAAACTATTGAAATCGCAAACATATTTGTTTAGGAGTCCATGAAGGCCTAGGGTCCCGCCAACAAAACACACACTTAATCGTACAGGCGATGCTTTTGGTTTAATAGAAAAAAGTGACCCTCACATGCGGGGTTCGATTTTCAAGAGAATATTTCAGCTTAGGTGGGGAGGGGGGGATTGTGCTAAAAAATCACTTTTTTAGTTATGAAAAATTCATTTTGATGTGAATTTTTTATAGATTTTTGAATAAAAAATCCAATTGTCAAATTGAATTTAATCAGTAACTTTAAGTTTTTGTTATTTAACATAAAATTATTTCTTTTATGAAGCCCTATTTCCTTATATTCCTTGTATTTTGTTTGTTTTTATTTTATATTTTAATTTTATTACTGGGTTTAACATATTTTAAAATCATAAAATTAATAAGAATAAAGACTTAAAAAGCAAAATATAAAATAATTTAAAAAATTTAAAAATAAAATATTGACAGCGATTTTAAGGAAAATTTTACGCTGATTTCAAAAATCAAATTATACAAAAATCGAATGAAACAACTTTATGTAATATCTCAAGAACTAAGGGTGCCAAATAAAATTTAATTTGACAATTGCATTTTTTACTAAAAAAAATTATATAAAAAATGCAATTTAGACCAAAAAGAAATTTTCATAAATAAAAAAGTAATAAGCCCCCTCCCAAAATGCAGACTTTTCAAAAAACCCCTGTAACTTAAAAACAGCTTGTTATATGAAGATGCGGTTTTCACCTTTATCCGTCTATTGAAAATAGAGGCTCGCAGGTGGGAGTCACCTTTTTTATATTTCCCTTAGAAATGCCTGAAATCCCCCAAATACATCGACGGTGACAGGGTGTCTCGAGATAAATGTCACCCTCCCCCTTATCATCCATAATATAGTCAAAAAGTGTCCCCCTTTCAAAGAAAACGTGTTTCAGTTTTTTCAAAATAGTAAAACATATACCCAAAAAATATGTAACTTTTTTAAAAAATCCTGTATAATGCCTGACCTAACCATACATTAGCAGAAGTGAAGGTTTTCTCCAAATACCTTAGATTATAAATACAGTCAAAAATTTAAGGTTATGTCTATTTCTTTTCTAAAAACTAGTTGACCAGGTGAAAATTTATCAAATTACGGATTAATTTTGTAGTTCTTTTAAAATGAATTGTGCAGATTTATTGTGGACACCATGAAGAGTATTTAATGGCATCTAAAAACGACTCTTAACTTTATTAACAAATTATAAAGAAAAATACAAGTACTAACCTATGGAATGGCACTCCCTTACTTCTCTCGGACATTTTTCCACGAACCGCACATGTTTTACGTGAATTATTTCCCACAAAACACCGCAAAATGTAAATAAACAACAAATATGGCGTCCACCCACACAGGAGCTGTATGTCTAGGTGCCAAAACACACTTATGCGCAGTTGAAAATTTGCCTCTGCGAGTTTAAGATTGCCATTCTTTCCAAAGCTATGATTGCTGTACTTTTCGATTTTTTGAACCAGTATTATACTTTAAGGTATTTGGTTTTTCCCTACTAAACTTAATCTAAGCTGACCTGACCGATCGTATGTACAGGAAAATATATTTTAAAAAAAATACTTAAGGGTAAAAAAAATTAATATTTTCAAAAATTCTGGTCTGATTCCAAGATTTTTAACTAATCACCGACTTCCTTTCTAATTTTACTTTTTTACCAAGTAGGATGTGTCATGTTTTCACTGGTTAATGATATATTCATTAGTTTTCTGTGTTAATTCTTTAGCGAATGTTAGTAAAAAAAACTGATTTAAATCAAAAGCGTTTCAGCACGCAAAACACAAAGAATAGAACATGCAACTCTTCATTTTGCGTTCAAGAATGAAATGAAATAAATTAAAATATTTTTTTTTATGTGAATTCAATTACACAACCGCACAATAAAAAAAATCGAGATTCGTAAGATAGACTATGTTACATTTATGTATTTGTCGTCGCTAAATCCGAATCAGGGGTCAATTCATATGAAATCTACGAAAAAAGAGAGATTTTACAGAACATCTTTTTGATTTCAATGATTTTTGGTACATTCATTCCGCCGGACAAGGAAAGGAAGAATCCGAAATTTCAAAATTAATTTTTTGAAAAACAAAAACTGGCAATTTAGCTAAAACACGTTCTAAAATAAATCCAGATATCTCAAGAACTACTCACACCAGGGTAGCGATATATGGCTTGTTTGAAAGGTCTTAAAGTACTTTTTGAACCAGATATCACACGATTTAATTATTGCCAAAAACAACCTAAAAACTAAAAAAAAATCTTATTATAAAAACAGAATTTAAATTTGGTTTTTTGTAAAAACTACATCAAGTGACAAGCCTTGGTGAAAGTAGTTCTCGAGATATCTGAATTTTTTTATTACATGTTTCAGCCAAATTGCTAGTTTTTGATTTTTAAAAATTAATTAAACAAAAACTACTTCTTTGATCGGTAGATTCATTCTTAAAAAATCATTAAAATCGGAAAGATGGTCTGCCAAACCTCATTTATTTCGTTGATTTCATTCCGGATTCGGATTCCTCGTCGAAAAATACATAGGAATATTATGGTCTGTTTTACGGATCTCGATATTTTTTTTCTTGTGGGATTGTGTTATTATATATCGGAAACAATTAAACAATGGGACATACTATATTTTTTTTACTGGATCGACAAAAAGGTAAACTTTTTTTGAACCATTATCAACTCAGCATTACGAAACACATAAACATGGTATGTCATTTTCAATTTCGTCACGTCAATCTGGACACAAAACTTCAAATTCTATAATCGATTTTGTATATTTCGAAAACGAAAGACAAGGAAGATATTAAAATTTGTCCGTAAGCTCTACTATTAGAATAACCTGACACAGCTTTAACTGTCTTTTAAACATTGTTAAAAAAGGTTTATCCCCTCTGAAATTACACTTTCAAACCCATATCTCAGACGGACTTGTACCATGATCGGAAAAAAGGCTACATATCTCCGGAACTACTGATTTTTATCGAATAAAGCTAAATAAAATCTCTCTAAAATATAGCTTTCAAGAAAAAAACCGGTTTACAAGTTCATGTCAATAGGCAGACACACACAGAAACCCCCGGTATTTTTGTCTTAATAATTCAAATTTAATTGTTATAAAAGAAAACAATAATGTTTAGGGGTGATTCTATGAAAAGTAATTCTTGTTGTTATTATTCTATTATTATTATCTTGTAAACACAGCGTGAATTCCCGAGTGTATATCCGTAGGTTCTCAAGTTTACATCAAAGCTTTTGACCTAAAAATTCAAATGATAAAAATCGTTATTAATCGTTTTTCTTAATGTTTAAACATCTTTGTCAATATTAAAATGCAAAAAATATCGGATTTCATTAAAAGTACTGGTTATTATAAACACATTCTGCTTTGTCTCCCCTTTCCGCCCCACAAATTATTGAAAAGTTTTTTTCCGCTCTAAACGGGCAGAGCTAACGCGTAACTGTGACAGCTAAACATGAAAGTAATGCAAATTTTCTGTTGTTTTGTTTTGGTCAGTTGCTTATTAGATGTCGATTTTCTTCGCAAAAAAATTTATATTTTGTTGGTTTAAATAGAAAATCATTCCCGTGGTATTTGTTTCATAATTATTATTAAATAGGCCATTTTTTACCTCACTTTGGAAACAAAATATAAAGTGATTCCCGTGTCAAAATACACACAAAATCGTTTCTTTTTAATTAAAAAAAAATTATATTTTTGAAAGTGCTTGGTTACTTTTGCATAATTTAAAGAAATCATTTTGTTTTTGAAAGTTTTAGGTTTTTTAAATAGGAAGGGTGCAATTACATATTGCTAGTTAGTTACTTTCTATTTTCAAAAATATTTTTTTTTACTAAAAAATTTGTTTTTATCATTTCCGAGTTTACTAAAAAACTACTATTTTGCCGCAGTCCAAACTGTTATAATTATATGGCATGAAGTTATTTATTGTGATCTTAGGGTTGAACCAGTAAACCATTTTTTTTATCAAGGAGTGGTTAATTTTTTATGGCAAAAAATCTTATAAAAATTACTTAGTTTCCGTAGAATCACCCTAGCATCAAAAAACTAGTTCTAAACACAGGTAAAAGGCAAAACATCATAAACACCCCAACAGAACCGAAAAATCAGTAAAATCACACCTAATAATTTAAACTCTATAGAACGCGAATGTGTGGAAATGACAAATTTGAGCCAACTGAGCACCATACCGTGTTTAAATGTATCGTGAGCATTATTAGTTAATTCAAATTGTCAAAACCACGCACACAAACTATTGTCACACCTCGGTCGGTGCCAAAGACGTGTCATCGGTATCGCTACCGTCGCTTAGGCTCGATTGACTTCGGGTATCTTCGTCCTCAGAGGTGGTGCTGTTGGTACTACTACGGCACGTAGTACTGCTGCTTCTCTGGTCGTTATCAAAAAAGCGTTTTGACAGTTGATTAGGTTGCTCTGGGACTGCAATGGTACGTTTTAAAATTAAAATTGATTTATCGATTTCATAAAAGCTTTTGATAAAGTAAAGTTCAAAATCAGCAAACGCGAAACAATGGTAAAAAAGAGAGAGGTGCACTGTACACTAAGAAAATGCAGAAAAGGAATCTACAGAGATGGGCCCACTTGCAGAATATCCGAGTGCCTAGCACTAATTTTCGGTAGACCAGAATAAATTAATCAATCAATCAATGATAATAAGCTAATAACATCACTAGAAATAATTAACAAACTTTACATTGAATACGCTCTTTCCAGAATACCCTGTTTACAGTGCCTCAAAATATAATGCAGTGAAGACAATAAAAATCAAAGAAAAAAGAAATATCGTTGAATAAGAATCTAAGTAAATTGATAATTTTGCGATGACGTCACAAATAGATCAGCTGGTGCGTTGACATATCGTGGATGAAAAACAAAACACTGTTTACATTTAAACCCATAGCAGTTTTATTTTAACTTTTTTGTAAAAATGCCGACTTTGAGTAACTGCTGAAATGAGGGATATAGGGACAAAGATCGATTTTATAGAACTCCCACTGTTTTAGAAGAACATGGGGAAAAGTTACGAGTGCTTTTAGTGGAGAGACGAAAAAATTGGTTTATATCCCTTGAAAGAGGATAATTGGCTGATTTCTATCTTAAATATGCTAGAGTTTATGTGTTAATAAATGCATTTTAAGCCAAATTTTCCGAAAAATGTAGGCAATAATGTATTTAGTCCTTAATTTGCTTATATTAATTACTTAACTCCATTTTTTGCCTGTACCATAAAACTATCTTTAAAAAATAAGAAATGGTCTAATCAGTGAAACCACAGTAAACAATGCTCTGTCTGTCATCCACGCCTGAAAATAATCACGTGGCCCAAAATGATCAATGGTTTGGAAGGTCAGCTGTAAAAAAATGGACATAATGATATGTAAAATAAACAATAAAAAAATAACGACGTTTAATAAAACTGCAGTGTTTGGATGCGGTTTCAGCCTGTTTTTTTACCTTCTCAGACCGCGCAGCAATGGCTAGAGTTTGTTGTTTGATGTCTGACAAAAACTTTTTTTTGAGATAACGCCGAAAATGCGTTATTTGGGTGTATTTTGACCTATCTTAGCCGTCGTGAGCTCTGTGTATGTCTGTCCAAATCACGATAGCTCCTAAACCGCTGGACCGATTTTCATAAATTTTTCAGGTAAAATAGTGCTCGACACTGTAAGGAGCTGATTAGATTTTGTGCTACTACTAAAACCCGTGCTAATGGCAGATTTTGACAATTAACATTTTTTAAAAATGCTAACTTTTTAACGGATCGTCTTGCACTTTTCGGAATTAGACCACATTCTTCTTAATAATTCTTTTTTGAGATATTTACAGAAAACTGTTTTTAATGCCAATATAGCGTAGAGTTCACTTGGTGTGTGCTAATGAGCTAGGAAGGTATCAGATCCGTCATGGATCCTTTCATTTACTTTGAAATTTATATATAAATCGTTTCTAAAATGTCCTTTAGTAACTTATCTTCATAGGGAGCAACGAAATAACTATATTGGCCATATGCTTATTTTTCTCAATCAAAAACATAAAATCAAACAGATTTAATTTGCTAGAAGGTGAGAAACAATGCCTGAAAATAATTACGAGACCCAAAATGATGGTTTGGAAGGTGTAAAATAAACAATAAAACAAATAACGACGTCTATTAAAATTGCAGTGTTTGGATGTGGTTTAAGTCAGTTTTTTTTACTTTGAAAGACGTTCCTAAAATATACTTATTTTTCTTAATCAAAAACAAAAAATCAAACAGATTTATTTTGCTAGAAGGTGAGAACATAACCTGAGTCGCGGATGCGATGATAAAAAATTGCATTTTGGCTTTCTTGCCAATAAAAACTCTATCAAGGTGAAACAGATAATTTTAGAGACTGTGATGCATCTAAAAATAGAAATATTTTCTATAAAGGCATACTTTTGCTATGATGAGGAATGAGCAGACATAGGATCCCTATCATATATGTCTACAGGTTGTCCCAAAAATTATTACAAATAACTTTTCTTGCTCAAAGGAAATGTACATGGTCAAATTCAGAGACATGGGATGGGAATATATAGCTTTTCGAACAGTGCGCAACACGGGGGACACCATGGCGATCTGTCGATCGGCTATTTTGTGGTTAACTTTCCCTAAATTCTTCTTCGATACCAGCTTGCTAAATAGACTAGTAACAATAAAAAAGCAAAAATCGTTTACTTTTTTGCCGTCCACAAGATTGCAAAGGGACAAATACTTGGTTATTAAAAGTATTAGCAGAATATTAACACAATCCTTTTTTTTAATCCAAAGAAGAATTTCATTGACTGCATGGGGGAGTCATTTTTTTTAATCCAAAGAAGAATTTCATTGACTGCATGGGGGAGTCATCCATCCGTAGTTACATCTAGTTATACAGGGTGTCTCTAAAAGGTCTGTACAAATCTTAGCACATATTCCTGAGGTCAAAATAAGTCGATTTAAAGCAACTTACCTTAGTCCGAAATTGCTCCGTTTCAGAGATACAGGGTGCTAAATTTAAAAATTAAAAATCGATTGTCTTAAAATTTATGAACATTTCTCAACGCATTACTTTAAAAATTGGTGCTCGGGGTTTTTTTGAGATGCGAAACCTAAAGATGAATACCTTTTCATTGTGGCCGTTAGAGGGCGTTTCACAATGCTCTTTTTATAGTTTAAAATGCCTGTAACTTTTTTCTCAGTGTAACTTTTCACTTTTTTTGTTAAGAAAATATTTTCCTGAATCTTTTTAAGCCAAAAAGGTACTCTTGTTAACATGCGCTAAAGTAAGTCGTTTTCGAGATACTTCCGTTTTTAGTGTTCGATGCCGCAACGGAATACTGAAATTATTTTGAATGATTATTTCACTAGAGTGTTTTACACTGGCAAAATGTCATAGCAACGGCCAGTTTTCTACTGACTATTGTTCTCAAAGCTTTATTCAAGTTTGTTGCTTTTCGGAAATTTCGCTCATGAAATTTTTTAATTTAAAAATGTAATTTTTAAATTCAACACCCTGTATCTCTGAAACGGAGCAATTTTGGACTAAGGTAATTTGCATTAAATCGACTTATTTTGATTCAGGAATATGAGCTAAAATTTTGTACAGACCTTTTAGAGACACCCTGTATAGTAGGCAGTCAATACGCATGGCTTCAAACAGCTGTTTTATTTTTGTTGGGCGCATTGTTTTATATTTTTGAGTGGTGAATTTTTTAACAGGCAGGTGCATTATTTTCCTAAAATTGTTTCCACTGAAATTGCAGAACAGAGAGCTTTGCCTACGTTTTCCTTTAAAGAAAAATTCAATGAAATAATATTTTGAGTGATTTATCGTTTCTTAGTTATAGGTTGCCAGCAGTGACGTCTCTTATACCATTTTCGATCAACACTGCACGTGACCGCTTAAGAATCGCTCCTTGTTGGATCAGATTTCTGTGGGAGCAACCGCAAACTGATCCCTAATTGACCCAAATCCCAAATGGGCCACAAACCCTCAAAATTTTTGGTTTATTTTTAAAAACATTTTGAAACAATGTTTTGCCTAATGGAACGAAGAAATCTTAGGAAGACAATCTACAATCTAAGCTGACGCTTAAATCGAACAGACTAATCTTGTTGAGATTGATCTCGGATCGCTCGGGAGCAGTGGCGGCTGCTACAGGGTGGGCAACGGGGCAGTGCCCTCCCAAAACTAGACAACAAAAAGTATTTTTAATTGATTTACTTAAAAAAAGTTCCCATACGACATGATTGTCTAGTTCTTTTTATTATCTGTGGTTAACAGTGAACTTTTTTAGCGAAAATAATTACAAGCCGGCCGCACCGCGCGGGACAAGATTTTAATTTCACCCGTTTTTCAGCGGTGTATGGGTGGCTGCTCTCGCGCGAGGGCGGGAGGAATATTTGTTTTAGTTGACGTCGGCCATCTTCATCGTGTTTAAACGTTCGTTGCCCTTTCTAAATGTTGCCGGTTCTATCCTTGGTGAAGACGTATAAGTTTGTTTTGATTTGGGGTAAGTCAGCCTTGCCGGTCGCGTGTCTTTGTTTTTGTTATCGTTTGTTTATAAAATGGAAATAAATACCGTCGATTACATAATTAACTAAAACTATAGTGCAAGTAATGCCCAGGGGTGTACAAAAAAAAATATATTAGAAAATTTTATAAAAAATTATATGACGCTGAAAACTGGTTGTGCCGCTGTGAAAAAAGAAATGCTTTTTTTTGATTTATTTGTCTTGTTATGAACAATCCACGAAGTGATCCTGCGTGGGTGACAAAGGGAATGTGTGATATCAAGCACTTTAGTGAAAAGTTAAAAAGACACAAAGTGGCATTCATTTAAATAACCACATAGAATTTTTTATGCTAGGCAAGACTGATATTAGGTGCCAATTGAATAGTGCCTATAGGCAAAACATTACCGAACATAATGAAAATGTGACAAAAAATAGACATATACTTAGTATTTTGAGGGATTTTTGAGGTTGCTCTACGGGGCCATAAAAAAAAAGGCGAATGGACTTTATCTATAAACAAATAAACTAAATACTACACCAAGTAGCTGCCTGTTTGGAAAATACTAAAATAAAATTGGTTCGGTAAGTTTTTTTATCTCATGTTTTATGCAATTTAAATTTCGACCCCCCAATTTATAACGTCACCAGCCGCCACTGCTCGAGAGCGGTTCTTGACGTTAGCGCAGGAAGGAAGAGTAATCTATTCCCCTCCCATGTCTCTGCTCAAATTCGATGATTTTGAGGGGTTTCAGACATTTGTAGAGAAAATGAAACTGAACCCCACTTGCGAGCCTCGATTTTTAAGAGATGAGTAAAGGTAAAAATCTCATATTGATAGAGAAAGCCGTTTTTAAGCTACGGAAGGGCCCCCTGCCTATAACTATTTTATTTATGAAAAATTATTTATTACGGTGTAATTGCTTTTTTATAAAGAGTCTTACTATCAAATTAAATATTATCAGTCAGCTTTTGGGGATATTACATAAAGTTGTTACTTTCATTATCGAATGACTCTCCTTTTATTCGATTTTTTAAATCAGCGTAAAATTTTCTTTAAAATGACCAATCACACTCAATAGTTTATTTATTTAAATCTTTTTATTGTTTTTGATTTTTGTGTTTTATTTACTTGTTTATTTTTGAATAATTTTCCATTTTGATTATTTTAAGTATTTGAAGACCAGTTGACAAATTAAAATATAAGATGAAAACAAACAAATACAAAGAATTTTAAGAAATATAGAGATCACTCCATAAGGAAATAATACTTTTATGTTAAATCTCAAAAACTAAAATTTACAGATAAAATTCAATTTGACAGTTGGATTCTTTGTTGAAAACTCTATAAAAAAAAGAATTTACACCAAAAATAATTTTTTATAACTCCCAACCCAAAGGTAGAGACACCTGAAACCCCCCAAAATCATCTTGGGATACCCTGTACAACGTGTTACGAAAAGAAAAAAGAATTTAACATACAAGAATGATTTTTTGATTTATTGTGATCTGAATAAAATGTTCTAAATATGTTAAGAAAGTCCTTTAAATGATTACTTAAAACATAACTAACCTGCGACCTTAATCTTACTTTCAGGCTGCCTGTCGTTGCGTGTATTTGAACGCGCATGCACAGCTGGCATTAACGCTTGCGCAAAGATGCGCGCGGCCGCCCTGCTTTGCGCGGCAGACCATAGTGCTTGTTGGTCTACTTCCAGCGACATCTTTGCGATCAACGTCAAACGCAATGCCAAACAAGCGCAATCGGCAACACTGGATAGCGCATTACAGCTTTACCGGTGGTCGCGCACAAACGCCATCTAGGGAGACATTACAAAAAGCGCCGTTTGCGCAATTTGAGAAGTTTTTTAGGTTAGAAGCGCGTCAAAGTTTGTAAGAATAAGTTGCGGCATCGTGCTGATGCACGCACACAACTGACCGGTGAAAAGGCGACGTTGGTTTTCGAAATTTAAGACAACAAAAAAATATCGAAACGCGTATCTGTATTCGCGTTACGAAAATAGACTATGAACACTGGTTGGAATGCAACTAAGACAAACCAAATGCACGCATCATTGTGTGGCTGATTTGCCAGAATCAGTACAAAAATACATTGTAAATCGGTTTTATTAGTTTTCGAAAAATAGAAATATAGGTGTGTCACCTGCTATAACAACGTACTGTTATACGGTTTTCTGCAATCAATTTTTTTTAATGTAGAGAAAAAGCTATATTGCTAGTTTTTTTTAATTGCTAAAAACAATAGAACATACGCATTCTGGCGGATTTTTATCAAGGGGAATACAGTTCATCAAAAAGCGCATGCATAGATGTTAAATAAGGATTTCGGCCAATAAGACACTAATGAATTAAAACAAATTTTTTAAAATTCCTTTTTAGGCCCCTTGATTATGGTCATTACGCAAATTACATATAAAACCATTGCTTAAACCTTAAAAAACATAAAAACAACAAAATTTACTTACCAAAACAATCATCTGAAACTCAAAAACTGATTAAATAAATAGATCGGGAGAAACGCAAAGTAACAGCTTCTATATGGTTTAAAACTTCCTCAAAAAATTTGCTATACTATTTTAAAACACACAGTTATTATCCAAAGAAAACCATGATACCCATTCGGTAAATATTACTTTTATATGTTTATTTTGGTTCAGTAACTATAGCGCCATCTTCTAGGCAACTTATAAACTTATTCAAGCTTATGTTAAGATGACATTTTGCACGGTCCTTCTATTGAGTTTTTGCTACAGAGGATAAAAATAAATTAAAAAAAAAATAAAAATAAAGGTGCCACTTTATTTACAAGTTTATGAAGTTGTTTGTCAAGATTTCAAAAGGAAAACAAAACTCTTAACATTTCTAAGTTGGTTTCTTACCAGTGAGAAATTGCTTCTATGTGGAGATGGGGGGAAGGACAAGGCAAAGATATCCTTTAAAAAATGGATATGTAAAGATGCCGTACCGTATGATCATTATTTCAAAACCTATGTTTTCAGAAGAAATATATTACATAGGTACTTTTTAATATCCTCTGATTGGGTACCTTTTTATTTTCCGCTACTCTAACCTAAAGACGGCGTTTCGTTTCTCCTACATATAATTTACCACATTTACACGGGATTTAATAAATGCATTTCTTATTATTCAGGGTCTTTTCTGGTTTTGTCTTAGTAACAGAACTCCTTATCGTATTTCCCCATGAGAATACTGTTTTAACATTATAGTGTTTGGCTATTCGTCTTTTGTTGTCTGAAACCCCTTGAATATAGGAAAGTTAATAACACCCAACGGATTATTATTTTGAGAATTTGCTACGTTTGGTTTAAAGATCTGTAAATATTTGCAGTAATAATAAAGAATTACCCACAGAACTGTACAACATGAACAAGGAATTAAAACAGAATGGTTATCCCGAAATATAAATATTTCAATACAGAAACGACACGATGCCCCAAGAAAAATTGGGTTTTTTTTTATTACTCCCTATACCCAAGAAAAAAACCACAAGAATAGTCAAAGACTATAATGTTAAAACAGTATATTTATCGGAAAATCCGATAAGGAGTTTTTTTGCTAGGACAAACCCAGAAAACTCCTTGAATAATAAGGATTGCATTAACCAAATCGCGTGTAAGCATGGGAAATCATAATGTAGTAGAAACGAAACGCCCTCTTCAGATTAAGTAACGGAACATCAAAAACTACCAAATGATCACAGGATTTAGTGGTGGAGTCGCATTTGCGAACACGAAAGTTTATTGAAGCTATACTTATAACGCAGAACAAATAAGTTTTTAGTCAACCAGGCACGGACATGCCAAACATATGTAAACCATTCATTATGGAAAACAAGCGTGTTAAGGGGGCAGGTTTCTAGTCACACTTGACTGCGTACACTACGTGGTGTAAGTATTTAGTTGCTTGTAGACTGGCTTGTTTAGTTTACAATTGAAAACGGTCAGATAATTACTAGACGAAACGTCGTGTTTAAAATAAATAAATACAATGCAAGTCCGAAATGTTGTTTCTACCCAATGATTATATACAAGTTTCAAATAACGGTTTGTTCATTTAAAAACTAAAAGAACCCACCAACAAAATACTCTCTACGGCGTGGCATCAATTCTTTTTTTAAAACAACTTATTACTCGCCGATCTTTGCCGAGCCTTGGTCCCCGAACGCTAACGTAAACTACCGATACTGACCTGGTCATCCGAAAAGCTCCTACGCGCATGACGTCGACCACGGCTCGAAGACTTCGGTCTCTCGACGTGTCTGTGGTGGTGGCGACGTTTCCTGCTAGTAGGCGAACGTCGGTTGCTGCGCTTGTAACGACGCTCATTACTAGTGCCACGCTCGTATTGGCGCGACCTGTGCGCCCTCTGGCTGCTGTAATAGACAATAAAGCAAACGTGTGTGTGGTTGATGGTCGGTTTTACTGGGTGATACGGTTACTCTAGGGGCATTGTATTTTACATAGAAATAGGAGTGTATCATTGCCGATATTTTTATGGTATGTTTTCCTTGATTAAACCTACCAACTTTTTGTGTTATTGGACTTAATTTTCAAATTATTTTGAATAAAATAGGTAATTTTTAGTTGGCCACTTTGAGGTTTCACCAAGTGGCACAACGTTGAAGAGATTTTTCAAATACCAAGGTACACAAACTCTTGAAAGGAGTGCGTTCCAAAAGAAAGCCAAAGTAATCAAAAAGGGTACATACATCCTTTGAACCAAAGAACAATAAAAGATCCATCTATCAAAGAGAATCGTTACATCTTTCCTTTTCCTATTTCTATGTTTTTTTTTCTGTCAAAATATTATTATTGGTAATTCCTCATGAGCATATTTACCTTATTTTTCAGGAAACACACAAAAACTTTTTAAAATAATTTATAAAGTTTAGTGTTTTAGACTAATTTTGAAAACTGTCTATAATAAGTAAAATCCCAGTAGATTCGTATGTCATTTTAAAACATTTGCGTATATTTGGAGCAAAGAATAATAGTCCACAGTACATCGGTCTATTTTTTTAGTGATGAGTAAACGGCTGAATTTTCTTACATAGCTTTATTTTGCCGAGCCGACCAATTTTTTCCTCTGCGAAAATTCTTGAAAGTGATTCCTAACAGAGTGCGAAACTTTCCAGCGGTAGCCCAACATTTTGGCGTAGGGCGAACAACAGTTTATTCTATAAATAAATGGTGAATCAAAGAACACTCACTTGAAAGGAAACAAGACGCTACTTCGAGTACTCTAAAATGACCCTTTCAAGAGAGCGAAGAATGCAAGAATTTTTTCACAGTTTCCAGGCAGCCAAGCCGTTGAATTAAATCATTAAACTTCAGGTGCCGAACTGCAGCAAAAAAAGACCGAACTTACTTTTAAAGTGTATTATTTAGCAAAGCTAATAAAGATATTTAATTCAACTGAATAAAAACATAAGCACATTATTTCTTAAAACGGCCAAAAATATATGTTAGCTGGTTTTTATCAAGTTTTATTTTATTTATTCTAAAATATGCAAAAGAAAGTAAGTTCTCTTATTAAAATGTAAATGTCAACTCGATAAGTTTTTCCAGTCGTCAATTTTTTTTTTAAATTAGCTGACGAAAATTCAGCGTTTTACTCATCACTTAAAAAACAGACCGGTGTACTGTAAACTATAAAGCCTGATTTGGAGTAAAACTTGGAAAGCAAAACAAAACAATTTTTATTGCCTTTTTTAATTTTTATTTTAAACCAACCCAAACGTTATCATGTTATTTAAAAATAAAGCAACCATAAACTCAGAATTTTAGTTAAAAATTCGAAACAAAATCTTATTGTCATTAAGGTTTTGTTGTCTGAAAACACGAATTTGACATTTAAAAGGATTTATTTCAACTGTATAGTGACGGGCAGGCTACTAGATATATAGTATCTAATTCAACAAATTTCAGTGCTTTTTTGTAAAACAAAAATTGTAGAAACTTTCCCTGATATTGACAGATGCAACATTTCAGCTGTGACTGCCATGTACATATAACTCAAGTTCCAAATAACAGTAAGATTTTTTTTCTAGAAAAGCGCCCGAAACTGTCAAAAAAATATTTGTTAGAATCTCTGGTGCTTATAGTTCATATCTTTGAGTCAATTTTTTACAACTTTTTTTCATTGGCCTATGCTATTTGTTATGGTAAACAGCTGATAACTGTCAAAAAGCTATCTCAAAAATTATGATATGGAGTTTAGGTGCTTAACTTATGCTGAGTTTATACAGTTTCGAAAAATAATAAAAAATTAACCTAATGGAAAGCACTATTCCTCAAGATCCTGATCTGCAACATTGATTTTGTTAACACCGAACAGAAAATGTCGTTCCAAAACGTGAAATCACATAAAAAAAGTGACATTCCTAACAAAGTGAAAAGTACTTAAATGCAGGGTTACTGGTAATTCTATACATTCCTTTGGAAATGTGAGGAGAGGTGGTAAGGAGTAAATTCAATCCTAATATGCATTATGCAATAGTTTTTGAAATACTTAAATTTTTCTGTTTTTCTTCAAAGGACCTTAAGGCTTAAAACTTAGTTTCCCGAAAATTTGCTGTACATATTTTAAACCTTTTAACAGAATACGTGCCTAACACTATGATCTTATGTTTGCAATAAAAAAAAATTACAGAATAAATAAAATGGTGAATAGTTGTAATTTTTTTAACAGTGTATTACACTTTCTAGCGGGTATTTTTCCAATAATCTTTAACAGAACACACAAATGCTATCAAAACTGCTTGAAACGGTTTTGTAATTTTGAAGGAATAGTAAAAAACGCACTTGAAAAATGCCTCAATTTTTCCAAAGACCCATGTAAGACCGGTCCACCATTAACAGCTGATTTTTTCAGGGCAAGTATTTTTATTTTAAAAAATTATTTACTATCTACATTTTGATGGGCATGTATTCTAGTTAAAAGTTTTAAAAAATGTACAGCAGATTTTCGGTTCGGTTCAAACTAAGTTTTAACCCTTAAAATCAACCTTTTTATCAATTACCAGTAACCCTGTGTAGACGAAGATTTATTTTATTTTATTTCGACATCGTATAAACTCATTATATGCAGTCCATTTTAGATATACGGTATCGGGCAAAAGTAGGCCTCCTCCTAAAATCATGTAGTGCCTTTTATACAAAAAGGCAGTTCTACTTTTGGCCGATACTGTAAATAAAGCTGCAAAATACTCAAATAGGACAATTTTTGCTTAAAGGTACAACAATAACCTTTTTGAAAGTCGCGGGAAATTATTTACCAAAAAAAAAAAGAAGAAGTTCACGCAATGTAAAGTTTATTAAAAAGTTAAGGCACTTAAAAGTATGATTACATTGTTCAAACATAACTTAAAAAAACTATAAATATTATAACTAAAACGATATTACAAAACGTGAACTAAAGTATAAATTAAAGCTTCATTTATAAGCTTATTCGATCTTGTCGCCCTTATCGGTGATGGTAATGTTATATTTTTCTCTGATATCTTCATTCAAAAACCAAGCAGACTTATTTTTCATTAATCCTGGCTCTTTCCATTTTTTGTAAGTGGCAGACTTTTTCAAATATCGAATTAAATGCGTTTTCGAAATCTCCACCTGCATTTCGTTGTTTGTCATGTATGTCAAAAACTGTTCAACAAGAGCTTTTTGGTTGTGAGGATTGCCGTGAATAATATTTAAAAACAAAGGAATGTGATCTTGGGGTAACTCTTGTATAAATTTAACTTTTTTGCGTTCATTATTGAAGATTTCACTTCTTTTCTTGATTTCGACTTGACCGTTGACCAAAGCGGCGAAAGGTTGAAGATAACGTTGAATGGCTTCTTCAACGTTATCTCCGGCCTTATTGAACCACACACAACCGATGGATCTCGGCTTCAGCTTGTGCGTTTTGGATTTTATGTCTTCCTCAAACTCGTCTTTGAGTAATTTAAGTTTTTGTTTCATCGATTCAGGAGATAAACGAGCATTTTCTTCGTCATTTATTTCGTCGTCGCTTAAATGCCCGTGTGGCACAAAGAATTCATTGTCGACTTCATAGTCGTCCTTTTCTTCTTCAGTTTCTTTGTCTTGTTCTCCGTCTGATTGGTCCAAAGACTCGCCTTGCTCTTCTTCCTCCCAATCATCGTCGGAGTCTTCTTCATAATTGAATAACTTTGTATCTTCTCCTAAAGGCTTTCTTGCCTTGACAAATTTGCTTTTTTTTCGCCATGTACCAAAATAGGGAGGCCTTCTATTTTCGTGAAAACTTAAAAATTTGGCCCTCATCTTTTTCACAGTTGATGTATCTTCGCAAATTGTCTCACCTAGTTTTTTATCCTCAACCACCATGACGTCTTCGTCTTCGCCGTCGTCTTCTACTGGCCAGGTTTTTTCACATTTACCAACTTCTTTTCCGTTCTTAAGTTCCTTTAGATACGATTCATTATCATTTTGGTTTTGAATAAAACGGTCAAGATTTAAAATGTCAAAGTCTGTTAATGGTTCCCGTCTTAACAGTGGTAGTTTCATATCGGATTTAACCTCGAAAGGCATAAAATTTTGGTTTTTGCTTGCAACGTTTTTTTCAGTTTTCTTTTCCTCAGGTTGCACGTTATCAGACTTTTTAATGAAACTTAATAATATTTTGGCACTTTTTTGTTTCTTTTCTTCCTCCTTTTGTTTTTCTTTTTCTTTCTCTTCGATTTCTAGTTGTTTCTTAAGTTTTTCCATCTCCTTTTCCTTACGTTTTTGTTCTTCTAACTCTTCCTTTTCCTTGCGTTTACGTTCCTTTTCTTCTTTTTCCTTCTTCCTTTGTTCCTCTTTTAATTCCTTTTCTTTTTGTTTTTGCTCCAACTGTTTTTTCTTTTCTTCTAGTTGTTTTTGTTTTTCATCATCCTTCTGCTGCTTTTGTTTCAACTTCTCTTCTAAAATCTTCGCTTTTTCTTCCTGTTTCTGTTTTAGTTTATCTTCCTTTTCTTTTAACTTTTCTTGCCGCCTCTTTTCAGATTCGACTCTCTTTTGCATCTGTTTCGGTGTCAGAGGCTTGCTGCAAAGAGAAGCCCTTTTTTCTTTTTTTGCTGACTCGGAAAGTTTTTCTTTTTTAGGCGTATCAATAGAAGATTCTACTTTTGATGTGTCTAATGAACCAGTATCAGAGTCACTTAACTCTACAATGTCTTCAAAAGCCTTATCATTTGAATTATTGGGAATCTTATCCTCGCTAGTTTGTTCTGACTGTGCTTTATTTTCAAGTTTTCTTTCCTCTTCTAAATTTAATTGTGCCCCTTGAGAATTCTTATCCCAACCCTTAAACCCTTGTTTATCTTCACTTTCACAATCTGTGCCCACATTTTGGACACTCTTTTCAATGGTTTTTTCTTCCATCTTTGTTGTAAGGACATCAGCTACATCTTGAACTCTTTGATCTTCTTCTTGGATGGCTTGAACGTCGTTTGTGGGACTGCAAAAGAATATTTTGGTCAGTAATGAATGGGTCTACAAACGGCTTTCTCGAGACGTGTCAGCTCCATTATCAGACAAAAATCTGACTCTATGACCTAAGACAGACAACACAAATTAATGTTTTAATTTGGGTTCTCAACTTTTCTACCAAAAATTTAAACCACAACAGACTTGCAAATAAAGCCAACAAAAACATCTATTTACATACCTTTAGTTTTTAAAATTTCGGTCGCAAGTGGAGATGACACGCTCGTTTTATTTTAAAATAAATACTAGTAGTCTTAAACTAAAATTACTTTTTGCTATTTCTGTTCTACTTGGTTGTGGAGAAGAACAGAAAAATCTGCTTTTCTCAAAGGGTGGAAGGGTTTAACTAAAGGTATCGTAAAACGTTTTTTTTTTAAGATTTCTTCTTTGGCTGTATATCGATTTCATCTTCTTGTTTTCTTTTGTTCTTCGTAGGTGTTCTGTTCTGACTCCACACAAACACATCACATTTATTGATTTCAGTTTTCATCAGGAAAAGAGGTCTGATAAGCAAAACATCTAGCTATAAAAGATAAGCTAGCTATTTTGAACTCGATAAAAACAAGCAAAAATAAAAAATCACGGGTATTTTTAATTTCAGTCGGACTCAAGAGGTTATTAATGAATAGTTTATAGAACTATTTAAAAATTTGTTAAAATTGTGTTCTATAAAACTGCCCCTAAAACAACCTAAGATTTTAAAAACATGGTTTCAACTATAACAGAAGTATCTCGGCATAGGCGATATATTTTTGTCATTTTATAGTTGGAGCGCTACGTCCATTATTTTCGAAAAGAGTGGCGTTTAATGATAAAAGCAACAATCAAGATCCTGACGACTCGAATCGAAATAACGCGATATAATAGTTCGATTACCTGAGTACAATTAAGCACCAATCAGGTTTGCGGAACCGAACCGAACCGAACCTGACCATACCCATGAATTTTATCATTAAACGTCACGTTTTTGAACCAGGGTCTATTTATAAAACATACTCATTATGAATTTGCTGCAAGTGTTCCTGTATCGTCTGGTGCTGTTGCAATGATACCAAATTGCACTTTGGTATCCACGACGCCATTGCAACATATAAAACAGGCGGCGTTGCATGTTGATCCCTATCCAGGCGCATCCGCCCAAATGACTGCATAATCGAGTCTTGATGCGTTTTAGTCAGCTCGTAATGAACACTGTACATTCCCGAGGTTGCCATTTTGATTGGATTTCAAAAGACTGTTTAATGTTTAATATGAAATGTTCTAGTGATTAGATACACTTTTGTTAACAACTTGACTTTGTTTTTGCACAACAAAACCAAGAGTTCAAAGAGTTTTTGTTACTTTAAAATTCGATTAGGTTTCATCACATTGAGTTATCACAGATAGGTCAAATGTGAACATGTTAATGTTAATCTTAAGTCCTTCTCTTTTAACAATCCGACGGCGAATAGGTGGGAAATGTCACGCATTCTTGATGAAAGAATACAGTGGTTGATAAATGCATTGTTGACATTTGGTGCTGTAAAAATAACCATCTAATATTATTATTAATAATTAGAATCATTTATTTATTTGCTTTAAATTAAAATAATTGCTGCAGTTGAATTATTTACGAACAAATATTTGTTTTTTATTTGAATAAATCAAAAACCAAGCCCTATAAAGACAACCGAAGTTTGCAATACCAAACACGTGGGTTTCTCAAAACGTGTATAAGTAGGTTTCTTAGCTTTCAAAGTTTCTAAAAATCACATTTTTATACCCCTTTTTGATGTTTGCTAGTTCTGACATTACTATGCATTTTAAATCTACTTTGAAAGGATATTTTTAATATTTATTTGTTAGGTTTTCCTACCAAACTGAATTTATGCGTGTCCCAGGAACCAATATTATTATTTAGCCATATAAGGGCAAACTTCGTCATACACGCGAACAGAACATACTGTCTAGTTTTGTATATATTATTAAGATACCTTTTAAATAAATTTGTAAGGCTAATAAAGCCGACAGAAAGTACAATATTTAATTGTATTTATAATAGTTGTGGTGGAAAAGAAACCATTTTTTAAGTTCAAATCTGAATCTCTTTTTATTTGTGAAGAAGCTAAAATCTCTTTAAAAACTCTCTTTCATAATTTAAAAATAAAAAGGTTGAAGGGAAAGTTTTTCCGGTAACTTTCAATTTTTTTGTCATCTGATGTTACAGTTCTAATTTCTGCTTCAACTAAACAGTTTGTGTTACTACCCTATTGGCATTTTCAAATTTCTATCGAAAGTTTCTTGGATAGCAGTATAAAAATTCAGAGAAGAAATTGCCAAATTTATTTTATTAGAATATTTCTGCATTTGTATTAATGTAATAATATTTTTATAAGGTTAACTTTTAAATTTAGTTGTAGCTATTTATTTTATTTCGAATTTGTATAAACCAAGCATAACTACGTAACAAAATTATCGCCCATAAAATTGCTTTCTCTACTCTTAGTAAACACGTGAAATTTACAGCAAGCCTACAAACCTTCAAGAAATGCATTCGGGGCAAGGTCGCAGTATCAATATACAGTATAATTAATGTATTTTACAAGAACTTCTTTGAATATTCTTATGTGATGGATAGGCGGTGAAAGTAATAAAATTTTATTTTATATCAGATAAATCAAATAATATATAAAACGAAACAAGTAATTATTAAAGTAAAAACGAAACAGCTAGTTTGATAAAACTAAGAACGATTTCAGAAAAAATTCTAAGTAATAAAAAATCCATAGAATGAAAAAGTCAACAAACCCCAACCAACCTAAATTAAATTAACTGAAATTATAAACTTTGCACATACAAAAAGTATGGATTTTTTTGAAAAGTTTAAAATGTTTAACATTTCCAAATTTGGGTAAACAAAACACGAATTTGAATTTAATATGTTTATGTTTTTGGTTTTTATTTAAATTACTGCGATATGCGTCTGCGGATGGTGGTGTAAAATTCCAAACAAACCATAATTAACACTTATAAAATAATTAATACTTATTATTTCAAAATTAACTTTGAAAATCACCATGGAAAAAAAACTTTAAAAAATATGAGCCAATTGTTCTTGAAATAATTATTATTATAAATGGCGCCTACCACTCATATTAGGCCATTGGTTATTATTACTTGTCAGGACTGTAACCTCGAAGAGAATATATAATTAGCTTTATCAAAATATCGCACTTCCAATGGTAGTATGTAAAAATTATAAAAAGTAAAAAAATCATCATGACTGAACATAAGTTCAAAATTTATTCAGTATTATCTGCTACAACTTTGTTAGATTGTTGAAAGATGAAATTTATTTAAGAGATGATAAATATGTTAAATTTCTTAAAGATCATAGGTGTCAAAAAAAACTCTAACGAAAAGCTCCGAAAGTCACAAAAAAATCAATCATGCCCAAAAATAATATTAGGCAAAAACATTTAATATTTGCAGTCAGTATGACCTGTTCCAACTTCATTAGATGATTTTGACGTTTATTTAAGAGATGATAATAATGTAGAATTAAATATTATAGTAATATAAAATACTTTCTGACATCGGTGTCTAAAAAAACTAATCACGATAAAACCAATCATGACCAAAAATAATATTAGAAACATAAGTTCCAAATTTGCACTCATTATCATACCTTTGTTAGATTATTTTGAAGTTTATTTTACACTTGAAAATGATAGAGAACAATCTCTGCATTTTTGAGTAGTTTTTGTTACAAAATCGATTAAGTGAAAAAAACCTTTTTAGTAGATCTAAAATTGACTCTTTCAAATAAATTTTAATAATTAAAAATTATTTTTCCAAACGTTTGAGGGTTGCTCTTTGACATCCAACTTAGCCTGTCTACTAACGAGCCGCTCTCTACTCGCGAGCTGTCTGACTGACGATCGAAACTATCTGACAGATAACCTGAAATAGACACCCTAACATCCGCGTATTAATTGGATTACTTTAAGTCTCTTATATTTGTACATGTTACTAAATACAGTATAAAAATGATGCAGAGACTTCAAGGTTTTTAAATCATTGATTTCTTCAGAGGAAAAAAATTAAGAGAAAAAATTGACAGCTGGTTCAGGTCGCGAATATGAAAAAGGATTTTTTTTTGAATTTCTGACATTTATAATAATATTCAGGGTCACAATCCCTCAAGTTAGCACAACAAAGTAAGCAGTTCAAATATTTGTTTTAGATAGAGATACAGGGCATAAAAGTTGAAGATTTTTTAAACTTTTTTGGTTATAACTTCTTTAAAAAACACAGCAACAATATGAGATGCGATGAAGTCGTGTATCATCAAAATAGGAACAATAATCAGATATAAAAGTATTAAAATATTTTTTTTTAGAAAAACTGTTTTTTTATAAAATTTGATAAATCATCATATTTTATGTTATTAGAAACAAGTCTCTAGGTAGACATAAGAATAAAATATCATTAATATATTTTTTAAAGTTTATGTAAGCGAGAATAAAAAGCTAATTTTTTTTTGGTCAACAACTCGAGGTAAATTTATAAAACGTCAACTACAAAATTGCTGTTAAAAAGCAGCTTTTAAAGCGACTACTTTCACTGTTTTTTAAAAAAAGCAGTTTTACCCCTTACTAATTTGTCTAGTGGACTTTGAAGTGAGTCACACACTATTGGAAATATACAGTTTTGATAAAGACAAATGATTTTCTTCGGAGATCTCTGTTAAATCAAGTAATGTCAGGCATAATGCGACCATTTATAAGATCTTATTTTGGTGTAAATAACTGCATTAATCAGCTGATGACACTGCTTTTTTTACGAATCAAGGTTGGCGACCCGTTTGAATGCAATGATCCATCCGGAGCTTACAAGGTCAAAGGCCGCAGCGTTGAAAAATCGACCTTTTAATTAAAAAAAGAATAAAAACATGCAGTACCGGCTAAAAATGGAGAAATCACCTAAAATTGTATATTAATCTGATTCTGCACCATCTATTAAAGAAGTGATACATTTGTAAACTTCAGTCTAGTTCTCAGTTTACGTGTTACGGCGATTTTCGATACAAAATCATTGTAAATCTTAAAAAAAACTAAAAAAAAGTTTTTTTTTAGGCAAAAATACCAAGTACTATTCATAAGACAACAATAATTGTACAAAGGGTAGTCTAGATATAAATATAAAAGTGTTAAAAATTACCAATATTTTGCCAATTTTAAAAATTTATATAAAGACTACTATTTCTCCAATTATTGTTGTGAAATTTTCAGGACTTTTATGTGTACATATTTCGAATGGTACTTGCTTGCCATTATTGCGTAAAATTATACAGAAAATGTTAGTTTTAGCTTTTTTTTAAACGTGACAGAAAGGCACTAAATGATTTTGTATAGAAAATCGCCGAAACACGTGAACTGAGAACTGGAATGAAGTTTTCAAATGTTTCACTTTTTCTTTGATATGTAGCTAGAATAGGACCAGATTTATATACAATATTAGGTGGTTTCTCCACTTTTAGCCAATACTGTATACAGGGTGTACATTAATAAAAGAATAAAAATAAATTTTTTTTATAAAAAAACACCCAACTGCTAAATTTACTTTGTAAGTACTAGTCGCAGTTGAGTACAAAATTCATAGGTATACCTATAATGTACGACATGCTTCAACTTTTAGTTTTGATGCCCAAAGCGCACTTACGAAATTATACAGTTTTGTATTTTCATGAATCAGGTTATTGGGTAATTTTGTACCCAACTGCGACTAGTTCATTTCAAATTTTTATTTAAAATTTTTTTTTGTTTTCAACTTTTGGTGTAATTCTTATTCAGCCTTATAAAAAGCACTATGCATTTACAATTTATTTAGCTTTACCCAAAAAGTACGTGTAGATTTTTAACAGACGCGAACAGTGTTACCTTCCATTGAGTGAAGGTGTGGGAGGAGAGAGGGAGGAGGGAACTAGTAAAATGGTGTCGAAAAAATCTTAAAGCGTGTGCCGAAAGAATTTTTGTAATCGCTTTAAATTTGTGAAAAGTATAGCTACAACTATTACTAATAAGGAGGGTGGGGAGAAGAGAGGGAGAGGAAGGGGGAAAATAGTAAAATGATGTTGAAAAAAAGTCTTAAAGCGTGTGTAGATTTTTTTTTGAGATCGCTCTATATTTGTGAAAGGTTTAGCTACAACTATTACTAATAAAGAGGGAGGGGAGAAGAGAGGAAGGGGGAAAATAGTAAAATGATGTTGGAAAAAGGTCTTTAAGCGTCTGCAGAAAGAACTTTTGAAATCGCTTTAGTGAATGTTATAGCTATAACTATTACTAATAAGGATGGCGGGGAGGAGAGACGGAGAGGCGGGGGCGGGACTAGGAAAATGGTGTTGGAAAAAAAATCTGAAAGCGTCTGCAGAAAGAATTTTTGAATTCGCTCAATATTTGAAAAAATTATGCGAATATGGTTTTTGAATAGGGTGGGGGGAATGACAGGAGGGGAGGAGAGTGGGAGCAGGAAGGACTACAAAGTAACTACAGCAAATTAGAGGACATGTAATGTAATGGGTAATTAAAGGAATTTCAATAAAATCGTCTGAAATTTAGATAATTTGTATACCTTAAAGCCTACATCATGTGACAAAATGGCGTCTGAAGACCGCCATGTTGATTCCTCTTTAAAAAAATATAGCCTATAGCACCTTCGGGATCACTAGCAATTCAACGACACCTTTTTTGTCAAAATCGGTTCAGCCGTTTAGCCTCTAGCGTGACACAAACATATTTACTTACATACATACAACAATCGAAAAACATTACCCTTCCTTTCGCCGTGCTGCAGTTGGGTAAAAAATGTGCATATTTTAAAAAATCGATTTTAATTTTTTAACTTTTACGCCCTGTATCTTAGAGACAGATAAATTTAGGACTAAAGTAAGTTGACTTAAATCGACTTATTTTGGTCGAAAAAATCTGTGGTAGGAGTGCGTAAAGACATTTTCGGAACATAATCTCTAATTCAGGGCCTCTAATTCTCTCACGCAACCAAAGAAAAGTCACCAAATTTTACACACTCAATGCGTGGGACGAAAAAGTGCTAATAAATTTGCCTTATACAATACAAATTTCGAAATAAAATGCAACATCTTGTGAAAAAAATAAAAAACAATAAATAATGGTGTTATAAAACCTTGTTCTAAAAAAAATGTTCTTGTTATTGCATCAAAGACATAAGAATACAGTACATTCAATACAAATATTTCACAAAATTATATATTTTGGTTAAAGTCACTGGTCAAAACATTTTTTTTTAGTTTTGATCAATTTTGAATGCGTAAAAAAGTTGATTTTTTTTAAATACCCTGATTTAGTCACGCTCTACTATAGCCAAAATTTAATTTAAGGTTTATTAACTAGTTCCAAAAAACTTTTCATTAAAATTTGATTTAAGTCTTCAAGGTAAAACAACTTTTTTTGTCGTTTTAGATAGAACATAGAACTTATTTTTCATGACATTGGAGTTAACAAAAAAAAATCGAGAAAAAATTAAGATTAGTCGGCTTACTGCGCAAAAAAACATGCGTAAATTCAAACTATTAATTAACAGGAAACAAAACACCTTTTTTTAAATAATACCTATAACAAATTTTTTTTGACATGCCATTTTAAATTTAAGCGGCTTTGCTAGTTCAGTTGTCTTGCTAATTGTTCTGATTTTAAGTGGTTTTAATACGGTTATAAAAACTATTGCGGTTTTTGCACCTTTTTTAATTTTTATGGAAGATTTCACAAAAGTTGTGAAAATAGGTTGTGGTCATTGGACAATCTTAAACTGCCCAACAAAATTCAATAATTTACTGTCGTTCTTTTGGGCATTTAAACAATCAGTAATTTTAAAAAACAAAATATTACAAGAAAACAAGACATTTGATAGAAAATGCATTTGGTTGATAACAGATTTTGGTAGAAAAACATTTGCTGCCATGCCAATTTTGAATATTCATAAAGTATAAAAACAAAACATACCTATTGACATTTTAGTAGCACAGGAAATAGTATCGGTTAAGATTCTTGTGGTTTGTTTGTTGCATATAAAGATAAAAATAATGATATCTTTACTGTACTGTTCTAATAATTACAAAAGTTTGCAACTAAATAAATATTTAAGTATTTTTTATGTCCTTAATTTTCTTAAATTCGCGCACCCCTTGGTATTCATCTTTTTTTATTCTGCTACAAATGCTCTAAATACCACAAAATAAATCACAAAATTCAAAACAAACATTATTTGTGGAGCTATAACGTCTCAAAATTTTTGAAAAATAAATAGAAGAATTACATGGTATACTTCACGTGTCCCTAAATTTTTTGACAGTTTTTGCTTTTAAAAGCAAAAACTGTCGAAGTATTTAGGGACACTAGTACACGCTAGAGACCCTGGAAGTATAACACATTTTTTGGTTATGATATTTTCTTGCAAAGTTCAATAGCGTTTCACTAAAATAATTTATGTTGTCAGCGGTGAGTGATATCCATCATCAAACAACATATAAGCAAACACGTTTGTCCGTTACCCCCTGTAAATATTTGTCCAAAATCATTTAAGTTTATTTTCCGACGCTTATGAATTAAGAAGGACGAAAGGTGCGTCTATATCTAAACAAGGTAGAGTATTGAGGACCGATATTTCCCTCCTTTGATTTTGACTTAAATAAACTTGACTTTGATAAAGTTTTTCGCGTCTCTATTTTTTTTCAAATGTCACACATACAGGGTATCTAGTCCAGGCGAGCATGTCCAAACGTTTTCAGTCAGTCAAAATGTTTTTAAAACAAGTAAAAACAAGATGTAATGTGTTTTAAGGTTACTAAATCACTTTATTTTGAAACGTAAATTTCGTGTTTTTTTTTGTGTTATTTAAAGAATATGAGCAAAATCAAAAAAGATAAATAAACAGGGTTCGATAAGTTAAGATAAATTTTTGGACTCAAAGAATCTTTAGGCAATCTTATTTCATCGGTTTTTTGTTTGACAGTTCTTTAGCTAAAAATAAGCGCTCCAGATATATGTGTGCAAGTATAAATGACACGGTATACACTAGAAAATAATTATAAATAATAATTTTATTTGGTCTACGAAAAAAAAGGCAAGGCGAACAAATTCGTTCGCTTACTTTTCGCCCTATCCCAACGAATTTGTTTTCCAAACAAAAACACACTTTTTTAAGTATATTTTGTAAATTGCAAAATTTGTATTATTGGTAATATTCCTAATGAAATCACCTAGTTCTTATATTAAATATGCAAGTGGAAGTACACAATCAAAAAATAAATGTCACCACACGTGACTTCTTCTACCAAAATGTGCTTCAATAATATAATTTTATTTAAATTTATTTTTTATTTATATTGTCTACTACTAAATTATTGATCAAGGGCACAACAGCAATTATTCAATTATAAAAAATCTACCAGGAAAATTATTGGTTTTCAAAATTTCTAAAGGTGTAAAAACTGTGATTTTAATATTTTGTTGGTAAATAATTCAAAAGCAATATGTTAACTAATTTCAAATAGTAAAAAGATTGAATTTTAATAATTAGTAAAAAAACTCAGTGCTAATATTGATATTAGTCAATCAAGCAGATATTCAAGGATTCAATTAATTATTATAATTTTTACACTATATATACATATACATTATTAACTTTACAAAACCAAATAAAAAGAAAAACCATATACCTTGCGCAAAGGTAATTTTAATTAGAATTTAAAAATAAGGTCACTGCATAAGACAATAATCCACCATGTGTTATGCAGGTTGTTTTTTTAAGGATGCTTTTTCAGGTATTTTTCGTTTGTATTTGGAAAAACACTTCGATTTTGGTTGCAAGGGGGATACTTCTTAGCTGTCTTGATATTTTTATTAGCTCACACGTATACTATAAAGATAGTAGTGTGAGCTTAAGTGATCGTGTCAAAAATTTGAAAAAAAAAGTTGCTCCGATTTCAAAAAATTTGATATATCTTTGCGTTTAGATGATTTTAAAACTTTTTTGTCGCGCCGTCTGTCGGTCTGTAACGACCAAGGCGCATAACTCAAAAACTACTTGCCCGATTTAAATGAAATCTGGTATCTAGGTTGGGTTTTGGCTCGAGATGGCCCCACTTAAAAATGAATAAAATCCACCTGACATAAGCCCAAAAATATTACTTATGTGCTACTACACACAGTGTGCCTGAACAAAGTATAGGTTACATAAAAATGGTTCCAAAAACTAATTGCACATTTTGAAGATGGACTCTTTCCTGACTTCAGAGCGATATTCATATAAATCCTAGCTGATCCTCTTCTCGAAATTTCATCAATTTTTTGCCATTTTTGTAGTTAGTCTAGGCGCTGGCTCCTGTCACGTGTGACCTAATATGTGCGCTCAGTTTGACTGCGGGGCATTGTTAAGCGCCCATCTGCGGGGCATTGTTAAGCGCCCATAGGTGTATAAAAAAAGTTTGGTCACGTGGTTGAACTCATGGTTGTTTAGCCGCCATCTTTGAAAATGGCCGCCAAATTGATAGATTTTTTTTGTTTAAGCGTATCCCCCTACCCAGTTATCCCATTTTAATCTTTAAAGGCTTGTTATACTCCTTTTTTAAAGGCAAATCAATTTTGTAATTTTACATTTTTTAATAAATCAAGTAGTTTTTGAGATATACCAATATAAATTAGTATTTCTGCTCGCAAAAGAATTAAAATAGCCATGCTCATTTTATTAAAGCTACAATATTATTGACATTTGTTTTTTTGTTACATAGAAGGCTTTAAACCTTTCACAGAAGAGCATATTGACTTTATGTTATTAAAGTTCGATGGATAGTACCCCTAAAGACTGCCTTAAAGAGGGTGGTTTCTAAAACTGTTCACAAGATTATACACAAAGTGGATTTGCAGTGAAACGATGCATCCTAGCGAAAAACGTTAACGTTAAAAGTACTATAAAAAACTAATTTTATCGTTTTTCGCTAGGATGCATCGTTTCGCTGCAAATTCACTTTTTCTGTAATATTGTGAACTGTTTCAGAAACCACCCCCTTTAAGGCAGTCTTTAGGGGTACCATCCAACGAACTTTTAAAACATATAGTCAATATCCTCTTCTGTGAAAGGTTTAAAGCCTTCTATGTAATAAGAAAAAAACAAAGGTCAATAATATTGTAGCTACAATAAAATGAGCACGGGTATTATTTTAACTCTTTTGCGAGCGGAAATACTAATAATTTTGGTATATCTCAAAAACTACGTAATTTATCGAAAAATGTGTTATGATAAAATTTATTTGCCTTTCAAAAAGGCGTAAAACAAGCTTTAAAATATTAAAATAGGTCCACTGGGTAGAAAGATACGCTTAAACAAAAAATCTTTTAATTTGGCGGCCATTTTCAAAGATGGGCCAAACGACCATGAGTTCGACCACGTGACCAAACTTTTTTTATACTGCTATTGGTGCTTAACAAAGCCCCGCAGTCAAACTGAGCGCATATATTAGGTCACACGTGACAGGAGCCAGCGCCTATACTAACTAGAAAAATGTCAAATATTTCGAGAAGAGGATCAGCTAGGATTTCCATATTCAAAATGTGCAATTAGTTCTTGGAACCATTTTTATGTAACCTATACTTCATTCAGGCATACTGTGTACATTAAAGGTAACCGTGCATGAAGATAAAAAAAATAATTATACTTTGTTTTGTTTAGTGGTGTTACACTGAGGGGGGGATCTCCAATCGGAGGCATCCCCGGGTGGCGGATAGGGGGTTATTTTCGCTGACCAAAATGGGTAAAAATTACATTATACATTAATCGTTTGAGTTTAGGTGCCCATAAATTGGCAGATTATTTAACACGTACGCACCGCTTGCAAGGGTTAAACTTTATTTCTATATTTTGAATATGTCAAGTGATACCTTGTTTCTGACTTTTGAATGTCTTTACAACCGTGTAAAAATATTAAAAATCAATCGATTTGTTTTTGAGACAAATTTGAGAACAAATTTACAAATTTTCGAAATTTTTACACAGTTGTAAAGACCTTAAAACTTTTTTCACTCGACCTACTTTCCTTTTTAAAAATATAGAGGTAAAGTCTACCCTTCGCAGGGGATGAGTGCTACAAAAATATCAAGATAGCTAAAAAGTATCCCCCTCGAAAGCAAAATCGAGGCGTTCGGTGTATTTTGAAAAACATACGAAAAATACTCAAAAAGGCCTACGTTATCTTAAAACAAAAACACCCTGTTTATCAAAATTACAGGTGATTAAATGAAAGGAAATTCTACGTAAAAGAACTAAAAATGTATTTCACTACAAATTTATTTTTTACACATAAAAAAGTTGACCTCTTTCGAAATTGCAAACTTTTCACAAAGCCTTTGGAAACCCAAGACATGCATACTTATGTTTTGATATCTATGCTAGAAATACCCTAAAACCCCAAAGACTGACAAAATTAAACCACCCTGTGCAGAAAAACAAACAGGTATTGGGGACGTCAAACTTTCCTTGCAAACAAGAAAAAATAATTTAATAACAAAAATTAACCGATTATATCAATAAACTTGCCAGATATTTTTGCAACCCTATAATCCAAAAAATTCAGTCAATAATCCAAAATATTCCTAAATAAAATCTAAAAAAAAAGAAACAACTGTCACTTAATATCACCCAAATATCCACTGTTCCAAGCCCACAAATTGTACTGTACTTAAAAAGTCATCAACCCGAGGAATAATAATTACGATAATTAAAAACCACTTTGTGAAAAAAATTAGATTTTACAAATTTTCCAAAAAACGCGTGTCTTTTTTTACAAGATCTGCGTGTGCGCGGTGTATACTCGAGTGGTATTAGCTACCACTAAAACAACCGACTGACTGATCAGTCAAAATACAAACAAGGTAGTGCGGCGGTATGGCGCAAGGTTAGGCACTGAGCGGTGCATTATCTCGGAGCTCGTAAGAATAAAGTCAATTGAACTGAACGCAAGAAGCATACAGGGGGCCCCCAGAATTTATTATAAAGGACAAACGAAAAATCGTAGAAAGCTCACAAACGAAAATGGTAAAACAGTCCAATTTAAAAACGGAATTATTAGTAAAAGGTAATTATCAAAAACGTGAAACATTTCATGGAAAAAAAAGAAGTCAAGTACGCGAAATTGATATTCCGTAAAAAGAATTGAGATAAAAGTAAAGCAAAGTTGTCCAATACAAATTTCAAAATGAAAGGTTCTTTCTTACTACTTTGGAAATGTTTTTCCAAACCTGGCTAAAATTATTAAACTAAATAAGAAAACCAAACAGCTGAAATTAAGAGACGAGTAAGATTGGACTGGGCAGCATTCGGTAAATTAATTAATGTAAAAAATTTCTCAGTACCTCTAAACGAAACTGTATAACCAATAAATCTTTCGTGTACTCACCTATGGATCCCAGACCGGGACGACACTTAGAAAATCAAACATGGATAAGGTAACAAAAGCCCAAAGTTCAATGGAAAAACAAATGTTACATGTAAAGCTAACAGATAGAGAAAGTAATGAATGGGTAAGAAATAAAACAATAGTAAGGGATGTCAGAGGAGAAGTAGCAAAAATAAAATGAGAATTTGCCGGACATAACACTAGACAGAAAGACGATAGATGGAACGAATGTGGGGAAATAAAAGAAGTAGGGGAAGACCCCAACTGAGATGGGCGGACGACTTGAAGAAACATGCGGGAACTAGATGGATGAACACGGCGACAGACAGAGAAGAGTGGAAGATATTGGGGGAGACCTAAGTGCAAAGATAGATCAAAGAAAGCTCAATAGTTAGATACATAGATAGAAGTAGGTTATGCATCTAGTTGCCGAAAAACAGCGTTACTATATTCAGTTGATCTTGCAAAATAAATTTAAGAATGGTGACATTGGCCAAGGTCTGTAGAGGATAGGTTACCTGGTAACTTTCTGACCAATCAAAGCCAGTTGAACGCGGGAAATGACGTCACCTGGAGTGCCATTTAAATAAAAAGCATTTAATATAGTAGAAAATCTTGAAGTTTCTTGTGTTCCTTTGGTTAAAATCTAAACATGTTCTGTTATTTTTCTTAAAGTGTCTGTAATAGCAATATTCATAAAATACATCAACTAACTTAAATATAAAACTTACCTTATACCAAATATCCCAAATGCATTTGTTTTGGGAAGCTTTTAGTTCGTTAAAATAACTACAAGAAGAAAGTATAGTTTGTGTTTTTTTTTTTTTTTTTGGTTGTTACATTATGACATATTTACATTAGTTTAAATGATAAAATGCCAATGACGAACCGCCATTATAAAAGAAACCGACTATATAAGTAAACTAGAACAAGTCAGACACAGTTTTTAAATAAATATAGTCCGAAAAAACACCACAAATGTAAAAAATAAACCATCGAAGATTAAAAATACTTAAAAACACATGTAAACATAGCGCTCTAATCAAATCTTGGCACTCCCAATGACGCGTTGCCAACCTATCCTCTACAGACCTTGGACTTTGGCATAATTCATACCTGAAAGCTATATGTTTTTAAGTTTTGGTGGCAGCACGAGTTACCAATTTAATGTAACGCGAGTTACCAAATTTTTTGTTGTTTATTTTTCATAAGCAAATTTTTGAAAAATAACTTTAATCTTTATAGTTTCTTTATCTGGGACCTAATTATAATTATTATATTATTTAAAATTGGTTTAATTGTTAAATTTGCAGAAATATTAAAAAGTTTAAGAAAAGGTAAATCTTATGTCCTTAAAATGTAACGTGAAGACTGATGAATTTGCTCTCTTAAAAATGAGAAACTCAAAAACATTTCGTTTATTTTAATATTAACGAAATTGTTTAACACGTTGGCTACCATATGAGTCACCGGTGATACATAGCCCGACTCCCCCTACAGTCCACTGTTAAAAAGTCGCAGCTATCCCCTGTGTACCAACGCTTTTTACAACCTATATCGCAATATGAATACGCGAGGTACCTAAATTCAAAAATGGCATCAAAACATACGAAACCACCTTTTGTGCAAATTGCCCCAAGAAGTCATCTTACTGTTTCGACTGTTTTCAGGAAAAACATTAGTGTTTTTTATATTGTATAATAATAACTGTTTATTTTTTTAGTTTTTTTTAGTCCTTCAGACATAAAATTCATATAATTATTGTTTAGCTTTAAGTTGTTTTAGTCCTTCAGACGTAAAATATTTGTTTGTGTTTAATTTTTTAGTTCTATAATAAAAATGTCCGCCGTTTCTGTTCGAATGGATTTTATAAATAATAAAAAAAGTAAACCATATGATCTTTATTTTGTTAGAGATTTACCGAACCCTTGTGTATCATCGGTGATGCCCAAGGCAACCAGATATTTTTTAGTTCATCCCTGTACCATACCCAAAATTATCATTCCTTTCTTTATACACCAGCGTTTTTTACAAGCATTTAATATTGTGTTCTTTATCACCGGTGATACATAAAGTACAGAAGTGAACTGTACTGTACGAGTCACCGGTGATTCATATGGTACCCTGGACCAGGATGCTTGGTAGCCAATGTGTTAAGGGTTGTTAGTTTTTATTTTATGAAACTAATAAAATTAAGTATTTGATTGCAACGCGCGTAACCACGGAACTCCCCTAACTCCATATCATAATTTTTGAGATAACTTTTTGACAGTTATCAGCTGTTTACCATAACAAATAGCATAGGCCAACAAAAACAAGTTGTAAAAAGTTGTCTCAAAAATACTGATATGAACTGTATATTAGCATTGCGCCCTATCGAAAAACGCGTTATTCGTACATCTCTGACTTTGTCTGACCTTAAAAATATGCCTGAGAGTTAAAAAGCGCGTTTTGTTTTTTAGTTTTTTCATACTAATACTACAATTAATATCATTTGGTTTATACAAAATTGGTAAAGAAACAAAATATTGCGCGGGTATTTTATGGGGTTACCCGTCAGATAAAGTGACCCCAATGGCGAGTTTCAGGGCGAACCACAAAAACAATGTTAAAAGGACGCACACATACTTACCAAGAGACAAGGTCGTTTCTTTACGGAAAAAATACATGATTTTTTTTTGTCGATGGGAAGTAAACTAAGAAATATCGTCGACATTTTAATACTTATTACAGCGCCATCTATAGAATTTCTAGTTTTTGCATTTAAAAGGTTTAATGGAACATTAGAAAACAGAGAAACATTAAAATCCGTAACTTAAAAAATGTGTTTCTAGTGTTATTGTTTTCAATTTTTGTGTTTAAGAAAACCAAACCCCCCTCTTACTTTCCCTTACAGCCCACCCCAACCACCAAAAGTAAATTTCGTTCAAAATGTACAATAAGTTTTATGCCAAATTTGGTTAAAATTGGTCAGGCGGTTTTTCAGTTATCGTGTTAAAGGCAGACGCCATTAAAAAGTTTAGTAATTAATTTTTCTTTGGACCAAATAACTCAATTTGAGAAAAAATAATAAAATACATTGACTAACTACATTGACTAACATTCATTTCTTGTCTTAGAATAACAAAAAATATTTGACTCTGTTTTTTAGAATAGTTTATTTTAATAATATCTTGTATGTAAATCTGTTAAACTTAATGTATGAATTAATTCAAACACTGATTAGAAATCTATTTAAAAAAACACAAATATTGTGAAAAAAAGCTGAAGGTACCAGCACCTCGGTCGTTCTGCACTGAAAAATACTCATGAATATTGGGTATTCGTTTTCTAATAATAAATTAATAACAAAAACTAACAATATAATTAAAAAATTGCTTTAAAAAAATCCGCGTGCAAAAAATTAAATACAAATATTGCACACAACCAAAACGGATGCTACAATGTTTCCTTTTCACAAAATAAAGTAAAATATTATACACTTTCCCTTTTTTAGTATTAAAACAAAGATTTCTTTATTTTCATTGAAAAAAGTTTTAATTTAATGAGACAAAAAAGGGGTTTACTTCCTTGTTTCAACAAGTATAAAAGATCGATTGTTTCTGCACGAAAAAAAAATCCGGCGGTGTTAAAATAAAGGCTTTTAAGATAATATCGTTCTAAAAATCATATATCAGGACTTATCTCAGAAACTACAACTACGACAAAAATTATAACAAAATCTGGCCCAGCGAATTCACAAAAAATACTTGGTTTTGTTGCTCCCCGCCAGTGTCAGTAATCATATCTTCCGACTAGAAAATAAGAGGGTTGTTTTTTACATTTGTTTTTATTTATTATATTTAAGTATTCTCCACGAAAATTAATGCACTTTTGCATGCGCTGAAACCAGTCAAAGCTGTAATTCCACTCGTTTGTTGGTACTGTCAAAATTGCATTCTTAAAGGCGTTGACTGCTTCCTTTGGTGACTGAAATCTTTGACCACGCAGTCCATTCTTGATTTTCGGAAAAGTATAGAAATCGCTGGGACTGTATGGAGGATGGTCCAAGAATTCGACGTTTTGTTGGTTTAAAAATGCAATGGTTTTTTGTGCTTTGTGCGAACTTGCACTGTCTTGGTGTAGGATAATTCTTCATTCGGTGTTCGTTTTTCGAAGCTCAGCGATGACTTTTGACAAACAAATAGTGATATACTAATCGGCAGTAACAGTCCTTTGATTTTCCAGAGGAATTGTTGCTACATGACCTGCTTTTGAGACAAATGTCGCGACCATCTTTTTGGAAACACTTCGAGAACGGATGATTTTTGTTAGCTTTTCTTCATCTTGGAACACCCAGACACACACGTTTTTCGAGTTTCCTGGCTCAAAGCGGTCTAGAGTTTTTTGACACCAATTGACCCTAGCTTTTTTCTGTTCTTCGGTTAACAGATGCGGTATCCAGCGGGAGACCAATTTTCGTACCCCTAATTCTTCATGCAAAATTTTTTGAATTCAGGTATTTGAAATTCCCAATGAAGCCTCAATTTCGCGATATGTCACATGTCGATCTTACGTGATGAGCATGTGCACAGCATCGATGTTTTCCTGGGTGACAGCCGTTTTTGGTGCACCTGGCCTTGAATCGTCGCGAAGAATAATCCGTCCCCGCTTCAATTCTTCATACCAACAAGAGAGAAAATAGAAACTCTTTAAGGCATTCTTGTTGAAATAATTTCCTTCAAAAGTGGAAAATTATAGCCCAAAAATGTTCTCGGTTAAATTCCACTTTTCGACTGATTTGTTAACTTAAAGAATTCACTGTAGCTATAAAACTATACGTCTCGTACCAACGTTTTGAATTTAGGTTAAGTAAAGAATGAGGTTAAGTATTAGTAACGACATTCGATCAGTGTCGCCCTTTATGTTCCTATATGGAAAATATAAAAGACATCCCTCGAACAATACCATATTCGTATTCCTTGAAAAATACTGCATAATTTGGACAGCTCACATGTATCTTTATGTCAATTCCTCATAGGAAGGGAATAAAAAGATCACCTTTTATAAAAAAAATTAATACTCCTACGTGGTTACTAAAAAAATCATATTATTTGACTTAATAAGAAAGGCAATTTGTGTTTTTTCAAAGAGGAAATTCTTAGAAAATGCAAAACGTAAAAACTAAAATTTCTTTAAAAAAATTAATACTATCCCTTTAATATGTTTACCGAAAGTCTTAGCTGTAGAAGTTTCTAAGATAAATCAAACCGCCATCCTTAATCTGACACCCTGCATTTGCTTTTGTTATTTTTACGTTGGTTGGGAAGAAACATATTAGTTTAGTTCGTCAGGCTCCATTTATTACAAATTTATAAATCTAATAACCTTTGTAAAAAAATATTTGATCCATTAGAGACATATTGTAAGTATAATACGGTCTAGCAGTAATAATCCTAGCAGTATATTGACATCTACACTTGCGCAGTTGCGCCGTAAAGGCAGACTTCAATAACAATATGTTGAAACTAGTAAAATGATGTTGGAAAAAGTCTTAAAGCGTGTGCACAAATAATTTTTGAATACGCTCTATATTTGTGAAAGATATAGCTACAACTATTACTAATACTAGAGTACGGAGAAGAGAGAGAGAGGGCGGGGGGAAACTAGTAAAGTGATGTTGGAAAAAGTATTAAAGCGTGTGCAGAAAGAACTTTTGAAATCACTTTATATTTGTGAAAGTTATAGCTACAACTATTACTAATAAGGAGGACGAGGAGGAGAGAGAGAGTGACTAGTAAAATGGTGTTGAAAAAAAATCTGAAAGCGTATGCGAATATGGTTTTCGAATAGGCTGGGAGGAATGACAGGAGGGGAGATGGGTGGAAGCAGGGAGGACTACAAAGTAACTACAGCAAATTAGAGGACATTTGGAATGAGTGATCAAAGGAATTTCATTAAAATCGCCCGAAATTTAGATAATTTGTATGCCTTAAAGCCTACATCATGTGACAAAATGGCGTCTTAAGACCGCCATGTTGATTCCTGTGTAAAAAAATATAGCCTATAGCACCTTCGGGATCAGTAGCAATTCAACGACACCTTTTTTGTCAAAATCGGTTCAGCCGTTTAGGCTCTAGCGTGACACAAACATACATATGCCAATCGAAAAATATTCCCCTTCCATTCGCCGTGATGCAGTTGGGGAAAAATAAGGGACGGCCGTATAAAAAGCATGTTCCAATAAGTTGCGTTATGGTCTAGCACTATTTAAGTAAAGTTGTTGCTTTATTACTGCTAGACTTATTTTGGAATTTTCAATAAGTTTCTATTATCAATATAAATTGTGCCCGCATGTCGTATTGCGATATTTTAGCCCATATTATGATTGAATTTCCCTGACCCTGATGATTCTTAAATTACTGGGTCATTACCAACGAAACCTACCACACGGTATTGACTAGACCAATATTTTTCTTTTAATTGGGACTAACCTGTATTTTAATGCATTATTATTAGCAAAAAAAAATGGACCTTGCAAGTATCTTGTTTGCTATCCACTAGGAATTACCATTAGAAATTGGAGAATATGCGTAAATCACGACAAATACGCGGTTGTGACAGCAAAAAGTCCATGAAACTTAATTTGAAAAAAAAAACTATAGTAAAATAATAAAAAACAAAATGGCGCCAGCTGGCACGTACAGCCATCCATAAGACCTGTCGTTCTGGGTTTTGAGGTTGCTTAATTTTTGTTGAAAATTAAAATGAAATGAAAATCAATTTGAAAAACTTATATCTCAAAAACTGTGACATTGAACTTTAACGTTATAACAAACATTGTTGAAAATATAATTTTTAATATATCTAACTTTGAAAACCTAGTTTTGCTAGCTGCTGTGGTTCTCAAATTATGATTTTTTAAAAATATTGCAACTTCCAGCAAAATTTTATGGCCACAGGTAACCCAAAAGTTTTATGGCAAATTCGGTTAAAATTGGTTCATCGATTTTTGAGTTATCGTGTCCTAGATAGACAACATCAAAAAATATGGTACTAGTAACTTATTTTGAGTGAAAATAAAAAAACGTGTTTTTTGACGGGCCCCCTACGATATGATGGCTAAAAAGTAATAAATAAAAATGATTGTAGGTTTTCTCCTCCTTCCTAAAATATAAAACGGGTAACATGAAAATGGGCAAAAATTATGGATTTAATTATTAGGCTTAAAAAATGTAAAAAAATGGTACACTTGGAACCAACGAGTAAAATAGTAATTTATACAACTAGTAGCTAAAAGTATATATAAATCAAGGTATCACTAGACCCACTTTCCCTATTCAAAATATAGGGGTAAATTATACCCCTCGAAGGGATTTCGTGCTACAAAAATTTCAAGATAGCCAAAAAGTGTCCCCCTTGCAAACAAAATCGACGTGTTTCGGCGTTTTTTTAATTTCCTGATAATATTCGAGAAAATTGAGGTGGATCCTTTTCAAATTGTCACCTTGTATAAAATAAATGGATCCATGATGGATCTGATATCTGCCTAGCCCATTAGCACACTCCAAGTGAACTCCACGCTATATAAGCCTTGAAAATAGTTTTTTGTAATTATCTCAGAAACGGAAGTTCCTATGAAGTTTTTCGTCTAACATAAATTAATGAGAAAAAGGTGTTCTACTATATTCTATATTGATGCGATGCTCCCTTAAAAAGTTAGTCTTTTTCAAAGTTTAAACTGTCAAAAAATTAGCTGATATGTCAAAAATAACACATTTTCGGCGTTATCTCAAAAAAATATATTTTAAAATTAAAACCAAATAGAATTAATTATACATGTGTCTTTTGCCTGATTTGAATTGCATATTTTTTAAAAACATAGTAAAGTAAAAGTTTAGCAAAAGCAAGTGTTGGTCGGTAAACGAGCGAAAAGTACACATGACAATTTTTTCAATTGCAGAGAAATGTTTATTAATTGATAAAGATCTTTCTAAAGTACAGTTATGTATTTCGCAAAAAGATATTTATCGTCGAGTTTGTACACCACGCGATAATAACTTTACAGGGTGTCCCAAATTCAATGTTTTTGGGGGGTTTCAGCTATTTTACAGTGTGATCATTATTGGGGACGTTATTTATTTATTTTATTTATTTTCAACAGCAGAGCCAATTTACAATAATATTACAGAGTAATTAATTAATAATATATATATTTATTGGTTTCATAACGTTCTACGTCTTTCGATACCCAATCTCCACTCGTTTCTGTTTGCCAATAATTCATCATCTAGGCCTCTTATTCTTATTTCACTGTCTATTCCTTCTCTCCAGCTTCTCCTTGGCCGTCCTCGTTTTCTTCGGCCAGTTGGTTTTCATTGTAGTATTTGTTTAGGTAGTCTTTCATCATTCATTCTTTGTACATGTCTGTACCACACCAGTTGTTTTGTTCTTATATCATCCACTAAAGTACGTTCACCCACTGTCATCATTTCTCTTATTCTTTGATTTGTAACTCTTTCTCTTTTTGATTTCCCTGCTGCTCTTCTCCAATAGTCCATCTCCGTAGCGGAAAGCATTTTTTCTGTTCTATCCTTGATTGGCCATACTTCTGAGCCGTATGTAATAATACTTTTTTAATGGTGTTATATATAAGCTTTTTGTTATGTTTTGATATACTTTGGTCCCAAATTATTCCATTTAATAAAGTTATTGCTTTTCTTCCTTGTACGTTTCGATCTTTTATAGCTTTGTCTAGTGTTCCGTCAGCTGTAATTTTTAGACCTAAGTATTTATACTCATCACAGGAGTGAATTCGCTGCCCGGTATTTAAGATTAGATCCTATTTCATTCCACCGATACACATATACTCTGTCTTATTGAGATTAACCTCTAGTCCCCACTTATTGTACTCTTCTATTAGTTTTCGTGTCATATATTCGAGGTCGTCATAATCCTGAGCCACTATCTGATCATCAGCGAAACATAAAGTATACAAGGTGGTTTCGTCCAACGGAATTCCCATGTTTTGGCATTTTCTCTGCCATACTTTAAGGACTTGTTCCAAGTATATCTTAAAGAGCGTAGGCGAGATACAGCAACCTTGTTTAAGACCTTTATTTACTTGAAAGCCTATGGTTAGTTTTGCTTTTATTTTAACTTTTGCCTTACAATTGCGGTATAACTCTTTGATGGCCTTAATTAGTTGTACGCTTATGTTTGTGTTTTCCAACGCTTTCCAAAGTAGATTTAGTGGTATACTATTATATGCCTTCTGCAAATCCACGTAAAGCAGATGCAGCTCTTGTCCGTATGCCATTTTCTTTTCAATAATTTGGGTTATACAAAAGAGATGATCTGAAGTCGATCTACCCGCCCTGAAACCAGCTTGTTCTTCTGCCTCCATGTCTTTATATTCGCTCTCTACTTTATTTCTTATTATTTTACCGTATATTCTGCTTAGCGTACTAGTCACAGATACACCTCTATAATTGTCACATACATCCTTCCTTCCTTTTTTGTGTATTGTGGATATATATGACGTTTTCCAGTCAGTTGGGACTACAGTTCCATTTAAATATTTTTGGAAAAGATTCCGTAATCTCCAAAACAGTTCTTCAGTGCCATATTTAATAAGTTCGGCTGGGATATTTCCGGGTCCGGCAGATTTACCGCTTTTTAAGGTTGTGCACACGTTTTTGACCTCAGAGATTGTGAGGGGTACTGGAGATCCCATCGTTCTAATCATATTGTCTCTTGCGTCTTTCTTGAATTCTGCTCTATCTTCAGTTAAAAGTTTTTTAAAATGCTCATCCCATTCTTTGTCTGGTATTGGTGAAATGATATCTCTGCATGTTTCTTTTTTAATCGATCTTATAGTTTTCCAGCTTTCGGTACTTCTCCTACCTCCTAAGTAAGAATCTATTTTCTGGCACTTTTGCGTCCACGAATGATTTTTCTTATCACTGATCATTCTTCTCACCTTTGATTGCGCGATTTTGTATTCTTGTCTGCTTCTATCTGTCTTTTGGGATAAGTAGGTGTGATATAATTTCCTTTTTTCCTCTATTTCTCTCTCAATCTCAGCATCCCACCAGTATGGTTTTCTTCTTTTAGAAGTTTCTTCCACGAATCCTAGTGCTTCTTTTGCAGCTTGGTGGATGCTTAATGTAATACATTCGTATTCCTCATCTGGGGTTTCACCTGAACTTGTATTAAGTTTTTCGTTCAGTATCTTTTTGTATAAGTTTTTTACGCTGTCATGTTCTAGGCTTAGTAGATTATATTTACAGTGATCAATTTCTTCAATCACCCTTCCCCTTTACAGCATGGTTTTTTGAAAGGACGTTCTACAACCAACCTGGTGATCACCACACAAACTATTGCTGAAACACTAGATAGCTCTTCCCAATTGGACGTCATATACACTGACCTATCCAAAGCATTCGACAAGTTAGATCATCAGATCTTATTATCTAAACTTGAACTTTTTGGCTTTTCAGATAATCTCTTACAGTTTCTGAAACCATGGCTTTCAGATCGAATGCAATTTGTCTCAATAAATGGAATTGACTCTCCCGAATACATCTCATCTTCGGGAGTGCCTCAAGGGTCGGTGTTAGGACCATTATTATTCGACATCTTTATTAATGATGTGTGTGCTGAACTTAAGTCAATGACGCTACTGTATGCTGATGATCTCAAGCTTCTCCTTCGTATTGACTCACTGGAGGATTGCCAAAGTCTCCAAAAAGACTTGGATACACTTATCGCTTGGTGTACCATAAATAAACTATCCAGACAAATGTCAAGTACTTTTACATTAAAAGCAAATCCAATTCTATATAACTACTCAATAAACCAAACATTTTTATCTAGACCTGACTCTCTTCGCGACCTAGGAATAATTTTTGACAAGAAATTATCCTTCACAAAGCATATTGAAACTATAACATCAGAAACGACTAAGACCTTGGGTTTTATTACCAGACTAAGCCGTGAATTTCAAAATATAAAAACTCTGAAAACATTGTTCTTCTCCTTTGTCAGGTCAAAATTAGAGTATGCTTCTCTAGTGTGGTCACCTGAATATAACATTCACATTGAAGATCTAGAAAGGGTTCAGCGAAGATTTCTTAAGTTACTTTACTTTAAAACTTATGGAATATATCCTCCTCAAGGTTTTGCAGAGGAAAATTTACTTGAAATGTTCGATATGCAATCCTTATCTAACAGGAGGAGCTACTTCTCTCAGGTATTTCTGTTTAAGGTCCTGCACAACCAAATCGACTGTCCTGATATATTAAGTAAAATTAATTTTCTAGTTTCTCGTTTGTCTTCACGTCAAAATCTGACATTATTTTTACCAAGAGTTCGAACAAATAAATTACAGTTTTCTCCACTTCATGTTATGTGCAGAACTTATAATAAATGTAACAGAGACCTTGACATATTTAACACCACAATCTCAAAAATTCGTGGATATTTTACAACGTCATTCCCCACTCTCTGATATAGTAGACATTCTGTCCATAATTTTTAATGTAGTTTTTATTTATTTTAAATTTAATTTTATAACCATGTCCTGTGTGTATTTTTATAATTATTTTACATTTAATGTTTTTTAACTTAGTTTATTGCTTGAGTATTTAGGTTGTGTAATTTTTAAGATTTTCCTGCTTTGTAATTGGGGTTTTTTCCTGTTAAGCAGTGTAATAATAAATAAATAAATCACTGTATCATCAAGATGTTGTTGATGCAGGCTTCAGCCTTGATAAGGAAAGAGAATTTTGGACTCCAGAAAATAGTGATCACTTCCGCATGTTGATCCACGCTTTGTTCTGACATCTTGAATTTTTAGTTTTGTCTTTTGTTTAGTGATAAGATAATCAATGACGGATTTCAGGTTTTGTGAGGGTTTGGTCCAGGTATATTTGTGTATTTCCTTATGTTGAAAAAAACCGTTTTGGATTTTTAGGTCTAATTGCTCACATACTGTAATTAGCCGGTTTCCATTGTCATTAACAACATTTTCTCCATATTGGCCAACTATCAGATCATTAACTCTGTTACCGGTTCTACTATTTAAATCTCCCAATATGACAATTTCTCTAGATGCACTTACTGCTGATATTTCATTGTGTATTTCTTCAAAAAAATTGTCTTTCACGGCTACATTTGCATCGTCGTTATATGCATAGATTCCAAAAATCGTAAGTCTCATTCCTTTTATTGTTATATTCATTTTAATTAGCCTTTCAGTGACTGCTTCCCAGTTGGTGATAAATTTTGTAAATCTTTTGTTGACCAAAATAGATACTCCTTGTTGGGCATGTTTTTCTTTTGCCACTCCGCTATAGAAATGGTCATATTGTCCTAGGTTTTCAGATCCTTTTCGTTTCTGTTAGTACAGCAAGGTCTACCTTCATTCTGCTGCACTCATGTACTATTTCATTCACTTTTCGATTCATTCCTTGTACGTTCCATGTACCAAAAATCATATTCCTGTTTCTTTGCTTGGTTCGTCTTAGGTTTTTAATTTCTTTTCGAGGCGTTTGATTGGGTTTTTTAATTAATAACAAGATAACAAAAAAAAACTAATAAAATTAATTAAAACAAAAAAAAACAATAATAAAAAAGTAGGACTAAGAAAATTGACTAAAGACAAGAATTTTTTTATTTTTTAAAAATATAGGAACTGCAAGATTTATTATAGTAATTGCTTAATACTATCCTTAAAGGAACTGAGACTGGCGGCGAACGGATCGAGATTGTTTTGGTTGTACAGAAGAAGAGTACGGGTCAATGGTGAATAATAGCCATACATGGCATGATGAAAGGGAATGCGAAATATTGGCCAGTTATGCTTACGCTGAATAGTGTTGAAACCGATAATTTCCAGTAAAGAAGGACAAAAATTATTACATCATCATTCTTCTTCTCAAAGTGTCAAGGCCAAATAGCTGGCTAATGGCATTATAATTTATGTTATAAATGTCAATATGAGCCCTAAATTGAAGAGAACGAAGAAAAATTATCTGTACACACTGCAAGCCATCAATGTGGCAGGCATAGTGTGGTGACCATAGCACTGACGCATATTCCAGTAAAGAACGACCTAGTGAGCAGTACAAAAGTTTAAAACAATCTGGTCATAACTCGGAGCTGTTACGAGTGATAAAGCCAAGGGTTCGCATACCCTTATTAATAATATCGTCATAATGAATTCTATATGACAACCCGCTGTCAAATAAGACACCAACTCTGACTGCCGCTACTGATGCAAGAGCAGTATCATTTATAACATTTATACGCTGAATCGACTGAGATGATCGACTGATGCTATACTTAGGCATTTTTTAACATTTAAATCCAGACAATTATTACTAATGTTATTAAGATCACTTTGAAGTAACAAACAATTAAAATATGTTTCAATCAACCTATAAAGTTTAAAATCATCAGCAAATGCCAGATAATCCGAACTAATAATCACGTCACTAAGGTCACAATTAAATAAAACAAAGAAAACTGGGCCAATATGTGACCCTTGCGGGACACCAGAGTCCACTTAAGTCTCTTCAGATCGCAGGGCAATCGCCAATCCGAACCAACTGACAAGTCAGGAAACTATGGGCCTTACCAGAGTCAAACGTCTTTGAGAAGTCTGTGTAGACACTGTCCACTTAATTAGACCCCTCAAAGGCATTCAACAGAGTGTGCTGATAAGACAAGTTTGTCAATGTTGACCTGCCTTGAGCAAAACCATGCTGGTTATCCCCTTGAAGGCTAATATAACGATAATTACGAACACCATTCCTGTCACCATTCTTAAAAATAAGTGTCAAAAAACTGACTTTTCAGTAATCTCGAAATGTACCAGAAGGAAAGGACGTATTAAACAACCGATGTAAGGGTCCGCTCAGCGTGCACAATTTTTGGTAAAAACAGATGAAATGCCATCCGGACCATGGGAGTATTTAGTTTTTAAATTGCTGATCCCTTCAAAAACTTCCACCAAAGAGAACCGATTAAAATTCAAGGTCAAACTGTAATTAAAAGAGTAGGGAGGAATTTCCTCATTATTTTTTTTTGTATGTAGAAGCAAATTTCTTTGCGAACAAATTAACAATATTTTGACCGCACTCAGCAGTCTCATAATTTAGGTGCATATTATTGGGATGCATACTCGACGTGCCCAGATTACTAATATGTTTCCATAAACATTTTGGATCTTGCGAGACCTCCGAATTTACTGTAGTTATGTACGAATTTTAAGGTACTTCCAAGGGACGCTCAGATTTCAAAACTATACTTTGATGTTATCGCGGCTTTATCAAAATGGCGGAGTGTGTCAGTTGTTGTTATTTTTGTTGAAAAAACAAAGAAAATCTCGGACTTGCCCTACTCTAATACAAAAAGTAATATTTTGAGACCCTGAACAGGTTTTGACAGATTTTATCCCGAATTTAATTTAAAAAACTGGCAAAACACTTTTAAAAAATTAACAAAAACGGCGGAACACTTGACATTTCTGAACCGAACCGAACCAATCCGTTAATGTTCTAATACGTGGAAAATATAGTTTTCGGTGAAATTTCGGGCCTGTAACATGTATAGGGGAGACGAAGTATTTTTAGATTTTTTTCTGCTAATAAAAGCACCCTGTACGTAAGTGCAAAATGCTGAAGCAAACCATGTGAAAATATCACGTTTGTCAAACACGCAATTCATATTTAAGTACACGTGCATTCTACCAAGATAATATTTTATTATATCAGGCTTTAATAATTTGAAAGATATTTCCAAAGATCAGGGTAATGCATGTAAATTAGTCATCAAAATATCGGTGAGTGCACCCCAAATTGATCCGAATCCGAGTGCTGGAGTCCACGGTCTAATCAAATCCGAACGCGTAATTAGAAGGCTGAAATTTGATATTTGACAGCATTAGAAATTTTATTATTGTTAGCCATACTAGCCCTGATGGATCAGTAGGTTTTATGATTAGAGGGCAGCGTCTGGCTTGGGCGGAGTGTGAATCAACGAAGTAGGCAAAGTTGATTATCAATACAAGGCCGTGGTTCTGAAGTTGCGTTAAGCGGATGGTCCCGTGGTAAGAGCGTAGTTGGTGCAAGCACGATAAGGAACCCTTTGCTCGACAAAAGAGTAAGCATCAGGCAACATTGAATCCTGCTTAAGAAAAGAAAGTTGCCTACCATGGGGGTGCTTGACGGGCCATCCGTTGGGTCTTCATATAGTATGAATGAGTTGTGACTGTCCCAGGCACCAAATGACCAAGTCGGATTACCCTGGTCTCCACCGAATTGAGCTGGCAAATTGTCTGCAAAAGCGGACACAGCCAGTAAGAGAAAACGAAACGAAATGTAGTGTTAGCCATCCATACCGTACGTATACATATGGGAGGCTATTAATAACTTTTTGCTTTTCACTCAAAATAAATTAATTGCGTCAAAAAAGGCGGTAAATTTTGGTGGGGGTGGGGAACGGCATGAGGTGGTTCAATTATATAAAAAAAATCAGAGAGATAAGGGAGTATATTTTTCAACAAAAGTCATAACGTCAAAGTTCGTCAGGGTCCCGCTTGTTGAGATATAAAATTTTTTAAAATATATATCTAATATGAACCACATCAGCTGGCAAAACGCAGTTTTCAAATTCAGATTGAGAATTGAATTGTTAACAAAATTTCTCATAGTGTCAGTATGCCAGTCATTTTTAAAATCGCAAGTCAGCAGGTAGAGTAAAATAATATAAAAAATTTCATTTTCAACAAAAATAAGGCTACCTCAACACCCGAAAATGTGTTATTTGGATGTATCTTGACCCATCTTAGCAATATCGTCGTGATGTCTGTCTGTCTCTGTGTGTACAGTGAAACCTCCTATAAGCGGACACTCACGGTTTGGTCGATTTTGTCCGTTTATTGGAGGTGTCCGTTTATTGGAGGTGTCCGCTTTTGGGAGGGAACTACGAAACTTTAATATATATTCATGAACACTTTCCGCAGCTTGCGTTTTTCCGATATTAAATTTTTCAGCGATCTTTCGTGCTGATCTGAGATGTTTCTTCTCCGAAATGTAACAACTTCCATTTTTTCACGTAAACTAAGAAGTTTTTTACTAGGCGCAATTTCTATTACTACCCAACTGAACAATTAAAATAAAACACAGCAGTTCCGCCGAATAAAATATTTTGTAAATACGACAGAAGTATTTAGTCTCCGCATTAAAACGGAAAAACGCAATTCCCCGGCTCCAGAGTGCGTTTCTGCCAACATACTACATAATATTAATACCTGTGTCGTGCAGATCTTCGTCCCGTTGGCAAAGGTTTCCGTCCGGTTAAGGGAGGTTTCAGAATTTTTTAACCAAAAAAAATTGTCCGCGTCCGGTTATTAGAGTGTTCGGGTATAGGAGTGAATTTTACATGTAAAGAAATAGGGAAAAGCTTGGTTATAACAAATTTGTCCGGCTAAATGGAGTGTCCGCTTAATAAAGGTGTCCGCAACGAAAGGTTTTACTGTATATGTATTTCTGTCCGTAACACAATATCTCCCAAATCGCTGAACAGATTTTCATAAAATGTTTTGGTAAAATAATGTTCGAAACTCTCACGAGCTGATTAGATTTTGGTCAACATTCATTAACGCTAATTACAGTTTTTTGATAATTAGTTTTTTTTAAAAATGCTAATTTTTTAACAGAGCATCACATCAATATGCGGTTTTCGGAATATATTATATTACATTTTGCTCAATAATTTGTGTTATAACCAAAAACTTCGTAGGAACTTTAGCTTCTGAAATATTTACAAAAAAATGTTTTCAAGGCTGATAAAATATCATGGCTTCACTTGAAGTGTGCATATAGGCTAGCTAGGAAGTTTTCAGATCCGTCATGGATCCATTTATTATATTTTGTAAATTTGTTTTAATTTTTTGTTGAAAACCGACAAGCAATTATCTCTCTCTGTCTCTTTGATCTCTAGAAAGTTATGGAGCAGCTCACAGCGATCTCTAACTTATTTTACTGTTTTAACATGCAAAGCTCTTAAAGCTAGATTTGGATGTCAAGAACAGTGTAGGAAGTAAAAAATTAAATTTAAAAAATAAGACGGACATAGGCCCGGGCTTTCATTACAGATTAAAAGTAGAGGAATTTGGTAACACAACCCCAATTATTTTTTCTGATTTAGTATTTTTACACGTTTCAGGTTTAAATTAAAAAATACTTTTTTAATAAAATTTATTTCTCTTATTTTGGTGCAAATTGGGTTCTGCCTCTGTAAAAATAGATTTTTTTAAATCACAATACATTTTCTGCAGCTGCTGAATTGGGGTGAAATTAATTTAGTTTAGTTTGGTGTCTTATTGTAAAGATGGCGATAGCAGTATAAAAAACTTTACGCCCACTACTAAAGTTAGAACATTATTTTAATGTAATTGAAGTAAAGAACCGACAATGATGCCAACACCATATATCTCTTTTTCTTTGACACAAACAAAATCTGTATGGCATTTCTGTTAGGCTTATGAACTCCTACCTCTAGGTCCCACTTAAGCTTAAAAGACCTTGTATAACTCTGCTCAGTTCAAGAACCTTTTCTGAGGTTGATTTAAAAAGCAAGGTGGTATTCATTAGTGACTAAGGATTGCTGACTTATGCTGTGTTGCATACATCATCTATTGCAAATAAATAAAGTCAGGAACCCACGAAATCATTGACCAAGCCAACGTAAATTATACTGTACTTCTTCCTACACAAGATGTTGCTATCACATAACTTTTAAAATAAACCTGTATATATATTCGTGTTATAAATTTCTTGCAAATTTTTACCCCTCAGCAGGCCATTTAAGGGATATAACTTTTCTCTTCCACCAATATAGTTTAAATTCAGGTCCACTCAAAAAATTGTAATTTTTAATATTAGCAGTCTTTAAAAAACTTTACAAAACTAATAGTTCAAAACGGATGACAAGAGCTGTCTTTGCAAATGCAGCAATGCATTTTGTCCTCCATACCATTCATTTCATATTTAAAAATACATGACTGCAGCTTACTAAAGTCACACACCATGGTCCAGTGTTGGCTTTAATTTTCCCCGTATACTTTTTGTTTTTTTAATTAAGTGGAGTCATTGACGGGCGTTATAGATTAGAAAAATGTTTCAATATTTCAGTTTTATTTTTGACAACTCTTTTCCAGACACTAAACCGAACCGAACCTTTCGAATTTCAAAAACTCACTTGAAATCATGCTCTCATGCTGCACCATCAAGGGTACATGTTACACTAATCATGTGTGTTTCATGTGCTCACTAAGTTTGACAATTTTTCGATATTTAAATATTACAAATTATAATATGCAGGTAGGTACTAACCTATCAAATAATGGTACTAATATAAAAATAACTCTGTTTATTGCACTGGATACAGGAACACTTGGTTTGCATAATTCTATTACCCTTTTATTCAGTCATCTGACACTGTACAGGGTTAGCTGCACTGGGCTTCAAAAGAAAAAATCATACCCCCCTTTACAAAGCAAAAATTTTTAACAAAATAATTATCGCGAAAACCACATTTTGATATGCTTACCTATTTCTAGGTTACAGTAAGGGGGAATTTTTGACAAATCTGCATTTGGAAAAGGATTTAAATAACTTTTCTCTTTAAGTTTTTTGTTGTTGTAAACTGAATTTTAGTTTAAAGATAATACATAACAAAGTATATCTTATAGAATGACCCTTTTTTATTCAATTTTTTAAATCAGCATTAATATTTTTTTAATAAGTAGTTACTCCTATTTCTTCTTATAATACCCCTCTTTATTTTAACTTTTTTGTTAATTTGCCTTGGATATTTTTAACTAAAGAAAAACAAGAAACCAAAACAATAAAAATACTCTGCCAATATATGGGCCCCTAAGCTCACACTAGGTACTATAGTTATAGTGTACGTGTGAGCTAATATAACTAAAAACTGAAATATATTTTATTTAACTTCAGACTAAATTACCTTTTGTTTGATACAACACAAGTCATGTTTTGACTTAAACTCAAATTTTTGAAATCTACCCCCCCCTTAAAAAAAACAAAAAACTAAAATGTATTTTGTTAAACTCCGGACTCAATTACCTTTCGTTTGATATCACACACGCCATATTTTCACTTAAACTCTAATTTTTAAAATATACCCCCACCCTTTTTTTAAAAATAAATTAAAATGTATTTTGTTTAACTGCAGACTCAATTACCTTTCGTTTGATATCACACACGCCATATTTTTACATAAAATCTAATTTTTGAAATCTACCCCCACCCTTTTATTTGGTTTCTGTTCGGTGGATTTTGTTCATTTTATTGGGACCATCTCGACCCAAGACCCAGCCTGGGTACCAAATTTCATTCAAATCGGCCAAGCGGTTTTTGAGTTATGCGCGTTGGTCGTTACAGACATACAGACATACAGACAGACAGACAGACATACAGACAGACAGACGGCGCAACAAAAAAGTTTCAAAATCATCTGAAACGCAAAGATATATAAAAAATTTTGAAATCGGAGCAACTTTTTTTTCTCGAAAAAATTAGGATCACCATAGCTCACACTACTATAGTATAGTATATGTGTGAGCTAAAAAGAATGTTTAAACAAACATATTGTTACGGGTTCACAACGACAAATTAAAACTCGCAATTGTTGAAAACGATACGTCAATTTATTTTCACAAATTATGTACAAAAACACGCACTTAAACTTGCTAATAATTCACCACTATAATCGGTCTATTAACTTCGTGTTAATATCTCACGACCACTTCAGCATGTTATCTGTGACTGACTGCCTGGTGCGCGACCCCGGCCCTATATATAGGATCGTCCATCTCTCTCGAACTTTCCGGCAGCCTTCGACGTCCGGAAAGTTCCCGCACCACCGCGACCGCAAGCCACAGACAACGCAACTAAAACCTAGACTAAGAATACAACCTTAAGATAAATCGACCTAATACTACACTAAACCTAAATAACTTAAATTTGTAACACTATCCTCCTCTTCAGGTTTGATCGTCTCGATCAACATTTCCCAGGTAAGGTTTTAGTCTGTCTAGATGAACAACTTTCATCTTGGACTTCGGGCTTCTCTGGATTCGGTAGACTACATCATTAATTCTCTTAACAACTTTATAAGGCCCTTCCCATGGTGGTGTCAACTTAGGTGATCTTCCTTTCTTGCGTTGAGGATTGTATAGCCAGACTTGATCATTCTCTTTGAACCCTGAAGAGTTTGCTTTCAGGTCATATCTCGCTTTCATGCGGTCACTGGCTATTTCTATTCGCTCTCTAACCACTTCATGGATATCGTGCAGCTTTTGCCTTAAACGTTCGACATAGTCATTAACCTCTAAGTGTGCTTCTTCAGGTGAACCAAACATGATATCACATGGTAAACGCAGTTCTCTACCAAACAGGATACTAGATGGAGTAGCTCCTGTCGTATTGTGAATGGCAGTTCTATAGGCCATCAAAAACAATGGAATATATTGGTCCCAATCTGTTTGGTGCTCATCAACAACTTTGCAAAGATGTTCCTCTATTGTTTTATTAAATCTTTCAACCATGCCATCTGACTGCGGATGCAAAGCAGTAGTCCGTGTTTTATGTATTCCTAAAAGGTCACAGAGATTCTGGAAGAGCTTTGATTCAAAGTTTCTTCCTTGATCTGAATGTAGTTCCAAAGGAATGCCAAATCGGCTGAAAACATCATTTACCAGAACTTCTGCAACTGTAGCGGCCTCTTGGTTAGGCAAAGCAAAAACTTCTGGCCATTTGCTAAAGTAATCCATGACAACAAGGATGTATTTGTTGCCCTTTTTAGTTTCTGGAAATGGTCCGGCCACATCAATAGCAATGCGTTCGAATGGCAGACCTACGTTATATTGTTTCATTTGACCTCTGGACCTTGTTTTGGGACCTTGGCTGGCTGCACAAGTCGAACATCGGCGGCACCAGTTTTTCACATCTTGAAAGTAATTGACCCAATAAAATCGTTGCTCGCATCAGTATCTAATATGAATTTTCCTTTTGGAATGGGATATGCAAGAATCGGACTAGAACATAATGCTGCTTTTAGTCTTCTAAATGCTTGGTCACATTCGGTATTCCATTTGTAAGAAGCTTTATCTTCTGTAAGTCTATGTAATGGAGACGCTATTTTGGCGAATCCTTCTACAAATCGTCTGTAGTATGTACACAGACCCAAAAAGCTTCTCAATTCATGTTTGTCACGAGGTTGAGGCCATTCTTTTATTGCTTGTAACTTCTTTTCGTCGGTATGGATGCCTTCTCGGGAAACGACGTGACCCAGGAACTCAACTTTTTCTTGGAACAGAAAACATTTCTTTGAGTTCAATTTAAGATTTGCGTTCCTGATTCTTGAGAATACTTCTCGTAAATTATCTAGATGTTCTTGAAATGATTTCCCCATTACTATGACATCATCCAAATAGACTAGGCAGGTTTTCCAAGTAAGGCCTCGTAGAACGACTTCCATTAGTCTTTCAAATGTAGCTGGGGCATTGCACAGGCCAAATGGCATCACATTAAACTGATAAAGTCCACTTCCAGCAGAGAATGCAGTCTTCTCTTTATCTCTTTCAAAGATTCCTACTTGCCAATACCCACTTTTCAGGTCAAGAGTAGAAAACCAATATGATCCTGCCAACGTTGTTAATGTGTCGTCTATTCTTGGCAGTGGGTAACTATCTTTCTTGGTCACATCGTTAAGTTTCCTGTAGTCGACACAAAATCTAGTACTTCCATCCTTTTTAGTGACCAACACCACAGGAGATGACCAAGGACTAGATGACTCTTCAATAACACCGTCGCTGAGCATTTTATTAATGAGATTGTGAACTTCTTCTTGCTTGGCCATTGGTAGTCTTCTAGGTGGTTGTCTTATCGGTTGGGCATCGCCAGTGTTGATAGCATGTTGAATAAGGTTTGTGCGTCCCGAACTACTCCTAGTTTCGAAGATATTACTTTGTTCTTCTATAAACTCTCTCGCTTTACTATATTCTTCTGGAGTGAGATGTTGCCAAGTTGACTCAAATTGCTGAAGTACCTCCATTGGTAACTTGCTTGTATCCTCGGAAGTTGGCTCTTCACATCTTGTTACTTTCTGTACTGGTTCAAATAATGCTACCACCTCCCCCTTATTAATTTTGACACTATTTGGGAAAATATTGGCGACTCTAATCGGGATGTCTTTATCGGTTTTAACTAGTGATTTTGCAACGAGGTAGGTGTTGGGTGTGTTTTGTTGGCTTATGAGTCCGACGCAGCTTGATGTTTTACTTTCTAGCCTCCCAAAAATTATGGTCTCACTGTTACCGACTAGTCTTGTTGTGCATACTGCCACGACCTTTATTGGTTCTTTATTGAAGTGACTATTTGACAAAATGAACTCTTCATTCCCAAATCTTAGGGTATTAAGTTTATTATCAAACGCAAATCCATGTTTACTTATCAAGTCCATTCCCAAAATAAATTCGTCTTCTATTTCGGCAACCAATACAGTGTGGCGAATCTTCAATCTTCCCAGCTGCAGGTCTATATCTGTCTGCCCCAACACGTCGGCGGATTCTCCAGTCACAGTCTTAAGTGTTATTTTCTTTTCTATTGGTCGAATTTTATATCTCGTTGCAATTTTGAACTTAAGCAATGATATGGCAGCACCAGTGTCTACTGTTATATTAACTTTTCTCCCATTAATGAGTCCGTCGATGTTAAGACTGTCAGCAGTATGTTTTAGGCTCTTAATAGAGTAAATTTTGGGGGCTCTATTCCCATTAGCCAACACCCGCCCCTCTGCGTTGACTAGTTTTAGTTTTCCTGATCTCTTCTTCTGTACTCTGTCCCGCTAGATGGCGAGCGAGACCTTATTTGGACGCGACAATCGCGTTGAATATGCCCTGTACGTCCGCATCTGAAACACTTTACATTTGGAGGGGATCGTCTGCTTTCTTTCAAAGAGTCAATCTTCTCTATCAGTGATTGAAACATTTGGTTTAGCGTTTTTGAGTTGACCTCATGTCCATTGCTCATTTCTTCTCCCTCCTGAATTGAAACAGCTCTTACTTTTGGCCTGGGCATATTATTTGATGATTCAATTTCAAGGGCTCGAATCAACACTTCACTGCTGTTATGGAAGCGTTCTCGACGAAGTAACTTTGCTAAGTCCGTGTCTCGTAATCCGTTAATAAAGCGATCTACCGTGAAGGGATCTCTGTAATTTTCTGGCATTTCTGGGTAAGCTAAATACATCAGCCTCCTGATATCTGCTTCATACTCTTGCAATGATTCTCCTGGTCTTTGTTGACGAATATTTAATTCTGACCAATGTAAATTTCGCAAGTGTTCGTCTCCATACCTTCTTTCTAACGCTGCCACTAAAGCATTATAATTCTGTTTTTGTTCGACTGGAATGGACCGTATAAGTCCCAGAGCAGGTTCTCGTAGAGCTACTAACAAAGCTCTAGCTTTTTCTTCATCATCCCAACCATTTGCAGCAGCGGCAGCTTCAAACTGTTGTTTGTAAGTAGACCAGGAAGACGTACCATCAAAATTTGGAGGCTTAATGTTTTGGTTGGAATTTACAACACATCCTTGAGCTTTTATTTTGTTGTGTTCTTTCTGAAGCTGTATAAACTGTTTTGACATGTCCTGGAATTTTTCTTCTATGGTTTGAAAAACTTCTTCCCTAACATTCTGTAGTTTGGTCTCCACTTTTTCTTCAACATTTTGTACCTTTTCCTCAACATTTTGTACCTTTTCTTCTACATTCTGCAATTTATTTTGTACCTTTTGTTCCACACTATGCATTCTTTGAGTTATTTCTTCCTTAAGATCTTCGGTTGCACTCTTGAACTCTTCTCTCAGCTGTTCGGAGTTGCTCTTTATTTGATCGAAGTTTTCTTGAATGCCATCTAATCTTTGCTCAAATGTCTGTTTCATATCGTTCATGGTGTGTTTCATATCGCCCTGGTTTTGAGCCATTTGAGCTGCTAGAGCCTGCATCATTTTAGTTAGATCTTCCATCTTTGCCGATCCTTGTCTAGTAAGCATCAACTTCCTGATAAATCACTTAAAACGTCTATTTTAGGGCTATAAAGCGAATGTCGAAGTCGGTTTTTCAATATCTATTCCAATTCTTAAATAGAACCTAATGGAATGTTCTGGAATATACTGGTAAATGCTACTCTTTCTGCTACTAGGCAAATGTAGAAGTCACTTTTTGATTATCTCTTTTGGTTCTCGAATAGACCGTCGTAGAATGTTATGGAATATTCTAGAAATAATTTCTAATTCTTACTTTTAAAATAACTAAGCTACTGTCGAAGTCGGTATTTGTGTATCTCTTCTAGTTTTTGAATAGAACGTCGTAGAATGTTATGGAATCTTCTAGAAATTCTTTCTAATTCTTACTTTTGAAATAACTAAACTAATGTCGAAATCGGTATTTGTATATCTCTTCTAGTTTTTGAATAGAACGTCGTAGAATGTTATGGAATCTTCTAGAAATTTTTAGTTCTTACTTTTGAAATTACTAAGCTAATGTCGAAGTCTCTTTTTGGATATTTCTTCTGGTTTTCGAATAGAGCGTCGTAGAAAGTGATGGAATGTTCTAGAAATTCTTTCTGATTCTTACTTTTAAAATTACTAATCTAATGTCGAAGTCGGTATTTGTATATCTCTTCTAGTTTTTGAATAGAACGTCGTAGAATGTTATAGAATATTCTAGAAAATCTCTCTAATTATCAAGTTTTGGATTGTAAAGTTAATGTCGAAGTCGGTTCTTAAATATCTCTTTTAGTTTATGAATAAAACAATATCCAATTGTCCTATCCGGTGGTACTATGTAAGGGTAGTCTTTGCACTATTTATTTCTTTTAATCCCACTTCTGACACCAATTGTTACGGGTTCACAACGACAAATTAAAACTCGCAATTGTTGAAAACGATACGTCAATTTATTTTCACAAATTATGTACAAAAACACGCACTTAAACTTGCTAATAATTCACCACTATAATCGGTCTATTAACTTCGTGTTAATATCTCACGACCACTTCAGCATGTTATCTGTGACTGACTGCCTGGTGCGCGACCCCGGCCCTATATATAGGATCGTCCATCTCTCTCGAACTTTCCGGAAGCCTTCGACGTCCGGAAAGTTCCCGCACTACCGCGACCGCAAGCCACAGACAACGCAACTAAAACCTAGACTAAGAATACAACCTTAAGATAAATCGACCTAATACTACACTAAACCTAAATAAATTCCAATTATAAAATTTAAATAACTTAAATTTGTAACAATATTTTAAAAAAGTTTATACTGATAAATGAGAATATGTAACTGTACTATTAGATTAAGCAGTTAGATCCTATAAAAAAACAATTTACACCAAAAAGGAATTTGAATAGAAAAGTTATAGATTATTTTCTAAAATGCAATGTTTTTAAAACTCAGAGACTAGTTAACATACCAAAATGAAGGTTAATTTATCATAACTGTTTTATTAAAATTTAAGCATTGTCAAGAGGGGTCAGTTTTTGTCTATCTTCTCTAGAAGAACCCAAAACCCTTTAAAAGTGACCAATTTGGCTCACCCTGTACCTGTAAGTTAAAGTAGTGTGACCTATTATAAATTAGCACCTTAATAATTAACCTGTGTTTTAAAATTATATAATTTATCTTAGATTTCAGGTGATTGTATACCAACAATTTCAAATATAACATGACTAACATAACCATGATAAATTTTAAAACCTACTTTCCTATTTTACATAAATCAATCTCTTATTTGAAGATTGTAAAAAAATTAGTGTCCGTTAGGCCTTGGTTAAAGTCAGAAAAAACTGTCCAATAAAATACTTCAAAGTTGTCAAATGTCAAATATTTTAAATGCATGTTTTTTTGGTTATACAAAATGATGCTTAAGGTTAATAATTTTTTAGTTTAACATATAAAAGGACTTATTAGAACTAGGCAGTTGTAGGAAAAAAAGTTCCAAGGAGTAAATTTAAAATCAAATATCTTAAAAACTTTTAATTATGGACTACACATCGTCGTCCATATCACGAAAGGGCGTAACTATGTTTAAGTTAAGCCGCTTTGTGATATGGATGATATCCCCACATAATTATGGAAAAAATATATTTTAGAAATATAATAATTTAGTGTTTTATTTATTTTGTTTCAATTAAGAAAGTAGATGCCAAAGTTTAAAATTTGGAATAAATTTTGAAATAGAAAAACTGCACAACTTCTTCATTTAAAGTTTCATTGTAACCATATATAAATAATTAAAAGGGGCTAATATATATTATAGGACATTACCTTATAATCAAAATATGTTTATTAAAAATAAAAAATTTCTAGAAAAAGAAATAAAAAAATTAATTTTAAGGTTTCACACTTTGTTGAGTTTAAATTGGGCACATTTTTAAGTTAATTTTTAAATTTATTTTTCTAAAAATTTTCATTTTTCCACTCATTTTTGAAACTTACCTAAGGGATCTGTTTTGAGGACTCTCCAGAGCATCAACCTTCCTTCTCTTTCCATCTTTTTCTTCTCTTTCCCTGTGCCTGTCACAGCTATAATCTCTGTCCCTAGAGTAAGGAGATCTTGAACGCGATCGCGACCTAGATCGTGACTTAGAGTGAGAGTGGTGTCTCTTTCTTGAGCGGGGCATCTGAAATAAAGAAATCTATTAAAATTTATTAGTTGCAAAAACCTAAGCCTGCATTTACATTGAATTAGGACACACACTTAATATGTTCATTTTAAATTAAACTTGACTTTTTTATTTTCAAGCTAAATTTTTTAGGGGATATTTCTTTTATACTGTCAGGCGGTTTATTAATAATAGTTTGACCTAGGTATATATAATACTACCCTAAAACTGCAAATTGAAATACCTAATCTAATCTATGATATATTTTTAAAGTTAAATATTTGTTACATATAGAAAATATCAACTAAAATTCTACTCCATAAGATAAACTTGTATTAGACTGTATTGTTAATCTCCAAATGGGGCCAGCTGTAAGTAAAACAGTAAGTAATAGACTTTTTTTAAAGTGCAGTAATTGGCCTGTCAGTAACTAGGTTATTTTTATCTCTTTTTGGTAAGGTATGAAAATTATGGATGTTATACTTTAACTTTTACTTTAAAAAGGAAGGGATAACGGGACAAACACAAGTGACTACAACAGAGTTTGGGTAACAAGTGTTTGTACCGTCGGTCGGTTTAAAGTTAATTTTTAGGAAGAATATCTGCAATCATCCATCAATCCATCAAAGTTTTTGCCGTTTTGTCCAGATTTCCGCAGTTTGGGGATCCTCCACCTCTGCCGTGCAAAGCAGAAACCTAGTAAGTCAAAAACTAGCGTTTTGGGAAATAGAGTTTGAAGTTTATTTAACTACATACTAACTATAGTTGATTTAACTACATACTAACTTCATAACTTCCTTGTTTTTTAAGATAGCCACATTCTAAAAAAACTGACTGGCGCCGTTTTTAACCGTCGATTTCAATCATATAAAAATCTCATTTTCAAGTAAGTCGAGTTACTAGGTTTTTGCTTTGCACGGCAGACCTGGCGAGATTCTAACCTAACAACCACCATGGACTTAAAGAGGCATTGCACGAATGGCTTTTGCTGACAATCTCGCACAGAACTGGACTTTATGGAAATCAGATTCCTTATGGGAGTGTAGGTTCGGATCCTACTTCTAACTTTTACTTTAAAAAGGAGGGGATATCGGGACAAACACTGGTTACCCGAACTCTGTTGTAGTCACTTGTGTTTGTCACGTTATCCCGTCCTTTTTAAAGTAAAAGTTAAAGTATAACAATAGAAAGAATATTTAAGTTAAAAGAGTAATAATGCTAGCAGTATATTACATTGAATTAGGACTTGCGCAGTTGCGCCGTAAAATACGGCAGACTTTAATAAGAATTGTGCTAACCTTTATTAGTTCCCAAATAAAGTGCATGTGTAAAGTGCATGTGTATTTATGCAGGGCTCACAACGGATAAACAGCAAAATAATATGAAAAATATGAACTTTTTTAATAAAATTATGAAAAATATGAAATTAAGAAAACAAAATATGAAGGAAATATGAATAAAAAATTAAGTTTTTTTGGGTCCTCTACCAAATGGCTTGTTATGTCAAACCCAACTTTTTTTTAGGAAAACTCATTTACTAAGCAAAAATATATATTTCTTGATTTTATTTATTAATACATTTTCAAGATGAATTAGGCCTGGATTGGGTATGGGCAAACAAAAATGTATAAGGTGTTTCCGTATTTTTAAACCAAGGTATAGTGCAATTTTTCAAAGAAATAGAAAAACATTATAAATGCAAAAGTTTTAGGCTCTATCCTATGCCATCAAAAAAAGTTATAAAAAACACAAACATTGTAAATCACTTACGGAACATCCTACAAATTAATATTTTAATGATTTAACTTAAAAAAATAGATATTTTCTTTCTAAACTCAAAAATATATGATAAACTGCCATTTGGAAACACCACTGTTAAAATATTAGCATCTACAATTTCTAGCGATTTGAGACCTACTCTACATTTCTTGAAAATATGTACCCTATTTTCTATATCCTGAAATAAGTGCAGTAGACCTTTGTGGAAATATACCAAAACACCCTGTACATCTAGTAACACAGAAAACTTAAGTATACTCGATGATATACTTGGTATACTTTAAATACCTATTCCGAGCTCAAACATTTAAAAAACTTAACATTACAGAGTAAAATAATAAAATTCATGAAAAAGCCCTGCTCAATTAGACTTTTTCAGAACTAACCACGGATGACCAAAACAACTAATTAACATAAAAAATGCAACAAACATAAGAATAATAAATCAAAAGGCACAAAAGCCTATTTATTCACTTACACTTTCTCAGAGGCAACAAACTAATAATAAACTAAAAGGAACTCAAAATTCAAGACTAGGAAAAATATTCAAAATTTCCACTTATTCTATTACTGAAGTTTCTTCATTGGGGAAAATATGAAAAATATGAAGGTTTTTCTAAAAATATGAAGTTTTGTCAAGTCTGAAATAAAAAATATGAACATTTTCATAAAATATGAAGGTGCTGAGAGCCTTGATTTATGTAACTTGGCCTTATTTTTTAACTAACCATTTTGCATCTAATGTCTGTTTACTTTTGGGGAAGTGTTTCATTACCGAATTTTTTGCATAATTATTGTGATTGTTTTATATAGAAAAATAAATGGATCCATGATGGATCTGATACCTTCCTAGCTATCATTAGCACACTTCAAGTGAAGCCATGATATATCAGGCTTGAAAACATTTTTTTGTAAATATCTCAGAAACTAAAGCTCTTACCAAGTTTTTGGTTATAACACAAATTATTGAACAAAATGTAGTCTACTATATTCCGAAAATCGCATATTGAAAAGACGCTCCATTAAAAAGTTAGCATTTTTAACATTTTTAAATTGTCAATTAGTCAATTAGCATTAATGGATTTTGACCAAAATCTAATCAGCTCGTAAGAGTGTCGTACGCTATTTTACCTGAAAATTTTATGAAAATCGGTTCAACGGTTTAGGAGCTATCGTGTTACGGACAGAAATAATATGCACACACACAGATATCACGACGATATTGCTAAGATAGGACAAAATACACCCAAATTACACATTTTCGGCGTTATCTCAAAAAAAATTTTTTTCGTCGAAACTAATACCTTCTCTAGCCATTGCTACGCGGGCTAGGACGGTACAAATTATGAAAAAAGGATTCGATCATGATTTCTGTCTTGCTCCTTCAAAAGTTCCCTGTATATGATGAACACAACAATAAGCATAGCATAACATAAAAAAACAACCTCATAACCCAAACTTTTGTTAAACATTTAAAAGTGGAGTCCAAAATAAGGGACAGACACATAAATACATGTTCCAATAACTCATTTATCCCAGCCGCATTAAGGTTTGGCACTATTTAAATAAAGTTGCTGCCTTACTACTAGGGCTAACCTTATTTTGCAATTTCCAATAAATCTCTAATGTCAATATATAATTTTCTTTAATTTGCAGCTCAGTTCATACCTACTGAAGATTTATATGAAATTTTAAAAAATGTTAATAAGTAGATAATATCTGATGACCAAATTACTGGTAATATAAGGACTTTTAATACCTATTTTAGGGATGTTTTTTCACAAACTTTATCTTATAACTTTTTCTAAATTAGTTTTACAGAAAAACTGTAAATACGTTTTTTGTTAGCAATAGAACCAAGAAAAATGGTAAAGAAATTGGCTTCATATCTTGAAAACTAAGATATACATTTTTTTAAATTACCAATTACTAAAAACTAGTAACTTTTTCACTCAGTAAAAAAAATTTTGGAAAAAGTCTTAGACTACCCCAAATAGATTGGTTATGGATTACTCAATTTTAAGTTACCTGGTGTTTGCCTCAAATTTGAGTAAGAGGGTCTGTGTGACATATATCCAAGATTGCAAGATTTTCCATGTTTTTTCACAAAATTTTGCTTTTAACTTTTGCCATATCAACTTTAACGGAAAATTGTATACGTTGTAATTTGTTTGCAACAGAAAAACAAATGCATTGTCGTTTTAATAAGCTTTATATCTCAAGAACTATAAAAGATAGTTATTTTTTTAAATATTAAAAAAATTCAAGATTGAGCAAAAAAGATTAAGACTACCGTCGAACGATTGGTGATGGATTACTAAATGTTAAGTTGCCCGGTGTTTGCCTCAAATTTGAGTAGAAGGGCCTATATGACGTCATAAATCCATGGCAGCATTTTCCTTTTTTTTTTTCTAAAGAAATTAACAAAGATATAAAGAAAAATTTTTATAATAAAATACATAGTTAGCCAAAAAAAAAAAATATATCTTTGTTATTGTGCATTAATTAGTGCTCTTTTGCAAACAAAAATCTATTTTTATGTAAAACTAATTTAGTAACAGTTATAAGCCAAAGCTTGTGAAAAAATATGAAAAAAGCTGCCATCTTGGATTTATGACACCACACTCAAATTGGAGGATAATATCGCAGTCTAGGAATTATGACATCACACTGGCGACTGTGTGATCCATAACCAATCGATTTAAGGTAGTCTAAAACTTTCTTCAATTTTTTTTATGAAAAAAATAATTACAAATTTTTTGTATTTTTTAAAAATGTATATCTTTGTTAGTTTTTAAGATATAGAGCTAATTTCTTCACTATATTTATTTATTTATTTTATTTAGTAGTAGTGATATATAAAGTTTACAATTTAATAACAATTTTCTTAAATTTAACAATCACCCCTGCTAAATCTGCATGCACTATTGCATCCAAGATGCTGTGTGTGCACCATTTACTTAATTAGGATTCACTTTTGAGGTATGTATCACAAAGTAAAAAAATATTATTCCAAATTGAGCACTGAAGATATAGAGTAATACCACTTGTACTGTACTTTATAATATTGTTAATTTTATAATCTGTAATCTGAATCCAATTTTGAATATCTTGTTCCACTTATGATGGTTTATTTTTAATATTAACAGATAAATCATTGTAAACTTTGGGACCTAAATAGTAGATATGATTTTGGCGGATTGCATGTCTGGGGTTTTGAAGGACAAGATTTTGTTCGGCTACATTTCTAGTACTTAAACCATGATTAATATAAATAACTTTACCTTTTTGGGTTTTTCTTTAATAAATAATAAATAATTTTTATAAAAATTTGAGTTAAAGTTAAAAATCCATGGCCCTTGCAAACAAGCTGTGATCTTTTTTTTTTTAAACAGAATTATTTTTATTATCCATTTCTGAGTTACTTCAAGCTTTTTTAGAATTGTTGACCCTGCTCCACTATCCCAAACCACCATACCATAGTTAAAAATGGATTCTTCCAGAGCCAAATAAACAGATTTTAGAGTTCTGAAAGACAAAAAAAAAATTTATTCATAGAACTTGGAAATTATATTACAAACTTTACTCATAACATATTTTACTCTCTTGTTCCATGAAAAATTTTCATCAATAAAGATATTTAAGGGCAGAGATTGAATCTAGGGAATATCAAATTATTTGCGATTTTTACCAATAGATGCCGCTTATAATGATCGCCTTTAGGGTCACTGCATCCTGGAAGCCTGGCGTCAAGAAGACACTACGTCTTCGTGATGCAGTGACCCTAATCGCCTTAGGTGACCCTACTATAAACGTGTTGCAGTGACTCTACTTTTTGAACAGTACCGGCCGTATAACACACTGGCGGAACGGGACTTTCTATTTAACTAACCAAGAATTTACTGACCAACGAATTGTTGTATTTTTCGGCGTAAGGCCGTCTTGTTTGTAGAAAAAATAAATACTAACTTACTAATCTAACCTGTTACCACTTTTAAACAGCAACAGTGACCTATCAGTCAGCTAAAACTTTTTTTTATACTGGGACTTTTTCATCCATACTAGGATCAATTGCCCAGTTTTTGCCGAAGTTTTTGCGTCGAAAATAGTTTTTTAGACATAACAATACAACCATGCGTTATGTGGGACTCGAACCCACAAGCTCGCGAAACGCCGTGATCGATGCAGTCCAGTCCAATATAAGCTGCCACCATAGCAGCGATATATCCGAAGCAGGACCACTACACAAGCGGACATGAACACACCTGTCAGCTAAAACTTAGTTTTATCCCAAAAACCAACTACTACCACCTACGCCTAGCTTCTGTTGCCTAAAAAGCAACTACTACCGCGTTACTCTAGCTTCTACCAGCAAAAAACCAACTACTACCACATTCCCCTAGCTTCTACCACTAAAAAACCAACTACTACCATCTTCGCTTAGGTTCTCCCACTAAAAAACCAACTACTACCACCTTTACCTAGCTTCTACCAGCAAAAAACCAACTACTACCACTTTCCTCTAGATTGTACCACCAAAAAACCAACTACTACTAGAAGTGGCGCACCCAGGAATTGGTCTTGGGGGGGGCTTACAACCTCTTGGGGGGAAGGGCAAAGCCTCATGATGTCATGTTTCAAGCTATTTTTTGTGTTTTTTCATGAAGTATGTGGAAAATATCTAAAAAAATCTAAGGCTTGGGGGATGGGGCCGGGCCCCGAGGCCCCCCCTGGCTCCGCCCATGCTACCAGCATCCCCAAGCCTCTGCCATCAAAAACCCAACTACTACCACCTTCTCCTAGCTTCTATCTAATACCACCTCCCCCTGGATTCTGCCACTAAAAAATCAACCACTGCCACATTCCCCTAGCTTCTGCTAGCAAAAAACCAAGTACTACCACCTTCTTCGAGCTTCTAGCACCAAAAAACCAACTACTACCACCTTCTCCTAGCTTCTACCACTCAAAAATCAACTACTACCACCTCCCCCTAGATTCTGCCACTACAAAATCAACTACTACCACATTCCCCTAAGTTCGAACACTAAAAAACCTCCCCCTAGAATCTATCATCAAAAAATCAACTACAGTGAAACCTCCCATAAGCGGGCACTCACGGTTCCGTCAATTTTGTCCGTTTATTGGAGGTGTCCGCTTATGAGAGGGAACTGCGAAATTGTAATATATATTTATTAACAATTTCTGCTGCTTGAGTGTTTCCGATATTACATTTTTCAACGATCTTTCGTGCTGATAGATGTTCCTTCTCCGAAACGTTAACAACTTCCATTTTTTCATGTAAACTAAGAAGTTATTTACTAGGCTCTATTTCAAAGAGATCTATTACTACCCAATTGAACAATAAAAATAAAACATAGCAGTCCCGCCCCCGCCGAATAAAATATGTTGTAAATACGACAGAAGTATTAAGTCTCCGCATTAAAACGGAAAGAGGTAATTTCCCGGCTGCAGAGTGCGTTGTTGCCAACATACTACATAATGTTTATGCCCATGTTGTGCAGTACTCCGTCCCGTTGTCAGAGGTTCCCGTCCGGTTAAGGGAGGTTTATTAGAGTGAATTTTACATGTAAATAAATAGTGAAAAGCTTGGTTCCAAAAAATTTGTCCGCTTAAAGGTAGTGTCCGCTTAATAGAGGTGTCCGCAAAGATAGGTTTCACTGTACTACCAGAATTTCCTAGCTTCTACCAACAAAAAACCAACTACTACCACCTCTCCTTAGCTTCTACTAGCAAAAAATCAACTAGTACTACCACCTCTCCTTAGCAACGGGAGAACATAAAAAGCACTTAATTTTCGCATATAAATATTATAAAAATATTTATTATTTCTGTATGGGCTTGCTAGCTTCATATAAAGCTAGCATGCCAATCATATTTTTAAATTTCTGTGGAAACCAAAGGAGCACAAAAATTTTAAAAAGTGGACAAAATGAACACATAAAGAGCACATAATTCTGGAATGTATTTTATTTATTTTTATTGAGGTGGCCTTGCTATGTTTATATAAACTACAGTTTTGATTAATAACACAATTAGATTCATGTAGTATAATGACACTTTGAAATCCTGGCAATGAGCAAGGTGAGAGAAAGCTACAAAACTAGTTTTTTTGACATTTAAGGGAAACAGGCTATTATCTAGTCATCATCGCATATGATCACTCCTGCATTGTCTGCAAAACAAATAACTACTATTACAAATTTAAGTCATTTAAATTTTATAGTTAGAATTTATTTAGGTTTAGTGTAGTATTAGGTTGACTTATTTTATGGTTGTATTCTTAATCTAGGTTTTAGTTGCGTTATCTGTGACAAACTGGTATGCGAACGGTCCGTGTTCTCGAAAAGGGTGGAATAATTCCGAATCGAACAAAGATGGAAAATTCTCGAATAGTAGGCAGACCCTTATATATAGAGCCAGACGTCGTGCATCAGGCAGTCAGAGATAACCAATGGTAGTGATCGCTAGATGTTAACGCGAAGTTACTAGGCGTATTAAAGTAGTGAATTATTAACAAGTTATTAGTAAGTTTAAGTGCATGTTTTTGTACATAATTTGTCGAAATAAATTGACGTATCATTTTCAACAATTGCGAGTTTTAATTTGTCGTTGTGAACCCGTAACACTACATTGGAGAGTACTGTTGAAAGCACAGTTTCCTATATTAATTGGTGTTCTCTTGCAACCAAAAAACAAATTAACAGTATTTCTGTGAAACAAATTTAGTAAATGTAAGCCAAAGTTTATGAAAAAAACATTTATAAAAGGATTTATGAACTCACACAGGCCCTCCAACTTAAATTGGAGACAAACACCTGGTGACTTAAAATTGTGTGATCTATTACCAGTCAATCTAAGGCAGTTTTAAAAAATCTTCTACAAGTATCCCCTGGACCATAATTTTTTACTAAGCCTTTCAACTATAATGTAAATTACCCCTCATCCAACCTACAATATAAAAATATCCTAAAATAAATTAATGCACAACAATGCTTTGACAAAAAGAAAAGTAATAAAATGCATAAAAAAGTAACAATAAACATAGAGAGCTAATACAAACTTGGAAGTGCACTTTATATTTTCCACTGTAATCAGCTGCCCTCCAACACCGTAACATGATTTGATATTTTCAGAAACAAAGATTACAAAATATAAGTAGATATTCAGCTTTAAAAATTATCTAAAATTGGTTATCTAAGTTCCTCTTTAGATTTTTGCTGTTTAGTGGTTTTTAGGCAAAAATGATTATGTAGCTTTTTTTTGTGAAATGACTAGAAATTTTGACTTTGACTTCTGCAATGACTTTGACCAGGCTTAGACATTCTAACATCAAAGACCAGCATTTTACACAGAGAGATCTTGCACCCTTGATACATAAGCTACATACTGGCTTGCTGCTGATTCATGAAATATTTTTGTATTTTTATTTATTTATTTCAATACTAATATTAATATACATTAAATTGTCACCTTTGTGTTGAAATTTTTTTTCTGCTATTTGTGTGCAACTAATTTTGTGCAACAAACAAATCCTGTGTGCAAGAAAGAAAAAACTAAGAAAAGGTATTCAGAAAATAATATGGAACTTTAAACAACAATGTTTATATTATTTCTAGGCTATAATGTTAATTATATTTTATTATACCTATCTTTTTTCTGGATATTCCAACTGATCTTCAATCTGTGTTAACAAATGAAGAACAGTAGTTGGTTTTATCAACCTGAATCTTCAAATAAAAATAAAATTATTAAACCATCAAGGAAACCCCAAAGTCCTACTAGTTTTTTATAACAAAATTTACAAAAACAAATTATAATAAAAAAAATTGAAAGGAAAATGGAAATAATAACTTTAAAATAGCTTATTCAGCTTTAAAAATAGTTTAATTTCCTGATTTTTGCCAATTAGTTAATGCTCCTTTAAAAAAGGCTTAGGGTACCATTAAAATCAGTGCATCATACACCGAGAGTTGGTCACAACGGGCCGGTGCGGTTCACCACATAAATTCTAAATGATACACCCAATGTTTTTGTGTCTACACGCTGGGGTATTGCTTTAAATATGCCACCCATAAGAAATACATTAGCCTGGGGTTTTGGCAGCATAGTACTATAAGGAACATTTTAAAGTTTTTGCCTGGGAAGGTTTTATAAGGCATAATGTAGATATAAGAAAATATATATATATATATATATATATATATATATATATATATATATATATATATATATATATACATATATATAACCTTGAAGTAAGTATTTACTTATACAAAGAAAATTCAAGCTACAAAATACAAAGTAATGGAAACAATTAAAACATTCTCTGCAAAAAAAGGGATTGCCCTCACATTGATCGCAGATGTTTTTTACTTGTGCTGCCGTTCTTTTTTTGCCTATCTACTACCTTTCTGTGGTTCCCAAATCTTTTATAGCATTCACTGCACTTCTTTTGTCCAAAAACAAAGAAAAAACATATTGTACAAAGAAAAGAAAACATATCATAAATGATACACTCACATAGAGCTCTCTAAAATGATTACTGTTTAAGTTACTTTAAAAAAAAGTTGATGCAAGTAGGTGTCTGCCTCTTTTTAATTATGTAATTTTGTATTATTATTGTGTCTTTTGCAGGTAGGGAGTTAAACCGGTAGACTGTGATGCTGTCTGTCTTTTTTCCTTTGAACTGAATTTCAATTTGAAATAATACTCATAAAATGCTCTTGAGCTTGCTCTTGCATATTTTAGAAAGTAAATGTCAGAGTTTTGATCAGCTATCAGACAGTGCAAGAGTAGAAAGCTGCTTGCCAGTGACAGAGAGAAGTTCTTTTACTCTCAGAAACTCTCTGGAGAGCACAAATTCACATTCAAGGGGAAATTCATGGAAATTTGCCACCCCAAAAAAATGTACAGTGATTTCCATTATTTCCCAATGATTCCTAGTGATTTTAATGAGTGAGTTACAGTGATTTTTTTGTGATTCCTAGAAAAATGTAGTGATTCCCACCTGCAAATTCCTCCTTTTTCACAATAGTAATTTCAAATGGAAAATGAGGTTGGAAACTAAAGTAACAGTCAAGAAATTTTTTCTGTGTTAATTTTTATTTGGACATGCAAGTATTGTTCATACTCGTCTTAGTCTTTTGTTTTTGATTAGTCTTTGTCCTTTGATTAGTCTTAGCTGTCTTAAACAAAATCGGCTGTTCATACTCGTCTTTTGTTTTTGATTAGTCTTAGTCATAACCCACTGAAAAAAAAAAATCAATTTCAATAAAAAGGCCCTCTTCAAAAGTCATTTTCTACACAAAACAATCTTATTTAACCTAATTTGTGCACGAAACACAGACACGAAAGAACAAAAGCGAAAAAGAAAATAAAAACAAATAAAATTTTGAGGTTATGTTGAGGTTTTCTGTTAAAAACATGATTAATGGCGGTAAATTCAAAATTTCGGCCGCGCGCTTGCGCTCTTCGGACGCCTTGTAAAAAAAAACAACAAATATCAGCTGATCTCTGTCACTTGTTTTAGTCGTTGTCCTAAGGATTGAAAGTTGGTAACTCTTAAGACAAAGACTAATCAAAAACAAAAGCATTGTATGAACACTTCCATAAGAAACAGTGGTTTTAACTTTCTTATGACAAGACATATGACTAAACCAAGACAAAAGACTAGACAAAAGACGAGTATGAACGATCCAGCACTGATACAAACCTTAGCAAATTAGCAAGAGCTTGATAACCCTGAACAGTTTTTTAAACAGTTTAGGTGTGTATGAAAAAATTGCTATGTAGTATTGCACACCTTTTGTGCTTGATGTATTTTATTTTTTTTGCATAATAAACATATTTTTATTTTATTTATTTATTGATCTAAAAGTAAATTTTCAGAAATCTTGCTGTAACACTGCAGTTGACATACCTATAGTGACTTGAGAGTAGAAAATTGTGGACACAATGCTTTATATGTGATAGATGAAAGCCAAGTTTTATGAACAAAGAAGGTGGTAAAAGCAAAAAAATATTTGTGTATCAAGGTGCAGATTAACAGGCCAAAGGTAGATCTACATTGACTACTGCCTCTGTTCCCAGGCTATCAAAAACATCCCTTAACCACTAAAAATGACTCATTCCCTTTTCCTGCAAAATTTTTTCGCAGTCGTCCGCCATGTTTTCCCTGCACAGCATCCGCCATGGCTAGCTGATCGCCATATCCATACGCCATTTTCTCAATCTCATGCAAACTATTCTACATTTATACAACTAACATAAAAAGCGTTATATTACCGTATTGATGCTTGCGATGTGGAAGAATTTATTCCAAACTAGGGAGGTGAAATGCGATACGCAGTTCCAAGTTCTTTGGGTAGGACCCTGCAATAAATGTGACGCCAACGAGAAGCCAAACATCGATCCAACCTTATTGGTTGGAGCACGATCCTGTCTACGACCCTAATTAGTGGAAAACATTAAAGAAAACCACTTTCCCATCACACAAAAACTCTTTGGATGAATAAAAGTACTATTTTTTCGTGAAATTTGTTCAAAAATCGTTTGGTTTTTCTCAAAATTCACACAAATAGCCAAAATAAATCTATTTTCGTGGCGACAATCGGCCAGCCAATCACAAGACGCCAACTTGACAGATTTTCAACAGCTGTCAACCCAATAGCGCGCCATTTTTATTAAGGTGTTTTCGATTACACGTGCTATTTTACAACCGGTGCCGGTGACAGGATGTGAATTAAATGAGGCTGTTCACAAAATGTATGTATCTCTCTGTATGGGTGTCTCTCCACTAGGCATAGCATGAAATTCTTTACGAACCGTGATGCATTTGACATTACTAAACCTATCCTAACCCACGGTCCCTAGAATAGATTCTAGGGACCGTGAACCGAACCAACCTCGCTATAATTTATTTTGTCGCGGCCTTGTCAAAGTGGCGAGACTATTATTTGCTATTTTTGTTGTGTCTTTGTTAGATAAGATAGCAAATTTCGGACTTCCTCTAATCTAATAGAAAGAGTAACGTTTTAAGACCCTGAACAGTTTTTACCAGAAGATTTTATTTCAAATTTAATTTAACAATCTGGCAAAAATACAAATAATAAAAAACAGCGGTTGAAAAGTACCAAAGGGTGAGACAACGAGGCAGCCGCCTCAGACGACCAACTTGAAAGGGCAACCAAATTTTAATAGTCCAGTCAATAGTAGAGTTTAAAAGCGCGTAAAAGGCTTCTAGAACCGATTTTCGTGTGCACTTCATTGCTAAAATGTAAGACACAATTTAAATCATTTCTTACACCCTAAGAATGCAAAATCGACTGGTCGTCCAAAAATCGTCGTTTGCAGGGGGTGGTGGGGGTAGTTTTTCAAAAAATTTGGATTTTTTTTTTGCATTTTTTGAATCTATAAAGTGTGCTCATGACTCCACCAAAAGCATATAGTAATATTTCTATCAGAAACATTTATTTTTCAATGTTGAAAATATCGTTCCCAAGGCTTTTATATGGAGTTCCCTATTAAACAAGTGCTCGCCCTGAAAACGCGTATTTACAATAATTTATAACTTGCTATAACTCGAGAACCCTTTGCTTAATCAAAAAAACACCTTCTATAAACTCTGTGTATCAAAGATCAGGGATCACAATGGTTTTTGAAAAAAGTCAATCGGACGAATAGATTTTTTTTTAAGTAGCAAAGAGTGATGCCATGACGCGACGAACGCGGCGGATCGCAGACATGCGACGAAGAGTCGGATATTTTGCAAATGCAAGGCGGGCCAGGCGAAACGCGACTCTATTAGTCGAGACACACGTAAGTGCGCTTTTCGTTGATTATCTCGCTTTTGCCATTGTTTCCCTTAATAAACAATGCTTTTGCGTTACGATGTCCCAGTAGGGTCCTAGTAAATTTTTTGACATTTTCTCAATCTCATGCAAACTATTCTACATTTATACAACTAACATAAAAAGCGTTATATTACCGTATTGATGCTTGCGATGTGGAAGAATTTATTCCAAACTAGGGAGGTGAAATGCGATACGCAGTTCCAAGTTCTTTGGGTAGGACCCTGTAATAAATGTGACGCCAACGAGAAGCCAAACATCGATCCAACCTTATTGGTTGGAGCACGATCCTGTCTACGACCCTAATTAGTGGAAAACATTAAAGAAAACCACTTTCCCATCACACAAAAACTCTTTGGATGAATAAAAGTACTATTTTTTCGTGAAATTTGTTCAAAAATCGTTTGGTTTTTCTCAAAATTCACACATATAGCCAAAATAAATCTATTTTCGTGGCGACAATCGACCAGCCAATCACAAGACGCCAACTTGACAGATTTTCAACAGCTGTCAACCCAATAGCGCGCCGGTGTTTTCGATTACACGTGCTATTTTACAACCGGTGACAGGATGTGAATTAAATGAGGCTGTTCACAAAATGTATGTATCTCTCTGATGGGTGTCTCTCCACTAGGCATAGCATGAAATTCTTTACGAACCGTGATGCATTTGACATTACTAAACCTAACTTAACCCACGGTCCCTAGAATAGATTCTAGGGACCGTGAACCGAACCAACCTTGTTATAATTTATTTTGTCGCGGCCTTGTCAAAGTGGCGAGACTATTATTTGCTATTTTTGTTGTGTCTTTGTTGGATAAGATAGCAAATTTCAGACTTCCTCTAATCTAATAGAAAGAGTAACGTTTTAAGACCCTGAACAGTTTTTGCCAGAAGATTTTATTTCAAATTTAATTTTACATTCTGGCAAAAATACAAATAATAAAAAACAGCGGTTGAAAAGTACCAAAGGGTGAGACAACGAGGCAGCCGCCTCAGACGACCAACTTGAAAGGGCAACCAAATTTTAATAGTCCAGTCAATACAAGGTCCAGTCCTTATAGAATTTTAGCTTGCAAAAGGTGGTATAGTCGCGATTTTGTATATAAACATAAATATTTATTAACAATTTTTAAAAAACGGTAAAAGTCGTGTTAGCTTATTTTAATAGTAAGATCAAAAGGATGTTTTAAAAACGCGCTAGGCAGGACGTTTTTAAAATGTACTTTTAAGCAGGTCCCTCACATTTCTCTTACCAGGATCATCATCATTATCTACATAAGCTAATCAGAAAAACATAGATTTAAAACTTTTCTACCATACTCAGATTGGAAAGTGAAGTCTAGTTTTAAAGAGGGCCCAATATGAAAGGGTGCAATATGTAAGGGTCTAATACGTAAGAGCCCATATCAAGGGGCCCGAGGCCTAGACTTTGTGTAGGGTCGCTGAAACTTTTTTTTAAACGTGCCTGTAACGTTTATAAAACGTCCCTGTAACATTTTTAAAACGTTTTTAAATCGTCCTTAGAACGTTTTTAAAACGTCCCTGAAACGTTTTTTAAACGTCCCCTGAAACGTTTTTTAAACGTTCCCTGAAAGATTTTTGGGCGTCCCCTGAAACGTTTTTTAAACGTCTCCTGAACGTTTTTTAAACGTCCCCAAAACGTTTTTTAGACGTCCTTGAAACGTTTTTTGTTCTTCCTTGAAACGCTTTGGAACGTTTCCGAACGTCACTGAAACCTTTATTAAACGTCTCCAAATTTTCCAGAAAGTATAAAAAATTAAATTTAACAAACGTTTTTAAAAATGTTCCGTGGGGACGTTTTAAAAACGTAAAAAAGACCCACAAAAATGTTCCAGGGACCTTCCAGAGACCTCTATCGGACCCAGAGGGCAGGCAAAACGTCCCCTAGGTCCGAAATGGATGTTTTAAAATCGTTTTTAAAACGTACTAGTGTTACTGGGGTAGTGGTATATTAATCGCATTGTTTTCTTGCCTGAAACATGGATGTTTTAATTTACGCCGTTTTTCGACGTGGGCATGGGTAAGTTTCTTTAAAAAAAAATAGAATTAGAAACCCCAAACCTAGTAGCAGTAGGTATGTTTTTTAATGAGTTTTGGTTAAACATTTGGGCGCAACACCCTGAATTTTTTTTTAATGACCCAAAATTCTAGCCCTATCTACCATGTTATATCGATACGAGCCGCCGCTGGCTCAAGTCCCTTCAAAATGATCTGGCTAGTTGCACCCCTGAGTTGATGAGTGCATGAGTGGAAAATATTTTTTTAAATTGAGAAATCATTATATGTCGGCCAAGAATAGTACATTAAAAACCTGAAGACTGGGCACATTTTATCCCAAAATGTCTTAGCCCGAGTGGAGGGCCTCTCAAAGTTCCATATGTTGCATTACTGGATTTTTGCGGTTGTCTTTAGTCTCCGAAGGATTAAAAAGTATAATTTTGGTACCTCAAAAAGGAATGTAAAAGTACACTTGCAATCTCGAACTGCTGATATATAAACGCAGTTCACGTTGGCAATTCGCAGTTCAGAGATAATCAAATTTTATATTTAAGTTCGTAGAGGTCGCATCCACTAATTAAATTCCAGGAATTTATCAGATATTGTTACTTATCTTTTTAGTGGCCATATAAGAATAGACCAAAAAAAGTATTTAAAAAACACGCGAACTAATTGCGGATGCGAGCTGCGTTTATAAAAATAGAAATATAATTTCGGACTTCCATTGTCTTTATTTATTTTAAACACGACTCCTTATGCAAAACTTTAGCTTCTGACAACTGAATCCTGTGATCATTTGACCATGCATGATCCGCTAAACCCGATTTTTCAATATCCCCTAATTGGGTAATTTTTAGATGTTCGTTTACTCTAACCTGAAGCGGGCGTTTCATTTCACCTACATATGATTTACCACAGTCCAGTCTGGAGAAAGGAGACTACAAGCAACTACCCAAAGATCCAACCACCACCATAGAAGGACGCATCTACAGGACTTTGAAGAAGTATGCTAAAAATATCCCGGACGCTGTTAGATCCCGCCTGACTCCACACCATAGTAAGGCACCACATTTTTATGGATTACCAAAGATCCATAAGAAGGGTATACCACTACGACCAATTACCAGCTCCAGGGACTCACCACCAGCACTTTGTCGAGGTTTTTGATGGACATAATTCAACCACTACAGGGTAAGTCCGAATCTTTTGTCAAAAACTCGGAACATTTTGTCGAGGTTTAAAAAGGTATCGAATTAGATCCCGGCGATAGATTTGTAAGTTTTGATGTAGAAAGTCTCTACACCAACGTGCCAATAAATGAGTCACTTAATCTTTTGGAGCTCTGTCTCCGTAACTCTTACTTTCAAGTGAAAGATAAGTTTTAGGCGCAAAATGAGGGACTCCCAATGGGTTCATCTCTTTCGCCAGTGGTAGCAAACATCTACATGGAGTGGTTCGAGGACCATGCGATCAACACAGCAAGAGTCAAACCAAAACTATGGCTATGATACATGGATGACACATTTATTATATGGCCGGAAAATGATCACGAACTACAGAATTTTCTACACCATTTAAACGGTGTTCGACCAACAATCAAATGCACCATGGAAATTGAGAAAGATTCGGCCTTACCTTTTTTGGATGTTCTTGTAAAACGATTAGACAGAAATATTCAAACCACTGTATATAGGAAACCTACTCACACGGGACAGTACTTAAATTTTAAGTCTAATCATTCTGTTGCTACAAAACAAAGGAGTTATAAGAAGTTTGTATTTAAGAGCCGTAAATATTTGTAGTAACAATGAAGAATTAACCACAGAAATTACCAACATTAAAAAGGACTTACAACAGAATGGTTATTCCGAAAAATTAATAAACTCAACGATATTTAAAATTAAAAATAAACTAAATGTACCAAATTCGCAAAATAATAATCCGTTAGGTGTTATTAACATTCCATATGTTCAAGGGAGTTCAGAAAACATAAGACGAATAGCTAAACACTATAATATAAAAACAGTATTTTCTTCGGGAAATAAGAAGTTTTGTAACTAAAACAAATACCAAATCCCGTGTGAGTGTGGTAAATCATATGTAGGTGAAACGAAACGCCCTCTTCAGGTTAGAGTAAGTGAACATCTAAAAAGTAACCAATTAGGGGATATTGAAAAATCAGGTTTAGCGGATCATGCATGATCAAATGATCACAGGATTCAGTGGTCAGAAGCTAAAGTATTGCATAAGGAGCCGCATTGGCAAAAACGAAAGTTTATTGAAGCTACGTTTATAATGCAGAATAAGGAAGTTTTCAGTCAACCAAGCACGGACATACCAAACATATGGAAACCACTCCTTAAGGAAAACAGGCGTCTTAGGATTAAAAAGGGGGCGGGCCGTCACACCTGACTGCACACCAAGTAGTATAAGTGGTAGCCTAAAGACTAGATTGTTTAGTTTACACATGATAACGGTTAGAGATACTTACTAACCGAAACGTTGTGTTTAAAATAAATAAAGACAATGAAAGTCCAAAATTATATTTCTACACAATCATTGTCTACGAGTTTCAAACAAGGAACTGCGTTTATAAATCCCACGTTGAGTGCATAAAACGAGTTTTAGTTCCTATATGGTGCTTGAAAAAATGATCACAGGCAACGAAAAAGTTAGGCATGCATATGACCAGAACTTGACATTAATTAACTCCAGAGAACAAAATGTCAATGGTTAAAAAGGACGGGACGGCGGCCATTTTGGATTTGCCGCTTTAAATTTGGTCAAATCCAGTCCATTAATATTCAATAAACCGTGGGCATAGCCCTCGGGCCTCCTAGCTAAGGGAAGCCACACCATTCTTCTTTGGTCACACTTTGAGAGGCAGAAATTAAAGGGCTCAAAGGTATAACTAGTTCAATTAAGGGTAGGAACGTCCTAAGTACAAAAGAAGAATGTTTGTAGTTCAACATATATTTTAAAAAAATCGTATAAATAATATTACAAGAAGGCTTACCGCCATTTGTGCGTTTCAGCCCTTATAAAATGGCGGCAAAAGTTAATACTATGACAATAGCGAAAAAACAGTTCAATCTTGTCTGAAAAAACATAATTACAAGTCCTAAAGTTTAATGGAAAAAGACAATCGTTATTGTTGAAATCTCCCCGAGTACTCGTCGAAATTCGAGCAAAAGTAAGCGTTTCTCTCCGAATCGTATTCTTTAAACTCTCACCCGAAAAACGTGTAACTTTGTTTATGAATGCTTGAAACTGGTGAGAGTAAGAGCGAGCATCTTCGATCTCCAAGTTTAGTCAGTCAATGCGCAGTTTAACTTTCACCCGATTTTGAGGGAGTACTCCTTCTTACCCGTTCAGGAATTCATACACGGTGGTCATATCCTATGATTCCTATGACCAAAGTGTCACTTTCTGCTTTAGGGGGAGCCATAGCCCTCATGACCCCCTTATGACCACCTGTGGTATGAGAAAATTCGTAATCCATTACACAATATTTAGTCCACTATAATATTAGATTATGTATGACCTATAATAGCCAATATGAAAAAGTTTTTTTTATATTTTTAAAAACGTTTCATTAGCTTAACTACTGACCCCACTAAATTAAACATGTGAAAAATAAAGTGTTACCTTACTACCGCAAAGGAAATAAGTAGATATCAAAAAAAGTTCTGAATAAAATTATTTCGCTACAAAATTAAAATGTGACGAAAAAAAGGTTACTTTACCACCCGCAATTTATACTATAAGGGAAATAGGTAGGTAGCCGGCAACGATTATAAATGTGTTTATAATCGTTGGGTAGCAGGTAGCCCTTAAACCTCCATAGGTATCTAATCAAAAAACATTCTGGATGATATTATTTTGCAGTTTTATCCGCGAACTTATTGAAACTATTCGATAACAGCGTCCGCCGAACACGATATCGATTTACTACCGGTATGCGTACCAAAAAACACTTCATATTTGCCTAACCAATCCCAATCAGCTGATTTTGTTTATTCCCTGTTTATTTTTCTGGAGGACCCTCTGTTTTGTGTTATCTATAAAAAGTTGCCTTTTGAAAGGGGGCATTTTCGGGGGCTCAAAGCGGCACTCGCGAAAAATATGAAAATTCTGTTTGGAAGCTGCAACGTGGATTACCGCAACGTAGTTTTCTTGATAAGATTCTCTGACCGTGAACTAATCTAAATTTTGAAAATATGGTAAGAATTATGCAATGTTTTACAAAATTTTGTGTTCTTTTTATATTCTAGCCGTTGAGTTGTATAGGGCTCTGAAAGGGTATAGAAGTCGATGATTCTAGCACTGTTTAATAACATACATACTTAACACAATGGTTTTGTTTACTACAGTTATTTCAAGTGTTTATTTAATAAAAATCAGTTTATAACTTGGTATTTTCATAGCACAAAGAAATAAATATTGTGTGTGCTAATTTATTTTTTCACTTTTTTAAGGCTTAGAAGTTACAAAGATCTATTTAATCTTCTAGATTAACATTATTTAAAGTTCTAGGTTAAAATAAATAAGCTAATTGCTTTTTTTAACACTTAGAAGTTACAAGTTAACTTTAAGATCTTAACTGCAGTTCTAAGTCTAGTTACAAATAAAATAAATCAAGTAATTAAAATTAATAATTATATGTAATTTAGCCTCAAGTTCTATAGCTATAGAATAAGTAAACAGAATGAGAACCAAATAATTATCTGGGACTATTTGTACACAGGACCATTTTTAAGACTAAGACTAACTAAAATGAAAACTTATTACCTATCAGGTACCTTTGAATCACAATTGCTGTAAGTAGAAACTATAATATTAATATTATGTTACATAATGCACACAGTTTATTTATGTAATGCATAATTTGTAATTCATAGCTTTTATAGTTTATTTCAGGGTTTGAAAATATCATGATATTTATATAAATATCATATCACATGATATATATCTGATATATATCAGATATATATCTGATTTATATCATTATCAAACTGAATGGTTTGGTTTTGGCATATACAGATGGAAAACACAGTAACTGCTCTAACGTGCAAAAATAGAAAACAAAAGAAAACATCGCTTTGGGGATCTACCAGATGTGAAATAGAGGATTCCCAGTCAGCTCCGCGATGCCTATGAAGCAGCCGAATCGATCGATACTACACCTTTACAGATGCTTATACTCGAGGGGTGAACAGCTAATCCAAAATGTGTACACCGATTGTGAAAATCCACAATCTTTTGCTAAGATTGTGTAAAGATTGTGAGGGATTGTGGAGGACTGTGCAGCGGTGTAGTGTGCCTGAAGGGGCACTTTGACTTTGATTGTGAGTGATTTGGACAGACTGTGTAAAGATTGTGAAGGATTGTGGGATGAAGGATTGTGAAAGATTGTGAGTGATTGGGATGGATTGTGTAAATATTGTGAGGGATTGTGGTAAGATTGTGAAGGATTGTGAGTGATTGGGAGGGATTGTGTAAAGATTGTGAGAAATGTGTACACCGATTGTGAGAGCTGTTCACCCCTCACTTATACTTTTGTACAGGGGCATACTGACAAATTTTCTGATATTTAGAATGGTAGAAAACATTTTTAGTTTAATAAGTAAAATTATTGAATATATCGGATATATATCAAGCTATATATATCAAGCTATATATATATCATGATATATATCACTTGATATATATCTGCGGAACCCTGGTTTATTTCTTTTCAACACTTTGCAAATACAAAAACCAAATACATAACAAAGGTCATATGGGCAGTTGTTGTGTCACAGGGGTGAATATCTAATTTTTTGAAGCAGAAACCTTCTTTTTAATTTAAAATAGGATAAAATGCAATCTAATCTGCTACCTCACCAAAAAAAGAAAAAAATATTTTAATTATTAAGGATTTTTGCTGTATTAACAGTAGCTGAGGTCTCAGGCTTTGTTAATGTCACAACCCCAAGGTGAGCACATTCCGACTTATTTTTTAAAGTTATGGTTAATGATTTACATTAATAAAGTTAAGTTCTAACAAGATCAACTCAGAAAAAAAACTATTTTGAGCCAAAATAATAATATTCAACAAAAGACACTCTGATTTTTTTAAAATAATATCATTGTCACACCCTCTTAGCATCAGCTTTGTTACCAATTTTTAAATCACACTAAAATCCATATATGACAACACAAGCAGCCGCCATTGCATTGTTTCATTTACTTTAGTCACATTCTTCGCTGTCAAGAAGCAGGTGGACACTGTGAAGTGTTGATATTTATTTTTTTTAATTTTGAAGTGACAAAACAGGTAATTGACAAGCACAACTTTGTTGTCAAGTTCCTGACAATACAAAAAATGTCTTAAATAATCTAAATGTGACTTGATAATGTGCAAAGCGTAATAAAAAACAGGGCAAGAAAACAGATCCCAACATTTTGTTTTCAAGGAGTTAGGCGGGAAATTTGAATAAATTCCTCAGCTCCGTTAATATCGGCTTTGTTAATACTGGTGGTAACAAAGCTGAGGATGTGTTAACAAAGTTGAATATTATAGTATAATTTACTGAAAAAGCTTAGGTAGCAAAAAAATAAAAAGTATTTTCAAATTATTGGGGTCAATTATTAGGCAGAAACGACAGCCTCTATAACTCGAACTTCAAGGGACAACCAAATCAGTTTGAGTTATGGAGAGTTCGACTTATAGAAATTCGAGTTAAAGAGGTTAAAACTCATATAAAAAGTGCAGGGACCACTTAAATGGTTCGAGTTATAGAGGGGTTCAAGTTATAGAGGTTCCAGTTAGAGAGCTTCGACTGTATTACAAGGCGGCCATCGCTTTATTATTATGATATCCGAATGCCAACAAATTATTTTCTACTTTTGAGTGTGTTTTATAAAAGCTTAAAAAATAGGTACATTTTTTGTTTATATGTCAAAAAATGTAAATATTAACATTTTGATTTATAGAAAAATGGCAAAAAAAAGAAAGATGCAAAAAAGGTGCAGATGAAAAAAAGCTAAATCTAGAGAATGTATGATGGGGATCATGGATCACTTGTTCCTTGTCAGAACGTGTTCCAGACGGGGATCATTCGTATCCTTGTGATCGACGTTCGAGAGAGAGAAAACCAAACAGTTTTAACAAGTTCCCAACGAAAGCATCAAACCATCAGTATAATTTAATACTGGTAGGGGTATTTTCCCTCGGAGTAACTGTTTCTGTTGCTTTCACACAACTTATGCTCTACACGGAGCTATCGCCTACATTCACCTGAGGATGGCCCAAAAGGCTGAAACCGGTCGTGGATTGGCGTGGATCACTTGTTTCTGATTGTCAGGATGTGTTCCAGACGGGGATCATTCGTATCCCTGTGATCGACGTTGGAGAGAGTGAAAACCAAACAGTTTTAACAAGTTCTCAACGAAAGCATCAAACCATCAGTATAATTCAATGCCGGTAGGAGTATTTTCCCTCGGAGTAGTTGTTTCTGTTGGTTTCACACAACTTATGCTCTACACGGAGCTATCGCCTACCTGATGATGGCCTAAAGGCCGAAACCAGTCGTGGATTCAATTCAATTCAATTCAAATTGATTGGATTGGCATGGATCACTTGTTCCTGATTGTCAGAACGTGTTCCAGACGGAGATCATTCGTATCCTTGTGATCGACGTTGGAGAGAGTGAAAACCAAATAGTTTTAACAAGTTCCCAACGAAAGCATCAAACCATTTATCTACCATTATCTGTAGATTAACTTTTTATATTGTTGCTCATTTAAGATTTAAGTGGTTTAAGAATAGATTAAAAATTTGAAAATAATAGGTTTTAGGTTTTTTGTTCATTATAATTATTTTTGTTTATTTGGTAGTAGTAGTTTTTTAAATTTAGTTATGAGAAATTTAAATACAATAAGCTTTGCAATATATATTTTCTAAGTGATTTATCAGCTTTGTTAACTTGACCTCAGTTTTGTTAATATACTTTTTTTTAATTTTTTCTATTTTTGTTGCGTTTTTTGATAAAAAGTAGTTTTTTTTGGTTTGTTATGACTTTTTATGTAAAATTTGTTCACTACATATATTTTCTGAGTAATTTATCAGCTTTGTTAACATAACCTCAGCTTTGTTAAATCACTTTTTTTTATTTTTACTTTTTCTCCAAAAATATAAATTTTTTTTTCTGGGAAACATACTCTATGCCAAATATGAAAACATTTTCTTTTTAACAGACAATAAAAAGCTTATTTTTCAATATTTTATTTTTCAAAAAAAATTAAAGCTCATTTCACAGGTTTTCTGAAGAACTGCCCATATATCTAGTATGAATTTGCTCTTTTATGCTGGTGCAGGAAACTAAATCCTGTGTGCACTGAATAAAGGAGTGAAGTACCTCAGAATATTAACAGATTAACTAAAGTAATAAATTATAAACAAATGAACTAAAGTGAAGTAAAATAAATGATTGTAGATACTTATGAATTTATGGTAATTAATAAATAAATCTGTCTATTTTGTTACACCTATAAAATCTGGATTTTTTTTTAAATTTCTTAATTACCTATATGCTTTAAATTTTGTTTTTAAATATTCTAATGTTTGAGATCATTGAGGTGTCCAAAAGTTTGTATAAATAAATAAATACCTAAAACTAGAACATATTTAATTCATCTAATTTAATTGAATGTTTTCATAGATATTTTGATATTTTTCAAGAATTTTTTAGTTGATTTGATTGTTCTTTTAAGGTAACTGGCAATTTATTGAAAATCATTTGTCCAAGAAAAAAACATTTGTTGTGACATTGACAGCCTTACTCTGGCCACAAAACATTTAAATTTATTGTTAATGGTGTTGTAATTTCACAAATTTGCAGATATACTCTAAGCTTGTAGTGATCGAGTCATGTATTGGATGATGGTCTACTTACTTTCTTAATGATAGAATTAAATCCTAGCTCATGACTAATTTATGTAATCTGTGTGGTCCTTGTCAGTTAGGTTTAAAATGTCCATCATATTAATATCCCCAGAAAGAATATAGTTGTTCGATTTGACTCCATAAAGTATAATCTCTAGTTCTTATTTCCTCAAATTTAATTTCTACCATTAGGTTTTCAGTTGTATTTATTTTGCATACTTTGTTGTCTAATACCTCTAAGCCTCGCTCTAAGCTATTAAGCAAGCCAGACAAACACAGAACGAACCAACTCCTGGAATTAAACAGGAATAGCCTAAGAATAATGACAGGGCTATACACAGGCCAATGCCGACTCAACAAACACATGAACAGACTGGGAGTAAGGGTTCTGTGGTGTTGAGGAGGAAACGCCACTTCATCTAATCTGCCCCTGCATAACAAGACAGAGAACTAGGGCGAAAATATTCGGACTTGGACAGATAGAGCCTCAAGGTCTTGAGGAAATATCATTAAACAAACTGATCTGCTTCATAAAGGAGATAGGTATTGGTGATATTTAAGTTGGGATGAGCCACAATAGACCACTTGAGTTGCAGTGGAGGGGCGATATTCGCACCACTCATAGTCAAACCTAACCTAAGCTATTACTTATGAACACTGTCATCCCCCTGCCTGAGAGGAATCATTACATGAAAAGATCCCCTCATAACTCGAAAGGGAGTACAATGATGTCTCATAGCTAGATATCCAAATTTCTGTGAGAATTATAATCTTAGGTTTAAGGTTAAAGGATTCAAGTTTTTGCATAAGCGTCTTTTACATCTCAAAATTGTCAATATTTAAGTTTGTGTTTATCCATTAGAAACCTGCACAAAAATTTATATTAACTTTAAGTTTTTTTAGAATACTGATGATACAGAATCTGAATGGACAGAATCAGATGATAAAAACAATGGTAATTCATCACAGGACACAACTGATAACACAGATCCTCTTAAGGTAATTGTGTTAGGGGTGATAATGTGGCCTATTTGCCCTAATCAATTTAATTAATATTTAGGAATATAGTTTACCTTCTGGGTTGATCAGCTGCACACAGTAGGTGCACAAAATTTGTCTACTGTACTCCACAGGATACTACAATTCAGGACCAAGAATTTATTTAAAAGTCCTGTAGAATGGTGTAGAAATTTGGTTCAGCTGATCACTCCTTAATTTAACCAAATTTTAGGATCAAATAATTTTTTTAGAGTCCAGTAGAAAGTGAACTCTACAACTTTCGTCAAGAATGGCAGAGAGAATTAGAAAATTCTCCCAGAACGAAAATTTCTGGGGCTCAACCAAGTCCAACAGAAATGAAAAATTCTGAAATTTCTGAAGGGCCAGGTGCCGATGATGAAAGTTATGCTAGAGGTAGCTTGTTTTTAATAGATTTTGGTAAATTATAAAAAAAACTCCTATAATTGCTTAAAAAGAAATCAATTTCTTGATAAAATACACAAAACAGACATTTTAATTGAAAAATAACAGTTTCAAGTTTACCCGCGCAGCGGTGGGACTCGTCAGGTAAAATACCCATACCCTACAATATTTTTCTCCAAAAAAAGATACAAGCCTGAAATTGTACTTAAAGTTGTCAACTAGTACGTCAGAGTATTGACCCCAGTACAAATTTTTCTTATTGTGCTGCTTTTCTCTGTGGACAACATTTTTCTGATGGTTGATTGAGAAAAAAAAAATAAGAAAAGTTTATTTTTTTAAACCATATAACTTTTTTGTTTTTTGATGATAAAGGTGCCTACCTAGTTTGTTTTTAATCAATTTTTGTAAATTAGAAAAACTCCTATATTTGCCCAACAATAAATCAATTTCATGATAACATACACAAAACAGACACTGTAATATAAAAAATAAATGGATCCATAACGGATCTGATACCTTCCTAGCTAGAGAACACACCAATTGAACTCCATAATATATCAGCCTTGAAAACAGTTTTTTGTAAATATCTCAGAAACGAAAGTTCCTACAAAGTTTGTGGTTATAAGACAAATTATTTAAAGAAATTTGTAGTATAGTAGTGTATATTCTATTTTATCAGTATATTCTATACTGATTCGATGCTTCATTTAAAAGTTAACATTTTTTAGTGTCATTAGCATTAATAGTAATCAGCTTGTTACATTATCAAACAGTATTTTTTATAAAAATCAGTTAACTGAAAATTTTTTTTTATCGAGAACAATACCTTCTCAAGCCATTGCTGCTCGGTCTAGGAAGGTAATAACAGTTTCAAGTTTACGAGTGGTAAGATTAGTAAGGTAAAATGTCCAGTGATTAATACCTTGCGAATGATTGATGTGCTAGAATATTTTTCCCCAAAAAAAGACTTCTTATATAAGCCTTAAATTGTAATTGTAAGTAATTTAAGGAAAATTATCATTATGGGAATTTCAGAAATTACTGGGAATTTCAGAAAACATCCCTATCAATAATTAGCAAAAAAAAACGTATGTTTTTTATATTTATAAATTTTATTTTTTACAATTTTGACAGTGCAAATCTATAAATGTAAATTTTGCAATTTAAAAAAGTAAATTTACTTCCAAACTACAGTCGAACCTCTATAACTCGAACCTGAAGGGACAACCAAAACAGTTCGAGTTATGGAGAGTTCGAGTTATAGAAACTCGAGTTACAAAGGTTAAAATACATGTAAAAAGTGCAGGGACCGCTTAAAAGGTTCGAGTTAGAGAGGTTCGACTGTACTTATTTTAGGTTTTTTCTTTAATTTTTGGGCTTAAGGTATAAGTGGGCATTTTACAATAGTTTGTTTTAAATAAATTTTTGTAAAGTAGAAGACTCCAGATTTGCAATTAATAAATTATGAATCAGTTTTTTGATAAAATAAACAAAACAGACATGTTAATAAAAATCTAACAGTTTCAAGCTTATTAGTGGTAGGATTGATATTTATTACTTAAGAAGTGTAAAAAAAGTAAAAATCTAATTCTTTATTTTACTTAGGCCTGTTTATGAAAGGCATTGAAATGGAGAAAGCTGGCAAATTGTATGAAGCAATTCAATTTTACAAACGGGCAGTCCAGATAATACCGGACATTGAGTTGAGGTTGGACTACAAACCTAAGGTTCCTGATAAGTCTGCTGAATTGGAAGGTACAGAATTTGTTGTTTCAAAAACCCCTAATAATTGGAAAAATAAAACTAAATTTCGATTACCTTTGTTAGGTTTTAGTCTAAATTTCTCTGAAATACTTGTATGTCAGTTTTTCATGTATTCAGGTATTTAAAATTCAAGTATGTACCTGAAGATTAATTTTATTTCAATATTAATTCTTATTTACCATAGTTACCACATAACCACTAACAATATATTTAAGAACTTGTAGTCTATGACCCAATCTTAAATGTCTTTGCCCTCTTATTTTTCCTACATGTGTTGTTTGGCAACATCGCATGGTTTAAAATAAGGATCATGATTTACTAAAAGATTTACTTTAGCAGTTTTAAAACCTGAAATTCCGGGCTTTTTAGACGGGCTTAGTAAAATTTAAGATGACATTAAGAAAGTGGGCGACTGTACATAGATTTGTTTGTCTTTTTGGGTTCTAATTAAGATAAATCAACTATTGTTATAAAAAAATTACACAGTCCCACAAGAAAATCAGTCAGACAGGCTAAGATATTTCTATGTATTTTTTGACGCTGAATCAGTATCTGTGAAAAAACTAATTTAGTAGGTGTTTAGATAAGAATACAAATAAAGGTTTACTCCGATCTCAGCAAATCCCGGCGGTCCATGAACTAAGCAATGGAATTAACTTAATTCGACGCGGTACGGCAGGCGGAGCATGAATCTAAGCGTGAGGGGGGCCCCATAGTTTATCATAAAGGACAAATAAAAAATCGTCTAAGATCATAAAGGATAATGGCATAACAATCCTATGTTAAAAACGGAATTATTAATAACCGGACATTATCAAAAACGTCGTTCCTCGAAACAAGACAAGAGCAAAATCGAAGTTCTGTATAACATCTTTTATCAAAAAAAGGGGTCGGGCCCAGCTTGTGACGTTCACCTAAAGAAGAGCGATTCTGCTATTGCTATGCAATTAAAGCGTCCTTCACTGCAATTTATTTACTACTAGGTCTACAGAAAACGCCGTATCTACATAGGGATTGCTATAGCATATATGGCATTATCATTAAGCAAGGCTCATCCTTACAAAAGGTCAGATGTTGGACCCTAGGTTAGGATTCATTTGCACTTAACTTAATTGAAGGTTTAGTCCGGTTCGGTTCATTTAACACCGATTTCGACCTTTCAAAAGAAGGACGGTAGCTAAAAGAAAAAAAAAAATAGACATTTTTGTTTTTTTTATGTATCTTTGGGTCGAGAAACAATATTATTTGATGCCGATTTAAATTTGCCTCCGAACTTCCATGAGACCAATTTGTATAAGAGGAAGAGAGAGGTAACCAGCATAATAAAAAGAAAGGAGAGAGTTGCTGCTGCTAGGCCCGGCCCCCTGTTTATGATTTCGTCCTTTTTGATTTTGTTCACTTTTGATAAAAGACGATTTACTAAACTTTGATTCTGCTCTTGTCTTGTTTAGATAAATGACATTTGTTTAATCAGCGGTTATTAATTGCCATTGGACTATTATACCATTTTCATTTATGATCTTGTTTTTGAGGGGATAGTGAGGAGAACATTAATTCTTGTATAAACACCTGCTAAATTTATTTATATCTTTCTAAGCGGGCTTTCTGATGTCTGGTAAAATTAATTTCCAATTTTGTATGAAATCAATTGAAGAAAAAAGGTTTACCATAGCATCTTTCTAAAAAGGATTTTTTTTTCATAGATTCTTCACCAATCCATTCTGACAACGATGCGTCAGACGAAGAAAACGAAAAAGACAGTGACAGTGATTTTGAAGATATACTACCGCACATTCAAAGGAAAATTGCCAAGACTGGAGTTTTGTTTCCAACTAAATATAACCAAACTGTAAGTACCCTGAAAGATTACCTATAGAACCAGCCATAATAGACACACTGGTAGTCGCAGTGGAAGAGCTGCAAGGTCCACTCACATATGAATCACCTATAGAACCGCATTCATTTTAAACTAGAGTAGTCCTTTCATTAATATTCTTAAGGTCATATTCATATATCATTTAGATAATACAAATCTTGAAAATCCAGAAATAAATAAATTTGTTTGTTTGTGGTTTGACGATTGACTAAAACTTGAAATCCTATGAACACTTGAAAATTCTTTTAAAAAAAATTTAATCAACAACAAACCAAAAAGTGACATAACTGAAATCATTTTTGAAGACAAAATTGAAACGGATCCAAACATCATATCAGAACGACTAAACAAATACTATATAACAAGCATAGAAGACATTATTAATTCTATACCAAATACAAGCACAGAGTCTCTTTTAAATGAAATAAACATAAAAAATACAATACATAAGTTTGAAGAAGTAACACTAAATCAACTGTAAAATAAAGTTGCAAATTTAAAATCAAATAGTAATAAAAATTAAATATTAAACAAAAATCTAATGAAAGAAACATTTCCGGTTATAGGATATCCACTTTTAAATCTAATAAACACGTGCTTAAAAAACGGAGAAATTCCAGAAATACTCAAATGCTCATATATTACACCTGTACCAAAAGTTAAAAATAGTAAAAGATAGGATGAATTAAGACCAATAAATGTTTTATGGGATATTGAAAAGTTATTGGAAGAAGTGGTATATGAACAGTTTTTAAATTTTATAGAAAGCAACAAAATTTTAGTACAACAACAAACAGGATTTGGGCGAAAACATTCTACAGAAAGTGCAGTACAATACGTTATGAAAACATGGAGAAGAAGTTTTGAGAAAAATGAAACTATAGCTGGGGTATTTTTAGATTTTAAAAGAGCCTTTGAAACTATTGACAGGAAAAGGTTATTAAAAAAACTTTATAAATTTATAAAGGGTCTAAGGGGCAAAGAGTTAGAATGGTTTAGAAATTATTTATGCAACAGGACAAAGCGAACCAAAATTTTGAATTCGCTATCATCGGAAAAATCAAACAACATACGGGTACCACAGGGAAGTAAATTGGGACCATTACTTTTTAGTTAATATATAAATGACCTACCAACAGCTTTAAAAAATTGTATGATAAAGGACCTAACACCAGTTTAAAAAAATTGTGTGATACAGATGTTTGCAGATGATACATTACTTTATTTAAAAGCAACTTCATTAGAAAACCTAACTATTGAGATGAATTCAGAATTAAAAAATGTAGTATATTGGCTAAACGCAAACAAAATAAAATTAAATGTAAACAAAACAAAATATATGATTTTAACATCAAAAAGTAGCTTAACAAATTTTGCAGAAATTAGAAATTACAAATTTATTCAAATATCTTGGTATAATTATAGATTCAAAATTAAAGTTTGATAAATACTACGAACATATTATATCAAAGATTTCTTCAGAAATTGGTTATTTAGGAAGGATTAGTTATTATTTATCATTTTTTTCTAAAAAATGTGTTTACAATACAACAATATTACCACATTTTTCCTACTGCTCTTATACACAGCGAATGAAAATATTATAGATAAACTTCAAATATTACAGAATAGAGCAATGAGGATAATTCTTAAAGCAGACAAATACACAAAAATTACACTAATGTTAAAAAAATTAAATTGGCTTAATGTTAAAAATTTCATTTTCTATAATGTTCTACCAGAACAACTAAAAGATTTTGTCCTCCAAAATTCAAATTTCCTTTCACAATATACAAGATACCAAGACGATTTTCATTTACAAAATTCCCAAAAATTAATTGTCCAAAAATCAATTTTTTTTAAAGGTTTGTTAGAATTCAATAAATTAAAAAACTCAATAAAAAATTAAAAGAAATTAAACACATTTAAAAAAAGTTTTAAAAAAATATTTATTTTTAATGCAGTTTGTTTAATTATAGTATTATTTATTTGGATGTAAGTAGAATAAATTATTGTTTTACAGTTGAAAATATTCCTTAGCCTATAAACATTTATATAGCTAACAATTAGATTTTAGTTTAATTTACTTTATTACTATTAAAATTGTAGCATATTCTTGCTAAATAAAAATTTTTAAAGTTAAAATAATCTTTACAATATGTATTAATTTGTCATTTGTTTTAAAGAATTAATTCTTTTATTCACTATTAAATTGACAAGATAAATTTTTGTACATATCTAAAAGCCCCCTAATAATTGCGAAAAATAGAAATAATAGAACTGCTTTTAACTACTTTTTGTTTTATTTGTTGAACATTTGTTATAACAAAAAGTCAAAAGAAAAAACACATACTTTGCCTATAATACCTAATGAAAAAAATATAAAAAAGTTAATGCACTTTGTATAATCAAAGTTCAATTTTTTTAGGCTTTTCACATCTCAAATTTACCCATGGAAATAATTCTGTACATTCTGCGCTGGGTGGTTTCTAGCGATTTGGACCTTCGCTCTTTAGAAATATTCGGAATGGTCTCGAGAGGTTCCTATCTGTGTGCACGTGATCAAGAAATATGGCATCTAGCCTGCTTAAGGTAAATTTAGACCATATACAGTTCATTTTATTATTTTTGGGGCAACTTTTTTTTCGTTAGGCTATCTTCTTATAATAACCAACTGATAACTGTCAAAAAGTTATAAACGGGAGAATTCTTAATTTCATCGATGACCTCATTAATTGAACCAAACATCAAATTTCAAGTTTTGAAAATTTAATAAATCTTTTTGAGAAATGTTGCCTATAAACAGCTTTGCGGCGAAACTGGCAATAAATTTATTGAAGGATGATGATAATGATGATACATCGAGTTCATCAGAGTCGGACGAGAAACTTTGCAAAAATCTTGGATTATGTCAAACATTTAATTATTATCGTTTTAAGTAACTTTAAATCCCACTTTCGAATGACCCGAGACGCGGTTTAAATTTCAAAAACTAGGTTAAACGCATCGGGTTCTTCCAATTTTTCTTGGGTTCATCGCTGATGGCTGTCATAATCATATTTTTCATCGACTGATGGCATCGATGGAAACAATTAGATGGATTTCAGATAAGTTCAAGAACTCTCCCAAATAGACACGTAAGGCTGGGGCCACGGATTAAAGAACATTGACGGATTGGATTTGACCACAGTAAAAGCGGCAAATCGAAAATGCAGCCATTTTGACTATTGACATTGTGTTATCTGGTTTAGAAATGTCAGGTGCTTGTCAACCGCTGTTTTTGTTTATTTGTGTCTTTGCTAGTTTTTTCAATTAAATTTGGGATAAAATGTCAAAAACTACTCAGGGTCTTGAAACATTACTAAATCCAATCCGTAGATGTTCTATATCTCTGCCCCAGCCATATATATTAGAACAGCTAGAGACTGGATTTCACAATCAAACAAAATGGAAAGAGTGGGTACACCATGCTTTTGGAATTGATTTTATCACTGCCTTGTTAAAATGGCGGAGACTCTCAGTTGTTATTATTTTTGTTGCGTTGTTATAGAAAAAGAAAGAAATTCTCAGACTTTTCCTACTACATTGAATTTGAAAAAAGTAATGTTTTAAGGCCCTCAATAGTTTTTAACAGTTAGATTTCATCCCAAATTTAATAAAAAAAGCTGGCAAAACAGCGGTTAACAAGCACTTGACATATCTGAATCAGAGAACGAAATGTCAATGATTAAAAAGGACGGGACGGCTTGGATTTGGTCAAATCCAGTGATACAGACACGTGCGAGTACAGACGCAGATATGTTTTTAGTTTTCTTGTATTTCACAGATGGTGTCATTTGTGGTCTTGCTTGGCAGGCAAAGGTATATCTTTCTTAAACATTGACGTGTAGGGTTAAATCTACATTTGATTTGAAACTTTATCTAAAATAAAATTAATGAGTTGGAAGGAGATATAACACAGGTTTTGTTCTGGTCCCATTCTGTTTCCTTCTTCCAAACCATCAAGTTTTTTACACAGTACACTCCCAAACCATTATTTCGGTAAAAAAAAGGTTTTTATAGTCTTTTCTCGAAAAAAAATGTTTACTTTTAAAAATATAACGAAACAGTGCAGTAAAATCGCGAACTACAGCGCACCACGCACTTGATTGTACCTACCTGTGACGTCGAATTCGCCAAAAGAGGATTTGAGAGAGATGCAAGCTGTGCGCGGTATTCTTAGATTAGTCCAAAGCGGGACAAATAAATCTTTATTACGCGGTATATTTAGTCTATGGAACGGTTCTTGTCGCATTTAATCGATCTCTTTTGCCTTCAGATCGAGATGGTTTGACAGAAATCCAAGCAGTCACGATGTTTTCAGATAAGTTTTAAAAGAAATATACCTCCCTCTATATTATTTGTTATATTGTTCTCTATCTTGCCTGCCATAGGTCGTGTTTCCATCTGTGTTGCGGGTTTAAAGGACATACGTCACAACACGGACTAATTATCTGTCGAGCCCTGCATCTCAATGTTCTTAAAGGGGACAATAAAAACATATCAATTTTATCATCGTCTCAAAAGTTAAAAGTGACAGATAAAATTCGATTTGATAATCTTTTAAAAACTCCCTTTAGATTAAAAACAACTTGTTGTATCAATGTGCGGTTTTCAGCTTTAAGCTTCTGTTGAAAATCGAGGGGTGGTCAGTTTTTTCTTCTTCCCCTAGATACCCGAAAGCTCCCACATACATGATGATGATTAATTTGTGAGTGGGCCTTGCAGCCTGTCCACTGCGACCAACAGTGGGTTTATTGTGGATTACTTTTGAGGGGTTTTTCACCACTGTATACCAGTGTATCCTCCAAAAAGGCTAGCTATCAGTTTGGGTGAGACACTGTTCAGATCTTCTAAATCAATCTGAGATTTACCGAAAGTGTTCTGACGTAAATTTGCAATAGCCGGACTCTACCTCTTTCATCATCCCCAGACAGAGTCTTCGGTTCGTCCCATTTTGTGCATGGATACTCTTAGTCTGCAGTGAGCCGTAAAAAGTCAATTAGCCCAAATACCTGGAGTTCGGGACAACCTGTACATACTCGGTTCTTTTGTCTTTTAGAATTTGGGGCCTCAGTTGCGGCAGTTCGCCGGGTCACTTCGGTTCCTGGAGAAACATGTTCATAGAGAGATTGCGAATACAGTATAACGGGTGTTACATAAGTCGAACTACTTACATAAGGCCTGGGGAACACGGCTTTCAGGATCATGTTTCTAGGCCATGGCATTCCGTATCGTACTATCGGTATTTGAGGTAAGAACTGTTTTTTTTTGCCAATGGCCTAGATAATACATTACAATATATGAACTTTTTTCCTCTTTTTACGTCTCTAATCTTTCATTACGATGTAATACTTCATATCCATAATACACTATATATTAATTCCGTTTACTTGACAGGTTTTTTCCTGATGGGAAAGTTCTCATGTTAACTTCTTCCGATGAACCGGCCCAAAGTATTAGAGAAATGAAGAGCAGGAATCCACGAAATAATGTTATGGTAAGTCTATTCGCATTGTGTATAAAACTGTCAAACATTATAGATACTTTAGGTGGATTCACCTAAAGTGCATATTTACCCGCCCAGCCATGGCTAGAGAAGGCATTATTTTTGATGAGAAAAAAATGAACCTGTCTGTTTGTCCAATTTAATAAGATTTTCATGAATAATAGTGTTCGACACTGCAATGAGCTGATTAGATTTTAATTAATCAGACCATTAAGACAGTTGAAAAAAGTTTGTGTTATAACCAAAAACTTTGCAGGAGCTTTCGCTTCTAAGATATTTACAAAAAACTGTTTTCAAGGCTTATTTTGCGTGGAGTTCTTTTGAAGTGTGCTAATAGGCTAGGGAGGTATCGGATCCGTCATGGATCCATTTATTTGTTAGAAGAGCTATCAAAATATTTCACTTTGTATTTAAAGGCTCAGCATAATCACGCAAACGTCAAATTGACATTTAGGGGCGTGACATTGAAATTTGATAGTAAACACCCAGCCGGTTCATATCTACAACCTGTCAGTAGCTACTTTCTAAATCTGGTATGGCATGACCTTCCATTCCAACCCAGATTCTTCTAAACTAAAAATCACGGTGCCATTAGTTTTCCGAAGTGAATAACTGTGATTTTTCGTTATGTCATTGAGTTTTCTGTAACTTTTAAAAATCTCATACAACCAGATACCATACACCAAACCAGTTTTATTATTCGCTTAAAACATCCGCCATTTCAGATCAACCCGAAGGAAAACACAAAATTGGCCAAGTTCAGTCCTTGTCGTAAACACAATCGTTCAGTAGCAACTTTCTAAATCTAGTGTAAAAAATCAGTACGATCCTGCAACAGCGTGCTGAGGTAGGGAGGGGGTGAAATTAGAGGTTGTCCATTTCTGGAAGTGGATAGCCAGCCTTTTTTATGATGGCATTAAGGGTTCTCATATCCACACACATTCTGGTACCCAAGTATCTACAAGTAATATTTCGTAAAACCAGTTTAATAAATCCCCCAAATCCGCCATAGGGCAGCACTCTGAATTGGTAAAGTCCTTTTCAAACCAAGCCACTAAAGCTAAAGTGTGCGTCAATTCCCGAAAGTGGATGGATGTCCTTTTTTGTAATTGAGTTTTATGTAATCCACACACAATCAAGTACCTTCGCCCAAAATCATACTAATTTGAAACCATGCGGTTTTGCCGAACAATGCACTGTTTCTTTGTATTTTACAAATGTGTGAAAAATAAGATGACATTAAAAAAGTTAAAATAGTTCAATTAGTCTTTTACAAAAATCCAAAGAGCAACACTTTAAATTGGTGAAGTCCCTTTTCCGCTTCTCTTTAGAGATCGACCTACCAGTGTCCACTTTTTATCTATCGGGAGAACTAAATTAAGCGTACAGTGTTGCTTGTCTACGCACATAAATGGATAGCTGTCCTTTTTCGTGATGTCAATTAAAATTTCTGAAATACTCTCATAATTAAGTATACGTAAAATATCGTAAAGCCAGTTAGTTCCATTAGTGGCTTAAATTAACCCAAACGTTAAGACTTAAAGAATTGGTAGATGCCTTTTCTTGTTTTTTTTGGAAACTACCCACCAATGACCACTTTTTACATATAATGTTAAAAACCTTTTTAAGTGTGGTGTTATCTATTCTCGGAAGTGGATAGCTCTCCTTTTTCATGATGTCATTGAATTTCCTTTACTCGACACAGAACCAGCTGAGTGTAAAGGTAATTAATAAACATCTATTACTATTGCTGTTATCTATTACTGGAAGTGGATAGCTCTTTGTCACGCTGTCAATGTATTCCCTTTAATCTACACAGAATCTGACACAGCCTTCTCCGAGTTTTTCTCCAAGCATCTCTTGTGCGATTCAGTCTTAAGCCGCTTCGTCAATAGTCAAACGACTTTTTTTTTAGACTGTGTCTAATGTTGAGACCCAGCTAAGTGTACAGGCAATTAATAAACCTATTCTATCTATTACATAGATAAATATATAGGTTAACTTCTCTATGCGACTACTATTGTTGTCATAGTTATATCCTTGCTCGCCTTTTTCACGAAGTCATTTAATTGTGATCCACACAGAACCTGACAGAGCCTTCTTTGAGTTTTTCTCCAATCATTTCTTGTACAAGTTAGTCGGTGGTTTTGTTTTGACTTATTGGCTCTGTCCGCTTATTGTAGACAATTTGCCAGTTAAATTCGGTGGACACTAAGATAATCTGACTCGATGTTACTTGGTGCCCGGGACAATCACAACTCATTCACTCTTACATTTCTACTACATGAAGACCCAACTCGCCGCCCTGCCAAGCATCTCCACGGTAGGCAATTTTCCTTTTCTCACTTATTTTTTAGGTTGGTTATTATAGACTACTTGAAGATAAAGTATTGCTGGTAGTTCAAAGACGTCCAGAGAACAAAACCGTCCAACAGACTTTCAAAAAACGCGGAGGGCGCAGGGAAGTACCGGATCAGACCGAACAGACTTTTCATATGGTAAGAACTTAGTAGTGTCCACTCTTTGTTCTTATTTGTTCTCTAGTCAGCCCTAGAAGCCCTCGATACATTTTGACAGTTGGTTTACACCAGTGGGTAACTCTCTTTAACAGTTAGGAAATCTTGTTTTAAATAAACAATTGGTATCTGCAGGTTGGCCTTACACATCAATAATTTTTTGTCCAAATTTGAAGTTGTCACTTTGCTGCAACTTCCACATTAAACCAATATTAGTAAGGACAAATTGTATTCTAGAAAAAGATCAACTATTTTTTTGACAAAGTTTTATTATGTTTTAAAAATGTATTAATAGACTAATAATAAAAGTTAACTAATTGACCTGTAAATTAAAAAATTAAAAACAAACTGAGCATAAGAATATAAAACGCACAAAGCACCAAAAACTCGCGAGCTACGCTATAGATGGCATTGCTTAAATATAATAAATGATTTTAAGAGCTTGACTTGTACATGTCCCATCTATTTCTAAGTAATCTCACGAGACGCTAGTACACGGTATATCACATTACGTCATGTAGATGACAAAACAGCGAAATTGGCATGCAGCTAAAAGTTGCCTCCGCGATCGGCGATAAGCGTCCAAGGAATTAATATAACAAATTTTGCACGAATTTACGCTTAAGAAGCAGGGCCAGATCAGGAAAATGAAAGACCCTTCACAGTGTGCCTGAACGAAGTATAGGTTACATAAAAATGGTTCCAAAAACTAATTGCACATTTTGAATATGGACTCTTTCCTGACTTCAGAGCGATATTCATATAAATCTTAGCTGATCCTCTTTTTTATCAATTTTTTGCCATTTTTCTAGTTAGTCTAGGGGCTGTTTGACTGCGGGGCATTGTTAAGCACCCATAGGTTTATAAAAAAAGTTTGTCACGTGGTGGAAATCATGGTCGTTTGGCCGCCATCCTTGAAAATGGCCGCCGAATTGATAGATTTTTTTGTTTAAGCGTATCTTTCTACCCAGTCATCCGATTTTAATTTTTAAAGGCTTGTTAGACTCCTTTTTTAAAGGCAAATAAAATTTGTAATTACACATTTTTCAATAAATCAAGCAGTCTTTGAGATATACCAAGATTATTAGTATTTCTGCTCGCAAAAGAATTAAAATAATAACCATGCTCATTTTACTGTAGCTACAATATTATTGACATTTGTTTTTTTTTGTTACATAGAAGGCTTTAAACCTTTCACAGAAGAGGATATTGACTTTATGTTTTTAAAGTTCGATGGATGGTACCCCTAAAGACTGCTTTAAAGAGGGTGGTTTCTAAAACTCTTCACAAGATTATACAGAAAGTGGATTTGCAGTGAAACGATACATCGTAGCGAAAAACGTTAAGAATAATTTTTTATAGTACTTTTAGTTCCGCTTCCTCTGACCATTGTCATATCTTTTACAATTAAAAAAATATATCGATTTTGGAGCGAAAACATGGAATTTTACAAAATTGTATATTTTAGCTGGCTTGTACGCTAACTATCAAAGCTAGGATGCTAAGTGATACATCGAAAGAAGCGAAATTAAAAGCACTATAAAAAACTAATTTTATCGTTTTTCGCTAGGATGCATAGTTTCGCTGCAAATTCACTTTTTCTATAATATTGTAAACAGTTTCAGAAACCACCCTCTTTAAGGCAGTCTTTAGTCTTCTTCTATGTAACAAAAAAAAAAGAAATGTCAATAATATTGTAGCTACAATAAAATGAGCATGAGTATTATTTTAACTCTTTTGCGAGCGGAAATACTAATAGTCTTGGTATATCTCAAAAACTACGTAAGTTACCAAAAAATGTGTTATAATAAAATTTGTTTGCCTTTCAAAAAGGAGTAAAACAAGCTTTAAAAAATTAAAATAGGACCACTGGGTAGGGAGATATGCTTAAACAAAAAATCTTTTAATTTGGAGGCCATTTTTAAAGATGACGGCCAAACGACCATGAGTTTGACCACGTGACCAAACTTTTTTTATACTGCTATGGGTGCTTAACAAAGCCCCGCAGTCAAACTGAGCGCATATATTAGGTCACACGTGACAGGTGCCAGCGCCTAGACTAACTAGAAAAATGTCAAAAATTTCGATAAGAGGATCAGCTAGGATTTATATGAATATGGCTCTGAAGTCAGGAAAGAGTCCATATTCAAAATGTGCAATTAGTTTTTGGAACCATTTTTATGTAACCTATACTTCATTCAGGCACACTGTGCCTTATTTTGAGGCTTTTCAACAATGTTTCAAGTCGTTACTTTAAAACTCCAATCGATTTAAACCAAATTTTGAACAATTGAAGGCCAAAGCGTTTGCCTGTTGGCCCAATTTTACCAAGCTGGCACAAATTTAGCCAAATTTCAAGTAGATATGTTAATTCCTTGGACACTTATCGCCGATCGTGGAAGCAGCATTTTACATTAGCTACGTACCAATTTTGCTATTTTGTCAAGAAAAGCGACATGTGACAATAGAGTTCTATCCTCGGTATATATGGATTCGCGCTGTTGTAGCGTGTCTTAGTTTAATCTAACATTCAACATAAAAACCGAGTAACTTTGTTTTAGTAGTTTTGAGAAAAACGCAATTAAAAATGTTAAATGAGACTTTCAACAATGCAATTGCTAGGTTTTGTCTAGCTGTATCTTTGGTTCTAGGGAAAACTTTTATATAAAAAGTAGGAACCTAGTAACTTAAGTTACTAGATTTTAACATTTGTTGTCATAATTTGAAAACATAACCAAAATTTTCCAAGGAAATAACACAGGCAAAGTAAGTATCTATCTTCTAAAATCGGTTTTACTTGTAAAACTAGATTATGCCAGAAAGAGAAGGCAACATGATTTTCCGACCTTTATAATAATAATAACTCTTCTTTATTGTTGCTTTAGCAATATCATTAATATACACAATAAAAAGCAATGGTCCCAGCACACTTCCTTGCGGAACACCTAAGTTGTTAGCTTTTTCTCTGGAAATCGAGTTATTTATTAATGTTGTCTGCTTTCTTTCATGTAAAAACTGTTTGAAGAGTTCCAGTACAGTTCCCCCGATTCCGTAATACTCAAGTTTTTTAAGCAGAATCTGTCTGTCGATTGTTTCGAAAGCTCTTTTTAAGTCGAGAAAAACAACCACCACACCACATATTCATTGTTATCAATCGCCAATTAGCAAGAGTAAGTTGAAGAACTGTTTCACAAGAATGTTTAGCGCGAAAGCCAGACTGATTTTACATTAATATTTTGTTACTTGTGAAATAATGCATCATTTGATTATAAATGGCAAGCTCCAACATTTTCAATAGGAATACACATCCGTCAAATGTATTGAGGGTCTCTAGTCCTCCCTAGACACGGAAGTTAAAAAAAATTAACTTCCGTTGCCCTAGGGAGTGTCTAGGGGCCCTGCTCCATACCCGACTGGAATATTTTTCTAAATTTGGCAGGAGCTACAAATCACGAACCATCATCAACGGCGCCACGGTAAACTAAACTGGACAAGTTACACGGTGTACACGAAAAGCAGTCGAGGATACGAAAATAACTGCAAATTTGACCTTATTGGCAACCGATTTCCCCCACTGCTGTTTTCCAAAGTGAAAAGTTACACCGCTGAATCGGAGCAACCCTTGGCCTAATGTAGAAAAGTATTAAGTAAGTTAACAAAAGTTTTATTTTGTTGTTGAGGTGTAAAAAGTCTAGTAGCTTGAGTGCAAACCTTCTTTTGTTTCATCAGTTCTATTCAACAAAAGATATTTTTTTCTCAAATAAACAACTGTTGTCTTTCTGAGCCTAATTATGTCGAATGAAATTAAAATTTTATTATAAGTTTATTTGGGATTAATTAAAATATATTTGCTTATTGGTGTACCAGTAGATTTTGGTGTACCTACGAATGTTAATATTTTTGGAAGGTTTAATTAAATGTTTTTAAGTGTTAAAAATACCAATTTGTTTATTTGCAACTATCCCAATCAGACGTAAAGGGTTACCTTACACCGTAGTCGAATTTTTTTTTAAAGTTTTTGTTTTGTTGTTCTTATAGACTTTTTGTATTTTAATGATAATCACGCCAACGGCTTCATGCCCCTTTCTGATCTCCTGAACTGTTTTAGGTGCGGGACTGGTGAATTCCAAAATACAAAATGGATTCTTTATTTCATCCAAAAACTTGTTGGTATCTTGCAGTTTTTTCTTTATGGTTATCGAGCACATAATTAAAACTAATTCGCTAAATGACTATTTAAAAAAAATTGCAAACTACAAAAATTTTTAATTTTTTTCTCTATGGCGGTAGCAGATACAAAAAAAAGCAGAAATCAACACGTTTCTTAACAAAGCAGGATTTTTTGCATTTTAGAACGAAGCGGTTGTAAGTGTGTAAAATGACGCAATTTTAATTATAAAACAATATTAGAGAAATAACGCATTTCTTAAAAATAGATTAAACAAATAAAACAAAAACGTTATCAAATATATTTTTGAAACATCAAAACCACTAATCTTATAAAATTAAAACTATCAATCTAACAAATATACTATTCAAGCCTATAAAAATATAAAAAAGTTTGGCAATTTTTTTTGGAATGGTTGTATTACTCACTAAAAATCAAGGTTGAAATAGACTCAATTCTTTTGAGTAATCTATTCTTTTAAAACTCGAATACGATACGTAAAATTATCAGTAATAAAATTGGTAATCTGCTCATGAAGTAAACAAATACAATTTTGAGGTTTTGCGAAACATTCTGAATGTTTTGAATAGGCACTGCATAGACCTTTAATGTATTGACGTAACTTATTACCTGAATTGTCAACTACGTCAATTTCAAACTTAAACTTTTGACATTCTTCAGCTGGGCCGATCAGTTGCACTGCCCAACGAAACTTCTTGTCTTCCAATTTGAAACAGATTTTGAAAATTCTGTTCGAAAATATAATTAGGTAATATTTCTCGATAACTTCTTCCGCAGCAGTGTATGGAATATTAATTTTATCGCTCTTCAAAATTGCTGTGGCATGATTGTTTTCCACATGCTCTATAATTTCGCTTCTGTTACATTTTTTGGGACAGTTTTCAACGTCGACCAAGGGGCAAGAATAAGGGCCATACTCACAGGAATCTTCGTGCTTTTTGATGGCGGTTGAGGGCAGGAGAACAGCGCATCCCATCTTGTAATGTTTGCACGGATACTTCATGCGACCTAAAATCAAAATTAGTTTTGTACAGGGTGGGCCAAATTCGATGTTTTTTGGGGGTTTTATGTTTTCTAGTCAAGAAACGTCTCCCCTCGTAGTTTTTTAGCTACGAGGGATTTTGAAAAGATGATTTTATGAAAATTTCATTTTGGTGTTAAATACCACACAGAATGATTATACAGACTTTTCACCTCAGGGGTAAATGTGCCACTTTTGTTCCTTGGTTCATAATATACTATTTTGCACTTTGTATGCCTTATTTTTGGTATAAAAGTGACACTTTTTATTCCCGAATTGCTTGAGAAAAATTATAAGTTTCGTGATAAAGTGTTTTTTTATCCCTCGACAAATTGTGGTCCTCGCTACGCCTATGTATATATGTATAGAAAGTGTTCATTTCATTACTTAGTGTCTAATAAACTTATTTGTGAATTATTCTAAAGCTTCAAGTTCTTTATTCTTCTTTAAAGATAATTACAATGACAGAGCAGGTCTTAAAAATCTAATTTTTATACAGTAGGTAGAAATAAATATTTTTATCTTAAAATTATTACACATAAACAAATTATCGAGAATAAAATTAAAAAATATAAAAATCCAAAAAAATGGTGCAATATTTTTTAAAATTCAGGCTGTTAGGCCAGTAAAGTATTTACTAAGAGCAATTATTAACTTTTAAACAAATATATTAATTTAAAAGTTTATGGAAATAATACAATTTTATTTAAAAAAAATTAAATCATGAATTCTTAGAAATAAAATATTGTGGTATAAAAACACTTTTCTATTAAAAACATTTTTAGGTTCTTTTTAAATTTAATAGGATTTGTCTCTGTTTTTATAATTATTGTGGGTAGATAGTTAAATAATTTGCATCCCATATAAATATAACTTTTTTTAAGTTTATGAAATCTTGTCTGTTTGTAGTAAAATAACAGTGAAAGCTGGAGTTTATTTTATATGATTTACGGTAATCTCTAACAAACAAAATGCACTTATATATGTACAAACTGGCTGTTATGCCCGCAGTAAGAAAAACGATAAATGCAATGGACTGTATATATTTTATTTAATGAAAGCGCGAACAAACATAAATATATTGATATGAAATTACGAAATAATTAAAAGGTCCATAGGTTAATTGTGGGTACCACACAACGGAAATCAGAGACAAAGCACTCACCAGTTTGCAGCCAATTTCTCCACTTCCAAGGGGCCCCTATCTGGATCTAATGATGTCACCACGTAGCTGATGGGCTGAAGTTTCTAGTTCTATGCTTCAGTACACCAAAATCGAGCACTCAAGTGTAGAAATTTGAAATAGTTGGAGAAAGTAAATTAACACGCCATTTCTCGAGGCGGTCGAAAAAGGATCTCACTGATTCTTGGTGCGCATGTCCAAAATGCGCGAAAATGCACTCTGTCCGTCATTCAATTGTGTGGTTTTAAAATTTACAAACACCGCGAAATTTAGCGGGAGCTAACATAACTGCCCTCCAAAACACACAATTTTAGAATATCAGCCGGACAGATATAGAAAAAAAAAAATGATCGACCGATAAATATAAATGAATGGAAAACAGATAAGTAGCGTAAGTTTATTTAGAGATAACGAAAACCCGAAAAAGTCAAAACAAACAAAATTAAAAAAAATAATAAAGAATTACCTATTGTAATAATTGACTTCAATAGGTAGAAAAATTAAAATTACTTTTAATTCGGCAAGAGGCACAGTTTTACAACTGGCCGCTTGTAAACACCGGTAACCGTTTGTACCGTCGCAACACGCACCTGACCGTCTCCGCAGGGATGCAGTTCGATGACCCGACCGACCGGCCATTTCAAAGGTGATTGGCTGTGATCACTTGTTATGATAACCAAATCATTTAATTTGATATTTGGGGACGAATCAGCCCACTTGTGTCGCTGTTGTAGCGTATGCAAATACTCTATAGAATACCGTTTCCAAAAATCATTATGTAGTTTTTGGATTAGTTGCCATCTCGAGAGCCGATTTAGGGGAACCTCGGACAAATCTGACTCCGGAATTTCTGAATTAAGGGGTTCAAGGGTCAAAAAATGCCCAGGGGTAAGAGGTTGAAGATCGTGTGGGTCTGAAGAGGCAGGAGATAAAGGGCGACTATTAAGTACGGCTTCTATGCGACATGTAAGGGTGGACATTTCCATGATGGACAACTTCTGGTCGCCGACTACTCGAACAAAGTGAGTTTTAAAACATTCGACGCCAGCTTCTGCCAGGCCATTGAAATGTGGACTGAGAGGAGGTCCCAGATGCCAACGAATAGAAAGTCTGGTGGCCGCACTTCTTGCGTAATCAAGTAATTGGTTACGAAACCCTATAAAATTACTGCCTTGATCTGACCAGCATTGCGTCACGCTTCCACGTCTGGAAATGAATCGGGAATTCAGAACGAAGTTTGTTCCAAGGGTCGATGATAGAAGAATCTGGTTCTTCGTCCCAGCCTATTTTCGATATCCACAACTGTTGGTGCAAGCAATGAATTTCCTATTTTTCATTTTCTTTTCCTTTTCTGCGCGTTTAAAATAATTTAACTATTCGCGCTCTTAAATATGCATATGGGTTTTCACGGCACCGCACACGTGCGAGGACAAGCAGCGCCGCGATGAGTGCGCAAACAACCACCGTCACAACAAGACACTAGAAAAATCACGTTCCCAAAAAAGTGAATTTTGAGGTGAAAAACTGGACGTTTAAACGTTGACTGGAGCCGCAAGAGAGTCCGAGGTAGGTGCCTTTTCATATAAAATTCCATATGTATCGTAACTTTCCATTTACAATCGTCAATACCGACAATTATTTTTAAATGTGCTTGTAAAGCCAAACCGGCGACCTGTCGAAGGAAATTCCATTATTTTTCAGTACTTGCACGCACATTTAATGGTCCTTCCACCCAAATAATAGTTTTTCCAACTACCTAGACTCCTGTGGTTCACCAATTTCCTACAAAAATTCCAAAAATCCATATATTTTCAAAATTTCATTTCCAAAAGTGAGTCGGCTATTTTCTTATCGGTAATCACGCCATATTGATTCACACCGGTTGGACATATTTTCCTAAAAGTTGACCGAAGTTTTCATTACGTTTCAAAAATAACAATCGCCAATGTGCATATTTTCAAAGTTGATCGCTATGTTCATTACATTTTCAGTAAAAGTGGCGTCAATACGCCGAAAGTGAAATTTTAAGGCGGTTCTACCATCTACTTTCCTTTAATTATCGATTTTACAGGTGTCGCGTTAACGCGCAGGTGCAAGTGTCGCCGTCACCAGGGTCATCCCGCTTGAATAGTGACGTGGGTCTCACGTTGCGCGCTCGTTGTTTCTTCGAATACCGACTTTTCTTAAAAACTTTCAAACAGGACCGCTAGTCGTATGCACAGAGTGTGCGACTTGGAATCGAGAGGTACGGGGTTCAATCCTTGGTGAGACAACAGTTTTTTTAAAGGATATGTTCAAATAATAACTTACAGACAAACTTACAAACATTTCATTTCAAAATTTTCGAAAAAAGTTAATAAAATTAAAATAATAAAATTGTTTAATTTTGGCTAAAATTCGGGTTATATTTTAAGCATTTTTTTTGGGTAATTTTAAAAACAAATTAACTTTCAAAAACAAAATTGTCTACGCAAAAACAGAAAAAACTTTGCGACAAAAGGCTTTTGAGCTTCAACCAAATGGCGGAAGCTCACGAGGTAGCTTTGAAAGCGAACTCGGATACAGCGTTTCACTTTTTGTTTAAATCCAGATATGAAGACGTCGAAGAATGTCATGCTCAATTCTATAATTTTCATAACCAAATTATTGGCTCTCTCGAAGAGTTTAAACTTTCATTTGACGAGCAGGATAAAACTAGAAAAGACTTTGACAACCTTTATTATGAATGTAAGGGTATTTACTACGACCTTTTTAGGGCCAACCCTGTCAATTACGTAGGCAACCCTAACCAACAAAATATTGTTCAGAGGTCAAATACAAGATCATTTCCACAACCAAGGTTGCCAATTTTCGATGGTAATTATAAAAACTGGCAACACTGGTTTGACTTATTTAAAGTCATGGTACATCAAAATTCTGATTTAAGTGATATAGAGAAATTTCAACAATTGCGGAGTTCTGTTCTGAATGAAGCCCTTTCTCTAGTAAAAACCATTCCCCTCACAGATAGCAATTATCACATTGCGTATGAAACCTTAGTAAAGAGGTATCAAAATAAACGAATTATTGCTACTACCGCTTTGAATGCTATTAACTTTCTTTCAACTAAATCCAGATCTGGGAAAGAATTACGTTCCATGTTGGATACATTTTCTGAGAATCTAGCCATCTTAAATGAGCTTGGTTTTCCTACAAAAGAATGGGACTTTCTTACTTTTAACATGATCCTCTCAAAACTTGAAGTCAAGATGAGGACTGATTTCGAACTTTACTATAGTAGAGAGAAAAACAATTCAGAAATTCCGTCCTACACTGATCTTTATACGTTTATAGAAAATCATTGCGTTGCGCTCGAATCTGTAGTGCAAATGCCCAGTTTTAGTAGGCAAAATCAAACCCCTAGACAACCTCAAACTACGCGTAATTCTCAACAGAACAGTTTTCAGAGAAACAGTTTTAATAATTTTAATTCACCTTCTGCTTTCAATACAACTATTTCAAATCAAAGTTCAAATTCAAGAAATCAACAAAATACTTTACAAAATAGCAATCAACGCAGCAACCCTCAAATACAAAATAATCAGAACAGAACTTTTAATCCAAAAATAAAATGTTACCTATGTTCTTCGAATCACGCATTATCGAAATGTATCGAATTTCAAAACAAAAGTCCACAGGAAAGGATGGGTTATGTTCGGCAGGTGAATCTATGTCAAAATTGCTTACATTTTGCTCACCAGACCGTGAATTACCCCTCCTCCTACAACTGCATCACGTGTGGAGCCAGACATCATAGTCTTCTCCATGTTCCACAACCAGTAGCGCCCTCTGTGAGTGTTAATTCATATCCTCCAGAGAACGCTAATATTCCACTTTCCAATTCTAATAGCACCCCTATGTCAGGAAGCCATTCCACAAACTGTCATGCGACAATGATTTCCAAAAATTCCACTTTTCTACTTTCTACCGTTGTAGCTGACATGTTAGACTCAAGGGGACATTACCACCCAGTTCGTATCTTACTCGATTCTGCCTCAGAGGCAAACTTTATTTCAGAAAAATGTCTAAATCGTTTAGGTCTTTCGAAAAGCATCTTTTCTACTTCTATTCAAGGCTTAAATCAAATGACATCTTCCAATACCAAAGGTAAGACGAAATGTCTTATCAAACCTCAAGGTCAAGCGGGACCTACCTTTGATTTTGAGGCTTTAGTACTTCCAAAACTTTGTACAGAGATTCCTTCTTGCGCTGTCGACTCGAGCAAGTGGAATCACATTCGCAATATCAAACTTTCTGATCAAAACTTCCATATACCAAGTTCCATTGATGTCCTAGTAGGTTGTGAACTTTTTCCGCATCTCTTACAAGAGGGAGTTATCCACGGAGAGCGTGGACAACCTAGTGCTTTTAATAGCATCTTTGGCTATGTGCTGATTGGTAAAGTTGAAACTTCAAAGCAACAAAATCCACAATCACTCATAAGCTGTTACACTTCCATCGAACCATCTCTGGATATCTGCCTAGCGCGCTTCTGGGAGATAGAGCAGGTTCCACATAAGGTTCATCACAGTCCTGAGGATATTATGTGCGAAAAATTATTTTCACAATCAGTTTCACGCAACGAATCAGGTAGATTCGTCGTTCCATTACCTTTCATAAACTTAGAACCCCAGTTGGGTGACACCTATCCAATCGCTTTAAAACGTTTCAAGCTTCAGGAAGCTAGACTTCTCAAAGACTCAGCTAATTATCAAGCTTACAAAGATTTTATGCAAGATTATTTAGACACTGGTCACATGATACCTATTCCTACGCCTATATCTAAAGATGTCTTGGATAATTCCTACTTTATCCCTCATCACAGTGTCTGGAACACTGGGAAGATAAGAGTGGTATTTGATGGGTCTCAACGTAGTCCCAGAGGTGTCTCACTCAACGAGACGTTGTGCGCAGGTCCTAAACTGCAAAATGATGTCCGTGAAATTCTACTTAATTTTCGAATTCGTGCTGTAGCCTTTGTTACTGACATAGTAAAAATGTTCCGACAGATTTTAATTATTCCTGAGCACACACGTTATCAAAATATTCTATGGAGATTTTCTGAGGATGATCCTGTCCAAACCTACTCCTTAAGAACAGTTGTTTATGGACTTAAGTCATCACCTTACTTAGCTATTCGTACTATACAAGAACTAGCTAAACTTGAGTCTGAAAGGTATCCTAATGCTTCCAAGGTGCTTCTTAAAGACATTTACGTCGACGACGTGCTCACTGGGCAGGATTCTGTGGCCTCTGCCAAAGAACTTCAGTCGGAGTTAATCTCCCTGTTGCGCCTAGGAGGGTTTGAACTTAAAAAATGGGCGAGCAACAGTCCGGAACTTCTCTCCTCATTCTCAGAATCAAAAACACAAATGTCCATTCGTTTCGACAAATCCGAACCTAATTTTGTAAAAATATTAGGTCTCCAATGGAATCCTATCTCAGATTCGTTTACCTACTTGGTCGTACCAGAAGATAAACCATGCACCAAGCGAGGTATCTTATCTCAAATCATGAAAATTTTTGATCCCTTAGGTTTCTGTTCTCCCGTTTCTTTACTTGCTAAGCATCTCATGCAAGATCTGTGGAAGGAGAAGCTGGACTGGGATTCTCAGCCTCCTCCGCATATCGTAAATGTTTGGAATCAATTTCGAACCGAACTTCCAAATCTTTCAAATATTCATTTACCTAGACGCCTTTCCATTGATCAACCACGTAGCATTGAACTTCACGGCTTTTCAGACGCCTCTATGATAGGTTACGCGGCTACGGTTTATTTCAGAATGGAGTCAGTTTCTGGAGAAATCCATACCTTTCTTGTAATGGCCAAATCTAAGGTCGCACCAGTGAAAACAGTCAGTCTTCCGCGACTGGAGCTTCTTGGTGCCACTTTACTTTGCGACCTACTTTCCTTTATTCAAAACACTTATTCAGATATTCTTAACTTCAACCAAATCTGTGCATGGTGTGATTCCCAAGTGGTTCTATGCTGGTTGGCGGCTTCACCTCACAGGTTTAAAACGTTTGTGGCAAACCGTATCTGTCACATTCAAGAAACCATTTCTCCTACGGCCTGGAAATATATTCCATCAGCGCTAAATCCAGCCGACTGTGCTTCGCGCGGTCTTATGCCTAATCAACTTGTCAAACATGACTTGTATTGGGAAGGTCCTTGTTTTCTTAGGCTACCAAAAGAGAGCTGGCCTGATGATTTTCGCTGTCCAGACCCTCCGGAAAACGAGGTTATTCTGGAAGAACGAAAATCAGTATTTCAAACATGCACAGTTGAACCACACATGCTTGATACTTTTTTCTCGTTACTCTTCCCTAGAGAAAATTCAACGCATAATTTCCTATATTTTTCGCCTTACCGAAAAAAAATCTAAATATCCTAACGAAAATATTACCGAAGTAGAACTTCAACATTCTCTTATTGTTCTCGTTCGGCATGTTCAACGTTCCATCTTTGCTGATCTCATTTCACGTTTGAATGACGCAAAGCTACTTCCTAAACAATTTCGTAAACTTTCACTTTTTCTAGATACACAAGGCTGCTTAAGAGTGGGGGGTCGATTACCACATTCTTCCGAACTCTCTTATTCAGCAAAACACCCTTTACTTTTACCACGTTCTCACCGTCTTACTCAACTTGTCATTGAGTACACTCACAAAAGGTACTGTCATCCCGGTCAAAAAACGTTGCATTACCTCTTGAGACAACAATTTTGGATCCTTTACCCTCGCTATGCAATCGAGAGTATAACTTCTCATTGCATTTTATGCTATCGATTAAATCCTAAACCTTCCGTACAAATCATGGGCAACTTGCCTGCTCAACGCATCTCTCAAGTAAAGGCATTTTCACATGTTGCCATAGATTATTGTGGTCCCTTTCCAATTACAATGGGAAAGTACCGAGGTGCAAAGGTATCCAAAGGTTATATTCTTGTCTTAGTCTGCTCCGCAACAAAGGCAGTTCACCTAGAACTTACCTCCGATATTTCCACCCCTACCTTTCTTGCGGCTTTTAAGAGATTTGTGGCAAGAAGAGGAAGAATCTCTGACATTTACTCAGATTGTGGTAGCGCGTTCTTGGGAGCTGATCGTTTACTCAAACAGTACTCCCAGGAAGCATGTCACAGTCTAAAAATTACCTGGCATTTTTCAAGTCCTGGTAGTCCGCACCTAAACGGACTAGCCGAGGCAGGAGTTAAATCCACCAAGGCAAATTTAAAACGTGTAATAGGTGAGCAACGGTTAACCTATGAAGAGTTTTTTACTTTTTTGTGTCAGGTCGAATCCATACTAAACAGCCGGCCTCTGTATGCCCAAAGTATGGATCCGAATGACTTTCTTCCACTGACCCCTGGTCATTTTCTTACCCTGGAACCGTTGAATTCCGTACCAGAACCCGATTTTTCTGATTCCAAGTTGAACACCCTGTCCCGCTGGCAGCTGGTGCAAAGGCTCCAGTCCGATTTTTGGAAACGCTGGAACTTGGAGTACCTAAACACCTTGCAACAGCGTTCTAAATGGACAGAGGCTTCTAACAATATTAAACTAAATACTTTAGTCGTGGTAAAAAATGAACAAAAACCGCCATTGCAATGGGCTGTTGGGCGAATTCTCGACGTACACCCTGGCTCAGACGGTCATATTCGTGTTGTGACCGTTAAAACAGCTACAGGAACATATCGTCGAACAGTAGTGAAACTATGTCCTTTGCCTATGCCCGACGCATAAGGCAAAATTTTCTTTTTCTTTCTTAATTTTTTCTAAGTATTTTTTTCTTTTCTTTTAATTTTAATTTACATGCATAATTTAATGCATATTTGGGTTAATGTTAAATTGTATCGTTTAATTGCTAATAGGCGAATATTATTTAATTTTTTTCCTTTCCTTTTCTTAACTAAGTAAAAACACACGTGTTTTGGCGGCCGGAAAATGTTGGTGCAAGCAATGAATTTCCTATTTTTCATTTTCTTTTCCTTTTCTGCGCGTTTAAAATAATTTAAATTTTCGCGCTTTTAAATATGCATATGGGTTTTCACGGCACCGCACACGTGCGAGGACAAGCAGCGCAAACAACCACCGTCACAACAAGACACTAGAAAAATCACGTTCCCAAAAAAGTGAATTTTGAGGTGAAAAACTGGACGTTTAAACGTTGACTGGAGCCGCAAGAGAGTCCGAGGTAGGTGCCTTTTCATATAAAATTCCATATGTATCGTAACTTTCCATTTACAATCGTCAATACCGACAATTATTTTTAAATGTGCTTGTAAAGCCAAACCGGCGACCTGTCGAAGGAAATTCCATTATTTTTCAGTACTTGCACGCACAACAACTGTTGCAAAATAAATTTTGCTTGTAGCAACAAGGGACAAAGAAAACCTAAGGGATCGAAGATTGTTCCTATGATAGATAAAATAGAACGTTTGGTTGGGGGTTTGTCCTTCATTCGGCATTGATAAGAAAAAATGTCGTTTTTTGGATGCCATTGAAGTCCTAAAACTTTGATAAAGTGGGGTTCCTCCTTGTCGAAAGAGAGAGGCATTTGACGATCGGACTCTGGCAATGTTGCCAATAACTCAGGACAATTGCTTGCCCATTTTTTAAGTTCAAATCCTCCCGACTTCAACAAATCATTAAGTTCTGTTTGAAGGGAGAGAGCTTCAGAAAGCGAAGGGCTAGTTCCCAAGATATCGTCGATATAGATTGACGTTTTTAGAACAGTACTAGCCATAGGAAAACCTTCCTTTTCTCTCTCTGCCAGCTCATTTAATGTACGCATGGCTAGAAAAGGTGAGCATGTCATGCCAAAAGTGACAGTAGAAAGTTCCCACACTGAAAGTGGGTCCTGTGGAGAAAACCTCCACAATATCCTTTGATAAGAACGGTGATAAGGATTGATAAGGACTTGACGGAACATCTGTTTGATATCAGCAATGTAGGCAATAGGATTAAGACGAAACGTAAGGAGTAAAGAAGCAATTCTTTTTGAAGTTTCGGTCCCGATAACAACGTGTCATTGAGACTAATATTTTTTGGGGTGACTGCCGAACAATCCCAGACTACTCTTAATTTTGTACTTAAGCTTTCCGGCTTTAGTACGCAATGATGTGCTAAAAAACATGATACGTCGACCTTTGGTTGACTAGATAAAACTAAACTCATATGATTAGAATCGATATAGTCTTGCATGAAACTTGAATAGGCAGTGTACAGATCAGGATTTTTGATTAATCTATTTTCTAGAAGTAAAAATCTACGATAAGCTTGCGGATAAGTATTTCCTAGGTCAGTTTTTATTTTATCTTTAAACGGAAGATCTTCCATGAATCTACCGCTCGGTTGCCGTACTACACTCGCAGTAAAAATTGATTCTGCTTGTTTTTCTTCCTTTGATAAGATTTGTTTTTTAGGCAAATGTTCGATTTCCCAAAACCTAGGGAGAATGACCTCTAAAGGAGGTGAATGACTCGTTAAAAAACAACTGGTTCGTTCCGTTAGATTACCTACTTCGTCAACTTTTCCCATGACGACCCAGCCAAAGATAGTTTCAAGGGCTGAAGGTTGCCCTATTTGTCCAAGAACCCTGCCCTCCTTGAATATCTGTGCGAACAGCTCGCAACCAATAACTAGGTCCACAGGTCTAGATTTGAAATAAGATGGGTCGGCAAGTTTAAGGTTTTCCAAGTGTTTCCACTGATTATCGTTCAAAGTGAATGTAGGCATATTGGAACATAATTGTGGAACGACAATTGCTTCGAAATTAAGTAAAGGAGTGACCTGTCCTTGTGGCTTAATGTGACATTGAACGAGCCCTTTGGAAGTAAAAGAAGACATCTGATTTAATCCGAATATTTCAGTGGTGTAACTTCGCCTAGGAAGATTAAGACGCTGAATACACTTTTCACTGATGAATCTTGTCTGTGATCCAGAATCAAGCAGTGCCCTTACAGGTTGAAAATTTCCGCAACCGTCCATAACGTCTATTATGGCGGTGCATAAAAGAAAGGTACCTGAAGGTCCTGAGGTATTTAATGACACATGAAGAATATTGACCGGTGGTGTGTGAATGACAGGACTAGTATCTTGGCTTCCAGACTCTTGATTAGTTTCTAAGATATGAGTTAAAGTGTGGTGCCTTTTACTATTGCAAGTCCTGCATGAATATTTTGATTTGCACGTATCTACCCCATGCAAGGGATGAAAACACGCTAGACATAATTTTTTCTGCTTGACGAAAGATAGAGATCAAGAAATGTTTGACATTTCGAAAGCACGTGACCTTGATTACACCGGAAACATTTTATTCCCGTACTTGAATTAGTTGAGGTGCCAGCCAGTCCTATAAAAGGCGAATTGGATGATTTATAGGTAGGCTTTTGCCCAAACTGATTTTGCATAGAATTTGAATTTTGATAGGTTTTGGGTGCTGTTGATTGAGGAAGTGATTCCAAAACTTTACATATTTTTTCTAGAAATTGAAAAAGTGACTGAAAAGTGGGAATTTCGGTATTAGTATTGGCGTGACTCATTTCGAAATTTGAACGCGTCGGAATATCCAATTTTTCTTACAAAATGAAAAAAATAATAAAGTCCCAACTGTCAACGTCAAAGCTAAGTGATTTTAAAATTTCTAGGGATTCAGAAAAGGTGTCAATTAAATTACGCAATTCTTTAGCTGACTCGTTTTTTAAGGTGGAGTTCATAATTGTGCTTAAAGCATCATTTGCGAGGTCTCGCTTGTTTTGATATCTATTGACTAATTTGTCGTAAGCAATTTTATAATTTTGATCAGATAAGCTAATCCCTGATATCAATTTTAAAGGCTCATCCTCGAGATATGAAAATAAATATTGAAGTTTTCGAACGTTACTTAGACTTTGATTTTGAAAATATGCACTAATTTATCGCAATTGATGAAAATTGTTTTAAATATCGAAATGATATGGAACACACCTAACGCACTGAACATGTGCTTGTTTGTTTTGATTGCTTCGGTTTGTTTACTGAATGACCACGGTACGTTACCATAGCAGCGGACCGAAAAACAGGTGACCTGCGCCGCTACCGAAGGTCGAGCGAAAATCTCTCTCGTTTCAATACTCGTTTCAAGGCCTTGATCTCGGCTTGTGAAAAAATGGCCGACTTATTAATACCGTCGTATGGAGTAAATTTTAAATAATTCGGTCGAAGGAACACTTATGTTATGCCCGCAGTAAGAAAAACGATAAATGCAATGGACTGTATATATTTTAATTAATGAAAGCGCGAACAAACATAAATATATTGATATAAAATTACGAAATAATTAAAAGGTCCATAGGTTAATTGTGGGTACCACACAACGGAAATCAGAGACAAAGCACTCACCAGTTTGCAGCCAATTTCTCCACTTCCAAGGGGCCCCTATCTGGATCTAATGATGTCACCACGTAGCTGAAGGGCTGAAGTTTCTAGTTCTATGCTTCAGTACACCAAAATCGAGCACTCAAGTGTAGAAATTTGAAATAGTTGGAGAAAGTAAATTAACACGCCATTTCTCGAGGCGGTCGAAAAAGGATCTCACTGATTCTTGGTGCGCATGTCCAAAATGCGCGAAAATGCACTCTGTCCGTCATTCAATTGTGTGGTTTTAAAATTTACAAACACCGCGAAATTTAGCGGGAGCTAACACTGGCTAGTGTCATAATATTATATTGTTTAAAATACGGTTTACATGAGTAATTAGTTTTTAAGTTAAACATCAGTCGAATTATCTTTTTATGACCTATGCACACTCTGTCGAAGTAAGTGGCCAAACCTCAAAGTGCAATATTATAGCTTATTCAAGGTGACAATTTAAAAAGGATCCACCTGGATTTTCTCGAATATTATCAGGAAATTAAAAAAACGCCGAAACCCGTCGATTTTGTTTGCAAGGGGGACACTTTTTGGCTATTTTGAAATTTTTGTAGCACGAACCCCCTTCGAGGGGTATACTTTACTTTATCGGGGTTCGTGCTACAAACATTTCAAGATAGCCAAAAAGTGTGTCCCTTGAAAACAAAATCGACGTGTTTCGGCGTTTTTTTAATTTCCTGATAATATTCGAGAAAATCCAGGTGGATCCTTTTCGTAATATATATTTATTAGTTGATTAATATCTACAACATTTTTTAGCTGCAATATTGCGTAATAACCCTTACTGATTCTTGCAAAAACGTACTCAGTATTGTTTGCTTGCTGTCTATCATAGTGCCCAAAAACTTCGTTTCGTTTGAGAGACTGTTATAAAAAAAAATCAGTATTAATTGCCTTACGACAAAAGAACTGGAGAAAATATGTTCTACTAGGGAACATAAAAGGGGTTAGTGAGTGTATGCCCGCAGTTTGAAAAACGATAACTGCAGTGGACTGTATATATTTTATTAAATGAAAGCGCGAACAAACATAAATATATTGATACGAAATCACGAAATAATCAAAGGTCCATAGGTTAATTGCTGTTACCACACAACGGAAATCAGAAACAAAGTTTGCAGCCAAACACTAGTTTGCAGCCAATTTCTCCACGTTCCAGGGGCCCCTTTCCGGATCTAATGATAGCACCACGTAGCTGAAGGGCTGAAGTTTCTAGTTCTATGCTTCAGTACACCAAAATCGAGCACTTTCAAGTGTAGAAATTTGTAATAGTTGGAGAACGTAATTAACACGCCATTTTTCTCGAGGCGGTAGAAAGGATCTCTCTGATTCTTGGTGCGCATGTCAAAATGCGCGAAAAATGTACTCTGTCCGTCATCCAATTGTGTGGTTTTAAAAAGTAAAAACAACCGCGAAATTTAGCGGGAGCTAACATAACTGCCCTCCAAAACACACAATTTTAGAATATCAACCGGACAGATATAGATATAAGAAAAAATGGTCGACCGATAAATATAAATGAATGAAAAACAGAAAAGTAGCGTAAGTTTATTTAGAGATAACGAAAACCCGAAAAAGGCAAAACAAACAAAAATTCAAAAAAAATTAAAATAAAGAAAAACCTATTGTAATACCCGGTAATAGGTAGAAAAATGAAAATTAGTTTTAATTCGGCAAGAGGCACAGTTTTACAACTGGCCGCTTGTAAACACCGGTAGCCGTTCGTACCGTCGCTACACGCACTTGACCGTTTCCGCCGGGATGCAATTCGAGAACCCGACCGACTGGTCATTTCAAAGGTGATTGGATGTGATCACTCGTTATGATCAGCCCACTTGTGTCGCTGTTGTAGCGTATGCAAATACTTTACAGAATACCTTTTCCAAAAATCATTATGTAGTTTTTGGATTAGTTGCCATCTCGAGAGCCGATTTAGGGGAACCTCGGACAAATCTGACTCCGGAATTTCTGAATTAAGAGGTTCAAGATCGTGTGGGTCTGAAGAGGCAGGAGATAAAGGGCGACTATTAAGTACAGCTTGTATGCGACATGTAAGGGTGGACATTTCCATGATAGACAACTTCTGGTCGCCGACAACTCGAACAAAGTGAGTTTTAAAACTTTTGACGCCAGCTTCTGCCAGGCCATTGAAATGTGGACTGAGAGGAGGTCCCAGATGCCAACGAATAGAAAGTCTGGTGGACGCACTTCTTGCGTAATCAAGTAATTGGTTACGAAACCCTATAAAATTACTGCCTTGATCTGACCAGCATTGCGTCACGCTTCCACGTCTGGAAATGAATCCATGGAATGCACCTACGAACCCTACGGTGGACATGGTTAATTCCAAATGCACGCAATGTGTGGCCGTACAGACAAACACACAGACATACGATTTGAAATCTTTACAACCACGGTAACGATGAGGAATCACAAAGAAAGGTCCACAAAAGTCGATAGCTACACTCGAAAAAGGTTTAAGTTGATTGATTCGATGAGCGGGAAGTGAACTCATTATGGGCGGTCTATAGGGTTTAGGGTTGATTCTAAAACATTGCAAACACTTGGATATGGTTCTGTGAATTGCCCGTCTGGCAGATAATATCCAAAATTGCTATAAAAGTAGATTATGTAATGTTTTAAACCCAGGATGAAGGTATTGTCGATGAGTGGATTCGATAAGAGTAGTTAAACGATGGTTACTCGAAAGTAAGACGGGGTGTTTTGCAGACCCAAGTAACATTTCTTTATTTATAGCAGAAGCTAAAAGGTTGCCAGCGCCTTTCCTTAAAACCATTAGTTTCAATGTTTGGTCGCTAGCACGTTCCCATTACGCTTATATACCCCTTAGACCTCCTAAATGGGACTCCCCAATTGGTGGTGGCAACCTATGTATTAAACTCATTATAAAACCATAAGAAATAAACGCTAGCTTCGCCCTCTAGCGGTTCCACCAGTATAGAACCTTTTAGAGCCTAAAGCTGCCAGGTTCTAAAAGCAACTCAGAAACGTCCTCTATCCTGTTATAAAACTAGATTTGGTAATTTGGTATCCTGGCAATTCTGTTGAATACCATAATACCTTTAGAGTAAATAATTTTTCCTATAAAAGCTTTAGCGATATTTTAGATTCACAATGGCTATATAAAATAATTTAGGTCATAAAATTGCCAAAAATGTCAGAGTCCCAAAATTATTGTATCACATAAAAATATACCTATATATGAGGAGTTTGTCGTTTTGTGAATCATCAAACTGCCTGCCAGACTTATTTTTCTGATAAAATCGTATCTGAAAAGCTCTCAAAACAAGCGCGCCAGCTCACAAATGCTTTTTAATAGTTTTCTGATAACTAAATAACAAATATTTAAAATAAATAAAAAATAATTTACACTATTCACCATTAAAAAAGTCTGTTTGGTTTACATAAATCAAAATTAAAGTAAAATTATTGTTAAAAAAACACTGCTAAAACGACTAGATAAATATATTCTGTTTACAATATTTTTAAAATAATTCTATATACGCCATTATCGTTTTATAGTGGTCACTTGGTTTTATTTGTTACTCTATCGCAACAAGGATTTTTGAGTGCGCTTATGAAACCAATAAAAAAGAGAAGGTAAACATGGTGAACATAACCTCACTTAAATTTTTTGTATTTGTTTTTTAAAGTGTTAAATTTAAATGTTTTTTATCGTGCAATTTGCACACAATCAGGAGGGCCAATGCAATGATATCCGTTGTGCCTGCAGGTTGGAGGGAAACCTCTTATATTGGCCGTTTAAACGGGCCTTATCTAGGCTTGGGTGCCCTACGGAGGAGGATAATAAATAATCAATCTTGCAATAGGTAGGTACCAATCTGTACTAGTACTAGTAAAAACTAAAATACGAAAGTATTTATTTACTTCTGTTAGAACCCTTAAGGAAACAAAGTTTTATATGACCTCCTATTTAAATAATATTTAATATGCAGCTATGGGTAACCATAAATACAAAAGAATTAAGTTTACCTTTAAGCCTTCCAATAAAACCGGTTTAAAATGCCTAAAAGTAATGGCAAAAACCAAAAGTCTAAAGTTTATATTTACCACTCTTAAAAACCTTAAGGAAACTAGGTTCTATATGGCCGCCTATATAATCATATTTACTATTAAACTACTGGTAACTACAAAAACAAAAGGATATAAGGTAACCTTTTAGCTCTATTATAAAACACTTTTGTTATGACCTAAAGTAATGAAAAAAACTAAAAGACTAAAATTTATATTTATTTATTTTTAAAAACTTTAGGTAAAAGGGTTTTATAAGACCATCTTTATAAATCAGAAATCAATAAAACCAAAAGTATCTAAAAGGAACAGAAGAACACTTTTTGGTTGTATAACACCTCTTTAGGTAATTGGCAATATAAATTACCTTTTTGTAGCCAAATTGATCCTAAAAGCCATAACAGCACCCTCTAAATAACCTTGGAACCAAATTAATAAAACCTTGAGTGGTAATAATGTTATTTGGGGAATAAGACAAAAGGTCAGATTTTTGTAATCTGCCACCGACTCTAATGATATTATTTTCATCACGAAAAGGTGAAAGGTTTCGAAAAGGTTTCGGTATTGGTTTATCCTTAGATAACGCGGAAAAAAGCTCAGAAAAGCAAGAACCTTGAACGCGTTTGATAAGAAGGTATAACGCACTTTGCATCTCACCGGTGGTAGAAAAAACAATATTTTCAAAAATAATTTTTTGGTCCGGTGGATTAGTGGGTTTTTGATAGGAATGGTTTTGAAAAAGGTTAACTATTCGAAGGACATAACAAATGATACGTTGAATTTTTGATATAGATGAATATTTGAAAAGAAGCTGATCTAAGAAGTTAACGTCAATTATCGCATTGCAACAGACATTTGGCTTTTCCTCCAGATTAATATCTCCGAAATCAATCGGCATTTTTTATTTATGAAAATCGGGCCATTCGTTTTCAGGAGACCACAAAAACGACGGTGCGTTCCACCACATGTCATGTGAAATGAGCTGTGAAGGGGTGGCCCCTCGTGACGCAATATCGGCTACATTTAAAGCAGAAGGAATGTAGCGCCATGAGTTTGAGGGAATGATTTCTTAGATCCTACTGACTCGATTTCCAACAAAGGTTTGCCAGCGATTAGGAGGGGATGAAAGCCAGTGCAATACGACTTGCGAATCGCAGAAAGTAACGATATTTGTGAAAGTTAATTTTCCTTCATAGCTAGATAAGACGAAACCAATTAATTCGCTTAAACGAAATGCGCCTAGGAGTTCTAGCCTAGCCAAAGTTTGTGACTTTATAGGCGCGACCCTAGATTTTGCAGATATGAGCGAAACAGATATATTGTTTTCCTCTTCTACACGAAAATATACGACGCCTGCGTAGCCTCGAATTGAAGCGTCACAGAAGCCGATGATTTGACAGGTATTTGTTTTTGACAGTTTGATTTGTCGGGGTAATTGAAAATTGGAAAGAAGCGGGAATTCAGAACAAAGTTTGTTCCAAGAGTCGATGATAAAAGAATCTGGTTCTTCGTCCCAGCCTATTTTCGATATCCACAACTGTTGCAAAATAAATTTTGCTTGTAGCAACAAGGGACAAAGAAAACCTAAGGGATCGAAGATTGTTCCTATGATAGATAAAATAGAACGTTTAGTTGGGGGGTTTGTCCTTCATTCGGCATTGATAAGAAAAAATGTCGTTTTTTGGATGCCATTGAAGGCCTAAAACTTTGATAAAGTGTGGTTCATCCTTGTCAAAAGAGAGAGGCATTTGACGATCGGATTATGGCAATGTTGCCAATAACTCAGGACAATTGCTTGCCCATTTTTTACGTTCAAATTCTCCCGACTTCAACAAATCATTGAGTTTCATCTGTAGGGAAAGGGCTTTAGAAAGCGAAGGGCTAGTTCCCAAGATATCGTCGATGTAAATTGACGTTTTTAGAACACTACTAGCCATAGAAAAACGTTCCTTTTCTCTCTCTGCCAGCTCATTTAATATACGCATGGCTAGAAAAGGTGAGCATGTCATGCCAAAAGTGACAGTAGAAAGTTCCCACACTGAAAGTGGGTCCTGTGGAGAAAACCTCCACAATATCCTTTGATAAGGACGGTGATAAGGATTGATAAGGACTTGACGGAACATCTGTTTGATATCAGCAATGTAGGCAATAGGATTAAGACGAAACGTAAGGAGTAAAGAAGCAATATCCTTTTGAAGTTTCGGTCCAGATAACAACGTGTCATTGAGACTAATATTCTTTGGGGTGACTGCCGAACAATCCCAGACTACCCTTAATTTTGTACTTAAGCTTTCCGGCTTTAGTACGCAGTGTGCCAAAAAACATGATACGTCGACTTTTGGTTGACTAGATAAAACTAGACTCATGTGATTAGAATCGATATAGTCTTGCATGAAACTAGAATAGGCAGTGTACAGATCAGGATTTTTAAGTAATCTGTTTTCTAGAAGTAAAAATCTACGATAAGCTTGCGGATAAGTATTTCCTAGGTCAGGGTTTATTTTATCTTTAAACGGAAGATTACCATGAATCTACCGCTCGGTTGTCGTACGACACTCGCAGTAAAAATTGATTCCGCTTGTTTTTCTTCCTTTGATAAGATTTGTGTTTTAGGCAAATGTTCGATTTCCCAAAACCTAGGGATAGTGACCTCCAAAGGAGGTGAATGACTCGTTAAAAAACAACTGGTTCGTTCCGTAAGACTACCTACTTCGTCCACTTTTCCCATGACGACCCAGCCAAAGATGGTTTGAAGGGCTGAAGGTTGCCCTATTTGTCCAAGAACCCTGCCCTCTTTGAATATCTGTGCGAATAGCTCGCAACCAATAACTAGGTCCACAGGTCTAGATTTGAAATAAGATGGGTCGGCAAGTTTAAGGTTTTCCAAGTGTTTCCACTGATTATCGTTCAAAGAGAATGTAGGCATATTGGAACATAGTTGTGGAACAACAATTGCTTCGAAATTAAGTAAAGGAGTGACTTGTCCTTGTGGCTTAATGTGACATTGAACGAGCCCTTTGGAAGTAAAAGAAGACATCTGATTTAATCCGAATATTTCAGTGGTGTAACTTCGCCTAGGAAGATTAAGACGCTGAATACACTTTTCACTGATGAATCCTGTCTGTGATCCAGAATCAAGCAGTGCCCTTACAGGTTGAAAATTTCCGCAACCGTCCATAACATCTATTATGGCGGTGCATAAAAGAAAGGTACCTGAAGGTCCTGAGGTATTTAATGACACATGAAGATTATTGACAGGTGGTGTGTGAATGACAGGACTAGTATCTTGGCTTCCAGACTCTTTATTAGTTTCTAAGATATGAGTTAAAGTGGTGCCTTTTACTATTGCAAGTCCTGCATGAATATTTTGATCTGCACGTACCTACCCCATGCGAGGGATGAAAACACGCTAGACATAATTTTTTCTGCTTGACGAAAGATAGGCGATCGATAGGTGAGAGGTCAAGAAATGTTTGACATTTCGAAAGCACGTGACCTTGATTACACCGGAATCATTTTATTCCCGTACTTGAATTAGTTGAGGTGCCAGCCAGTCCTATAAAAGGCGAATTGGGTGATTTATAGGTAGGCTTTTGCCCAAACTGATTTGGCATAGGATTTGATTTTTGATAGGTAGGCACCTTTTTGGGTGCTGTTGATTGAGGAAGTGATTCCAAAACTTTACATCTTTTTTCTAAAAATTAGTATTGTATTGGCGTGACTCATTTCGAAATTTGAACAGAATGAAAAAAATAATAAAGTCCCAACTGTCAACGTCAAAGCTAAGTGATTTTAAAATTTCTAGGGATTCTGAAAAGGTGTCAATTAAATTACGCAATTCTTTAGCTGACTCGTTTTTTAATGTAGAGTTCATAATTGTGCTTAAAGCATCATTTGCGAGGTCTCGCTTGTTTTGATATCTATTGACTAATTTGTCGTAAGCAATTTTATAATTTTGATCAGATAAGCTAATCCCTGATATCAAATTTAAAGGCTCATCCTCGAGATATGAAAATAAATATTGAAGTTTTCGGACGTTACTTAGACTTTGATTTTAATCTATAATGTTATTAAAAAGATCGAAAAAGCTTGGCCATAATTTTTTATCACCTCGAAATATGGGAATACCTAACTCTTTGAGTTTTGGAGTTTCAGGAGTTTCAGATTCGTTTTGACGAACATATGATGGCGAAAAGGATGGGGCCTCAACCGGAAATATTTCAGAGTAAACCCCCTTACACGCATAAAAATATTTACGAGCTTCTGAAAGGATCGCATCTTGCGTTTTAAACTCCTCGTCATCCGAGTCGTCTATCATCATAATGACATCATTATGTGCCAACATGTATTTATCGAAGGTTTCATCCAAATCGGAATACCTCACTTGAAACTCGTTTCTCGCTTTTGCGTCCGTTGCCGTAGATAAAAAACCCTTGCGTTTTTGCACGGCTTTTTTGATAGACATGATTTTACCTTTGAAATGACGAAATTGTCGGTAAATATACAATTAACGCTAAATTAATGCTTCTGAAATAGAAAAATGACGAATTGTCGAAAATATGCACTAATTTATCGCAATTGATGAAAATTGTTTTAAATATCGAAATGGTATGGAACAAATCTAATCACAGAAATGTTGTTTGTTTGTTTTGATTGATCCTCGATTTTGTTTACTGAAATGACCACGCGGTAGACCCTGCGTTACCATAGCAGCGGACCGAAAACAGGTGAACTGCGCCGAAACCGAAGGCCGAACGACGAAAATCTACGGTTCAATACGATTGGCAAAATTCAAGGCCGTGTGGTCACGGCGAAAATGGCTGACTTAAAAATACCGTCGAATGGATTTAATTTATTTATTCGGTTCGTCGGACCACTTTATGTATGCCCACAGTTAGAAAAACGATAACTGCAGTGGACTGTATATATTTTATTAAATGAAAGCGCGAACAAACATAAATATATTGATACGAAATCACGAAATAATCAAAGGTCCATAGGTTAATTGCTGTTACCACACAACGGAAATCAGAAACAAAGTACTCACTAGTTTGCAGCCAATTTCTCCACGTTCCAGGGGCCCCTTTCCGGATCTAATGATGGCACCACGTAGCTGAAGGGCTGAAGTTTCTAGTTCTATGCTTCAGTACACCAAAATCGAGCACTTTCAAGTGTAGAAATTTGTAATAGTTGGAGAACGTAATTAACACGCCATTTTTCTCGAGGCGGTAGAAAGGATCTCTCTGATTCTTGGTGCGCATGTCAAAATGCGCGAAAAATGTACTCTGTCCGTCATCCAATTGTGTGGTTTTAAAAAGTAAAAACAACCGCGAAATTTAGCGGGAGCTAACAGTGAGAGGGTTGCACTTAGGATCAACACATAAATAATGCATTTTTTTTTTAAATACACATTAAATAAATAATTATTTTTGGCCGCTTTCGACACCTGTGCGGCGGGTCGCTACACCTAATTGCTTACAACAAGTAGTATAAGTAGTAGCCTGTAGATTGGAATGTTTTAGAATAATTGAATTATTTAGTTTATACTTGTAAACGGTTAGAGATACTTACTAACCGAAACGTCATGTTTCAAATAAATAAAGACAATGAAATTCCGAAATTTTGTTTCTACTCAACCATTGATGAAACAAAAAAGTCTAGGTTTTAAAAGGAGTCCAGGTAATTCCTGGACACTTACCAGTCAACTTTTCTAACGTAAAATTCTGAGTGTCACTCAACTGGCCCCTGCATAGGGGACACTCTGCCATTTTAGGTTTGCAGGCATTGCAAATACTGTGTCCCTTCGTGCATTGGTAAATCGGCGGGACCATGTAGTCGTAACAGACGGGACATTTTAGATCTTCCAGGATGTCCCATTCGATTTCCGGGCTTTTTATTTCTTCGACTTTTTTCGCAAAGGATTCTTCGTCGTTTTTGGCGGTTGTTTTTGTTATTTCGATTTTGGCAATAATTACTGCGGGGTTGTTTAGTTTTTCTCGGATAAAATCGGCGGTAAATCTGCAATTTTAAAATACAGTTTCAGCAAATTTAGAGACTTATTGGAAACAACCGCGGATCTGAGTCAAAATCTAAGGGGGGTTGGTAAATCGGCGGGACCATGTAGTCGTAACAGACGGGACATTTTAGATCTTCCAGGATGTCCCATTCGATTTCCGGGCTTTTTATTTGTTCGACTTTTTTCGCAAAGGATTCTTCGTCGTTTTTGGCGGTTGTTTTTGTTATTTCGATTTTGGCAATAATTACTGCGGGGTTGTTTAGTTTTTCTCGGATAAAATCGGCGGTAAATCTGCAATTTTAAAATACAGTTTCAGCAAATTTAGAGACTTATTGGAAACAACCGCGGATCTGAGTCAAAATCTAAGGGGGGTAATAGTTGAAAAAAAAAATTTTTGCAATACAAGTTTTTTTTCTAGGGAGGGGTAATTCTTCTGTTTTCCCTTTAATTATTAGGAAAAAGTGCATTTTTTTAGGGGGGTACTTACCCCGTTACCCCCCTCATATCCGCGCTTGATTTGAAAATTTTAAAATAAGGCTAGCAATAATAAGGCAACAACTTTATTTAAATAGTGCTGGACCTTAACGCGGCTGGGACAACTGTGTTATTGGAACATGTTTTTTATAGGGCCCCAAATAACACATTTTCGGCGTTATGTCATTTTTTTTCGTCGAAACCAGTACATTCTCTAGCCATTGCTGCGCGGGCTAGAAAGTTAAAAAACATATACAGTCGAACCTCTCTAACTCGAGCCTCTATAACTCGAACCTTTTATGTGGTCCCTCCACTTTTTATATGTATTGTTACGGGTTCTCCACAACAATTAAAACTCGCAATTGTTGAAAACGATACGTCAATTTATTCCGACAAATTATGTACAAAAACACGCACTTAAACTTACTAATAACTTGCTAATAATTCACTACTTTGATACGCCTATTAACTTCGCGTTAACATCTAGCGATCACTACCATTGGTTATCTCTGACTGACTGCCTGGTGCGCGACCCCGGCCCTATATATAGGATCGTCCATCTCTCTCGAACTTTCCGGCAGCCTTCGACGTCCGGAAAGTTCTCGTATTATTGCGACCGCAAGTCACAGATAACGCAACTAAAACCTAGACTAAGAATACAACCTTAAGATAAATCAACCTAATACTACACTAAACCTAAATAAATTCCAATTATAAAATTTAAATAACTTAAATTTGTAACAGTATTTTAACCTCTTTCTCGAATTTCTATACCTCGACCTCTCCATAACTCGAAATGTTTTGGTTGTCCCTTTAAGTTCGAGTTATAGAGGTTCGACTGTATTTGGGGTCATAAATTTACCTGGTAACTTTTTCGTTCGAATGTGGAGAAGTTGATCTTTCTGGGCAGTCGTGATAATGAGTGTCGCCTCCTGTAGTCACTCGGAGGACATAGTTGTATGTATTTGGTTCTTCATGTTGAACCACCTAGAAATAAATAAAATCATTTTTTTGAAAATCCACAAATGGGATTTTTACCGATGTGCATTAATGCAAGGTTTTACTCAAAACCTTAAACAACATTCCAAACCAGCGGTGATTTTGCACTTCAGTGGGAGCGAAGAATTATAAAATTGGTGGCGTGGTCTTGGGTCACTGCATCCTGGAAGCCTCGCCAGGCTTCCAGGATGCAGTGACCCTAGCGTGGTCCAGTGACACCCTAAGAAGTAGGGTTCCTACACTGTGACATGGAGTTTTAAAATGTTATACCCATGGTTTGGTGGCCTAATCGGTAGAGCGTTGGCGTACATAGCTAAAGGTTCGGGTTCTAATCCCGGTCGAATCACAAGAAACTTTTTTCCACTAAATTAATAACAGTTTTTATGACCTACGTATGTATGGGGTGTGCCAGACTCGATGCTTTGGGGCGGTTTCAGGCATTTTTAGAAGATATAAAAAAAACTCACCCACACTGCGATCTTCGATTTTCCAGAGATGATTAAACTGCGGGGGATTTTTTCAAAAGTCTGCACTTTTTTATTTACGAAAATTTCTTTTTGGTGTAAACTACTTTTTTATATTTATACTCAAATTTAAGAGAAATTCAAGCAGCCGTGCCCCAGGGTAGCGTACTAGGCCCTTATTTATACTTATTATTCACTTGCGATATCCCAAAGCCAGTCACTTAGCAAAATTTGCCGATGATACTGGTTCATTGACAGTACAAAAATCTTTTGAAAAATGCATAGAAAAACTTCAGGATGCAGTCACCGCAGTTCACAGTTGGACTACAAAGTGGCGAATAAAATGAAATGAAACCAAATCAATTCATGTTGATTTTACAAACAAAAATGTAAATCACATACAAATAACAATTAACAACATTCCCGTACCATTCAAATCAGGCAAAATATCTCGGTATGAAACTTTATGCCAAATTGCGCTGGAAAGCACAAGTTAAGAAAAAAAGAACTTGAGAAAAGGTATAGAAAAATAAACTGACTAATTGGAAGGAAGCCAAATTTAACAATTCATTTTAAGTTACTGCTTGATAGACAAATACTGAAACCAGTATGGACATAATGGTATTCAACTATAGGGTTGTACTAAAGAGAGCAACATTTTAGTTTTAGATTTCAAAAGAAAGTATTAAGAAACATAAATCGAAACTGAGACTATAAAAAAGTACGCAAAAAGCCCTGAAGATAGACTCCATCGACATGTGAATGTGGAAGCAATTCAGCTTTTAGACAATACTATGCTAGTTCGAAGACTAAAAAGAGTGAAGCCGTTTAAGCTAGTGAACTAAATTAATTATATAAAACAAAATAATGCTATAAATACAACACAATTGTGAGTTATAGTTAAACAAAGCGGGGAGAACTGTTGAGGGAACCCTAAGTTTAAATCTAACTTTTCTAGTAAATTAAGTTAAAACCAAATTGCTAATTAGTTTTATTAATTAGATTGTAATACAATAAGTACAGTGTGTTTAACAAATAAAAAAAAATAATATAATTTTTTTTATAAAAATATTTAATTGTCATATTGAATTTTATCTGCCACTTTTAGTTTTTTAAACATTGCATAAAGTCGATTACCAGACAGAATAGCTCACAAAACATGTATGCAAAGTTCATTGAAATCAATAAGGTCGTTACTGAGAGTAACAAAAAAGTAAAAATTTCGCGAATTCGAATACAATTTCTTTTATATTCCTATATCAATTATTAATGGTCTAAATGGGTGGAAAAAATATAATGAGACACCCTGTACGATATTGCTGGGAATTAAACATTCACTAATTTTAAAAAAACTTTTCAGAGGGTGAACTCTACCTGACAGTCCAGCTGAACATTAACGCTAAAAATAAAATTTCCATAGCATATGCAAAATAAACCGAAATTACAGTCGAACCTCTCTAACTCGAACCTCTCTATAACTCGAACCTTTTGAGTAGTCCCTGCACTTTTTATATGTATTTTAACCTGTTTAACTCGAATTTCTATAACTCGAACTCTCCATAACTCTGTAACAAAACGGGATTTGAATATAAATGGTATTTTTGCCATTTATAAGTTTTTAAAAATATTGTTTTTGACATCAACAAGCATTAATTATATGCAAGACTAGGTTAAGAATAAGTAAAATTTATGGCAACACCGGCGACTTGTTTTTTGGCATATTTTCAGGACCGCTCTATTTTAATAAAAGTTGTATTCGGCTAATATGTCCTTTGAGCCACTAACATCAAAATAATTCATATTTTGTAACTGGAAACAAATTTGCTAAACTATTTTCAACTTTTAAAAAACACACTGTGTAATTTTAACTACTGTCGATTTTCTCCAGTCTTGAGTCCACGCATCTTGGTTTGCGTTGGTATTTTGTCTCTTAGTGAAGCGTTTAAAGCGCAGGGTATCTCTTTCTCGCCAAAGCGTAGATGAGTATAGTTCTAGCCAGTCAACGACAAGCTTTTTGTGCTTTGCAAGCGTAGGGTTGCTTTGACTCAGACAGGAAACTTTCGAAAGTCGTTGGAGCTAACATTCTTTAGTTTTTGTTTCCAGTTACCAAATCTGAATTATTTTGACGTTAGTGGCTCAAAGGACATATTAGCCGAATACAACTTTTATTAAAATACAGGGGACCTGAAAATATGCCAAAAGCAAGTCGCCGGTTTTGCCATAAATTTTACTTATTCTTAACCTAGTGCTTGTGATGTCAAAAACAATATTTAATTAAAAATATTTAAAAACTTGTAAATGGCAAAAATACCATTTATATTCAAATCCCGTTTTGTTACAACTCGAACTGTTTTGGTTGTCCCTTTAAGTTTGAGTTAGAGAGGTTCGACTGTATTCACTCACTATAAACAATTTTCATTATTTTTGTGTGTATGCTTTGGTGTCCAAGAATTAGCAGATTGTGTTTATATATTAAAATTTAAAAATTCTAGAAATTTGAGTCCACTTTAACTTAATTTATCAAATTTTATTAAGTTGGGCTTCGTCGGGTATATTTAATAATCCCTGGCGTAAATCTCAGAAAAGGTTGAAGTGTCAGTTTTTGACATATCATGTGAACGCTTTGACGTATTAACTCAATTTATATTTCATTTGGTTTAGAATACTAAATTACCTAGAAATCGATACCCTACCCTACCACTTTATACGAAATAAGATTTTAAAATTGATCCCCCTTTCTTTTGCTTACCCTCTCACTCCTCAAAAACAAACAAAAAATTTTACGCAAAATGAGTTTTATACTTAATTTATCAAATTTTCCTGTACCACTGCAATTACACCCCTGTATCTAAAGACTCACCTGTTCAACAGAACATGTAACCTCTCCACTTTTTGAATCAATCTCCTTTTGGACGATGAAAATTTCATTAGCGAACGGCAACAACAGATTTTCTTTAACACTTGTCACGAAATTGAGCTCAAACTTGCCATCGGGCAACAGCAGAGCCTTGTGGCTATCCTCGAAATGTTTAAGTAGCTCAGTGTTGGCCCCCTGCCACTTGCAGGCAGCAAAGGCCCTGCTAGGACAGTCTAGTTTACGGTTCAAGCAGCACAGCTCGTGGTTTTTTAGTTCTGCTGGGGTCAGTTTGCTGTTGCAACCTAGATGGTAGAATATGGGGTGTACCCTTAGAGTAAGATATTTTTTCTTAGTCTAAGGGTGTCTCAGATGAAAACATGCTACCTACATGACGATTTCGGAAACGGTAAGAGAGACAATTTTGGATAAATAAAAAGTAAGTTGCACTATTCCAAGCCCAATTAGATTAGATTCCTGACCGTTAAAATTGTAAATTAAACTGAAACATCACAAACAAAAAAGATATTTTTATTTTGACCGATTCCCAGGATCTGAAATAAATTATATTAAACATATCTACAGGAGTTTTCAAAATATCGAGTAAGTCTAAAAGTTGTGTGTTTTGAAAAATTGAAATATCTCCGACATCGTGTAAATTTTTTTAATAAAATTTAGTAGTTTTGTTTATATCATTTGTTTATGATACTACAGTTAACAACTAAAACATAACTATGATTAAACTCAAAACAAGACAAAAACTAAAAAACCGATGACAAAGCGTTGAAATAAATCAAAATGAATGTTCATATTTTAATTAAATTTATATTTAAAAACGTCCACATATATGAGGTCAACTAGAGCTTAAATCTAGCATAGGTATTAATCGTACGAAGTACATGTCTTAAGCTCCTCTAGCGTTCTTATCGCACAAAAAGAAAGACTCATAACTCCAATTATTTCCAATTTTGAATCATTTCCATAATAAATTTATTTGGCAGTAGAACTCAAGAAATATCAATATTAATTAAGATACTTTTATGAAGCTCTTAACAAATAAACAAAATAATTGCCAAACATTTGACAGATAATTACGTAGGTGTAACAACAAACATAATTACGGCATTTGTCTCATAGCCAACTAAGTGATAAACTGGTTTTTTAATAAATTGACGTTTCCCATTACCCAAAGATAGGCTTTTCATACACGGTTAAAAAGCTTTTTTTTTATTCTCTATTTAATGACGTATAAATCCAATATGACGTTCATAAAAAAGTCACATAGGTATTAATCGTACGAAGTACATGTCTTAAGCTCCTCCAGCGTTCTTATCGCACAAAAAGAAAGACTCCAATTATTTCCAATTTTGAAACATTTCCATAATAAATTTATTTGGCAGTAGAACTCGATAAATATCAATATTAATTAACATACTTTTATAAAGCTCTTAACAAATAAACAAAATAATTGCCAAACATTTGACAGTGACAGTAGGTGTAACAACAAACATAATTACGGCAATTGTCTCATAGCCAACTAAGTGATAAACTGGTTTTTTAATAAATTGACGTTTCCCATTACCCAAAGATAGGCTTATCATACACGGTTAAAAAGCTTTTTTTTATTCTCTATTTAATGACGTATAAATCCAATATGACGTTTATAAAAAACAACAAAGTTTGCAATGGTTACCAAAAAACTAGAAGGTCTATGAAAAAATCGTTAACGTCATTCGATTGGATGTCGGCGACGTTCATGCAACAGGTAGGAAGAGCGGTCGGTAGGGAAGGAATTAACTGCGTAAAGGAAGGGTGAAAGTTGCCATAGGTTTGTTTAAGGAAATCTACAACTGCTTTTTCCAGGGCACTTAACGAGTCGATTTTCTTGCTTCTTCTCTGCATGGCCCTGTTCACAGCATCACCATTATCAAGTTGAATGTAGATAGCATAGTCATTAGCTCTTGTTTAAAACACTGAAAAAATGTCACTTTTGTTGAAAGTAAGGAAGAACGGAAAATTTATGTTCATTTTAGAAAGCCGCCATGTTGAACTCTCTGATCCTGCGCATTGCGTTCAATGTGCCCAAATATATGTATACAGTTGCGGGTAAGAAGGAAATGCGCGGGAGGGAATTAAAAATAAGAAAAAATTTAATATTAAAGGAAAAAACTTTTTTAATTTTAATACTGCATCTGATTGGGCTTGAAATAGTGCAACTTTTTTACCGAAATCCCCATGTAGTTTATTTTATCTAGAACACCCTGTATATGTGATTCGTTTAATTCCTTAATCCTACAATCACGAATGCGTGAAACAAGGTGATCTAAGTGTGCAAGGCAGGTCAAGCAAACGGCAATGAAAATTGTATAAATTTAATAAATTGTATACCTTATCTCTCGCACTTGTGACTAGGATGCTTACAACAGTAACTTTTACTAATGGGTGTTATAAGTTTTAGACTTAGTCCTGGTCTACAGGGTGTCCCGAATTTTTAGGGGGTTTTGGGTATTTCTAATGGAGATCTGACCCCCACTTGTCAGGCTCAATTTTCAAGAGATGCATTTCGGGAGAGAACATATGACTTGTTTATTTATGAACATTTTATTTTGGTGTAAACTGCTTTTTAAAGATTTTTTTTGTAAATAATTCAACTGTCAAATTTATTTTTTTTCTGGAGCTTTTCGTTTTTAAGATATAACATAAAATTGTTGTCTTAAAAAATATTTTATAAAGAACAAATTAAAATTTAAAAATAAAAACGTAATTAAAAACAATAACAAAATTAAAAAATTATATTGAGTGTGACACATGATTTTAAAGGAAATTTTACGCTGGTTTCAAAAATCGAATAAAGAGGGTCTTATCATATCATGTAATCAACTTTATGTAATATCTCAAAAACTAAAAGTGACAGATAAGATTCAATTTGACAGTCGGATTCTTTATAAAAATTCTCTTAAAAAGCAAATTACCTACTCCAAAATAAATAAAAATGAAATAAAAAAGTTATAGGTTCTCTCCCAAAATGCATGACTTTTTAAGAACCCCCTGTAGCTTGAAAATAGCTCGCTATATCAAGATGCAGTTTTCATATTTAACCATCTCTTGAAAATCAAGACTAGATTAGATTTTTTCTATCTTCCCTAGAAATACCTGAAACTCCACAAAAAAATCGAAATATCTTCTGAGCTATTGAAAATAACTAAACCATATTTGGTAGTGATCAATAACATTAAGATATCTATTTTTTGAAAGAGCGGATGTGACGCCTCTACATTAGGGGGCGGCATAGGGGCGGTCAACTTAACATTTTCAAATCGAAACTCTGTCGAGTGATGCCTCGTTATAAAGGTCTTTGAAAAACAACATTTTGACATAATTGTCAATTCTCTACGTCAAATCTGTCAAAAGCTATAGCCTGTCAACCCTAATATTTTCAGTATTCGTTAAAATTCTCAAGTTTCTTGCTTTAAACAAAAATCCTATTCAGTGATATCTTGTTTGAAAGATCTTTGAATAGCCAACATTTTGGCGTAACTGCTCCTTGCCTATGTAAAACATGTCAAAATCTATCGACTGTCAAACTTATTGTTTTACTATTTTTGACAAATTTCACAAGCTTGGCCTAACTATAGCTTCGAAAGGTCTTTTAAAAACTGACAAGTTGACGTAGCTGTCGCTTGCTTACGTCAAACAGTTTTTTTGCATTTTTTTACTTCAGTTTGAAGTGATTAAAATGCCACGATCAAATGAAGATAAGATTGAAATAATTTTTTTATGGGCGACCAAGATATAGGAAAACTAAACACCTTTCCAACAATACATTTAAAGACAGACCTATGTCTCATAAAAAAATAATTTCAACTTTATTTTATTTGATCGTGGCATCTTAAAATACAAATTTTTCAAAAAGCTTAGAAAATATGTTGACGTAAATAAGTGACAGCTACGTCAACATGTTAGTGTTTGAAAGACCTTTCGAATATGCTATGGTTACACAAAATTTGTGAAATTTGTCAAAAATGGTAAAAGAATAAGTTTGGCAGTCGACAGATTTTGACACGTTTCACACAGGCAAGGGGCAGTTACGTCAAAATGTTTGTTTTTTCAAAGACCTTTTAAATAAGTTATCATTCACTAGGGTTTTTGTTGAAAACAACAAACTTGTTATAATAATTTATTATTTAACACCTTTATCGTAGTGCATAATTCCACAAAATTTCGATTGTCTGTTGTAATTTTTAAGTTATAACAAAAAAATTGAAAAGAAAAATGTTAAGTTTACCACATGGAATCTAAAAAACAAAAAAGTTTGTGCAAAATGTAACTTTCTTCTTTTGACCTTTTCCCCCTATCATCCATTAAAGTTTGGTGCATCATTTAAATTAGATACACCCTGTACAGATTTTGTGCTATAATTTTATTTTTCTTTATTTTTAAGTTAATTTGAATTATTTTGAGAAAAAACTATGTGTTATTGTTCTTTTTCACATTAGCGTACAACCGAAATTTGGTAGCTCATTTGTTGCATAAAAATATCCTGATTTATTGCAAGTTTTTTTGGGTTTTGGGCCCACCCAGTATTAAAATCATACTTACCATTTTCACTGTGAATACATGGAAATAAAAAATGTTGAATTATCCCTTCATATCCCTCATCACGGAAGTAGTCATTTTCGTTTGGGATGCGGCATCGACCACAAATTGGAGATGAGCCATCAGTTTTGATATTTATTGGGAATATGGACAAGTAGGCTTCACATATTGAGCACTTTAGTTTCTCCAGAAGGGTATCAGACACATAGAGTTTTGACATTATATTTTAATTGTTCAGAGGATTGCTAAAATAAAATCTTTTGACATTTCAAACTCCAGACCATCAGTTATTAGGGACTTATTGCAATAAAGCCAGCTTCTAATAGTGCCACGCAGTTTTTTGACAGTTGAGGAGGGTTCATGCAAAACCAGACGTCAAATTTTTACCAAAATCGATTTTTTTGCAGATTTCTATTCTTTCGCATGGTTTCTAGGGTTGGCCTTAATAAAATTATCGCAAAGTGAGACGTATCCTACAGTATTTGCCATTTAAATCCACCGAGTTCAACCAAAACAAAACAAATAATACAAATCCCATAAGATGTACTCCCTCAATTTATACATTTTTTTCAAAACAAGACATATCCCCATATGATTTTAAATATATATTAATATATAAATATATATTAATATTATAATATCTACCATTTTTAAAAAGAGGAAAAAAACAAGAAAATCAATTACAGGAACTGCCAATAGGCAATTCAATTCCGACAGAAAAAAAGAAGAACGTCGTGACAATTCTGGAGAAACAATTTAATAACGAAGATTGTCAATGGCAAAATCTTCATTAGAGTTTTTTTTAAATATTTTGGAAGAAAATACTCTTTGTTTGACAGAGCATGAAGAGAGAGAAGAAACCAATGAGTTCCAAGAGGAGACCTGTGATTGCCTCGAAGATGAGAAAGATTTGCATATTTAAATTTATCTCATATTTCGTTCTGGAATTGTTTAAAAATAAAATACAAAGTTAAATATATGATATTTGTTTCAACATATCCAAATAAATCCAGACATCTCCACCAATGCCTCAAACAACACCAGACATATCCATTGTGTTCATGCAAATGTAGACATATCCAATCTTTTTCTAAAATATTTGCGAAAAACAAGGGCTTTTTTGTAAATATTTTTGTTTAATATGTTTAGAGAACCCTTTCACATCAATCTATTTTTACCGTTTTTTCGTAAACCAAGTGACCTTTCACAGAAGAGATTTTGCCCTTTTTCTCAGATTTTTGGAAAATGGCCTTTGAATGAACACTCCTCAGTTTACAATACATAATCACCTTTGAAATTTCAATATACGGTCTTTGTTTACTATAAAAACCGGAATAAATACTGCATTTTCTTTATTAAAGGTAAATAAATTACTTATTCTTAAATTCCACTTGTTTATGTCAATTTTAAAAATTCAACTATTAGTTTTTAATGCTAAAGTGTCAGAATACTACCCGGCACTATTACTGCCTGGCTTTATTGCAATAACTCCCTATTATATTTTAGAAGTTTGTGCCTATAGAATGGCCTACCACAGACCCTGAATGTATGACATATTTATTTAGGTCAAAATCAAAGCAGGGAATTATCAGTCCTCTATAATCTATTGGATTTTTGTTGATTTGTAAGCGTCGGACAATAAAAATAAACGATTTTTGACAAAACATATACCAGGGGTGACGAACAAACGTGTTTCGACCCATTCTTGCCAAGTTCATTGGCGTTTCACTAAAATAATTTATGTTGTCAGCGGTGAGTGATATATCTAAATAAACACGTTTGTCCGTCACCTTCTGTAAATGTTTGTCAAAAATCGTTTATTTTTATTTTCCGATGGTTATAAATTAACAAGGAAAATTTAGGTGGAAGCTGTGTCTCTCTAAACAAGGTAGAGTATAGAGGACCGACATGTCCCTCCTTTGATTATGACTTAAATCAATTTCACTTTGATAAGTTTGTCGCGCCTCTATTTCTTTAAAATATGTCATACATACAGGGTCTCTAGGTCTACCGACTGATGAAGTGTTTAAAAATTATCTGTGCCTTTAAAACTAGCATAACAAAATCCGCCTTCGCGAGATATCCGATCTTATCCGGCCTCGTTACTTGCGGAGCGTGGATAATGAAAGGGTGTTCTGTGCGATAAACGACCCCTTTTAGCTCACACATATACTATACTATAGTAGTGTGAGCTATGGTGATCCTAATTTTTTCGAGAAAAAAAAAGTTGCTCCGATTTCAAAATTTTTTATATATCTTTGCGTTTCAGATGATTTTGAAACTTTTTTGTTGCGCCGTCTGTCTGTCTGTCTGTCTGTCTGTATGTCTGTAACGACCAACGCGCATAACTCAAAAACCGCTTGGCCGATTTTAATGAAATTTGGTACCTAGGCTGGGTCTTGGGTCGAGATGGTCCCATTTAAAAATGAACAAAATCCACCTAACAGAAACCAAATAAAAGGGTGGGGGTAGATTTCAAAAATTAGAGTTTATGTGAAAATATGGCGTGTGTGATATCAAACGAAAGGTAATTGAGTCCGGAGTTTAACAAAATACATTTTATTTTTTTGTTTTTTTTAAGGGTGGGGGTGGATTTCAAAAATTTGAGTTTAAGTCAAAACATGGCTTGTGTGGTATCAAACAAAAGGTAATTTAGTCTGGAGTTAAATAAAATATATTTCAGTTTTTAGTTATATTAGCTCACACGTACACTATAACTATAGTACCTAGTGTGAGCTTAGGGGCCCATATATTGGCAGAGTATTTTAACTTGTAACCCTTGCTATCCCATTTTACATAACCGGTGATATTAAAACTCACAGACTCCTCTTATCTATATCACTTTTTTTTAATCCGTATAATTTTGTTGTATGTATAGTATTTTATAGGATATTTTATTAATTGTATACTAATATTTCATATATTGAAATGTACAAAAGAATGCCAAAAATGAGAAACCCCCTATACATAGGAATAGTCTGACAGACTCCTGTATACTGGTTAAGGTGACTCGCGGCTACAGGCCAAAATGCACTCTGGCTCCTTTGATTTCGCGGGTTAATTTGAACGTATATTTTTAAAATTCGTAGGGATCCAGGCTAGATCTTTTTAAGGTTTAGGATTTATGGAAATTTTTTAAAAAATTAACAAAATGTGAAATGTTTAAGCTATTAGCTGAACTAAAAAAAAGATTTTGGGAAACACAAAAATAACAAGTGGGCAGATGCAAAAATAAATTATTCTTCTAGGTATTTACTCTTATAGGTTTTTATTATTTTGAGGTAACAATAGCTAGTCACAAAATAGCGCCAGTAACATAATAGCGCGTATAACAAAATAGCGCCAGTATCAAAATAGCGAAATTAAAAAAAACATTCTTAAAAACAGCAACTGTTCGACTTCCCGGATTTCTTTCGCGGGATCCTAGCGGGTGAAAACAAACTGAACCGAACCAAACTTAACCGAATCGAATTATCGGTTTAGTTCGATTTGGTTTCACAACCTCTGGGATGCCGGTTCGGTTCAGTTCCGTTCGGTTCGGTTCGGTTTTGTTTCACACCCGCTAGGATCCCGCGAAAGAAGTCAGGGAAGTTTTTTTTTTGAAAAAATATGTTAGAAAGACACCCTATTTCGTTACTAGCGCTATTTTGATACTAGCGCTATTTCATCACGCGCTATTTTGATACTGGCGCTATTTCATTACGCGCTATTTTGATTGATTGATTTCGTTACTAATGCTATTTTAAAACAGCGCTATTTTGTTACGCGCTATTTTAAAACAGCGCTCAAACAATACCGCTATTTTGAACGACGCTATTTTTAACAGCGCTATTTCGAACCAGAGCCATTTTTGTAGTCATTTAATGCTAAAAATCGTAAAAAAGTTATCACAACCTAGTTTTTTTTCTGATGGCCGACCACTAGCGCATAATTCTAAAAACCTACTAGTTTGAATATTTTTTCAAAACCAGTAGTCGGCCCCCTTCAACTACAATACTTTCAGAGCAGACTGACTTCAGGATTTGTTTGACCAGTGTTCAGCCATAGTGTTTCATATGCTGGGTTGATACAGATAAAAATAAAAATAGAAATAAAAATAAATATTTTTAATTTTGCGCATGTGTGAAATTGCACCACCAAGTATATATTTTTTAAAATTAATTTTGTTTAAGAAATACTGTTAGGTGGCCAACTACTGGCACATTTACCCTAGTAGGAAACAGAAATCGAAAACAGTTCCATTAAAAAATAAAAAGCATCAGGGTCCAAAATTTACCTGGGTGAAATTTGTTTAAATGAGCTCTTAAATTAGACTTCGAAGAAAAACTGATCAAGTGAGTGCACTCGGTAAATTCCATATTTTTAGGTCGATGTATTTTTATATGAATTGAAACAATAACACAAACTAAATTTGACCGAACTAACGACACGACAAATATTTTTAATACTAATTTTTAAAACTCGAAAGGACTTCAAACACAAATTTATTTATTCCATGCTTCCAGGCCATTTAAACAAAAACAAAACAATTAAAACATAACCTCGAAATCGAAGGCGCCAGAGTGCATTTTAGTCTGTAGCCGCGAGTGTTAAACTCAGTTCCGCCTCGCAAATTAGATTAGATTAAATTACATTAACTCAATGAACTTACCCTAAGCCAAATTAGACTAACTTAAGAAGAAATATTTTCACTTGTATTTTCTGTAAAGATCTTATTTTATACCCTTAAGAACCTTCCTAAGTAAAAAAATGTTAGAGATAATGACACTTCTGTCACGGATCACCTTAAAAGGTGATCCGTGCTTCTGTCTTTATCATGACTTGTTAATACTTATATGAGTAGAAATAGGCATTAGTGTTTAACTCATATGTATATGTACAGGGTGGTCCAATAAGGCTGACCACCGGATTTATCTCCGAAACTACTATCGCTACGACTTTGAGAAAAAAATTGTTAGTATAAAACCGTGTCTTGCGCGTTCACCTAAAATATTTTTGTTTATGTAGCTCCCCGCTAGGGGGCAGTAATCACATCTTCCAACTAGAAAAAATGCATTTTTGGATAAAACACTATGATTAACACACACAAATTATACCATATTCATATTCCCTGAACAATTCTGCATAATTTGGACCCCTCGCGTGTACCTCTCTTCCCCACCGGGAGGCATTAAAAATGTCACCTTTTATTGAACAATTAATTACTCCTCATGGGTAACTAAACCTGATTCTATTATTTATTTGGCCTATTAAGAGAAGCCTAAAAAATGCAAATCCTCTTGGCTTTTTGTTTGAGTGTGTATTTTTTTGGAAGAGGAAATATTTTAAAAATATCAAACCTAAAAACTTAAATTTCTTTAAAAATTTAGATACAAACATTTGGATATTTTTACTTAAAGTGGTTGAACGCTATTAATTTAAAATAATATTGAAATTCGTAGTTCAATATTTGACTTAGTTTTCAAGATATTTATAAAAAACGTTTTGTGTGTGTATTATGTGGTGACACGGGACCTTATTTTACATTATTTTAATATCACACTTGTTATAATTTTTGCCAATTGAGTTAATGACTTTTAATTGTCAACAAATTAAAGAATGGTTGAAAGGTTGTCAGTGCCAAAGTTTTGTTTTTTTTTTACGTTATTTTGTACTTTTTAAAAATGCCATACACAAATGCGGAGGCGATGGATATGTTGGCTGTGTACCATGAGTGCTACCAAAATGCAGCACTTGCGGCAAGATGGTATGCTTTAAGATACCCTGCAAGATACCATCCAGCAAGAAGAGTTATTCACTAGTGTGCCGTCTTGACCTCCATGGTCAAATCCAACCCATACGACACCCACGCAGAAGACGTCGAGCTCGAAACGAAGAAAATACCATAAACGTGGTTGGGTATTTCATTGCAAATCCTAGACACCAGGAGAGTTTCCATAGATCTTGGAATCACCCGAAGCACGATTTTGAGAATACTAAAAGAGCAGAATTTCCATCCTTATAAAATGAAATTAGTACAGGAGCTGAACGAAAATGATTATGATAAACGGCTTGACCACTGCAACTGGTGTCTCGGCATGTTGGAAGACAATCCAGATTTTCTTAAGGAAGTACTGTGGTCTGACGAAGCATCCTTTCATAAAAACGGTGAAGTAAATACTCACAACATGAGATACTGGTCTCAGGAAAATCCACATTTGATTAGAGAAGACCATACTCACCACCGGTGGAAAGTTAATGTCAGGTGTGGCATATTTGCGGGTAAAATATTAGGACCAGTCTTCCTTCCCAATACACTAAACGGAGACAGTTATTTAGAACTTTTGCGAGAATACCTGCCTACCCTGTTTGATGATATTTTATTAGCAAACCGACAAGCAATGTGGTATCAGCACGATGGTTGTCCAGCTCATTACACCAGAGAAGTAAGACAGGAGATGGATAGACAGTTCCCAAATCGGTGGATTGGGCGAGGAAGTGTGTTTCCGTGGCCAGCACGTTCACCAAATCTGACTTGCTTGGATTTTTATCTATGGGGCCGTATTAAAGATATTGTGTATCAAATGCCATGAACAACTAGAGAGGATATGATGCTAAGAATAAGAGATGCTATTCTTAGTTTGTCAGTTGCCGAAATTGAGGCAGCTGTTGCCACTACGGTCTTAAGAATGCGCCTTTGCATTGAAAATGACGACAAGCATTTTGAACAATTATTGTAAGACATCGATGGACTTTCAAAACGTGTATTTTTTTGTAGTTTTTTAGCTTAGACCTATGTACGTTTTAAAAGTGTTTTTTTTCGTTAAATTGTTATCTGATTAGTTTTTTTAGTTTCAGTTTTTTATAATGGGTGTTAGGTATTTCAGTAGATATTGTAAATAGCAGATCATTATTTGAAATAAATAACCTACATAAAAATTTTTAAATATTTTTATTATCACAAATCTCAACGAATCCAGAAAAAGGATACAGACATAGATCATTTTGTACCAAAGTTATAGCTTTTTGGTTTAGCCTAGTTATAAAATTAGAGCCCTTCTAAGACAAATGTGGTGGCCACTCATAAAAATACAGAGGTGTAAAACTAAAATGCAATCAAGCAAAGTAAGGTCACGTTTAGAAAACTTATTTCTTAAATATCTTTCAAACTAAGTTAAAACTTAAAATGCGGGTTTCAGCAACTTAATAAGTAAATATTACTTAATAAACCCAAGTAAAAATATTCATATGTTTGTATCTAAATTTTTAAAGAAATTTAAGTTTTTAGGTTTGATATTTTTTAAAAATTTCCTCTTTCGAAAAAAAACAAACTCAAACAAAAAGCCAAGAAGATTTGCATTTTTTAGGCTTCTCTTAATAAGCCAAATAAATAATAAGATCAGGTTTAGTTACTCATTAGGAGTAATTAATTTTTTAATAAACAGTGACATTTTTATTGCCTCCCAGTGGGGAAGTGACACAGAGGTACAGGCGAGCGGTCCAAATTATGCAAAATTGTTCAGGGAATATGAATATGGTACAATTTGTGTGTGTTAATCATAGTGTTTTATCCAAAAATGCAATTTTTCCAGTTGGAAAATGTGATTACTGCCCCCTAGCGGGGAGCTACAGAAACAAAAACATTTTAGGTGAACGCGCAAGACACGATTTTATGATAACAATTTTGTACTCAAAGTCGTAGCGATAGTAGTTTCGGAGATAAATCCGGTGGTCAGCCTTATTGGACCACCCTGTATAGTTGAGTATAAACGATACACGGAAATAGTAACGGGGAAAGTAAACGGTGCACGGAAATAGTAACGGGGAAAGTAAACGGTGCACGGAAATAGTAACGTGGAAAGTAAAGTCGTCAAAAAAGAATTATGGCATCAAGCATAAATACATTGTTTGGAAACATCAAACCATTTGATGAAAACAATTTTTCAAATTGGTCGTACCGGGTTAAGTTACTCATGGAACAGGCAGGGGTACTTGAAGTCCTGACACAGGACCCACCGGCAACAGAGGCAGAGCTTGCCATTTTTAAAAAGAATGACGCAAAAGCTAAAAATATCATAGTAAATTGCTTAAATGACAACATGTTAGAAACAATCAAGTCTAAGGTAACTGCAAAGGAAACAATGCAATCACTTGAATCAACCTACATTAAGAAGGGCATAAATGTTCAGTTACAAAGAAAACTCAGAAGCATAAAGTTTACTGAGGAAAAGTCACTTAATATTTTCTTCACAGAATTTGACCAAACAGTTTGTGAGCTAAAAGCAGCAGGAGGAGACATAAAAAAAAGTAAGTTGATATGTCAGTTGCTATCAGCAATTCCAGATAGTTACAGCAGTGTCACAACAGTCATTGATTTGTTGTTCGGACAAGATGAAGACAAGATAACCCTAGATTTTGTGAAAAATAAACTTTTAATGGAAGAATCAAGAAAAAACAAAAATGAACAGACAGAAAAAAGGAATGTTGCTTTTTCTGGTTTTAAAAAGGAAATCTGTACTATGTCACTCTTAATATACCACCACAAGAATCAGTTAACTTGACAACCAAAGAAAATCAGATGTTATTGCATAGAAAGATGGGACACTCACGTAGGTACCCTCCACCAGAATTATGTGAGATACTATGTCAGTTTTATTGATCATTACTCACATTTTTCAATGTGTTATTTAATAGCAAACAAATCAGAGGTCTTAGAATAGAATACATGAAATATGTAGAAGTAAAATTTGATAGAAAAATAGAGAGAATTCGCTGTGACAACGGAGGCGAATACGTATCTCAAGAATTTAAAGATTTTTGTAGAGTTAATGGAATCAGAATGCAATATACTGTACCCAGGAATCCATGACAGAATGGCATAGCAGAGAGGTTAAACCGTACTCTTCTTGAAAAGGCCAGATGCATTTTGTAGGACTCAAAACTTGATAAGGAATTTTGGGGAGATGCACTGAGAGTATCAGTATTTGCTAAACAGAACTGAGACTTCTAGATTACCTGCTAAGAAACTACCCGCTGAGATTTGGTATGGATATAAACCAAATATGGACAAAATTAAGTTGTTTGGTTGTGTTGCCTACAACCTAATACCAAAAGAGGACAGACACTCAAAACTAGACAAAAGAAGTAAGAAAATGATAATGATTGGTTATTCAGGCAACAGTTACAGACTGTGGGATCCGACAGAGAGAAAAGTAGTGCATGCAAGGAACATAATCTTTAATGAGATGAGATTGTATGAACACAGATAAAATAAAGTGGAAATTGAGGAAAATAGTGACTCAGAAATTGAGGAAAAAAAGAATAGAACTCAAAGTACACCAAGAAAGACACAGGAAATACCTAAAAACAAGGAATATGTAGAAAATAAAGGTAGAAAAAGTCAAAAAATAGTAAGAAAACCTTTATACTTGCAACAGTCAAACAGAGATAGAAGATGACGAGGTAAATATGATAACAGCTCTGTCAGCTGGAAATTTACCCTCAGAAGTACCACAGTCATACCAGGAAGCTAAAGATGATAAAAGATGGCAAAAAGCAATCAAAGAAGAATTAGACTCATTAATGGAAAATGGAACATGGAAATTGATTGAAAAACCTAAAAATGTGGAAATGATAGACTCGAAATGGGTGTTTAAGGAAAAAGAAGTAAATGGTGTAATCGTGAAAAAGGCAAGGCTTGTTGCACATGGATTTCGTCAAAGTGTTTTAAGTGAAGATGTGTATGCGCCTGTCGCTAGAATGGTGACCATTCGTGTTTTGTTATCTTTGTATGTGCAAGATGATTATCATGTAATGCAGTTAGATGTTAAGTCAGCATTCTTGTATGGAACATTGGATGAACCAGTGTACATGTATCAGCCTGAAGGATTAGAAGGTACTAACCCAAATCTGGTATGTAAATTAATTAAATCCTTGTATGGGCTAAAATAAGCTCCTAAGTGTTGGAAGTCTGTTTTTCATGAATCTTTAATTTCACTAGGTTTCCAGCGCTCCATAAAAGATCCATGTTTATATTTTAAAAATGGAACTTATTTGTTGATGTATGTTGACGATGTTATTTTGTTTTCTAAAAGCCTACAGGATCTGAATTTGATGAAAAAGTGCTTAAGTAAAAAATTTAAGATTAAAGAATACACCAACAAATGACATTTTTAGGACTCGAAATTGAGAAGAGAAATGACAATGAGCTCTTTATAAGTCAAACAAGTTTAATCAAAACGGTTTTAAAGAAATTTAATATGAATGAATACAAAGATTCTGATGCCGCTACATCCTAAAATTCAGGAAATTTTGAATAATGAAAATAAAAACAAAAATGATAATTTTCCTTACAAAGAGCTTATTGGCTGCCTAATGTGTATTATGTTAGGAAGTAAACCAGAATTAAGTTTTAGCGTTTCGTTTTTCAGCCAGTTTCAAAATTGCTATGATGAGTCACTATTTTCACTTGTATTTTCAGTAAAGATCTTATTTTATGCCCTTAAGAACCTTCCTAAGTAAAAAAATGTTAGAGATAATGACACTTCTGTGTTTATCATGACTAGGTTATACTTATATGAGTAGAAATAGGCATTAGTGTTTAACTCATATGTATATGGTTGTGTTTAGTTTAGGATATTGCCACTAGAGGCACTAGTCGTTTTTGAACAGTTCTTCTGACAGACCGCGTAAACGTCGTATTGTTTTGTAACGCTATTTTACATTAATAAAACTGTTATTAATTACTCACGACCAGCTTAGTTATTTAATCGTACTCTGCTATAAAAAACAACACTTTTTTCACTAAAAAATCTCTTAATCCTCCATTAGGCTGGTGGATTCTACTCATGCGCTTAGGCGGGTGGATTACAAAGGTAATTCAATTTTGTTAAAATTAAAAAAATACATATATTTAGGTCTACTATATGCAGTGGCATATTTAGAAAATAGTTTTGGAGGGGCCCCAAAAGACAGTATTTTATGATATTTTAGGTTTGTATCTAGTAAAATCTTAGCATCGGGGGAAGGCCGGGCCCCTTGGCCCCCCTTTAAATATACTGAATATATGTTTATTTATGTTATTTTATATGTATAAAACCTACATCTAAACATATATTTTACCTAAAATTTATGATAGGTAAATTAAAAGAGGGACACGTTTTTCTAAGGCATTTATTAGTAATTTTTTTTACAAATAGTGGCAAAACCAAAAATTAAAAAAAAATCTATTTTTTATGGTTGATTATAAACTTATACTTAAGATAAACTTAATAGTTCAGGCAAGATTCGGGAAAATCCACTTTCTAGAAGCAATTTATATTACTTTTTGGCAAATGGGCAATTCCCCCTATTTTGACCCCCCTGACTCCAAATATCCCTGTTGCCAACTCGAAATATTGACAGGGGCTGAGATATTCAAGATGGCGACCAAAATGGCGGCGGAATTTTAAATTGCCGCTCTAAAGCCCAAATTGCCACAGGTGTACATTCAAAATATATATTTGTATAATTAAAAAATAATAACATATTATTTTGTTTTTAAATGGCTGCAAAAACCTCAAAAAACCCCCCCAGACCCCCCAAAATCTGAAAGTTTGAGGTTTTTTCAAATTTTCTTAAAAACTAAGCTTCTAAGAGAAAAATGTACAATATACTTTATTGTAGACAGTAAAATTCCCTTTTCAACATGGTATAACTTAAAGTTAGACTAATAACAAGCTCTCCAGCGGCGTCCATTAATTGAAGTAATTAAAAAAAGTTGAAAAAATACCTATGTTTTTTCCAAGATTTATTTAATTTTTTTAAAAACTAATATCTACAGAAAACTATGTATTACATTTTGGTATACTCAATAAAATTTCCTTCAAAATGACGTAAAACATGATTAAATCGGTTTTATAAATAAAACTTCAGGGCCATCCGTACATTAAATTAATTTAAAACAACAGAAAATAAACCATTTTTGTTACAAGTTTTATCTAATTTTCTCAAAAACTAAGCTTAACATGAAAAAACTTGTTCTACACTTTTTTGTAGACAGGGAAATTCCCTTTTTAAAAATGTGAAACTCGGTGGGGTTTGACTTATAGCAAACTCTCCAGCGACGTCCGTCAATTTAATTTTCTTAAAAACCAAGCTCTTTATCAAAAAATGTGTTCTATACTTCGTCATAGCCAATAAAATTTCCTTTTAAACGATGTATAACAAAGTGGAAGTTATTTTATGGGTAAATTTCTGAAAAAGTGCAGAAGTGTGTCACTTTAATACTAATATTTACTATCGGCCGTAGTATAACATTATTGCTATTAGTAATACAAATCGATCAACTTTAACCTCCTGCCTATACAACCCGAAGGAAAAATTCAAATTAGCTCCTTTGTGCTAAAAGTTACACGGCTAAAGAACTTAAAACTAACCTATTTGGCCTGTCCCAGTGCATGTAAGTATTTTATTGGCAGCAATTATTGCTACTTATTTTTTTCCTAGCTAAGTTATATTTATTTTTTTGTTTATATTAATGTTTGTATTACACAAAAACAAAATCGTAATTTGTTTAAAAATATTTAAGTATATTGCAATTTTCCTTGAAAGTTTGTCCTCAATATTTTTCACATTCCCCTGTATACGGCTTTAATGAGAAATTACTAATCGAAGTAGGCATGGAGAACAACAATTGAGATTCAAGATGATGGTTATATGTCACTACTTTGTCATATTATTATTAAAAAGTACAAATCTTTTCAAAGTTTTTTTAAGGCCAGTTATTAGTTTATCAAATTGGAGGCGTATTTTAATTTTTCACATTCCCCTGGATATAAGTCTACGGTAAGTGTTTCAATTTATTTTATTTTGATTTATATTAGCTAATGTACAATGAGGGGAGGAACAAAACTGATAGGTGTTCCACTTACTGCAAATGAAAATCAAGATATTATTTTAATTACTTTTAAAAAAAATCACATTCCCCTGGTTCACATTCCCCTGGAGACAAATTGGTATATAATTATAAAGTGCTCATTTTCACTAATTAGACATTGCTTAGGATAGTTATGGTACTGTTACGTTGATAATTTAAGGGTTAAAATATTTTAGCATATTTTAAGCGAAAACGTTTGTGTTTATCGCATTTTTTGTGGGTTTTCCACATTTCTAAGCTATAAAATAGTGTAACTTACATTTTATAGTTTTCTTTCTAAAATTTCAATTAATAGGATAGAAAATAACTTTTTCAAAGTTTTCACCTTGTAAAACTTAAATATATGTGTGTTGAAGTTGAGTGAGTTTCAGAGGAAGATAGATAGATATAATTAATAATTAGATTAACTATGCTATAGCTCCCAACTCGCGGCGTTGCTCGTTCAAAAAATATTGTAAGTTGACACCTGTCATTTAAATAGGTTTGGCTGTTTTTGCGTGATTGAGGAACATACACACATAAACACAAACTTTGATGCGTTTGCCTTTGCAACATAGAGAAGAAATATTATATTGTGACCCTGTATGAAGGTACTGTTGTAAATATTATGTACCGGTAAAACCAGAAAAAATCTCAGCCCACTAAACATATGCAGTCTGATGTGTTTAGGAGTGTTAAAAATAAATGCATAAAAATGAAATAATGTTTATTATTTAACTATTTGACAAAAAAACGGTGTAAAAAAGATTAGGTAAAATTAAAGTAAATGTTCAAATAACTCCTCATTTTCGGCCAAACAGTACTTATCTCAATCTTTCATACAACTCTTACAATACATTATTTGTAAGTACCTCTGGAGAAATCGGTTTGCAAGCAATAGGGATGGCATTTTTTAGTTCTTCTAAAATTATAGAAATCTGTTTCCGACGCTCCCAGTTTCTTCGAACTTGTGAACAATCCGCATGCGTGACTGTTGATATTGGTCTGGGAACGCAGCAGCAAAGTGGTCGGCAATTATTCTGTAGCTATTATTGCCCATATAATACCATTATTTTCTCTTGTTCAGAATATAAATTCATTTTAATAAGTATCTGTCTCAAACTGACTAAGAAGAAAACATTGACAAATTTTGGGAAAATTTTGACTTTTAAATCTTTTTATTGCTGGTGGTATAATTTAAGGTCACTACTAAAGTACAGGGTGGAGGCTTAATAGTATTGCGTAGGCAAACGCATCAGGCTGTATAAAAATTAATAAAAATAACATCGGGTCAAGTTAAGATTTTTCTATACTTTCTTTCAGAATATGGCTAAGCTTAAGAAAGAATCTGTTCTCTTAAAAATAGGTTGGCTGAGAGAGAGCGCTACAAAAAAAATTAAGCAAGATCCTACCTATAGCTACCTATATTTTCACCAAAGTCCTAAACAAGCATAAATAAAGAATAAATAAATTCTAAATTAAAGAAGCAGCCACTAATTTTACATTCCCCGGTTGCATTTCACATTCCCCTGGAGTCAATTTTTATTTTATTTATTTTTTTATTCCTGGGCTGAGATACCGCGCGGCTCATGTCGGTGTTTTAATAAGTGGCCTAAGTGTACTTACAAAAAAATATATCTTTTAAAAAAATGGATAAAATTCAAACCAAAATTTGTGGCTCCATATATACACTTTTTCAGAAATTCACCCTTATATTTACCACTCCAGTGGTGTTCTTAATTTAAAGAAATTATTTAAGATCAATCCAAACTAATCAATTTTGTGTCTTATTAGCTTTTCGGTGGATAATCAAGAGCGGCGGATAAAAGGTCGAAAAAATATGGTCGAAAATACAAAAGGTCGAAAGTACAAAAGATACAAAAACAAAAGGTCGAAAGTACAAAGATCGAAAGTACAAAAGATCGAAAGTACGGCACGGCACGTCTCTGGTCCACATCGACTGGACAGGTCAATTCGACTTGATACGGTTTTTAATATTTTGTTATGTCGATTTTTTTTCGACCTTTTGTACTTTTGACCTTTTATGGCTTCGGCGGCGGGCCCGCTAATAAAATGTCCTTTTAAACAGTTTGTCACAAACTCTCCAGGGGCGTCCGTAAATTGCAAAAATTACCAAAAACACCTGTGTCAAAGTTACTACTGTTACTTTCTGCACAAAAATATTGCTTAGGGGGGGCCATGACCCCTATGCCCCCTCCCCTTATAACCACCGGTGTTTTTACTTTAAAGAACTTATTTAGATAAATCAAACTATCTAATCTAATCAAAAAACAGTTTATTTTAATTTGGAAACATTTTATTAGTAGGTATAAATTACAAACCTTTTTGAAGTATTTATTATAATTAACCTCACTTTGTAATATATCATTTAAAAAGAAATTGTCTTATCCTCAATAAAGAACAAAGGCACATTTTTTTCTGAAAATCTTCGTTAGAAAAGATATTTAAGTATGCAAGAGAAACTGATTATTTCAGTTATTTTTGAAAATAAGTTTATATTAGTACACCCCTGAAGCCTTAAATATGGCAACAACCCGACATTTTAATAAAGTTTTTAAAAGAAAATGTTATGTTCTACAATAAAGTATCCTAAAAAGTGTAGTTTTTGAGAAAATTTTGAAAAAAAGCTATAATAAACATGTTTTTTCTAAATAATCCCAATTTACATAAGCCACTCAGGAGCTACTTGCTTTTCCTAACCTTATTGACCAATACATCGTTGGAAAGGGAATTTTATTCTCCATAAAAAACTGTTCTTTGCAATTTTTGATAAAAAGGTTAGTTTTCGAGAAAATTGCATAAAACTGAAAAGAAAAACAGGTTTTTGGGGCTTTGGGGGATATTTTCGCTGTTTCTGTCGATTTTTCGAGTTGGCAACAGAGATATTCGGATTCAGCGGGGTCAAATTAGGGGGAAATGGTCTGTTGCCAAAAAGTAATATGATTTGCTTTTAGACCGAAAACAGAAAGCCTTTTAAAATAATATGCTCTGACCATAAAAGAATATACTAATTGGTTTCGGTGCACTAAAACGAGACATTTTTTGACGACGATTCTTTTTGAAAATAGTAATTTAGGGATCTTGAAACTGTTTAAGGTACGGAAAATTTAAAAAAATAGAATTTTTTTAATAAAAAACACACTTTTCAATTTCTATCTAAAATGCACACAAGAAAACATACACAGGGATATTGGGCATAGATACTATGGACTTTGGGCCATTTGGGGTTTTATTCTTATATTCTGTGACTGACTGGAAATGCGAGGTTGCCACATCACAGGCATAAAATAAAATATTTTGATTTAATTGTCCCTTCTTTCTGGCATTCATATTTTTTTAACCAATAAATTAAAAGGGAAGGCTTGGATCAGGATAAGTTTCATTATATTTGTAGAAAGGTTGGGTTTGGGTTGGTTTTGGTAGAGCTGGGAAGCCTTGATTTAGGTTTGGTTTGGGTTCAGTTGGGATGGGTTGGTTTGTTTTGTTTTGGTTCAGTTTGGTTCGCTTCGCGTTCAGTTGGGATCGGTTCGGTTCTGGTAGGTTCTGTTCGGTTCGGTTCAGGTTGGTTCCGTTCGATTCGGTTGCGGGTTCAGTTTGGTTCGGTTGGCCTTGGTTTCGTTTGGGTTCGGTTCAGTTCGGTTCCGTTTGGTTCAGTTCGGGTTGGTTCCGTTCGGTTCGGTTGGTTCCGTTCGGTTCGGTATGGTTGGGCTCAGTTCCTTCGGGTTCGGTTCGGTTTGGTTGGAATCGGTTCAATTCGGTTTGGGACCGGTTGGTTTTGTTCAGTTCGGGTTAGTTCTGTTCGGTTCGGGTTCCGTTGGGTTCGGGTTCCGTTCGTATCGGTTCCGTTCGGTTGGGTTCGGTTTGGGTTGGTTTAGGTAGAGCTGGGTTGGGGTTAGTTAGGTTGTACTAGGTTTGGTTCAGTTTGGTTTGGGTTGGTTTAGGTAGAGCTGGGTTGGGGTTACTTAGAATAGAATATCACTTTATTGCCAACAAGCTTCATTGTACTAGGTTTGGTTAACTTTATCTTTTTTGGTGTGATCAAAACAGATTTAATAATATTTGTTTCCTTATTTTGATTATTTTTGCGGAAACGTGGCAACATTGCAAAATATAAGCCACAGATATTGGCAAATTTTGTTTTGATGGGGTTGAAAAAAAAAGAAGTCAAAATTGAATGATAAGTATGGTTGGAATTCTGTTTTGTACGTGTTTTTTAAGGTTTTATTTATTTATTTTCTCAAAAAATACTGGATAATCTGCAAATTTTTTTTTGGAAAAACATTATTTAGAAGGTCTATATTAAGGTAATTTTTATTTTTTCCAAAAAATCGTGTGTCTGGATAGTGCACTGGCCCCCTAGTCATATTTGACACCTGCTAACTTGGAACAATGTGCACTGTTCATACTGGGGGGATACCTACTTGATTCTATGATCAACAGCTACTCAAGTGGGCGAGCTAACCAACAAGCCAGGTTTTAATTGGTCACTGCTGAAAAGGGTGTGGATTACATATGGGCTTTTCCTTAAATTACATAATGCTCAATGGGGGGGAGGGAGGATTAGGCCTTGTGTTACGCTAAATGTTATTTTAATGTGTTTTTTGTTGAAAATGCGTTACGAGGGGGGAGTAGGGGGGGTGTCAAAAACCGAACCACAATTGTAATGGAGGGTTGAGTTCTAATCTAATTTCATTTGTGATGCTGAACCCACCTTTACGGCTTATGCTGGGTTTAAACAGATAAAAATAAAAACAGAAAGAAAAATATTTTGCTGTTTATACACCCAGATAAAAATTAAAATTAATTTTTACCACTTTTTTGCAAAAAACAGTTTTAACTTTTTTGCAAAAAACAGTTTTAAAAGTATTTTTGGATTATACCACTGAGTTTCTAAAGTTGGATTCCCTGAAATGGTAAGAAAAACCTGAGACAAAAAAACATAAAATTCTTCATCAAAACAACAACAAAGGTCACGTGACAGACAGATAAAAATTAAATAAAAGTTGGCCAACTTTTATCTGGTTTTGTATAAACAGCTATACAGTTTCCCATGGAGTCAACTTTTACTTTTATCTGTATAAAAACATTAAAAAATAACCTTATCAATAGGGGAAGTACAGAAATTTAACCTCACTTATAAAAAATAGTAGTTTTCCTAATTCTCAAATAGAATAGAAAGAATACTTATTTTCTTCAATGGTATATTATATAGATATTAAATATTAAAAATACTTACCTTTAAAAACAACTTTTTACGAAAAAAACTGCTTATTCAAAGAAAATCAAATGCTCAGAACACCAAAATCAAATGGGAGAGAATAGTTTGAATTTTGGTTAGATCCCCAAGCAAAAACAGTGTTGCCATATCTGTGTCACGGAATTCAAAAGACACCGTTCCGAAACACTTACTAGCCAAGGTTCGCGGTCAAAACGTGTCGCTACTGATCCAGTGATCAATGTTAAAAAATAAAAATGATTGAAATAAAGTAATTATAATTTCCCAAAGTTTTGAATTTGATAGTAGTAGTGAACAGACCGAAAAGGGAGACGCTTATATCTGTAACCCAGTTTGTTATTAAGATTAATTGAAAGTAATTGAAATATAATTTTAGAGTTATTCAATTACTGAAAAATAATTCAATTTTGATTAAAAGTAGGTAGGTAATCAATAAAAATAATTTATTTACTAAAAATTGATTCAACAAGCTGAACCAAACCTACTAATTTATTGGAACAAAATACTATTTTCGATTTTTGTGAAATAGTAGGTATAGTTTTTGCAAAGTCACCTGAAATGCTCCTAATACGGGCACCGAAAGGTCATCTGTGATACGGGGTTCTATCGATTTCATGAAATTTTGCTTCAATCTGCCCCTCAAAAGTTATCCAAATTCATATAAAATCTTCCTGGTATAATTTCAACCCTACCGACAGAGAAAAGGCGCGGCTCTTTGCGGTCCGAGCACAAAGTATTTGTTTTCTGACCGACCCAGCACAGGTGGATAGACGGCACCTGATTGGCAGATTTTTTTGAGATGCACTTTTAATTGCTTTCGGGTGTGCTTTTCGGAACCCCTTTAGTCGGCAGTATGCGTAGTTAGAAAATAAATCAGTTTCGTTTCTGTAGATGTAGGAATAGAAAGTTTTATTATCTATTTTTATTTCTTTAGTTTACGCCATAATTAAATGAAATAATTTTCATGAGTATATCTACCGCCGCGCCGCCCATGTCACTTTCTTTAAAGGATATGCCGATGGTCGGCTTTTATCTTTGTTCAACTGACTTTGCAAAAACTATACATTGGTAACTAAGAAGCAAGAGCGCGGTAAGCTGGCGTCACGACACGGGGGCACCCTCTCCAAGGGGCGCCATCAAATTATCAATATCCTATCAATTACATATAATTAAATGGATGGATTAATGTATTTCGTGATACATACCTAAGTACATATTCATTATTATTAGTTCAGTAGAACTTTTAGTTTATATTACGTATAATATATGTACAGCTAATTTTAAAAAAAAACTGATGGCTCTTTAAAGTTAAAGCACTTTTTCCAAAATTTGAGCAGTGTATTCTAAGCCACCATCAACTTTATTTACAATTCAGTATCATATCAGCAATATGAAAACTGCCAATGAGAGGTAAAAATATAATCACATTGTCCTTTGGCATTGTCATCAGCAAAGTCATCAGCATCAGTTACCATACAAAATAATAAATACATAAATAAACATAGTATTTAATCCTAAAATGGCTTTACATATAAAAAAAGAGCTAAAAGCCAACATTTTTACAAGTTGGATAATGTTTGGTCCTTTCCAGCGGTAGCCCAGCATTTTAACGTATGCCGAACAAAACTTTGTTCTATAAATAAAAGTTGGATAAATGAACAATTACTTAAAAGGAAGCAAGGATGATCTGGCAGGCCAAAAGTAAGTCAAGTTCAGGAAGATCAGGCGCTACTTCGAGTACTCTAAAATGACCCTTGCGAGAGAGCAAAGAATGCAAGAATTTTTTCACAGTTTTAAAGCACCTATTTACCGTTTCAATCATCAAACCCCAAGTGCCGAAGTGTAGTAAAAAAGACCGAATTTTCTAAATGTACTATTTAGCAAAGATAATAAAAAGATATTCAATTCAAAATTAAATTTAATTTAACAGAAACAAGCATGTTTGAAACAAAAACGGGTAAATTTCCTTTAATACGCCCATCGCTTTTATTATTATAATATCAGAACACTCAAAAAATTATTTTATGCTGCTTTTTAGTCCATAAAAGCTTGTTTTCCAAAAGTTTTTTTTTTCTAAATTTATTTATTTTAGAAACATGCAAATGGAAATAAACATCCGCATCCTCTTATTGAACGGCATAACACTACTGTAAAGTGCAAATGTCAAATATTATATAAATATATAGCCCCTGCAATCAATAACAAAAGTAATCTTATCTGGAATGGATGCATATATCCCACATACAACAAAACGTAGAGCTAATGCAAAACCTTGGTTCAATAGCCCGTGTCAAACGGCTGTACAGAAAAAACATAGAGCATATAACCTTTGGAAACGACAAAAAAACGATCAAAACCACTCAGAATTTATAGAAGCCAGAAATAGTTGCAAAATTGCTATTGACGCCGCCAAAGAAACATACAATCAAATAATAAAAAACAGGTTGCTGAATTGTCCAAGTAGTTCTAGGTCCTTTTGGTCTCTTGCAAAAGCTGTTGGATCAAACTTCACCAAGTCATTCATACCGCCACTTACAGATAAAAATATATCACTTAGCCACATCAGAGGAAAAAGCCAATATGCTGGCCAAAATTTTTTCCTCCAACTCAAACCTAACAGTGCCAAATGGAAAAACTCCTCCGTTCATTGAAAGGGTTTCCCACAGTATGCCAGAGGTACCCTTTTGTCGTAGAGAAATACGAAAATCCCTTAAAAAGTTGGATACAAACCAAGCAATGGGTCCAGATGGCATTCCCGCGACAGTACTCAAAAATTGTGCTAATGAACTCACCCCAACTTTCGCTAAATTATTCAATCATCATGGAAGTCTGCCGCAGTACAACCCATTCCAAAGAAAGGAAAAAAGACAGATCCGTTAAACTATAGACCAATTGCTCTACTTCCGGTGATATCAAAAGTAATGGAAAGAGTTGTGAACAATCACCTAACCAAGTACTTGGAAAAGTACAAAATTATCAACGACAAGCAATACGGATTTCGAAAATATAGGTCAACTGGCGATTTACTTACATACGTCACTCACTTATGGGAAAAAGCGATTGAGTTGCGGGGTGAAACAAGAACAATTGCCTTAGATATATCTAAAGCATTCGATAAAGTCTGGCATGAAAATCTGCTCAACAGGCTCAAAGCAATAGGATTGTCGCCTAAACTTTGCACTTGGTTTGAAAGTTACCTTAAGGATAGATCCATTTATGTTGCACTGGATGGTCAGAACTCCAACTCTTACCAAATAAATGCTGGTGCGCCACAGGGAGCAATCTTCGCCAACACTTTTTCTGACTTAGATAAATGACCTCATAGATAAAACAGTAAATCCACTTTCTTGCTTTGCAGATGATGGCAATGTAGTCTCCTCAATCATACCACCCACATGTCCCTCCGCACGTGAATTCCATCATCTTAGACTAACTCAAATATCGCAAATAAATAACGACCTGGAGATAATAGAGGTCTGGGGCAACAAAAACCTTGTACAGATCAACGCGCAGAAAACCCAATCAGCCCTGTTTTCAAAAAAGATCAGCACCGGTGAGCCAAACATCATGCTATCTGAAAGTGCTGTGACATTGCAGAGTCAGTTAAACATCTTAGGAGTCACTGCAGAGACCAACATGTCTTGGCACAGTCACGTGGCAGATATAGCTATAAGGGCGTCCCAAAAGCTTGGGGTGCTATTTCGTACCAGACATCTGTAGTCACCAAGCCAACTGCTGACACTACAAAGCCCAGATTCGACCAACCATGGAGTACTGCTCACATATATGGAGTGCGGCACCCAAACATACCTTAATGCTTTTAAACACCGTGCAAAAACGAGCTATCAAGATGATCAATGACCCCGCACTTACCCGTAGCTGGGATAGTCTCGAACATCGAAGAACTGTGGGTGATCTATCTCTCTTTTATAGGTATTATCACGTAAAATGCTTTGAAGAGCTGGCACGCATGATCCCCGCGGTAGTAGCACCTACTAGGCGAACACGTCAAACAGACGGTAACCATCAATTTACTGTCAAAACAGAGGCACCAAGAACCTCATATCAGAATTCATATCTCTGGAGAACAGCATCGCTGTGGAATGGACTCCCTGCGACAGTTTTCCCTGCAGATTACAACCTGAACCGTTTCAAAACCAACATTTCCGCGCGCTTGCCGCTTCTCGAGCGTGATAGGTATCTCCTTGCGAGTGCGCATAACCGTGAAAAAAAGCATAAAATTTGTCATCCCAAACAAAATCAGCGTGTCAGGTTCGAACTGACGACTGCATGAAACTAGCAAAAACTTTTGCAATTTCTCCCGAAAATTTTTGGTCTGCAGTACCTTATTTCTTTAAATTATTTTATTTTTCTGAATTTACTTGCCGCACCAATTTTTATAAAAAATTTTCTTCTGTAGCGCCATGTTTTCAAGTACCTAATTTTTCAAAAATTTTCGCCGGCGGCGCCCTAAACGTAGCTACTTTATTTTTAAATCTTTGCCTATGTCGACGCTTTTTTTAAAAAGAAAAATTTTGTGGCGCAATTTTTCCATCAAGTACCCAACTTTTCTGATGTTTTCGCCTGCATAACCATTTTTTAAAAAAAGTACCCTAAATTTCCGCGGCGCGTTTTTTCCGAAATGTTTTCTAAAATATTATATATATTATCTGGGGCGAAATGTTTTAAAATTTTATAGTAGTTTTTTTATATTGAACACATTTTTGTTATGCTGCGCCGCAAAAAGCAAAATGTTTATCTTCCTTGCTGTTTTTAATAAGATCAGTCAAATCTTCGAATATATGTTCGATGGTCAAGTGAAACTCTAGGGTCTTTCTCCACTAATTTTTATTTTCATCTATAATTGCTTTCAATAAGACTTGAAATTTTTGGAATACTAAGTAGTTTTTATAAAAAAAATATTTAAAGTGGTGTTGTGGGTAAATTTTGTTAAAACTTGCGGTTAAAGCAATATTTTTTTCGTAGAACTAAAAAAGTCTTCTATATGCGGTGCGATTTTTACCGAAAAGTTCTTAAGTTTTCAAAAATGTTTGCCTATGGAGCAATTTTTTTAAAAACTTTCCTATATTTTATTTATATAGCAGTTTTTTTCCTTTATCTTGAAATGTGTTCAGGCAATCTATCACACCCCTCCCCCGCTCGTGTGGTAGTATTTTTTGCATTACCTAGGTTAAATTTGGAAAATGTAAATAAAAATATTAGCAAAAATGAGCAAATGTGGCGCAAAATATAGGTTACACGCGGGCACCTCAATCTCAAGCAGAACGGAACCGAACCTAATTGTGTTATTTTGAAAAAATAAAAAAGAACAAATCTTATTTCATCGTTTTAAATACATTTTTATTCAGTTTATTTAAGTTAAATTTACATTAACCAACTTAATTTAAAGAGGCATATGTGCAGGATAGCCCCAATCGGGCACATTTTAGGGTACGAATTACTTACGCACTTGGAAATAAATTGTGAAAAATGTTTGAACTTTTATTCAAAACTTTTTTGTTTCTTTTCAGTTTTAAGAGTGGGGAAAATTAATAACTTTAAAAATGCCAAATTTGTCATTTTAAGAATAAGTTTTTTTTTAACATAAAAAGTTTTAACTTTTAATTTGTACCTTTATAGTTTACTTTTAATTTAGTTTAGTTAAACTAGGAACTAAGTAACAAAAATTAACAAAAAAATTTGTATCCTAGATACCTAATATATTGACCGATTTTTTAAAACTCCTCAAAGTGCCTTGTTTGGGATACCCTATACATACAGTAATAGAAATAAAGGGTGTTTCAATAAACAGGTAACACAGGAATTTGAGTCAACTTGCCGTCGATCGCCTCATTTTGGCCTAGCTTGCGACTATTCGCCAGCTCTTATCTTTATGTCCGAGTGTAATAAAATTAATGCGTAGTTAGTAAATTGCTAGATTTATAGACACGCCGTACTTTTTCGTTAAAACACCCTGTATATAAATTAAAAACAATCCATAAAATGTGCGTCAAACAAACATATAATACAAACAAACCTTTTGTTTCAACCTAACGCTATAATAAATGCATTTTTCTTAACTTATATAAAAAATAGGGGTTAGATTCTCTATTTTACTTAAAAGTAGATTTGTCTTAAAATAGCATAATTCAGGACATTTCAGTATATGTTTAAGAGCAACTTTTAAAAATTGACGATCAAGTTTTAAAAGTGACCCTAAAAAACTGAACTGACCACATGTAGAGGTAAACAGACAATAATACATCAAAATGTCTACGTATATATGTCTATTTTTATTTAAAAATACATAATAATCTTTTTATTATAATGGTAATATAATTTGCCGTCGTACCCAAACTATTTGACGAAAACATTATTTTTGCAAAAAGATCAAGTATTGCCTGCCAAAATAACATGCAAAGATCGACCCCACATTTACTAAAGACTCTGTTCCACGTACTTATAAACATCTGTACTGGAGAAGGACCTCTAAAAATGACTGTTACAAGCGTGCCGGCATGTTGAATTTCACCTATGGCTTGGATAAAGTAGGGCTACTTATAATGGGTGCCGCGCTCAGTGCCATCTCTCATCAGTTACCTTAGAATAAATACCTTTTAAAAAAATGACACGGGGCTACGTCAACTCAAGATAATTCTTCGAAAAGTACCAAAATCCAAAACGTGTTTCTTAAATTGAAATCAAAACTAAAAATTAACCCCAATTTTGACGTCAAATGAGCGCATTGGCAACTTGTCAACGTCATTTGTCATTTTAAATTTTATTAAAAGCGTCACTTTTTTATTCCAAGCCATACTCTGGGCCTCCTTTGAGTCCAATATCCAGAACGCTTGTAGCGGTCATTTTCTATTAATGGTTTTAATACGCTTTAGCAGTACATCTAATATAACTACGTACCCTGTTCACATAAATATATTATTTATTCATATGCCATACAGAGTCTCTTATACATATGGATAGACACTTAAATAGGCAGTTAGACGCATGAACCGATCCACTGCTACTCACAGAACTTTAACAAAGTTCCGTGCAGCGACTGCTCAAATAACGAGTTAAAAAACGAATATGCGCGCATGCCACGTACGTATAAACTATATCTGTACTGTCAAAGCGTATTAAAATCATTAATGGAAAATTACTGCTATAACCGTTCCGCCATATTGAATTGAAGCCAAACGTGTGGCTTGTAATAAAAATCAAACGCTTTCAATGAAATGTTAAAGAGACTGCTTTCAAATGACGTTGACAATTTGTCAATGCTATGATTTGACTTTGTTGGAGTTTGGAGTTAATTTTTATTTTTTATTTCAATTTAAGAATTTTTTTTTGGATTTTAGAAGACAAAGATATTATCTTGAGTTGATGTAGCTGCTTACTTGGTTTGTTTTTAAACAATATAAAAGATATTTATCATAAGGTAACTGATAATGGGTGCTTTTAGCTTAGAAAAGAGATGGCGCTGAGAGCGCGGCACTCATTATTAGTACCCTGAATTTATCCAAGCCATACGTTAGGGTTCCTTTGAAATCCAACATGCCGGGACGCTTGTACTGATATATTTAAGACGTATGTGGCGCACGCTCATTTTGTGCGAACGTGACCCGCTTGGTGTCTATACAGGTTGTCTCAGAAAAAAAAACTACATGAGTAATTACCCAATTAAAAGTCCTAGAAAACTATCAAAATATTATAAGTTTGTTTGCAACATGACGACAATATATCATTTTTTCGAAAACAAAACTATTTTTCGTTTTTGCTCGATATTTTGATAACTTCTACAGCTATAATTGAGCCAACTTTAACCATGTATTAGATAGACACTTATTGGAATAAAACCTGACCTTATTTTAAAATCAACCGTATTGTGACAGATTTACATATAAAAAGCAGCTGCTTTCTTTCAAAACTCGGCCTTTGTGTATTTAAGAACCGGATTTATTAGTGCCTGTATTTATTAAATGGAAGTTAGCGACTTTATTTTTAAATTTGACTTTGGTATGTCAATTTTGAGAGGTCAGCTGTCAGTTTTCTTTGTAAATCTGTCAGAATAAAGTCGATTCTAAAATAAAGTCAGGTTTTATTCCAATAAGTCCCTATTGTCTCCTTAATAAAGTCCTATGTAGGTACTTTTATCTTGGAAACATGATATTTACGTGTCTATTGTTCTTATTAATGTCAATATCAGATCTTTTAACGTAAATAACTATTTAATCTTATTATTAACATCTAATAAATTTTTCACATTTCTTATGGACAAGTAGACACACCTACAAGCAAATATTTTTAGAATCTCAAATTAAAAAAATATAAGTACATATTATTATAATTTTTTATTTCAAAAATAGGTCATATTTATTATATAAGTAGATATTTTAAAGTCATTTTTGATTTTTTAAAACTAAATAGAGGTACTCGATTTTTAAAATACAACTCACAACCCATACACCCGTTGTAAGGTCGGAAGTTTATTGTATTTAATAATAATAATTAAAATACAAGGGCGTTATTTTATGGAAACATTGTACTTTTTTGTTTTTTAAGGATAAAAAATAGTTTTAGGGGTAGGGAAAAAATGCAAATTTAAAAAAATGATAATTTCTTTTTTTATTTATTATGATTCTAAAATGATTTATTGGTTTTTATGATGTGATATAATATCTCCATATAACACCTTGTATAATATATATAACATAGAGCCTTTTTTGGGTCAGTCCATATCCATATAAAAACTTAACAAATTTTATCATAGCGGTACTTAAAAAAAGTAATATCTAAAACATTATTTAAATTAAATGTTGGTAAACAATAGCTTATATTTTAAAAGTACTCCTTTTTTATAATAATTTAATATTATTCAAATAATTACATTTTGCCAATTTAGGGTTTATTTTTTGTACAAAAATGTATGCCAAAAACCATGAACGTCGAAAGAAAAATAGGTAAATTTAATATGGACTAACCCTTTTTTGAAAATATATATTTAAAAGCGGATAATAATATTTTATCACTATGTATTCAAGCACTCTTTCGACAAAATTGTAGATTTTTCTCTTATAAGATACACAAAACAATAATTTACTTTATACAGTATAATTCAGTAATGGTAGTCCACTGTAACCACGCCTGATTGAAGTTTTTTGTATGTAAGCAAACATTTGTTTGTTAACCTTCACCTCAAGGTCAAGGGTTTGTGCCGTTTAAATTTGCCAGTTTATTTTCAAAACTTAAAGTTGACTTTCTAAAAAAGATTTATAAATGATAAAATCACTTCCTCAATGTAACCTTTAAATCACCTTGGAGGTCATTGTCAAGGTCAAGTTTATCAAGGTTAAGATGTATAAAACTTTTTACTTACATAACAAGAAAACTAAAATAGGAGGTGGAAAGTGAAATACCTATATATATATGTCTAGAGAGCGTAAAAAATCACAAAAAAATTAATCAAACATATAAGAGATTCGCAGAAATTCAAACACAATCATACTTATTAAACCTAAGAGATTAGAAAATTATTTGGCATATGACTTTAGTCTTAAAGTAAAATGTCAGTCGAGAAGAAAAATATCGAAATATTAAATAAAACTTCTTATTTGGCAACTAGGTACGCATCTTTTGGTGTCAACTGTTCATTTTCAGATTTCTGCAAAAGCTACAGCCATATATTGCCTACATATCTAGGTAAAACACTCTTTTGTGCAAATCAAACATATTTGTGCGAAAAAATAAACGCAATTTGTGCAAGATTTCGTAATAACTAACACCGGTATTTACAAAGATCATGGTTTAAGTCTATAAACCTAGTACTAACCGGAGCAGACCACTTTTAATATGTACAAGTAAAATTACCTTATTAATAACTTATGTCACACAATATAATGAACAATTTAAACAATGCCTTACTTTAAAAATAACAAAAAATTAAATTATATTTTTCATATGTAGCAAAATAATTATAATACAGATTAATATAATTATAATATAAGGGCATAAAACTGTCCAACTAATAAATGTTGGTAAACAAAAATAAATCTAAATCTGTTATAATTTAAAATCAATTCAAAGGTTTAACTTTTTTATTCAGTTATATGTTCGCTGACTAGGTTTAAGACTTATATTTGATCATTTTAAGTAAATACCGCTGTAATGAGTCTCTGAAAACACTATTAATGATAACTCTCACGTTTAAATAAATATAACCAACTAAGAAGCTATTTGAAATGAAGTATGGCACAAAATTAAATATCAGAAAAATATAAATGTAGCATAAAAATAAATGTAAGCCCCATAAAATTCAAGAAAATTCCTTATTACCATAGTGCCCAACACGTTACATCGACGAAAACAATATCAAAAAACTTATCTTAAATAATTCATCAACCAAAGGCAGTTGTTAACAAGTATTAGAGAGCATACTTGTTGACTAATTAAACCAAATAAAGGGCAATTTATACTCATAAACTAACTTGCATTACGTTAGACCAACTTAAAAAAACTACTTAGTTACTAAACTTAAAAAGTTGTCCTTGAAACATGAAAAAAAGGTAGGAAAAAAATCAAATCGAGTTTCGTCAGTTTTTCTAAAAGTTGGCCTGAGAGGATGCTAAAATTATATGAAATAATATAGAGTATGAATCAAACTTAACGTTTTGTAAATAGTACGTTAAAGAAAGTATCTAACATTAAATACACATTGATTTTATGTTTGCTTGTTAATATCCTATAATGGTAAAAGATACTTTTCCTTTAAAGATTTAGAAAAGGTATTAAAATACCTTTAACAAAAACAAAGCAAATTTGTAGTAAAAACACCGAATAATTATCTGAGGTAACTCAAAAATTACAATTCTTAATTAAACCAATTTATCTTTTTATCAAAAAGGTCAATATTAATATCACACCTAGCAACTTTATGTGCAGTACCGTGCCAAAGATAAAAATAATGATGCTTCGACGATTTACAATTAAAAATATAAACGAATATAAATGTCATTAGTAAGCTTTATTATATACTTGCTGCCAAAAACATGGCAGCAACTATACTCAAAAATGTTTTTATATGTTTAGCGACAATATTTGTCATTTAAATATTTAGCGGATGTATCAGAATACCTTTGTCACTAAATGCAAAAATGCGAAAACCATATTAAAAAATATCACAAAATAGCAAAGAATTGGTAAAAACTTCCAAAAATAATCTGAGGTAACTCAAAAATGACATTTCTAAACAAAATCCCGTATTTCTTAACGAATTTACACTTTGTAGCGGTTGGACCTTTTCATCAAGAAGGCCGAATATCAGGCATAGCAACTGTATAGCCAAGACGATCAAATATATGTACAGTGTGTCCACGGATTGAGTTCGGGTAAGGTATAAATGAAAAAAAAATTCCGATTCAGATTGTGATTTTCCGGGAATCGCTCCTACTTGGTCTTAAACTAACATTAAGAAAATGATACAAATCAATTAATATACAGGGTGGTTTAGTAGGTTGATTCGATAAAAAGAGTAAAGTACCTTTGTTTTAAGAGATATCAGAAAAGGTTATTAAGAAAAGTTGTTTAGAATTAAAAGTTACGACTGATTCTTAATTTTCATAATAATCAGCTTAAAATCGTCGAAACAAAATTTTCAAAATCGACTTATAAAATCAGAGTTGGCTGATTTTTTTGAAAATTGAGAATCTGCCGCCACATTTGAATCTAAACAATCTTAATAACATTTTCCGTTATCTTTTGAAACAAAGGTATTTTACTCTTAACACTTTTTATCAAATCAGCCTACTAAACCTAAAACCTTAATTGATTTGATCCATTTTTTAACATCTTAGTTTGAGACAAAGCAGGCGCAGTTCCCAAAAAATCAGAATCTAAAATTTTTTGTCATTTATACCTTACATCATCAAATCAGCCTTCTAAACCACCCGTATATTAATTGATTTGGCACATTTTTTTAACATCTTAGTTTGAGTTCAAGCAGGCGCAATTCCCAGAAAATCAGAATCTAAATTTTTTGTCATTTATATCTTACCCGAACTCAATCTGTAGACACACTGTATAATGTTGCGACTGTTAAAATCTGAATCAATATAGCAACCTCTAGTAAAAATGTTCTGATTTAATCTGCTACTAAGCTTCATGTCCCTGAAAACTATATCTGCAGGAACTATAGTCAAAAACATCACCAAAAAATACAAATTTTGAATGTTGCTAGTTTTAACATGTTTCAATAAATATTACTTCAGATTTTGAAAAGGTATCAGAATACCATTCTCACTTATAGAAAATGCAAAAAAGCAAAAACCGTATTCAAAATATTCCAACATAGCAAATAGGGGTAAAATACATAAAATTAATCTGATGTAACTCAAAATTACATTTCTAAATAAAACGTCGTTGTTAGTTACTTTATGCTTTGTACCGGCTGGACCTTATTATCGAGAAGGCCAAAATGATGCCCAATATCAGACCTAGCAACTGTATCGCCAAGACCGTGCCGAAGATCAAAGATATAATGTTGCGATCATTTACGAACATAGCAACCTCTCCTAAAAATGCTATGATTCAATTTGTTACTGAGCTCGCTGCCAGAAAATTGTATCTTTGCAGCAACTATAGTCAAAAACACTAACAAAAAATTTAAATTTTGTACCATACTAATTTTAACATGTTTTTGTACCAATGTATTCATTCAAAACTTTTGAGGAGGTTTTGGAATAGCTTTATAACTTGCACTAAATGGAAAAAAAGCGAAAACCGTATTATTGAAAAATATCCCAACATTAGCGAATTAGTGGTCACACACCCAAAATTAATCTTACATAACTCAAAATTGACATTTCCAAATATAACGTCGTTTCTTAACCAATTTAAGCTTTGTAGCGGTTGGACCTTTTCATCGAGAAAGCCAAAATGACGCCCAATGTCAAACTAGCAACTGTATAAACAAGACCGTGCCGAAAATCGAAGATATAATGGCGCGACTGTCTATAATGGCCTCCTTGATCAGATCATAGCAACGACTCTTAAAACTGTTAGTAGTTTAATTTGTTATAGAGCTTGCTGCCAAAAAATTGTATCTTTGCATCAACTATGTTCAGAATTGTCACCAGACATACAATTTTTATATGTTGCTAGTTTATACAAAAATAACATAAACCGTATTAAAAAATATCTCAACATAGCAAATTAGTGGTTAAAACACCCAAAAGTAATCTTAGGTAACTCAAAATTGACATTTCTAAATAAAACGTAATTTCTTAACCAACTTACGCTTTGTAGCGGTTGGACCTTTTTATCGAGAAAGCCAAAATCACGCCCAGACCTAGCAACTGTATGGCCAAAACCATGCCAAAATTTCTCCCAATATCAGACCTTGCAAAAATATAGGGCCAAGACCGTGCCAAAGATCAAATATATAATGTTGCGACTGTTTACAATCAACATAGCAAAAGTCTTCTAATTTAATTTGCTACTAAGCTTTATGTCCCTGATTTTGCGGCCAGAAAACTCTATCTTTTCAGCAACTATAGTCAAACACGTCCCAAAAAATACAATTTTGTTTGTTGCTAGTTTTAACATAGTACAATCACAATATTTACCTTCAAAGATTTTAAATGCAAAAAATCATAATCCGTATTAAACAATATCCCAACATAGCAAATTAGCGGTGAAAACATCCAAAATTAATCTTAGGTAACTCAAAATTGACATTTTTTAAAAAAACGTCGTTTCTTAACCAACTTACGCTTTGTAGCGGTTGGACCTCTTCATCGAGAAAGCCAAAATCACGCCCAATATCAGACCTAGCAACTGTATGGCCAAAACCGTGCCAAAAATCGAAGATATAATGTTGCGACTGTTTACGATGGCCTCCTTGATCAGATCATAGCACCCTCTCTTAAAAATGTTGTGATTCAATTCGTTACCGAGCTTCATGTCCCTGGCGCGTGTGCACTGCTGTTCTGTTATACCGTGTTGGCAGCAACTGGCTGGTATGATGTACTTGGTCGGGTCGGAGGTGACACCCATGGCTAGAGACTTGTGCTGAGACCAATCGGTGGGGCCATCAGCGCCGCAACATTGCATCTAAAAAAAATGTGTTTTTAGAAGACAGTGAGAACCAAATTTTAATGTGTTGTAGATCTTTATAGTCCACACCACACCGATCTATTTTTTAAGTGATAAGTAAAAGGCTGAATTTTCGCAAATAGATTCAGTTTGCTGAGGCGACCAACTGTTTCCTCTGGGAAAATCATTGAAAGTCATTCCTAACATTCCTAACAGAGCGCGCAGGCGCTAAATGTCAATTCAGTGATTGTAAAAAAATCATTAAGTAGTAATAATATTTTTTGCTTAAATCTAAAGACTTTAAATAAATTTTGAGCGGTCAATCGGTAATTATCGTTCCAAATTGGTGAATAGCAAACGCGTTCGAGTGGTCATGGTTATCTTTGGTTTAACTATATCACGTCATCGATGACGTCAAAAAACGTAATTGGTTTGAACCATCGGTAATTATCGTTCCAAATTGGTGAAAGCCAATTTGGAACGATAATAACCGGAGCAGGGTTATAATTACTTAATAGAAAATGAAAATGCGTGATTTTTTTACGTTTTTTGGTTAAACGCTCCCTGTTTAATTCTCGCATTTAAACGAAGAGAACTAATAAGCGAATGGTCGACCGCTCAAAATTGTTTATGGAAAAATGTTTGTCTTACAAATTAAATGCTTTGGCGGCCGAGCCCCACCCCCAACCATGTCAAAATAACGAGATGAAAAAGTAACAGTATAGAAAAAGTAACTGGCAATTTTTGATATGTGGCTTAAGAAATAGTTTTTTAAAGTAAATGGCAAAATATTCCTTTGAACGTCTGCAGACTCTGTTAGAATATTCGCAAAGGAAAAAGTTGGGTATCTCGGCAAAATCACGCTGTTAAAGAAAATTCAGCCTGGTTCTTACACTTAAATAGATGCATCCATGATAAATCTGATACATATCTAGCGCATTAGCACACTTCATTTGAGCTCCAAGGTGTATCAGCCTTGAACAGTTTTTGTAAATATCTCAGAAACGGAAGCTCCTACGAAGTTTTTAGTAATAACATAATTTATTCAGAAAAACCTGTACTATATTACTAAAACCCCATTTTGATGCGACGCGATGGTCCGTTGAGAAGACCCAAATCTAATCAGCTCTTAACAGTATTGTAGACTATTTTACGTGTAAATTTCATGAAAATCGGGTAAGCGGTTTAGGATCTATCGTGCTACGGACACATACACACACATACGTACAGACGTCACGATTATATTACTAAGATAGGTCAAATAACACATTTACGGCTTATCTCAAAAAAATGTTTTCCGTCGAAAACAAGAAGGTATTCTTTACTGCGCGGGATAGGAAGGTAAAAATATAATGATTAAGGAGCCTTTAGATATGTACAAAAGTGTGTGTGTTTTTTTTTTATAAATTTAATAGCTCATAACAAAATTAATTCTTAAAAAAATTGCCTAATTTCTAACTATTGCAATAGTTACTTGCACACACTGTATCTCCTTAACCTATAATTATTGTTTGGAAAAAAGCAATAGACAATTTTTTGATCACAATGAATCACAAAATCAGTTGAAGTCAAATTTGCATTGAGTTCTATACCCTTATACAACTCAATGCAAATTTGCCATTATGAAACTTCACAGTTTTCCCCCACCCTTAAACTTGACAAATGCCATAACTTGGAAACAAAAAAGTTTTGACCAAAAGTTATTTGAACTTTTTGGCTACCTTTGACTTTCCTTACCATCCCTTATAGTTTGGTACATCATTTAAATTACATCCGGCATATATTTTTCCTTTTTGAGAGCCCTGAATTTTTCGCCGACCCTAAGGCACGAATAATAGAACATTGACGAATTGGATTTGACCAAAGTAAAAGTGGCAAATCAAAAATGGCCGCAGTTAGAAATGTCATGGGCTTGTCAACCTCTGTTTTTGTTTATTTGTATTTTTGCCAGTTTTTTTAATTAAATTTGGGATGGAATCTGGAAAGTGCTACACACTGATCTTTTTCCATTAGAGTAGAAAAAGTCCTAGAATTTCTTTATTTTTCAACAAAATTACAACAAAAATAACAACTGAAAGTCTCTGCCATTTTGACGAGGCGATAAAACCAAAGTATGTCAGTTTGGTTAGGCTGCCTACCAGGGCCCAACTATTTTTACCACGTTTTCAATGGGAATGTCAAACGCATGGTGTACACACTCTTTCTATTTTAGTTGATTGTGAAATCCAATCTCTAGCTGTTCTAATATCTCTGCCCTAAAGCCGCCAATACTGAATAACTTTTGCTTAGTTTTCTAGATACAAGAGCAATCACGTGACCTGTTTGATCCCATGTCGTCATTAAATTCGCTTTATTATAATAAAAATATTAAAATTGATCAATATTGCTCCAAGGTGAAAACATTTAAAAAAAATTAAATTCAAATTATTTTCATAATATTTATTTGGGCTATTAATTTAAAAAGGTTTTTATATTAGGAAACTTTATTATACTTACTTATATCAATTACTAGCCTTATTAAAAGCATTCTAAACAAATTACACCCCCACCACATAATACGACATTGGCAATTAATTTCCAAGTATTGTAATAATTTTTTTTTTAGTGAAAAACTATACCATTGCCATCATAATTTAAAAAAAAAATTAAAACCTTTAATTAAAAGCAAATGGTGTGCACTTGTGCAAGCAATTATTTTTTTTTTAACATAAAGGGTTTCTAAGGAGGACCTAGACGTGCTGACCCGGCCCCCCAAGATATGTATGTAAAAGGTGTTTTCTTAAATAAATAAAATCCAAAAAATTTATTTTAAAAAAAGTTGAGAAAACTGTTTGTTTGAGGGGGGGGGGGGACAAAAGGAAGGAGGACAGACATTGTTAAAATCTTATTTCATCCAAAGTGGTCGTGTGGGGTATCGATTTCTAGGTAATTTCGTATTCTAAACACAAATAGATATAAATTAAATCAATACGTCAATCTGTTCACATGATATGTCAAAAACTGACACCTTAAATGTACTTGTTCTGAGATCTACGCCAGAGAATATTTAAAACAACTAACCAAGCCTAACTTAATAAAATTTAATAAATTAAGTAAAAGTGGAGTTTCTGGAATTTTTGAATTTTAATATATTCAAAGTTAAGTCAGCACTATTACTTACTTCGTTAATATTAGAGCTACAGGGTGGGTTAAATAGACAAAGTTGTGGTATTTTTTCCTGTGATTACGATGGGGATGAATGAAAAGAAAATCAAATCACAAGTAGGTGTGTTATGATAAAAAGAAACACATTTTTTAAACGAGACACTCGGTATACAGTTAAGCCAATAGAAAGAACATTTGGGCTTAAACAAAAGTTATTTTATGACTTTTTTTTGTTAAAGTCAAAAATAACGAAGTTATTAACAACTTTCCGAATCATAGGGGATATGTGCTGTGGTATTTAAATCTATCGAAAGCTGTCTTTGTTTAGAAAATCGTTAATATTTTTTGTATTTTTGCTTAGGAGAAAAAGTCCAAAAAATTTTGTTTAAAATTAAATTTTCTATCGACCAAAGGTACTATGTAACGGGTGTTAAAGCGAAAAAAAATCTTTAAAATTTTACTTTTTACTGTAACTCATGTACGCGTTTTCTGACTTTTTTTTGTTTCCAAAATGTTATGTCTTAGTGCAACTAAATATACATAAGAGCTAAGTATCTTTTATTCGGTATATATTTTTTTACAATATCGTTAAGTCTAACAAATCCACATACATTTCCATCTTTTTAGATTTTTTTAAATATAGAATTATTAAATAAAACCACCCTGTACTTCGACCGTGTAAATGTCACACCCGTCCAGCAATTTTCGTTTTAAAAAGAAACAAATTCTTTATACCCACATTAAATTTTATCGCCGTATCCCGCAGAACTAAGCTCCTGTAATTTTTTTTTCTACTCAACACCCACACCATAAATTTCTCATACTATATAGTGTTGTACTAAATTCGTGCCAAGTATCATTACGGTACGCAAAAATGCAGACAAAAGTGGCTTAGACTCCGAACTAACGATTATTATTTCTCGTATAAGGACCAAACAAAAAGTGGATGTCATATAAAATTATAGCGATTATTCTTCTACAACACCAACTGAAAAATAAATGTATCCATGATGGATCTGATACAGTACGGCTGGAATAAAATGAGGCGCAAAAGAGATGGCTCGACTCAATCTATCTCCCTCTGTTTACAGCACTTTTACTGGGTAGTCTTTATTTTTAGTAAATTTACCATGAACAAAATTTAAATATTACAAGAAAAACAGTACTCGTCTGGTACGTTTAACCAAATCGACTCCGGCCCGTTCATAATTCACACCGTTTGATTGGGTTTCTATTGTTACCGCTCAAACAGGATGACTAGGCACTTTTCATACACATTATATACCAACAAAAAGAAACAGTGGCGTGACATATACTCTTTTTTTATTTTTGATTAAAACTGTTACTGTAACTTATTTTGAAATATTTTTGTTAACTTTACTTGTACTTGGGTTGTACTAGTTATTTTGTAAGCTAGGGTGTAATATTAAATTTTATATAGTTACTTATACCTACTTATTTTGTTTTTTTTTTTCTTTTTTTCTTTCTTCAGTGATTTTGCTCATTTGCGTGCAAGAAATTTAATTTTTCATACGAAACCCCACAAATTTCAGTTCTAAACGATATTTTATTAGTATAATTTTAAGGCACGGATTGCTTTTAAAAATTTCCTTTTTATTTGTGAAAATTTCATTTTGGTGTCAAGTTGAATTTTATCTGTTATTTTTATTTTTTGAGATATTACATTAAGTTGGTGATTTTCTTATAGAATGACCCTCTTTTTATTCGATTTCTGGAATCAGCGTAAAATATCCTTCAAAATCTATCTATTTCGCCTTCTTCAATCCATCGTTGTACATAAGCCTCCACCAATATCTTCCACTCTTCTCTGTCTGTCGCCGTGTTCATCCATCTAGTTCCCTCGTGTTTCTTCAAATCGTCTGCCTATCTCATTTGAAGTCTTCCCCTACTTCTTTTATTTTCCCAAGGTCTCCAGTTTACAATACATTTGTTCCATCGATCGCCTTTCTGTCTGATATTATGACCGGCATATTTCCATTTTAATTTTGCTAATTCGTCTCTGACATCCCTTACTTTTGTTTTATTTCTTATTTATTCATTCCTTTTTCTATCTGTTAGCTTTACATGTAATATTTGTCTTTCCATTAATCTTTGGGCTTTTGTTACCTTATCCATGTTTGATTTTGTAAGTGTCCCCTGTCCAGGTCTCCAGGTAGGTAAGTACAGAAAGCATACATTGGTAAGTACAGAAAGCATACATTGGTTATACACTTTCGTTTTGAGACACTGAGGATATTTTCTATTTCTTAATATGTAGCTTATTTACCGAATGCTGCCCAGGTCAATCTTACTCGTTTCTTGCTTTCAGCTGTTTTTTTTTCAGTTTAATAATTTAATAATCAATAACCCTTAAATTATTTAACCAGGACCTAGAAAAGCTTAGATTGGAAAAAAATAGGCATCAAAGTAAATGGACAATTCTTAAACCACCTAAGATATGCTGATGATATCGCCTTAATAACAGACAAAAAAGAAGAACTGATAAAAATGCTGGAAGAACTGGATGCAGCAGCTAAAAATATAGGCTTAAGTATGAATTACGCTAAAACTAAAATCATAACAAACCCAGATGAAGATATTACGGTCAGAATATACCAAAAGAAAATAGAACAAGTAGAGGAATATACATAACCCCCATAACGTAGGGGCCATAGTGCAGCAGGTGATAGAGGAGGTTCTTTCCGAGAAAAAACTTTATATAACATGGGGGTCAACACACATCGGTTTTTAAGATATAGGAATTTTAAAGTTGGAGGAGTGGGGTGAAAAGGGTTTTAGAAAAAAAAGAAAATCTGTCACAGCCAGCTGAATACTCAGCTAATTGTGATTGAAAAATGTGGCATTATTTTTTTTGATAAAATTATAAGTTAAGAAGATACAGGCTATCAAAATAACCCCCAAAAGTATATAAAAAATAATAATAAAAAAAAAAAACTTTTTTGCTTACTTATTCTTCTAAAAAATATCAATGATATTTTATTACTATATCTCGCTAGAGACTTGTTTTTAGTAACAAAAAATATAAAAAAAAAACATTGCGTTTAATAATTTTTTTTTAAATTTTTATTTCAATTTATTGCTTTTGTTCTAATACACAAGTTTACCCAATTTTATGTTTCTACTGCGTTGTTTAAAAAGTTATTATCAAAAGTTTAAAAAAGCGCCAACCTTGATGCTCTGTATCTCGACAAAGAAAGAGTTTTGACCCATTCATTATAGGAACTTTTTTATCAGATATGACCTCCTCTATCACCTGTTGGCCTATGGCCGCTAAGTTATGGGACACCCTGTATATACCTGAGACAAATTATTAAACCTTCAAAATACTATTTTTTATTGTTTTTTATATTTATATATTATTTTTGATTAATTTCTTAATTTAATAATTTTAAAATATATTAAGCCCAGCAAACAAATTAAAAATAACCAATATAAAAAAATGCAAAGCATCTAAAAAAATAAAAGGGTTATTCCATTAAGAAACAAACAACAACAATTTCATGTAATATCTTAAAAAACTTTAGTGTAATTCGATTTGACAGTGGGATTTTTTATAAAAAATCTACAAAAAAGCAATTTCCACCAAAATAACATATTCATTTTATTTTTTTACCTCCTGAAAAATTATATATCGCAGTAGCTCTAACAAACTGGAAACGTAAAGTGCACGGCATGGGAATACAACATAACGACCGATTTACCATATACACACTACAGTTTGCTGACGACCAAGTAATTGTAGCTAATGATAAAGAACACATGGAATGGAATGGGGATTAACAGTGAACGTGGACAATGGACAAAGAATTTCTCCATGCAATGAGTATGTACACTTGGTTGTCACATTTGATAAGACAGGAACAGACTGTAAAGAACTGGAAAAAAATAGTAAAAGCAAAAAAGATTATTGGATGTCAACAGTATTTTATAGAGCAGAGAGATAAAAAAGAATATAAAATTTAACATATATGAAAAAAAAAACAAAAATGGAAAGTATCGAAATGGATGCAATAAGAAGATGAATGAGAATATCTTGAACAGACCATATAAAAAATGAGATCGTAAAAGAAAGAATGAGAATCGAGGGAAGCATAACGGATAACATCACTAAAAGACAACTGATATACCAGATGAACGACGAAAGATTACCAAAGCAGGTCTTAGAATGGCAACCAATAGGGTCAATCAATCCAAAGATCAATGAGTCAAAAAAACCTGACAGAAGATGATTGTCAGGATCGAAGGGGGTGGAGAATAGGCGTCGGACAACGGAGAAAAACGTTCTAAACCGACATAGTATTAGTAAAATATTCATAAATAAAAAAGTTACAGGCCGCCTCCCTAAAAGGCTCGTTTTCATGTGACAACAACAATGTCGCGATTTTAGTGCCATGACACTAAAAGTCGCGACATTTTCAAACATGCAAACTTCAAAGTCACGTTGTCGCGGCAACAATTTGAAGCCGTGGCATTAGTGTCGCGATATCAAAATCATGTTAATATTTTTGTGACATTTTACTAGTTCCACGCAACGTGTAAACTAAATGCCATATTGTCGAGCCTTTATAAATGCAGACTTTTCAAAAACGTAGCTAAAAAGCGGCTTAATATATCAAAATGCAACTTTAAGCTTCTCTCGTAAATTGAGCCTCGCAAGTAGGGGTTAGTTTAAATATATCTCTCCTAGAAACTAAGATAACAGATAATGAGCAGCACTCATTATCAATTACCTTACTAGAAGCACCTAAAACCCGCCAAAAAAATCAAATTTGGCACACCATGTAAATTTCAATTTCTATAATTTTTTATCATACCTTTTATAAATAATTACACACTTATTCCAAGTCTATGTTACTAATTCAGGTCTAATGAGATTTATTTCATTAAAAGATGACAAGTCGAGAAACTTTAATATATACAAGCGGTATACATAAATTATAACAAAAACAATGCACAAAAAATTTTCTTTGGTTATATCGGTCTTCTTTACTTTGTTAATATTAGAAACATTTTGTGAGAAAATTGGTAAGTCCATAGATATATCGTATAGTTAGGGTTGGAGATTGTCAATTTCGGTCAAAATATGTCAAATTTGTAAAATAGGATGATGAAGGAACTTCTCATTAGCTTTTTAAATAAGTAGGAATTTGTGTTTGTTTCATATTGACATAAACAGTAGTAACCAAAGAATTGTTTTCATAAAATTTTATAGTGCGTTTTTGTCACGTTTAAAAAAAACTCGAAAAAAATTTTTTTTTGTGTATCACTGAAAAAAGTCAAATTTTTATACCGCCTGAAAATTTCATAACAATTGGACAAAGGATAGTCTAGATATGAATTTTTTAATTTGACAAAAATGATCATTGGCAGAAATTATGAATTATTTGGTATTTACTTTACTACTTTTCGCCGAAACTGTATATTTTACTACGATTTGTTTAGCTTTGGAGGTGTGATGCAATGCTGCCCCCGATAGTGCCCCATTACACACACATCCATTAACGCGGTATATCGTTTCATCTCTGAAAACTAGTGAAAATTCATGTGCGTGAGTGGCCGTGATTAAACGGAAAAATGTATAGTATGTACAGCTGATTTAAAAAAAAACTGATACGACTCTTTAAAGTTATTTTTCCAAAATTTGAGCAGCCACCATCAGCTTTAATAAAACGTCAGTATTTTAACAATATCAAAACTGTCAACGACAAGTAAAAAAATGGATCCATAACGGATCTGATAGCTTCCTAGCTACACTTCAAGTGACGCCATGATATATCAGCCTTGAAAACAGTTTTTAGTAAATATCTCAGAAACTAAAACTCTTACAAAGTTTCTGTTTATATCACAAATTATTGAGCAAACAAATATACTCGGAAAACCGCATATTGATACGATGCTCCTTTAAAAAGTTATCATTTTTAAAATTTTCTAATTGTCCAAAAACTGTTAGCATTAATGGATTTTGACCAAACTTCTTTCAGATCATTGCAGTGTCGAACACTATTTTTTATGAAAATCAGTTCAGCGGTTTAAAAGGTACCGCGGGCCGGATACACACATACATATACACACAGAATAGTTATTACACATCACGCTTTCCTACTTAAATGTTCAAACTTATTTTTAGGTTTTGTCATAAGTAAGAAGCATAAAAAATCAATTTATTATAAAACAAATCATTTTTTAAAATGTTTGAGAGTCGACCGCGAACAAAAATAAGAAGATCTCCTATGAAAATTATTCGATTTTAAAAGGTTAAACTGTCCTATATAGACAATCAAAATACCTTTCAAAAGAGGTAAATATGCCCCCCTTCCTATTTAAAAATTTTATTGGTATGTCAGTCATGTCGTCTCAAAAAAGATCTCATTAAAAATACTTTTAACCAAAAATCAATATTTCTTTCTGTTCAAAAGTTAGAAGGGAAATTTAGGTCCGCACTCTATATCTGTAGTAAGAATGGGTGGAAAGGGCCTTTAAAAATTACTACTACAAGCGTGCCGGCATGTTCGATTTTAAATGAACCCCAACATATGGATTGGATAAACCAAGGCCAACACAAAAATAGAGGCCACGACCCTGAAAAAATCAGCTGTTCTCCCGGGGCTGAATTTTACATTGGGTCTTATGGGAGGTCAGACGTTTTTTTATGATATTTTTAAAATGGCACTACAGATTTCCGCAAAATTTCAGTGCAATATTCTCAGACACCATCCCGATATTCCACCAAAGATTTGTAAGGAAGCAACTTGATTAAAAGGTTAAAATCTTCAAGATTTAGCCTTCCTTATTTTGAATTCAAATTACCCGCCATGTACCACATCCCAACTGTTATATTTGACATGTATTTGACTTTGTCATCTGTGATTGTCACATTCGCTTCTGTTTTAAACTTAATTTTTGTGTGAGCTAATGAAGCGGCTATGAAAAATTAGGGATTACTATACATTTAAAAAAAATTGCCCTGCCAGAATAAAGTAAAACCAAGGCCAACATAAAAATAGAGGCCACGACCCTGAAAAAATCAGCTGTTCTCCCGGGGCTGAATTTTACATTGGGTCTTATGGGAGGTCAGACGTTTTTTTATGATATTTTCAAAATGGCACTACAGATTTCCGCAAAATTTCAGTGAAATATTCTCAGACACCATCCCGATATTCCACCAAAGGTTTGTAAGGAAGCAACATGATTAAAAGGTTAAAATCTTCAAGATTTAGCATTCCTTATTTTGAATTCAAATTACCCGCCATGTACCACATGCCAACTGTTATATTTGACATGTATTTGACTTTGTCATATGTGATTGTCACATTCGCTTCTGCTTTAAACTTAAGTTTTGTGTGAGCTTATGAAGCGGCTATGAAAAATTAGGGCTTACTATACATTTAAAAAAAATTGTTCTGCCAGAATAAAGTAAAAACAATCTCAAAAACGGCTTTATTTAAAAAAAATCAAATATCCATGAACCGTCATTCCAACTTCAATATTTTAAAGACAATCAGCTGTGTCGTAACGTGACCATCAAAAAAAAAATCAGCCCCGGATGTGACGTCAACAAAGTGGAGGATCGTGGCCCGTCCATTTTGATAGCCCTGGATAAACTAACGCTACTGATAATGGGTGCCGCACACTCAGCGCCATCTCTTTTCTAAGCTTAAAAACACCCATTATCAGCTACCTTAGGAGAAATCCCTTTTAATTTGTTTCAATAAATGCCAAGGAATCTCACCAATTTGGTTTTCGAGACAAGCTAATTTTATTTTAATAATTTTAAACTGCCAAAGGTTTCTGCCAAAACAATATGCGGATATTTTGGAATCATAAATATCTGATAATTTCAGAGTAAAACAGGAAGACTCATACTCAAATTTAGGAGAAATTCAAGCAGACGTGCCCCAAAGTAGCGTACCAGGCCTGTATTTATACTTATTATTCACTTGCGAAATCCCAAAGCCAGAATATTGTCACTTAACAATATTTGTCGATAATACTGGTTTATTGAAAGGTAGAAAAATATATTATAAAATGCATAGAAAAACTTCAGGATGCAGTCACCGAAGTTCACAGTTGAACCAAAAAGTGGCGAATAAAATTAAATGAAACAAAAATGTAAATCACATACAAATAACAACTAACAACATTCCCGTACCATATTCAAATTAAGCAAAATATGACACTTGATGCCAAATTGCGCTGGAAATCACATGTTAAGAAAAAAAAGAGGAACTTGAGATAAGGTATAGAAAAATTAACTGCCTAATTGGAAGGAAGTCCAATTTAATAATTCATAATAAGTTACTGCTTTATAGACAAATACTGAAACCAGTATGGACATATGGTATTCAACTATGGAGTTGTACTAAAGAGAGACATTCTAGCTTTACCGAGATTTCAAAATAAAGTATTAAGAAACATTGTGAATACACCTTGGTACGTTCAAAATAGTGACCCATCGGGATCCAAAAATCGAAACTGTAGCAGATAATATAAAAAAAAGTACGCAAAAAGTCATGAAGATAAACTCCATCGACATGTGAATGTGGTAGCAATTCAGCTTCTAGACAATACTATGCTAGTTGAAAGACTAAAAAGACTAAAGCCGTTTAAGCTAGTAAACTAAGTGAATTACATAAAACAAAATAATGCTATCACCATTGTGAGTTACAGACGAAACAAAGCGGGGAAAACTGTTGAGTAAGCCCTAAGTTTAAATCTGACTTTTCTAGTAAATTAAGTTAAAACAAAATTGCTAGTTAGTCTTATTGACTAGATTGTAATACAATAAACACAGTGTGTTTGACAAATAAAAAAAGACAACTTACACGTTAACTGCCACAATTTATTGCAAAAATCCTTTTCTTACGGTCGCTACATTTTTATCATGTTTTTGAGTTTATGTTATGGTGATTATACAAAACTCATAGTAAATTCTGAGATTCGTAGGCAAAAAGCTGGTTTTTTAGCTGAGATTCCACGTTGGGTACTCACGGCCATATTGCATTGAAAAACGCATATAAGGAATCCTTTTTTGATTCTCACAAAGTATCAAAATAATTTTTTTATGATACGTACTGTTTTGTCTAAAGTAAGCTGGCAATCATTTTCTATTAATAGTTTTCATACGCTTTAGCAGTACATCAATATAAGTACGTGGTCAATATCAAGCACGTGCTAAATCATTTGAATACTCGGATATTTTACAAGTGTATGGGACATTTCACTTTTCTTGCCATGTCTTTCTTTCGCGGCTACTAACCGCCGCGTATCATCTGCGAGGATTAACCACCTGAATAGATGTGTGTGTATGGGGTGCTATTAGTTAAAAGACCGTAATAATGGGGAATACAATGGATTTTTGCCGCCTGTTTACTAACGGGGGCAGAATGCTTAAGCTTGAACCTTTTTAGTAGATAATGGTGTAAATTTTTAGAAGATTTCAAAATATGCAAACGAAACGAAGAAAATGTTGACTTGTGTCTCGCAACTGCCATCGAAGAAGGCGTGAAGCTTCTAAAGACTGGCTCGGAAATGTTCAAAATTCCCCCTATAGATCCTTTTAAGAAGAAAGAACTTACCATAGGCGCGGGTGCCGGGGCTGTGCATTTGACACAGTATTATAAGAATTTGGTTATCACAGGTTTTAGCGAAGCTAAAGTTAGTAAAGCACAGTAAGTTTAACATGATACATGGGTCCTTTTTAATAACTTTTCAATTTGCACTAGTAGTGTGACATATAAGGAGTGGAAGCAATGGTGATCATGTCAAAAATAAGAAAAAGAAATTCTCCATATTCAATTTTTTTTATATATCTTTGCGTTTCAGATGATTTTGAAAATTTTTCGTCGCGCCGTGTGTATGTCTGTCTGTCGCGCATCGCGACCAACGCGCATAACTCAAAAACTACTTTTGATTTATACATTTTAATGATTGGGTTTTGGATTTAGATGATTTAAAAATGAATTAAATTCACCGGACATAAGACGAAAAAAAGGGTGGGGGTAGATTGAAATAAATGGATCCATGACGGATCTATACCTTCCTAGCTAGCCCATTAAAATCCGTTTTTTGTAAATATCCCAGAAACTAAAGCTCCTACGAAGTTTTTGGTTATAACACAAATTATTGAGCAAAATGTAATCTATTATATCCCGAAAACCGCATATGCTCCGTTAAAAAATTAGCATTTTAAAAAAAATTTAATTGTCAAAAAACTTAGTCATTAAGATTAATGGATTTGGACTAAAATCTAATCAGCTCCTTAAGAGTGTCAAACACTATTTTAACTGAAAATTTTATGAAAATCGGTTTAGCGGTTTAGGAGCTATCGTATTACGGACAGATACACACTCACACACAAACTAGTATACAAATTAATCTAGAAATAATTTTAGGTATTGTTACAAATTTAAGTTATTTAAATTTTATAATTGGAATTTATTTAGGTTTAGTGTAGTATTAGGTCGATTTATCTTAAGGTTGTATTCTTAGTCTAGGTTTTAGTTGCGTTGTCTGTGGTTTGCGGTCGCGGTAGTGCGGGAACTTTCCGGACGTCGAAGGCTGCCGGAAAGTTCGAGAGAGATGGACGATCCTATATATATGGCCGGGGTCGCGCACCAGGTAGTCAGTCACCGATAACGTGCTGTAGGGTCGTGAGATTAACACGAAGTTAATAGACCGATTATAGTAGTGAATTATTAGCAAGTTATTACTAAGTTTAAGTGCGTGTTTTTGTACATAATTTGTCGAAATAAATTGACGTATCGTTTTCAACAATTGCGAGTTTTAATTTGTCGTTGTGAACCCGTAACAATTGGTGTCAGAAGTGAGATTAAAAAAAATAAATAGTGCAAAGACTATCCTTACACAGTACCACCGGCTAGGACAATTAAAAAGAAGAACAGTAAGTGATTTTGCCAGAATATTCGGAACTGAATAGTGCAAAGACTACCCTTACATATTAGCAACGGATAGGACAATTGGACAGAAAAACAGTAAGTGATTTTTCTAGAATATTCGAAGAAGTTCGATATTGTTTTATTCAAAAACTAAAAGAGATATTTAAGAACCGACTTCGACATTAACTTTACAGTCCAAAAATTGATAATTAGAGAGATTTTCTAGAATATTCTATAACATTCTACGACGTTCTATTCAAAAACTAGAAGAGATATACAAATACCGACTTCGACATTAGATTAGTAATTTTAAAAGTAAGAATCAGAAAGAATTTCTAGAACATTCCATCACTTTCTACGACGATCTATTCGAAAACCAGAAGAAATATCCAAAAAGAGACTTCGACATTAGCTTAGTAATTTCAAAAGTAAGAACTAAAAAGAATTTCTAGAAGATTCCATAACATTCTACGACGTTCTATTCAAAAACTAGAAGAGATATACAAATACCGGTTTCGACATTAGTTTAGTTATTTCAAAAGTAAGAATTAGAAAGAATTTCTAGAAGATTCCATAACATTCTACGACGTTCTATTCAAAAACTAGAAGAGATATACAAATACCGACTTCGACAGTAGCTTAGTTATTTTAAAAGTAAGAATTAGAAATTATTTCTAGAATATTCCATAACATTCTACGACGGTCTATTCGAGAACCAAAAGAGATAATCAAAAAGTGACTTCTACATTTGCCTAGTAGCAGAAAGAGTAGCATTTACCAGTATATTCCAGAACTTTCCATTAGGTTCTATTTAAGAATTGGAAGAGATATTGAAAAACCGACTTCGACATTCGCTTTATAGCCCTAAAATAGACGTTTTAAGTGATTTATCAGGAAGTTGATGCTTACTAGACAAGGATCGGCAAAGATGGAAGATCTAACTAAAATGATGCAGGCTCTAGCAGCTCAAATGGCTCAAAACCAGAACGATATAAGACAGACCATTGAGCAAAATCAGGACAATATGAGACAGACCATTGAACAAAACCAGGGCGATATGAAACGGACCATGGACGACATGAAGCAGACCATGGAACAAAACCAGAACGACATGAAACAGACATTTCAGCAAAGATTAGATGGCATTCAAGAAAACTTCGATCAAATAAAGAGCAACTCTGAACAGCTGAGAGAGGAGTTCAAGATAGCAACCGAAGACCTTAAGGAAGACATAACTCATAGAATGCAGAATGTAGAAGAAAAAGTGGAGACCAAACTACAGAATGTTAGAGAAGAAGTTTTTCAAACCATGGAAGAAAAAATCCAGGACGTGTCAAAACAGCTTATACAGCTCCAAAAAGAACACAACAAAAGGAAAGCTCAGGGATGTGTTGTGAATTCCAACCAAAACATTAAGCCTCCAAATTTTGATGGTACGTCTTCCTGGTCTACCTACAAACAACAGTTTGAAGCTGCCGCCGCTGCAAATGGTTGGGATGATGAGGAAAAAGCTAGAGCATTGTTAGTAGCTCTACGAGAACCTGCTCTGGGACTTTTACGGTCCATTCCAGTCGAACAAAAACAGAATTATAACGCTTTAGTGGCAGCGTTAGAAAGAAGATATGGAGATGAACATTTACGAAATTTGCATTGGTCAGAATTAAATATTCGCCAACAAAGAGCAGGGGAGTCATTACAAGAGTATGAAGCGGATATCAGGAGGCTGATGTACTTGGCTTACCCAGAAATGCCAGAAAATTACAGAGATCCCTTCACGGTAGATCACTTTATTAACGGCTTGCGAGACACGGACTTAGCAAAATTACTACGTCGAGAACGCTTCCATAACAGCAGTGAAGTGTTGATTCGAGCCCTTGAAATTGAATCATCAAATAATATGTCCAGGCCAAAAGTAAGAGGTGTTTCAATTCAGGAGGGAGAAGAAATGAGCACTGGAGATGAGGTCAACTTAAAAACGCTAAACCAACTGTTTCAATCACTGGTAGAGAAGATTGATTCTTTGAAAGAAGGTAGACGATCCCCTCCAAATGTAAAGTGTTTCAGATGCGGACGTACAGGGCATATTCAACGCGATTGTCGTGTCCAAATGAGGTCTCGCTCACCATCTAGTGGGACAGAATACCGAAGAAGAGATCAGGAAAAACTAAAACTAGTCAACGCAGAGGGGCGGGTGTTGGCTAATGGGAATTTAGCCCCCAAAATTTACTCTATCAAGAGCTTAAAACATACTGCTGACAGTCTTAACATCGACGGACTTATTAATGGAAGAAAAGTTAATATAACAGTAGACACTGGTGCTGCCATATCATTGCTTAAGTTCAAAATTGCAACGAGATATAAAATTCGACCAACAGAAAAGAAAATAACACTTAAGACTGTGACTGGAGAATCCGCCGACGTGTTGGGGCAGACAGACATAGACCTACAGCTGGGGAGGTTGAAGATTCGTCACTCGGTATTAGTTGCAGACATAGAAGACGAATTTATTTTGGGAATGGACCTGATAAGTAAACATGGATTTGCGTTTGATAATAAACTTAATACCCTAAGATTTGGGAACGAAGAGTTCATTTTGTCAAATAGTCACAATAGAGGCTAGAAAGTAAAACATCAAGCTGCGTCGGACTCATAAGCCAACAAAACACACCCAACACCTACCTCGTTGCAAAATCACTAGTTAAAACCGATAAAGACATCCCGATTAGAGTCGCCAATATTTTCCCAAATAGTGTCAAAATTAATAAGGGGGAGGTGGTAGCATTATTTGAACCAGTACAGAAAGTAACAAGATGTGAAGAGCCAACTTCCGAGGATACAAGCAAGTTACCAATGGAGGTACTTCAGCAATTTGAGTCAACTTGGCAACATCTCACTCCAGAAGAATATAGTAAAGCGAGAGAGTTTATAGAAGAACAAAGTAATATCTTCGAAACTAGGAGTAGTTCGGGACGCACAAACCTTATTCAACATGCTATCAACACTGGCGATGCCCAACCGATAAGACAACCCCCAAGAAGACTACCAATGGCCAAGCAAGAAGAAGTTCACAATCTCATTAATAAAATGCTCAGCGACGGTGTTATTGAAGAGTCATCAAGTCCTTGGTTATCTCCTGTGGTGTTGGTCACTAAAAAGGATGGAAGTACTAGATTTTGTGTCGACTACAGGAAACTTAACGATGTGACCAAGAAAGATAGTTACCCACTGCCAAGAATAGACGACACATTAACAACGTTGGCAGGATCATATTGGTTTTCTACTCTTGACCTGAAAAGTGGGTATTGGCAAGTAGGAATCTTTGAAAGAGATAAAGAGAAGACTGCATTCTCTGCTGGAAGTGGATTTTATCAGTTTAATGTGATGCCATTTGGCCTGTACAATGCCCCAGCTATATTTGAAAGACTAGTGGAAGTCGTTCTACGAGGCCTTACTTGGAAAACCTGCCTGGTCTATTTGGATGATGTCATAGTAATGGGGAAATCATTTCAAGAACATCTAGATAATTTACGAGAAGTATTCTCAAGAATCAGGAACGCAAATCTTAAATTAAACTCAAAGAAATGTTTTCTGTTCCAAAAAAAAGTTGAGTTCCTGGGTCACGTCGTTTCCCGAGAAGGCATCCATACCGACGAAAAGAAGCTACAAGCAATAAAAGAATGGCCTCAACCTCGTGACAAACATGAATTGAGAAGCTTTTTGGGTCTGTGTACATACTACAGACGATTTGTAGAAGGATTCGCCAAAATAGCGTCTCCGTTACATAGACTTACAGAAGATAAAGCTTCTTACAAATGGAATACCGAATGTGACCAGGCATTTAGAAGACTAAAAGCAGCATTATGTTCTAGTCCGATTCTTGCATATCCCATTCCAAAAGGAAAATTCATATTAGATACTGATGCGAGCAACGATGGCATAGGAGCAGTACTCTCCCAAGTACAAGATGGAGAAGAACGGGTCATCGAATTTTTCAGCAAGAAGCTATCCAAACCAGAGAGAAATTATTGTGTTACTAGAAAGGAGCTCCTAGCCATAGTTAAATCCGTAGATCACTTTCACAAATATCTCTACGGACAAGAGTTTCTGATTAGAACGGATCATGCTGCGTTACAGTGGCTCATGAAAATGAAACAACCTGAGGGGCAAGTCGCGAGATGGATAGAAAAGCTACAACAATACCATTATCAAATTAAGCACCGAGCAGGAAGGGTGCATAATAATGCAGATGCATTGTCCAGAAGACCTTGCCCCGAGGATTGTAAACATTGCAGGAAAATTGACCAGAAAGAAGGAATTACCTACGTGCGCCAGATAAAGTTAGAACCAGATGAAGAATGGATGTCGGCTTCGATTAGAACCACACAACTGAACGACAAAGATGTAGGACCTATCTTGCGATTGAAAGAAGAGAACAAGCCACGACCATCATGGCAAGATATCGCAAACCACTGTGGGCACAATGGGATTCACTGATAGTAGAAGAAAACATCCTTAAACGTGCCTGGGAAAGTGCCGATGGCCTTACTGTGATTAATCAAGTAGTGGTTCCTAGGAGCATGGTAGACAATATAATGGCCGAATGCCATGGTGGAAAATCAGGCGCGCACCTAGGCATAAATAAAACCATGGACAAAATTCGAAACCGATTTTATTGGGTCAATTACGTTCAAGATGTGAAAAACTGGTGCCGCCGATGTTCGACTTGTGCAGCCAGCCAAGGTCCCAAAACAAGGTCCAGAGGTCAAATGAAACAATATAACGTAGGTCTGCCATTCGAACGCATTGCTATTGATGTGGCCGGACCATTTCCAGAAACTAAAAAGGGCAACAAATACATCCTTGTTGTCATTGATTATTTTAGCAAATGGCCAGAAGTTTTTGCTTTGCCTAACCAAGAGGCCGCTACAGTTGCAGAAGTTCTGGTAAATGATGTTTTCAGCCGATTTGGCATTCCTTTGGAACTACATTCAGATCAAGGAAGAAACTTTGAATCAAAGCTCTTCCAGAATCTCTGTGACCTACTGCTTTGCATCCGCAGTCAGATGGCATGGTTGAAAGATTTAATAAAACAATAGAAGAACATCTTTGCAAAGTTGTTGATGAGCACCAAACAGATTGGGACCAATATATTCCATTGTTTTTGATGGCCTATAGAACCGCCATTCATAATACGACAGGAGCTACTCCATCTAGTATCCTGTTTGTTAGAGAACTGCGTTTACCATGTGATATCATGTTTGGTTCACCTGAAGAAGCACACTTAGAGGTTAATGACTATGTCGAACGTTTAAGGCAAAAGCTGCATGATATCCATGAAGTGGTTAGAGAGCGAATAGAAATAGCCAGTGACCGCATGAAAGCGAGATATGACCTGAAAGAAAACTCTTCAGGGTTCAAAGAGAATGATCAAGTCTGGCTATACAATCCTCAACGCAAGAAAGGAAGATCACCTAAGTTGACACCACCATGGGAAGGGCCTTATAAAGTTGTTAAGAGAATTAATGATGTAGTCTACCGAATCCAGAGAAGCCCGAAGTCCAAGATGAAAGTTGTTCATCTAGACAGACTAAAACCTTACCTGGGAAATGTTGATCGAGACGATCAAACCTGAAGAGGAGGATAGTGTTACAAATTTAAGTTATTTAAATTTTATAATTGGAATTTATTTAGGTTTAGTGTAGTATTAGGTCGATTTATCTTAAGGTTGTATTCTTAGTCTAGGTTTTAGTTGCGTTGTCTGTGGTTTGCGGTCGCGGTAGTGCGGGAACGTTCCGGACGTCGAAGGCTGCCGGAAAGTTCGAGAGAGATGGACGATCCTATATATATGGCCGGGGTCGCGCACCAGGCAGTCAGTCACCGATAACGTGCTGTAGGGTCGTGAGATTAACACGAAGTTAATAGACCGATTATAGTAGTGAATTATTAGTAAGTTATTACTAAGTTTAAGTGCGTGTTTTTGTACATAATTTGTCGAAATAAATTGACGTATCGTTTTCAACAATTGCGAGTTTTAATTTGTCGTTGTGAACCCGTAACAGTATTTTAGTAGCCAAAGAATGTTAGTTTGTAACCAAAAATCAAAAAAACATAATTGGTTTGTATAAATCCTAAATAGTAATCAACAAAATCTATCAAAAGTGGCACAATTACCACTCTTCGTTACATCCGTTAAATACTTGGTTCGAACTTTGGTTATTAAAAATATTCACAATTGTGTGTCTTATATTTTAAGGTTTACGTCACGCATACAAAATAGAAAAAAATTAGATAACTTTTACATTTTATATAATTGTTACAGTATTTTTCTAACGTGCGTGTCTTTCAAAAATACATGAACAAAATGTGAATGGATAATAAAAGTAATTATAGTAAGAGAAAGCGTGCAAAATACAAATAAAAAAAACAAGATTTTCTTTTGGTAAAAGTCTAAACGAGCTTATTAAAATTGCATAAATTAGTTAATTAACTTAAAAAGTTACGTTAAATTAAAAAAGTTTAACTCCAAGTGCCAATATGGAGTGACGGAGAGTGACGGATATATGAAAGTACCACAGAAATCTAAAATAATCGTCTTCTTTTAAACTATTTTAGTTTTTTAATCCTCACGTTGTTATTTTAACAAACGCTATTCTGTTTTTTATGTAAGTCACGTTTTTCGGATCACTGTCTCAAAGCGTTTATGTTGTTATGACAAGAGACAAAGCGCGCGTGACAGATATAGCACGTATCAGTAATATGATTCACGTATATTAAACCTAAATTCATGCAGGAATTTAAACATTGGCAAAGGTATACTTGCTAGCGATGTTTAAATAACAACGTCAATTGTTGTTTTTAAAAAAATTATGTAGAATTTTTTTTATGAAAATCTTAAAAGTTTTTATTAAAAATAACAGAAAAACAACGTTATCACCCGACTGACGGCTTCACACAAAGGCACCGACGACAACAAAATACACCTACTTCATGCTCAGAGACCGCCACCTGACGGTTAGTTTTTCAATCGCTAATAATAAAATCGATTATTAAAAATTGCATTTATATTATATGACAGATGTACAAACATTAGAGACGCGTGAAAGTATGAAATTGCAAGTTTAAAAATCAAAGTATATGTAAGACCTAAAATTTTTGCACATTTTTGTTTTTATCATAGTCGGCCAGGTTCCAAACTATAAATCTAGCAAAAATTTTGTTCTAATCTTGACAGCTATAGCTGTGATCGTTGCACACCCAAATTGAAAAGCCTAATACGCTTAAAAACATTGTCTTTAATTTTGTATATTTTGTTCTTTTTTTAGTTTAGACATGAATAAGAAAATGCTGACATTTACCAATTTAAATGAACAAATTGTACAAATGGCACAGTACACAATTAATGGAAAAGTCTTGATAATGCCCGTCCAAGGAAACGGAGAGAGCAGACACTCAATTGGTAAATAAAGAGTTTTATGGAAATAATGTATTACACACGGCATTCCACATACAGGGTTCCCAAAACGGAATCCATGAATATCATCTTCATAAGCTTAACAGATATGCTATATAGAATTTGTGCGGGTCAAAGAAAAACAGACATACTGCGCAATGATGTCAGTTCTGTACTCCAAATTGCATTAAAAATAATGCACTTACTCGATTAGCAAAGTATCTGATTTACAGTAACAAAAACGAATCAAATTTTTGTTAGGGCCACTGCATCCTGGAAGCCTGGCGTATTTTGCGTGATCCAGTGACTCTATTTTTTGTTACTTCAAGCGACATCTTTGCGAATAGCCCCAAACTGATTGAATCAATATGGTACAACCAAATGCCGAGTCGCGTCCAGAGATATTAGAACAGCTAGAAATTATATTTTACAACCAACCAAAATAGAAGGAGTGGGTACACCATGCGTTTGACATTACCATTGGAAACGTGGTAAAAATAGTTGGGCACTGGTAGGCAGCCCAAATAAACCTACTTACATTTTTTTTGTCAAAATGGCGGAGACTGTCAGTTGATGTTATTTTTGTTTTGTTTTTGTTGAAAAATAAAGAAATTCTTGGACCTTTCCTACTCTAATGAAAAAAGTAATGTTTTAAGACTTTTTTTACCCTTTTTAACAGTTAAATTTAATTCCAAATTTAATTTAAAAAACTGGCAAAAAAAGAACAAAAACAGCGGTTGATAAGCTTTTGACATTTTTAAACCAGACAACGAAATGTCGATGGTTACCAGGGCCGGGACGGCGGCCATGTTACTTTGGTCAAATCCAATCCGTCAATGTTCTATTATCCGTGGTCGCGTCGTGAAGATTTTTTACTTCTAACACCATCTTTGCGACCAGGTTCGAATTAAAAATAAAGAACGGTGATTCGTGACAGATTCCCGTTACTCGGAATGAAATTATTAACAATGGATGAATATCAGTTCCAAGATCCCTACAACATTTTTAAAAATTAAGGAATAAAAGACCTTTTCAAGCGGTGGACAGTTCGGTTATTCATTTTCCTCGTTTAAATGCGAGAATCAGACAGAGAGTGCTTAATCATGAAATGTTAAAAAATCATGCATTTTCATTGTTCTATAAACCATTAATAACTGTGCTTCGAAGGTATGTTACAATGCATGATTTTTTGACGTTTCTTTGTTAAGCGCTCTCTGTTTGTTTCTCGCATTTAAACGAAGAGAACTAATAACCGAACGGTCCACCGCGCTAAAGTTTGACCTTAACCCATAAATAATAACGGCAGGACATAAACCGCATTTGTTATCCAAGTAAAACTTGACTATCTTGACAACCTTACAAAAAAACGGACTAAACCGTTATACATTTTTTTTCAGACAATGTAACAATCGATCACGAGATACATTTTGAAGAAATACACAAAAACGAAGCGACATATTTTAAAGTAAAATCATACAAAATCAAACTAATCCCAAAGCATGCCAGCTATCACTTTGAAAACTTATTTAATGGAAACAAACCTTTAGGAGATGCTATAAACAGGTTTGTACAGATCTTAACTTTCGCTAGTATGCTTGACAGGGTATGAGAGAGACAAGGTCTAATCTTCTGTGTTATGTGACGTATGTCGTCTCAACCAGCAACAAAGATGGAACCCAGACCCATTGCAGGCACGATAAAAAACGATATAACAAATAATATAGGTCATGTCGACCCTAAAATGTGACTTGAACAAGCGCTCTGGGAAGATACGGACGGAATGAGGCAGGCCAAGCTCCTTATCGAGCGAGGTTTTTTCTCACTCAGGAGATAAGATATGAGACTGGCAACAGGGCCTTAATAAACACCTTAGCATTCTGGGAATCGTTCGTGTATGGAGGACGAAGAATCCCCTTACATAAGTCTGTCGCTTTTGGGAAGCTGTGTGCTTAGCCCCAGCGATGTCAGAAAGTTTCAACCCAGAAAAATCTGCTTCTTTGCCAAGGCAGCGAGTTTTCAGGGCTGACACAGTGGATAGTGGGGTACAACGGGCCCAGCAAGGTGACCTAAGTACATGGGACTTTTCCCGCCCACATAACATTCATTCATTCATTTATTTATTCATACTCTTTTGACCCTTGGAAAACCAACTACTCTTTTTTTCTTAAAATTTAGACAAAATATACTCTTTTGGGGCAACCAAGGCGAAACCATTATAATTTAACTTGTGAGGAATTTTGGCAAATTAGTGCTTAAAAATACAATAATGAACAAAAGCAGCAAATTCTGTCAATTTTATTATAATTTTTAACACTCTATAACTTGGGTTAAAAAAGACCTAGAAATAACTACTATTATTGCGATGGTTTCTGTCCATCTGTCTCTGTACAAAATCTCAAAAGCCAATAAGCTGATTTAAACCAAATTTGTCTCAAAACTTTTGTGGTACTTGATTGTATAAGACCTCTTTGAACTAAGTTTTATTTTAATTGTACGAAAATGGTATGAAGAAACGTACGTAGGAAAGCAACAATGCGACGTTGCCAAAACAAAACAAAATATCCTTCCAACTCACTAATTTTGTTTTAGATAAAGATTCAAAAAAAAATCTTGATTTGTAAATGCTATATGAGGGCTATTACAAGTCTAGCCCTACACACGGCCCTTTTGACGGAACTGATTTTTTTTGGCTCCTTCGTATTTAAAAATGAAGTTTTTTATTTTTAGCTTAATTAACAGTGAGTGGGACCTTATCTTTAAGGATGTGCAAACAGGATACGAAACAGCATATGCTGGTGTTTTTAAGGAATGGATTCAAAATATTTTCGACCAAGTGCCTGTCACCAAATTATTTCCAGAAAATTATTTAAAAATCATTAAAAAAATTACCTTAAGCTTTCTCATTGATGTAAAAAAAATAAAAATAAAAAAAATATAAAAAAAATATAAAATAAGAGACACTGCAAAATGTTTTTCCGATAAAAAATAATTAGAAATGTACATAAAAACGTTTTTTTATCGCTCAATGGTAACTTTCAAGCCAAAGATCTTGGATTAATTTTTGAAATTTTTGCACGGTTGCGAAGACATTCAAGAGACTTTCAAAACAAGATATCACTCGACCAATTTCTCCTGTTCAACGTAAGGTAAGGTTTACTCCTCGAAGGGGGTGCTCCTACAAAAAGTTTAAGAAAGCCAAAAAGTGTCCTCCTCGCAAAGAAAATCGAACCCTGTATATAAAAATTTTGAGACTGATTCCGAGTTTTTTATAATTACCTTAGTCTGGATTGTATCAAACATCTTTCTAATATTCATATCAGTTCCGTATTGTTCCTTGACAGCGTGTTTGACAGAATTTCTGGTGAACCTGTCAAGTTCTTCCTGGTTCATGTAGATCCACACAGCAGAAGCCACCTTGACAACTATGATGATTAGCAGTAACGAGAACGACTAAAAAAGAATAAGCCATTTATCAGGGCGGCCACCGATTGAAATCACATTTTTTTATAATTTTATTACTAATTTTTTGAATTTTATGACTTCTTATAACCTTTGTCTGTGGAAATAAAATTTGAAGACTTTTTATGACAAACAACAAATTTTCAAGAACAAGATTTTACTAAAGTTGGATCACATGGATTTTTGAGGCTCCTACTTTAATATTGTATGACCAATGTGAAATGTTATGACTTTTTTGGCATTTCTTTAATAAAAAGCTTAGCAATTTAAATGGTACGCTTTCTCTAGAGGTTTAAGGTTTTAGTACTTGGCGCAAAAAAAATTTGTTTTCCTTTTTTCGAGGTAATAGAAAAGAGTATATAAGTTCACCTCCTCTCAAAGTTCGACAGTACGGCAAGTACGGTACAAAAAGGTTCAACCTAAGGCAGCTTCGTTGTTTGGGGTTAGGTGCCATACCGCTCCCTACCCGAAAAGCACCCTGAACCGTGACATGGTTTCTATAATGCACAAGTGAAAAATCAAAATATTTATATATTTTTTGAAATTTGAATATTTAATATTTAAATATTAAAATTATTCCGTTGGTTTTCTTTTTTAGTGAGCTTCGGTCCCGCAATTGGGGTCATTCCTACTGAAAAAAAGAATTATGTAAGTAGACCCCTTTTCAGGGGTAAGAACAAAATTTTTTCTGCTTTAGAAAGCTCACTTGACGTGTTTTTTTCCAAAAAAACAAATATTAACCCGCTGGAGGCAGCGTTCCATTTAAAGTCTCTTCTGTATAAAACATACTAAAAGTTCTTGTTCCTAACGCTTCGGCATCTGCCATTTCTCACCTTAAAATATCATTAAACATAGGTCTCCTAAACGGTGACAGACTGTCAAACCTGACATACTTACTGCAAATTTAATTCTCTATCTGACTTATAGCGTATTAAAACCATTAACATAAAATGACTGCTACAAGCGTTCCGGCATATTGGATTTAAATGGACCCCAACGTAAGTGGTGGATAAAAAAAATTGACACTTTTAATCAAATTTTAAAGAGATTGCTTTCAAATGATATTGTCAAATTTGGTGTTAATTTTTATTTTTGATTTAAATTTAAGAAAGTTTTTAAATTTTGGAACTTTTGGAAGACAAAGCCATTATCTTGAGTTGACGTAGCCGCTTCTTGGCATTTTTAGAAACAAATTAAAGGGTATTTATGCTACGGTAACTGATAGTGATAGTTTTTTAGGCTTAGAAAAGGGATGGCGCTGAGAGTGCGGCACCCGTTATCAGTAGCCTTAATTTATCGAAGCCATACGTCGAGGTTCATTTAAAACTCCAACATGCCAGCACGCTTGTGGCAGTTATTTTTAGATGCCCTTTCCCAGTACAGATGTATATAAGAACGTGAACGTACCCCTCGATCATCACAACGCATTGCATTTCAATTCGCCTCAAAGTTGTTAGCGTTTTTAGGTAGTGTATTTGCGACGTTGCCCTCGGCCACCGAAGTTTTTGTAGGTGTATTGTCATATAAACCACGATACACCAAGACAGTAGGTCAGCGCGCACCCATATATACTGGGGATGACTCCTGATTGTCACTTCTCGTTTTCCGTGATATCACTGATATCATATAGATGAGACAACATAGCGAAATTGACATAGAGCTAATATTATTGCTTCCAAGATCGGCGATAAGTGTTAAGGAATTAACATTTATCAACTTGACATTTTGAACAAATGTATACTTCGGTATATTAAGGAAGCTTGGTAAAATTGGGTGAAAAAGCCTCATTTTGCGGCTCATTACTTTAAAACAACTGTACAACAACTCCTAAACAATTGTAGGCCAAAGTGTTCGGTATCTAATAAGAATGATGGTCGATGCACTATTTAATTAATAAATTTGCATATTTTTCGAAATAGCCTCAAAAACTAAACATTAATATTAAAAACTGACGGAACGGTTATCAAGCAAACGCTTCGGCCTACAATTGTTCAAAATTTGATTTCATTTAAATTGATTAACTTTAACATTGTTAAAAATGGGGCTCTGTATGAGTTCAGAAAAGGCCCAAAATGAGGCATTTCCATTTTTCTGATCTGACCCAATTTTACCGTGCTTCTGAAGAATACTCAAGCGTTCATTTGTGCAAAATTTCAAGGTTATATCTTAATACCTTTGACACTTATCGCCGATCGCGGAAGCAATATTAAACATTAACTGCATGCCATCACTATTTTGTCATCTACATGACGTAATGCGTAGCGAAAACGCGTTTTTTTCCACATAGCTGACATACGTGTCTTAGTGTATCGTGACATAAACTATAAAAACTACTTACCAGAACCAACATGCATTTGATCTCTCTGACAGCGCTCAAGATGCCCAAAATTGATAGGAGAATAAGCGCGCCAACCATGACAGCATAAATGATGAATGCCACCATGTAGTCGTAGGGATCTTGGGTGAATTGCAATGGGTTTTCCGGGTACCACATCAACCAAGCAATGGTAGCCGCTGCTGCCAGGCCTAAGATCTGGAAAACACAAATCAATCAAGAGGCGTTCCAAAGTTCGATGTGTTTTTGGGGGGGTTTTAGGTGTTTCTGAGGGACAGGGGTGGATGGGGAACTGTAAACCAGCCCGTGAAAAAATAGGCGAGCGGCTCATATTTCACACAAGGGCAAAACGATTTAAATTCCTAATAAATATACAAGATCAGTGGCGGATTCAGGATTTGCGGGGAAAAGCGTACCAAAAACCAAAATATATTTTTTTAATTATTTAATTAATATTTAACATGACCGGAATATAAAATGTACCGCAAGCGAAATTTTTTGAAAAATAGTTATTTTTGTGAAAAAACTGGCACTCCAGATACATTTTGAAGGGAACTGCGGTTCATGCATGTCTTGTTTCCAATCAGAATTTAAAAATAGGTTTTGTCTGAGAGAAGTGGGGCCCAAGATAGAATACTCCGGTTTCTGTTGAAAACCATATATTTTTTTGAGTAAAAGTGTTACTAAATCAAAATTTAACTCTTCCAAAAATCACTACTAATGCATAAAAGAGCCAACGCATTGATTATTTTTCGGATTTTTCAGCACAAGAAGATTCTCAAAATTATCCAGCCGCTAAGCTACCTCTAACGCTGGGGGCCCCTTAGCCCCCCTTAGTCCGCCACTGCTTAGAAGGAGTATTTGTCTATAGATTTTGCTTACGTTAGTATTTTTTATTTTGGCTGAGAAAGAAATGTTTGTATTTTTGTTAGTCTTTCGTCACCCGGTAATAAAAAATAAATTTTCTTTAAAATTATGCACAAACTTTACAACATCTTCTTTTTAAGAAATATCAACACCTTCAAGATTATACGGAAATAATTAGTTATGTAGTCACTACTACTCATGCGTGACACTTATCGTTGGTTGCTAGTTTTTTTTTAAATTCTAAGTAGTTAATCGATATTTTTTGCCCCGTGACCGGTAGTGGCCTATAATTCAGGCTCCAGCCCAAACGCCACCGGCTCATAAGCCACCGGATCATACGCCACCGGCTCATAAGCCACCGGATAATACGCCACCGGCTTATACAGGAATCCGTTTTCAAGCTACAGGGGGTTTTTGAAAAGTCTGCATTTTGGGAGCGGGTCTATAATTTTTTTATTTATGAAAATTTATTTTTGGTGTAAAATGCTTTGTAATAGTTTTTTATGAAGAATTGAATCATCAAAATGAATTTTGTTTGTCACTTTTAGTTTTTGAGCATTAAGATCCATAAGATTTATGTCATTGTTTTTGGAGATATTACATAAAATTTTTATTTCATTATTGATTTACCCTTTTATTTCTTTATATTTTTGTAATTTTTTTATATTGATTGTTTTTATTTTATATTAATTTTTTTATTGGACTTGATATATTCTAAAATGGTCAAATAAAAAAATTATTCAAAAATAAATAAATAATTAAATCATAAAAAACTTAAAAAAATAAAATATGTAGTGGGATACGTCATATTTAAGAAAATTTTACGATGATTTCAAAAATCGAATAAAAGAGGGTCATTCCATAAGCAAAAAACCAACTTTGTGTAATATCTCAAAAACAGTGACAGGTGAAATTAAACACACACAATTCTCTACAATTTCTCTTTGTAGGTTGCAGCTCTACAACCACATTTATAGAAAATAGAGCGCCAACGTTACCAAAAATATTTTTTTTTCTACGAGCGTGTGGAAAAAACACTATTTTTTAGTGCAGAAAATTCTACATAGAGAAAAAAATTATACAAAAATTTTGTGGTAATATTTGAAGATTATCCTTTGTTCTAAGAACAAAATTAACAAAAAAATAAAAGCGCTTTTAAGAAAAAAAAAATGTTTAAAAAACGTTCATATGTTTACATTTATTCCAACAAACCGGGGTAAATGTAAACTGGTATTTTAGCTGATCTTTGTCGCACGGATATCTTGTCCTGGCCAGTAGGCAATCTACGATTTTGGATTCTACATCTGCATGAAACGCCATTTTGCGACCGGGACAAGTGGAATCTAAGGAATTCATTGTAGAAACTTTGAGCTTCATGATAAGTTTTATTCCTGTTTTGAACATTACTTATAGCGTTCAGCAAATCTTCTTTACTGTATGATGGCCCATTTGTCTTGCACACAAATTTTCGAGGCATCTGGAATAAATTAATTAGTTATTTTAGCTATATTTACAATTACCCCATGTGTGTTTACATTTACCTCAAAAGTGTGTTTACATTTACCCCTAGGCAAATATTGCTGGGGTAAAAGTAAATACGATAATAATAATTTATTTTGTTGATATTATGCAATTAAACATGTTTAAACAAATAAAATAATGCATTGTGTTACTAATAATTACTTTAGTTTAAAACTTACCTTGCCAATAAAAAAAAACTGACAGCTGAAAAAATTAAATACGGTTAATTTGCAGAGGTGCATTTGAACTTACTTATCACCACACTAAACCAAACTGATCTGGAAGCTAATTTTCCTTGCCGCTAACTGTCAAGGAAGAATGGTATTAGAATTGGGGCCAATATCGAATTTAGAGGCAAATTTAAATTTTTTATTAGGACCGTTTACATTTACCCCTGTTTACATTTACCCCGGTCGACCCTATTTATTGCCTATAAAATGCCTTGATGTCAAATTTCGTTTAAAAACTTCCTTTTTGGAAGAAGTAGCGTGGTGTGGCGTAGCTGTGTGTTGGTTTATTTTTCTGATGATTTGATGATGATCTATTTTTTGCGATGACATTTTGAAGTTTCAGTCGACGCAATTTTACACTTTTTTGGTTGCGCGTTCCATTTAGAACATGTTCTATTTCGATCGAAGGGATTTTTGGGAAAATTAAAATTTGCATCGTCAGAAACAGACTTTACCGAAATTTCGCATGGTGTGGGTGATCTTTGAGCTGTTAATTCATGTGAATTACATTTTGGGTAAACGTTTTTACATGTTATGGGTGACGGGTATTCCGGCATGCTATTAATTAACTACTCAAAATTTTTACGGTTTATCTATCCTCAAGATTTGGAAGAGGCTCATCAGTAGTGTGTAGGAGAGATGGACCCATGTTTAATTATTAAAGGATAATACCCATATCAGTAGGCACACTCTAAAGGGGTCCCTTGGGTCAAATTGGTGTGACGCTCGGTGTGAACGAAGCGGCAAAATCAATCGGCATTCCAAAAACCACTTTTAAATGCAAAATTGCAGCTAGCAATCTGGAAAAATCAGATTCTTGTGCCCTGGAGTGCATGGTCCATCTCTCCTGGGGGATCATCTCTTGGGCAGAGATGGATCAGTTGAAATTTTTAGTTTGGTTATTTTTTATTACTATTTTATACAATAAATTACTCTATGGTGCCAAACAAAACTTAAATTTAATGGTGGGTGTGCTTTCGGGCTGTTCAGCCGTCATCGTTGTTATTATTATGAACCAACGACGATGGCCGAACAGCCCGAAAGCATACCCACCATTGGACCATGGCCGCGAAAGACTTTCACAATAAAATTTAGTGTTTAAAATATAGTTTTTTCAGAGATTAGGTAAGTCATTCATACAAATAGTTTGTTGCGGCCGGTGTGGGAAGCAAACATTGCTACCACTACACGACGGCGACTATGCAAAAGTTGTTGCTTTTATTATTAAATGTAATGTTTTTTACATAGACCAGGGACTTAAGAAATTAGAAAAAAGCAACACACTTAACTATTCTGTTTAAATAGTTTATTCATTGCAAACGCAGATGTTAGTCTGTGTTATAAAAAAAGCACAGTCCACATTTGAGCATGAAGAAGAATGTGACATATATATAGCTCCAACAATGCCACTTTGGTATAATTTTTTTAAAACTTTTTTGAAAAAATTATATTTTTTTTACCTTACCAATGTTACCTAGAGTACTTTAATTAAAAATTCAAAACTGTAAAAAATATCAAAAAATTGTTTTTAAACTTTAAAAAAATATTTTTGAAATTGTTGATTTTTGTTTCATATGCATGGTTTAGTTTTAACTAATATGTAATAATAATTAAAATAATAATTCAGTTATTTTTCCTTTAAAATTGTATGTTTTTTATATTTTATCAAGAAAATAACTCAAGGGTTGATTAGCTGAACCAAATTTGTACACCATCCTACAGGAGTTTTATTCTTGGTCCTGTAGTGTATTGTAGCGTGCTGTATAGGATCCTGTCGAGTCCTGTAGACAAATTTTGTACATGTACTGTGGCCAGCGGATCATGGGGTTTTCTGCTATTTTTGGAAGCATTTTAGTTTTATTTTATTTTTTTTTCACCTTCAATTACTTGTTAAACCCTTTATTTCTTCGAAAGGATAGTATGTTTTTTAAAGAAAAAAATACTTAGTTGAGAAATTCAAAAAATTATTTTTTTTATTTTTTTTAATAATAAGGTGTTTTAAAGAAATTTAAAATAAGCCATATGGGTACTTATTAATAATCTGATGTAAGTACATAGTTCCCGCGATATCTTAATTTCTTTTGGTAAATGTTTGAGCCAAATTGACAGTTTTTTGTTCCAATATTTTAAAAAAAGCCACAGGTCAGTTCAGTATTTTGTTTTTCATATAACCATATTTTAGGCCTTTAAGAACCTTCTCAAGTAAAAAGCAACACTTTTTCACAAAAATTTCCCGTCAATTATTATAAGTTAGCTTATGGTAAGTTAAATTAGGGGAGAGCCTCCAACAGTGACCATGCTCCCATGCTCCTACAATGGCCATAGGGTTTCCAACTTTTTTAAAGATAAATATAGTATTTTTTAATATAAAACAAAAAATATATAGTATTTTATGGACAAAAAAGGCAAGGCATAATTTATACTTATTTATTTTTGCAAACCATATTTTTTTACACCTCTTCCATATTTTAATAATTTTTTGTTTGAAAGAAAAGTATCTTATGCTTTATCACATGTAACATTTAAATTAATGTAGTATTTTTTGTCAATATACTTGCTCTATTTCTTTCCTCCTGCCACTTCAATTTCATAATTGAAAAACGTCTGTAAACGCTGGTGTTGCAGGAATAGAAAGTACCTAATAATGAAGTCTTTTTAATAAATTTTGTAAATTATTTCTGGTACTTTTAAAAATATTCTGCCATTTTTGTATTTTTATTGGAGAATTCACTGCAATATTTCGTTTTTACATTCGTTTAACATTGTCATTTCAGGGTAAAGTTTGTCCATGTAAATATTCATCATTTCTTGTATAATTGTCTCACATTCATCAAATGAAATCTCTTGTTTTAAGTTTAATTTTTGAATTTTAAATAACCAATTACTTTCATAAAAATTAAACAACTTATTAAGATACTCTAGGCAATTTTCAATAACAGTAAAAAATGATTTTTAATTTTGTCACTGTCTATGAACATTTTTTTTTGTTTCATAACCAAAGAAACAGTCTTTTTGTTCTATCACTGACTAAAGTTGACCTAATAGGGATTTATTGGAATAAAGCCTAGCTTAAATAGTGTCAGATTGTATTTTGACAGTTTTACATTGGAATATAACAGGTGATCTTTCAGTATAAGGATTTTGTTTACTATTCAAACCGAAATAGATACTAACATCTTTAATTAAAAATAAATAAATGCCTTATTTTTAAATTTGACTTTGTTATGTTAATTTTGAAAGATCAACTGTCACCTTGCAATGTAAATCTGTCAAAATACGGCTTGACACTATTACTGCCTGGCTTTGTTCCAATAAGTCCCTAATATTAAACACATCAGAGATTTTCTGTATCAAAAGGTGCATTCCATTATAGGCATTTCGGTACGTTCAGAAATCTTGGCCTTGCACATAACAGACCAAATCAAGATTCAAGTAAAATATAGTTTTTTTGTGTACCTACTATATATTTTGTCAACAGTATATAGTATGCAGATCCGAAATATATTTATATTTTTTTTTTAATGTTAAGTGCACTCCGAAATATAGTACAATACTATATAATATAGTACTGTTGGCAACCCTAAATGGCCACCTCTTAGTATTTTATTTATTTCTTGTTAAGCATGTGGAATAAAAAGTTTAATGTTAGCCTGCAGTCAGGAAGCTTGAGCTATTCCAAACCTTTTTTATGATCAGAAAAATTTTCATTTTTCAACTTCTTTACCAGTAAAATTAATGTACTAAAAATCAGTAAGATCATGTGCCAGACCTCAATTTTTTGTTGTCAATTTCATATGATTTGACTCATGTGCAACTTTAGACAGGAAAAAATTCTACTTTGCTAGATCTTTTTTAGTTGACACTTGGCTACCTGCTTGTCCACCAGCAAGGACAAGTTGTTTAAGCTCTGTAAAAAATTTCCTTATTTATATGTAACAGATATGGGCAAATGGCGATATCTATCACATGCAGGGATGCAAAATTGCTCCTACAAATAGGCTGGTGAGTAGCCTGGTTCAATGGACAGACTATTTTGTATGTTTTTTGAAGTCTCTCTCTTTGGTGTTCTGTGGTCTCTCTTTCAATGCAGACTTAAACTCATATTAAGACTTATTCAAGAATATCCTTATACCACTATTCTATTAGTCAAAAACATTTGGTATTCATTAAAAAAAACATGGTAAATCATCATCATTTATGTAAATGCCTCTGTCATGCTACAAAAATAGAAAGATTTCTCATAAAAAAAAAATTGTTGAATGTATTCCAATTTTGTAAATCATTGAAAAAACAAATGACCCAATAAAAATAATTTCCTGGATAAAAACAAAACAAACGCTAAACCCGATCCCGTTCACAGGCCTCTGGATTTTATTGATTTTTCTTCCAGGAGACCTACTTTGAAAAAGAACCCTAAAATTAAACAAGTTCTTACCAAATTTATCGCGTTGATGAATATGAACAAGCCCTTGGTAAAGGAGTAGCAACCCATTTTCACGATTTTTCAGAAAGGATTTACTGAAAATTACTGAAAAACTGGAATAAAATCAAGCTACACCAGACACAGGCCGAGGTTTCTTCCTGAATTCCCACTTCCCAGTCACTAAACGATTGGCGTTTGTTTATGTTCTGAATCAACGTACAGTGGTTAGGTCGCGTACTTCGAAGCTCTTAACAGGAGGGGCTATCTATAAATTAGACCTACAAAAAAAAACGACAGATTTATATATTTATTCAGGGCTATCAAAACGGACGGGCCACGATCCTCCACTTTGTTGACGTCACATCCGGGGCTGATTTTTTTTTGTTGGCCACGTTACGACACAGCTGATTGTCATTAAGATATTGAAGTTGGAATGACGGTTCATGTATATTTGATTTTTTTTAAATAAGGCCGGTTTTGAGATTTTTTTTACTATATTTTTTAGAACAATTTTTTTTAAATCTATAGTAATCCTTAATCTTTCAAAGCCGCTTCATTAGCTCACACAAAAATTAAGTTTAAAACAGAAGCGAATGTGACAATCACAGATGACAAAGTCAAATACATGTCAAATATAACGGTTGGCATGTGGTACATGGCGGGTAATTTGAATTCAAAATGCGGAATGCTAAATCTTGAAGATTTTAACCTTTTATTCATGTTGCTTCCTTACAAACCTTTGGTGGAACATCGGGATGGTGTCTGAGAATATTTCACTGAAATTTTGCGGAAATCTGTAGTGCCATTTTGACAATATCATAAAAAAACACCTGACCTCCCATAAGACCCAATGTAAAATTCAGCCCCGGAAGAACAGTTGATTTTTTTAGGGTCGTGGCCTCTATTTTTGTGTTGGCCTTGATTTATTTAATAAAACATAAAACGTACTGATACGTACATATACAGGGTGTCCCATAACTTAGGGGCCCTACTGCAGCAGGGGATAGAGGAGGTGATTTCCGAGAAAAATGTTTAATAACATGGGGTCAACACACATCTTATATTATCGATATTTTAAAAAACTAAACATTGCGTTTAACATGGCATTCATAAAAGTTATTACCAAAAAAATAGTTTTTTCTAAAAAAATTGACCGAATAATTTTATTTCAGTTTATTGCTGTTGTTCTAATACACGACTTTAGCCAATTTCATATTTTTACTACGTTTTTTTAAAAAGTTATTATCAAAAAAGGTAAAAAAATCGCCAACTTTGATGCTCTGTATCTCGACAAAGAAAGAGTTTTGACCCATGCATTATAGGAACTTTTTTATCAGACATGACCTCCTCTATCACCTGTTGACCTATGGCCCCTAAGTTATGGGACACCCTGTATAGTAAGCACCAGAACACTTAAAGGATTTGGTGATTGGTTTTCAAAATAATTTTTTTATAAGTACCTATATGTTTTTAACAAAAATAAAGTTTTGCCAATTTTCCACACACTTTAATATTTTATGTCTTTTTTTACTATTAAAAATATGTCTCTTCCTGGCGGCTCGCCCAACGACGCAAGGGATCGAAGCGCTGCTTCACTTCCTTTATCCAGACTAAATATATAAAAAAATAATCTAGGAATCTAAGACAGGACCAAAAAATAAAAATCGGAGCTGTGTTGCGTCTGCAAAACCGAACCAGCGGTTGGTTGGACCTTATTCCCAATTAACCGGCAATAAAAAACCATGACCGCTCCCCGCCGCGAATACTGTGCCGGCCCAGCGTACAGACAAGCATTGTTTGTCTACTTGATATGCCGCGGAACGAAGGTGTCCGTTGGTTGTAATCACAACGTCGCATACTTTCGCAGGGCAAAAAATCAGGTGTTGAACCGGCGTACATTATTGAAATAGGTAGTGTCAGGTTCTTATACCGGCATATTGTTTACATTCGGTTCTGATTCGGTTTTTATTTTAATTATTTTGTGTCTGTTTTACTCGAAAACCAGTTTTTGAGATGGAACGACGATGACAGAAAATACTTTTTGAACTCTGAAAAGCCGTCACCTATATTGAGAGTAAATAAACCGGGTAAGGTTAAAGAGAAAGTGTCCATTCGACATTTTAAAGAATCGTGGTACAAAAATTTAAAGGATAGACAAATTTGGCTCACATACAAGCAGTAAAATTTAAATTAAATTGCAACTGCGTAATCGTTAACCTACTATCTACATGATTTCGCTGATTTTACTTAATTTAGAAAAAGTTCTTATATAATAGCATAGCATATTATCTTTTTATTTCTTTAATTCTTAAGAACTTTTGTAAACCAAAAAATATTGAAGTGATTCATGTCACCTTTGGATCATCGTAAGACTAAAACTTAATAAATTCAATATTTTGCTAGGGCTCGTCTATTTTAAACCAGATCTAGACGATAAATACTGTATAGAATTGTTGGAAGAAAAATTTAACTTTTTGCGTGATCTGTTCCCTAGGGATTTATTGCTAATTGGGGGAGACTTTAATGCAAGGATAGGTAGTTTAAACACATACCAATGATCCACAAGATCCATTTTTAGAGTTCCCTAACCGCCAACCGTTAGATCAAATAGTAAATAAAAGAGGTAAGATTCTAAACATGTGCATGGAAAAAGCGAGCTTTTAGTTAAAAACTTCAGCGTATCTTCGAGTTTTATAATATCAGATCATTTAGCATGTATTGTATCTCTTAAAGTCATATGTGAAACAAACTCGCAAATTTTAAAGAAAACAACAACATCAGTAACAAAGCTAGACTTTGACATTCATAAAAAACAAGCCTATCAAAATATTTTAAGAACATGTCAACTCACAGGCAATTCGGCAACAATATCGGTTGAAAAATTAAACGATTTTATGAATAAAACCATTGTTGCCATTTGCACATTTTTAAATATGAAAAAAACGTTTAATTTTTCTAACCGAATTGTGATCTCCAATAATAAGCCGTGGTTCGACCGCGAATGTGTACAAAAAAAGAAAACAGTGAGAACCAAATATTTACTATTTAAATCGGATACTATAAATAACACATACCTAAATTATTATATTTCCGACAAAAAATCGTATAAAATACGTTTGAAAAATAAAAAAATAGCATACCTTACTTTACTTTAAATAATCCAAGCAACTTAGTTTTACAAAAAATGAAAACAGTATATCTCTGGACACGTGGACCGATTATTACAAACATTTTTATACCGACCTTCTATCCACTAGTTATGACATTTATGATGTAACTCACCCTTATTTGGATCAAAATATATCACTTAACGAAATAAGTATCGGGCTAAAAAATACTCTGCCAATATATGGGCCCCTAAGCTCACACTAGTAGTTATAGTTTACGTGTGAGCTAATATAACTAAAAACTGAAATATATTTTATTTAACTCCAGACTAAATTACCTTTTGTTTGATACCACACAAGCCATGTTTTGACTTAAACTCAAATTTTTGAAATCTACCCCCACCCTTAAAAAAAACAAAAAACTAAAATGTATTTTGTTAAACTCCGGACTCAATTACCTTTCGTTTGATATCACACACGCCATATTTTCACTTAAACTCTAATTTTTAAAATATACCCCCACCCTTTTTTTTTAAATAAATTAAAATGTATTTTGTTTAACTGCAGACTCAATTACCTTTTGTTTGATATCACACACGCCATATTTTCACATAAACTCTAATTTTTGAAATCTACCCCCACCCTTTTATTTGGTTTCTGTTCGGTGGATTGTGTTCATTTTTAAATGGGACCATCTCGACCTAAGACCCAGCCTAGGTACCAAATTTCATTAAAATCGGCCAAGCGGTTTTTGAGTTATGCGCGTTGGTCGTTACAGACATACAGACAGACAGACAGACATACAGACAGACAGACAGACGGCGCAACAAAAAAGTTTCAAAATCATCTGAAACGCAAAGATATATAAAAATTTTTGAAATCGGAGCAACTTTTTTTTTCTTGAAAAAATTAGGATCACCATAGCTCACACTACTATAGTATAGTATATGTGTGAGCTAAAATAAGGCTTGTAGTCCAGACCTAATTACAAATTAATTTTACAAATACATGCCGAATAGTTGGATTAACTTTTTACACATGTTATTTAATAAGATTTTTAATATTGGTCACACCCCTAAAGAATGGTCCACAATAAAGCTTTTTCATATTTACAAAAGTGGTGATAGATACACTCCCGAAAACTACCGCGGCATAGCTTTGATGAATCATATTGTAAAAATCTTAACTCAGTTATTAAACAACATAATAACGAACTTTATAGAGAGTCATATGATACTTCCGGAATCTCAAGCTGGCTTTAGAAAATCCCGTTGTTGTGAGGATAATATATTTGTACTGCACACAGTTATAAGCAATCACATAAGGCTTAAAGGCCGTAAAATATATGCATTGTTTGTTGATTATAAAAAAGCATTTGATTGTGTTCAGCATAGTATATTATGGCTTAAACTTCATCTCGCTGGAATAAGCTCAAAAATCAACTGAAATGCAACCCTGTTATTACAAAGCAATAACAAATCTCAAATTATTAATATTAACAAGGGAGTTCTTCAGTGGGACTCAATTAGCCCGACGCTTTTCTCCCTCCTTATTCATGACATAGAAGAGTTTTCCAGAAAAATGGTTGCCACGGCATTTCGCTTGATGGTATGACGAATATCGTCATGTTACTATACTATGACGATATTGTTTTTTTAGCTGAGCTTGAACTAAAAAAGATTTTGTTAACTTTAGAAAAGTTTAATGAAACGATAGGGCTAACAGTAAATGTTAAAAAAACTAAAGTTGTTATTTTTCAAAAAAGTAAGCGCATAAAACAGTATTCATTCTTTTTTAAGGGAGAGAAGATTGATATAGTTAATTCGTACAAGTATATTGGTGTAATATTTAATTTTGATATATCTTTTAGCAAGAATTTTGAAGAAAGAAAATTAAAAGCGCTGATTTCTCAAGGAAACAAATAAATTCATGAGAAACTGTGCTTAAATTATACCACTCCGTCATAATACCAACTGCTCTATACTCCAGCTACCTATGGGGCTTATTTCTTTTAGAAAATTTAGAATGTATTCAAAATATATTTTTTAAAAATATTTTATATTTATAAAAAACAACCCCTGGATATATAATTCGTTGTGAATTAACACACATAGATGGCCCAAAATAGTACTAAACAGGCCGATAGCTCTAAGTCAACACCCAATAAATACTAAGGTAGAAAATTGGTACCAAAAACTTCAAACCTTTAATGGGGCTATTTCAACCACCCCGCTATTTCCGTACGAACTAAATATTACATTTATAGAAAATTTGCTTGAACAGTATATCTCTCTTTCAAACTTTCAAGACTGGAATAAAATGTTACTTAGCTCATATTGCCTCTTTTATAAAAGCCTTTCAACAAACCCTTTTCTAAATGAACTCTCAAACTATATTTTTACCGAATTTCCCCTTTATCTCAAAAGATTTTTAGCTCGTTTAAGAACACATAACAACACATCTATATGTTTTTATCTTAATCGTATATCATACAAATTACGTTGTGATCTTTACTGTATCATTTGTAACATGCATACGCTGGAATCATTGGAACACTTTATTAAAATCTGCACAATCTACAGCAGCTAAAACAATATTACTTACCAGGAGTCTCTCTTAAGGATTTGAATGTAACTTTAAATAAAACTTCTGAAGCTAATATAAAAGCCCTCTATTACTATTGCAGAGAAGCACTTAAAATTAGATCCTACATTTTAAATGAATAATATTATTAATAAAAACATTAACCTAAAACTAAACCCAAATTTTGGGTCTAACACCTTTATAAATAATAAATACAAATTAGAAATATATTAATTCATTTATTTTTAAAGCATTCATAAAATGTGTATATTAATCTTTTCGATTTTTTTTTCGTGGTTGGTGAATAAAATTTGTTTTTACATTTCCTATATACGGTTTAGATTGTTTCTTTATCTAATATTTTTAGGTTTTTTTTTACATACCTATACATATTTTGGTATATACAATAGTTATTATTTTGAGACTCAAGAATTACTTGGAAGTTACTATTTTCGTATCTTTTATAGATTTAGGTATTTAAAATTTTAGTTTTTTGTTATTATATAAGATTCTAACCCCTTGTTATATACCTTGTACTACAAATAATAAATATTTTGATTTTGATTTGATTTTGATCTTTTTATTTTTTATATATGTATTAAAAATGGGGGAGGGAAATCCTATTGCGTAAGTCACTGCTACTGATGTCCCTACCTGTATATAAGAGTGTTAAACTAAAAAACATTTTAAAGAAAAATTTATATAGAAATTAAGAATATATATAAAAATTGGCTCCAGAAGGCAAGTTAGTCCATCTCTAAGACCTTGTCGTTCTGCGATATTGAGGTAGAGGTTTATAGCTTTATTTTTGTGGAAAGTTAAGAAATTGGCCTTTGCGGACTTGTTGGCAAAGTAAGATGCTTGTTGAAAAAAAAATCTAAATCTGAATCTGAAAATCGATTTTAGCCAGCTGCTGTTGTTTGTCGGATATGACTTTTTAACTAGTTTATATCTAAGAATGTACTATTTGACGTTACGAGAAATTTTGTTAGAAAAATTTCTAATCTATTTTTGAAACCAAGTTTTGTTAATAGTTCCGACATAGCATTTTTACCTGGTTAGAACAAGCAAAGCATATTTTAATAGAGAACTTGCACATGCTAAGAATGTTCCGAATTTACATTGCGCACTATCTAAGCACATGCTCAGAAAAAATTACAGGTATACCTATTTTGCTTGTTCTTAGCAGATTTGCAGGTATATGCTAATTATATGCTTAGTATATACCTGAAACGAAATCACCGAATATGCTTTTTAATGTAATGAACGGATTCTTTTGAGAATATGTATGTACTTGTCAACTGATCACCATGTATAGTCCAACTTATACCCATTTGTAATGACGTCATTTTTGTTTGTCTTTGTTTAGTATATTATAAACAGCGGTGACAATAAACTTTTAAAAAAAAGTAGTGTCTATGATTTTTTTCTCAACTGGTGACGTCATTACAAATGCGTATATGTTAGACTATAATAGTACTATACTAGTTAGCTCTGCACCCACGTGGTTCCAAGATCTAATGCATTCCAATGTCTCGACACTGTTAACAGACAAACTATTTTATCCTTAAGTCATCAGAACACTAAATTATTTTCGATGTTACATGCGACACCCTCGTTAAGGTTATGAATCTCATGTTATGTTTGATGATATAAGATATATCCTCGAATTTTTCGACAAGTAGCATAATCTACGAAATTCCCTATAAACTAATGTAGGTTGGCAATCCTAAAATTTTCCTATCACATTTCGGAATATTATTGGCATCTTAATTGAATGATATTCTTGGCAAGTTAAAATTTGCTATATACTATTCATGTGCTAAAGTAATACGTTCTCACCTGGTATATGCTAATATAATGTGCTATTCCCTTTCCTAAAATAATATTTTTTGAAATATATACTAACTTTATACTTAGGATCTGAATATTCTTTTAATAATATGCTATACCTATGCCTAAAACAATTTCCTTTAAAGTAGCTTAAGGGCATAGCGACTATTGGGCTGTTGTTGTTCTCGAATTAGGTTTAAATAAATTTAACTCTGCATCTAACCCCGTACCTCCCAACTAAAAACTAATGGCCTTATCCTCGAACACCACAAAATGTTCGTGTGAAATTCAGTTTAACGGTTTTTGAGTTATCGTGACAGACAGACAGACAGGTAGATACCACCGCCGGTCATAAGGGAGGGGTACAGGGGCCATGCTAACCCCCCTCTAATCAATCTGGTTGTTCAGGAATAAATGAAGCAAAATAAATTTTTACCCTGAGCCTGCCGGTGGTCTTACGCCTGTGTTACCCATAGCCTTTGCATGGTCATAGAATATGACCGGCATCCCATTGATTTAACACCATCACAATATTTGGTAGTTAGAGCTTTTTAAACCCCTAAATACCTTATTTTGAGTAAAAATAAAAAAAATATTTGGCGATCTTAATAATAATAGGTTTCCAAACCTACGGTATGGATAGCAAAAAAATAGAAATTTTATTTACAAGAAAAAAATTAATTGCGTTATTTTATAAAATAATCTGCAAATAAAAGTTTGCACAAATAGAAAAGGTGAATATAAAAAAGAATTAAAAGGAGACAAAACAATTGTTGAGCGTATATAAATGGGCAACTTTGTTATAACACTGTGCGACAAAGTTAAAAGAAACAATTATAACCGGGGACTTTCTGCCAGAAATTTATTAGTGTTCAATTTCTGATTTTACCAAGATACGAAATTTCTAAAAAGAAGAAGTGCGGCATTTGTTTTTTTTATCACAGAAACCAACACTTTTACGACAAAACGTGTAAAGATAATTGTGAAAGAGAATGAAATTATCTTTCAAACGAGGTATCAACCTTGTAATTCGGTTAAGAAATGAAAATGCTTTTTGTGTACAATTTAGAGAATAATATTTCTACGGTGTTTGTTATGAAGATATACGCAAAATAATTGTTTATCATTTCACATATATTTTGTTCCTTGACCAAATCCATCTTTGTTCTGACGAAAATTTTGTTGGCTTTAAATAAGATCTCTACACATTTTTTTGAGCAAAGCCTACATTTTACTAGCTAAATATGCTGCTGGGAGTGATAGATAGTCTGCCGATGATATTTGGGAATACCTTGTATATTACTTTTTTAAAATATTTGGACCATCAGTTCACTGTGCGTTGAACCTGAGTGAGAGGCTGGACGCAGTGGGCGGAGTTTGGTCTCTCATAATGTCAAAACAGAAACCAAAATAACCCAACCTTTGCAAAATTATTAAACTTTTCAAAAAATCGACGTTGTCATCTCTTAAATCTTACTTTGTTTAAATAATGAAAAAAATCGCTAACAATATGTAACATTTACGTTGCCCATCTATCTTCAAATTGATCAAAAAACTCTCTTTTCCTTTTCGTAGCCTTTTAGCTACGTCACACTACGCATGCGCAAGTTTTGGCGGATGCACTTTCACTCAGCGCTGCCAACCGAAATTTGAGAGAGAGGTAGCCCTTACAGATGGGACAGAGCGAGACAGAAAGTGGTTGACGTGCAAATAAAAACATTTGATCAACAAAATGTTTGTAGGACGTGGTGAAGCCAAAATTTTTCGCCTGAATTTTGACGTTTATTTGTTGTTGTTTTTGCCAGTTTTGTGATTTGCATGTTTATAAACAATTCGCGATAAGGGTGAGCTTTGGTTGGTGCAAAAATTAGTCGTGATAAAGCCTTTTTAAGGCACTATTTGGGCCCTTGTATTTGAAGCAGCCCCCAGCCCTGGAAGTGGGCATTGCAGAAAACAAAAATGGAATATCAGGATGAGGACCAGGAGTTCCTCGATTACAGGAGCCCCAAGGGACAGCTGATCAAGTTGATTGAGCAGAAATGCAAAAAGCCTGTCATTGACGAAAGTCTGGGAGAGGTATGTTTAGGTTTCCCATTGTTACAGTATGGTGGGTTCTACTACGTTATACCTCGCTCGTCAAAACGCTCTATATAACGATTTTTTTGTATGAAAATGATTCTTTGGACTATTTTTAGTCGATTTGGATACGGGAAATTAAAAAAAAAAGTATGGTTTTTTTTTTAATAATTTTTTAAAAAACGTTACATATTGATTTTCTTTGACTTGTTTTGGTTGAAAAAAATCAATTTCTATCACTGCATCGTCAAATTTTCGACATAAATTTATGAATTAGCTTAGGATTAATAATTTAACAATTTTAAATTAATTACATACCTAGTTTTTCGTGTTTTTTCTCGGTTTTTTCACATAATTTTGAAAATTTGTACAGTTGACCTTCCCACAGATGTTTTGACACATTGATTGAGTTTTTGCTTGGCCGACACTTTCCAGGTCATTCGGCTATTTCAAATTTCCCAATTGGATTTGCTTACGCTGACTTACCCTCAGATGCACCGTAAGCACTGAAGCGCGATCATGGATTTAATTGCGATTAAGTCCTTGTTGCTCACATACAAAACAACAAAGATAGAGAATGGATCAGCAAAGCCTTGTTACGGTGCATCTGAGGGTAGGAAATTATTTAGTTAGAACTATTCAACAAGAATCGGCGCAGCCGATTCTTGCTGATTGTTTGTGCGGTACGGTTCGGTTCCGTTCAGTCCGGTTCGGTTCGGTTTGGTTCCGTTCCGTTCGTTTTGGTTTAGTTCGGTTCGGTTTGGTTCAATTTGATTCAGTTAAGTTCCATTCGGTTTGGTTTTAGGTTAGGTTTGTTGGGTCTTAAAGTAATTCAGCAGGAGTCGGCGCAGCCGACTCCTGCTGAATTACTTTAAGACACAGCCAACCTAATCTAAGATCGACCCGAACCAAACCGAACTGCTGAATTTCTGTAAATCATCATTATCATAATTGTTTCTGCATCATTTTTTTCATTATAAATGCTCAATAGACGATTTTGGACGATTTTACGGAGTCAAAAATGCGCGACAAATTAAAAGAGCAAGATGTCAGGCCGAACATTAGATTTCAAAAATTTGGTGTAACCATTTTTCTATGCGTAAATACATTTCTTAAAAACTTTTTATCGCCTCTTGCTAGATTTAAAGCTCCGTCGATTGTGAGCCGTCCCGCTCTTTCTCGAAATAACAAACGTCAAATAAATTATTTCTATAGCAATTTGTATGAGTTTTTACTAATTTTTTAATTTTTAAATTTCTAAAAAAAATGCGAAAAATTCGCATTTTTTTTTCTTGAAAACAGTATAAAACGACCTCAACTTATCATTAAAAAAAGAAACACCCATTTTCAAGCATCGAGGTATAACGTAGTAGACCCGTATGGTGTCTTGCCACATGTGTTAAATAGTTGAAAATACTTCTAAAAAATTAATACAAATTTCAGCAAAATTTCAATTTAACTTATAGATCCTAGACAAGTTTATGAAACTCAATGATGAGCAGGACAAATATCTTGAAAATGGTATTTTAAACATCAACTTTGCCGAAGATGCTTTACTGCTTCAGGGATGTGCTACCTTTTATGCTAAACGAGTGGACAAGCTGTGGGAAGAATTGCTTACTCTGCACACCAGTTTGGTCAAATGTGATCAGAAGATTGACAAGGATGACCAGAGTAATAGGTAGATAATTACATATAGACAAGTTTTTTACAATGTTATAGCATTAATCAAGATGTGATCTTCTAAACCAAGAGCTAAACAAAATTGTAAACCATTCTTCAAAACTTGAAAATAAATTCTTTATCCTGTAGTGTCCTGCATACTCCTGTAGCAGTGACATATGCAATAAATTCAGTAGAATTCATCCCTAATAATTAGATACCCTGTTTACTTTGTCTGAATGTATGTTTGCCTTGAAATCGAACTAATGTAGACTGACAAGTGTGTGGAGAAAAGGCAAGCAAATGCTACAGTATATTACTACATAATTTAAATTCTACTAAGTTGAAGGAAGTTCTTTACTACTTTAAAGAAGCCATGGATTGGCTGCCAATTTTTATAGATGAAAATGACATTGTAATGATTAGCATAAATGGCTTCAGTCTAAATTGCTCATAGTGCTTATGCCAAATTACGCTCACCACCCCTCAAGTTTAAATTGTTCTTTCTAGTTTAATTTTAGTTTTTTTTTAATTTAAATCAGTGTGATTTATAAAAGGGAATTGTGAAGAAGATAATTGAAAACACTGAAGATTTTCTATCTAGGTAAGGACAAAGAATGGTAAGTATGTAAATTTTGTATAATTCCTTAAGTGTTTCAATTTTTTGATAAATTATGTTTCTTGCAGATAAATAACAAATTAAGTATTGTATATCTTTCATGATTTCATAATTTGTTAAACTTTTTCTAAATTTTTTAGGTCACTTAAAAGGACTAAGCTACAAGCAACACTCATCAGTTGAATCATTTTCTAGAGCCAAAATAATAAAAATATATAAAGTTGCAAATCTTAAAAAAGTGCAACATACAAATAAACCATAGTAACCAAAATTGATGTGTGTTTACAATTTTAATATTTACAAAACTATTATTTAATGAAAGTAAAGTATTATTTTATCTCTTGAACATTATAATATGTTTTGTGCTGCCATTTAAAATGTATAGCTTTTTAATTCAAAAAGGATGGATTTAAAAATTGAAAATAAACCAATTTATTTTTAGGTTTTGTGACTATTATTACCACATTTTTATCTAATCTGAAATGTTATATATTATGCATGCTCTATTAATATTGGTGTAGATAAGCTTTGGGTTATTAATTACTTAATAGTTTTTAGTATTTACTTAATTATTCTATTTAAAACCAATTTTTTATCTACTATTTCTTTCATTAACTTCCAAAATTATAAAAACTAAAAAATTAAAAAACATTATTAAGCTCAAATAAGGATTCTGCCTTTTCAACTTCTTACTTACTTCTTAAAAGCTAAGGGATTTACTTAGAACTTACATAGAAACTAAACAAATTCAAAATAAACATTTTAGTTTTAGAAACATAAAAACTAATTTTTCACCAACATACATTATTTAAGTATAGTGCAGAGGTTTATAGATCCCACCCACTTTCCAACTTTTGAACAGATATTAACCCAAAAATGTCTTATTAAAAAAAGCATTAAGAATAATTAATCTAGAAAAAATAGTTTTTAGTTAAAGTTTGTCTCTCATTTTTTCTTTCTTCCAAGATTAAAAACTAACTACCTGCTCAAAGTTAAAAGATGAAAACTGTATCTTGATATATACATTACATTGCTTTTTAAAAGTCTTTTTAATAAAATATTTAGCTGTCAAACAGAATTTGACCTCTTTGATTTGGTTTTTTAAATATTACATAAATATATTTTTTATTAAATTTATTAAACACTTAATTTTTTTTATATTTTTTAAAATTAATTTTGTGTTTTACTGTTTTGGAAATAAGTGTAATTAACTAAAAAATCAACAAAAAAAAATTGGTGCCAGTAGGCACATACAGCATTCATAAGACCAAGTCATTGTTGGTGTTGAGGTCTATCTTTATTTTATTTTTTGTTTTTTCAATCAATTTGTAAACTAAGTTTCTCTAGCTAGCTGCTGTCGTTTTAAAGATATATATATATATATATATATATATATATATATGCTATGACAAATTTTGTTTACAATTTAATTCTCAATCTAAATTTGAAAATCGCTAGCTGCTCTGGTTCGTAACATATAAAAAAAAAAAATTGGATCTCAGAAATATTCCTAATCTAACTCCTTTTGTTAGCTGCTGTGGTTTTTTAAATATTTGAACTCCCTGTACCTCCTTGCAGCACCCCTCATCAAAATTTAATAGCATAATTCACAGGTACCACAAATTTTTTGTGCCAATTTTGGTTTTTGAGTTATTGTGTCCCAGACAGACAAACAGAAGTTCGGTTTTTGTTGATCTGATTAATAAAAAACTGTCCAAAAATGCCAAAATATGTTTTTTAAATAATTATAAGAGTAAACATAATGAGGAACATAACTTCATATACTAGCGACAGACACCATCACAAAATTTGGTAGTTAGACATTTTTTGACCCAAATAACTTATTTTCAGTGAAACTAGAAAAAGCTTTTTTGTAATTAGCTTTTCATATTAAATAAAATAAAAAAGGTTATAAACCTTCTTCCAAAATGCAAACTTATGAATTAGTAACATGAAAATCGCATGATATGATTAACTTCTATTGAAAATAAAGCGTTGCACAGAGGTGTTAATTTTTCCCTGAAACTACCTTTAACCCCTCAACAGTATAAATGTGTATTCCTAATATGTAGTCGTTTGTTTTTATCTAAATATTGTTTTTCTACAAACAGTAATTTTTCGATATTTTATAGTTTCCTAGAAAGATTTTAAGCCCTGAGGGGCGTGAAAGTATTTTTACGTCCGCAAATATCTCGACTAATTAATTAAAACAAAGAATGTAGGGTAAACTGCCCAATCGTTGGCAGTTTAAGAGCTGTTTCATTTTTGAATAAAGTTTTCACACCTTTATATATATATATTTTTTTAATTTTAGGCTACTGTTTCGGAATACCCAAAGGTTTTACTTTCTAGCTGTTTATCGATTTTTAATATATAGTAACCCGTTTTTATCAAAATAGAGGAAAAATTAAAAAATGCACAAAGTCCCTATTGTTGGCACCTTAAGCCTATTTTTGGCACCCATATTTGACCTATTATTGGCACCCATAAAAAATTTTTTTAGTTTTGGAATAAAAATGTGTAATTTTTATCGTTTATTTTAAGGATAAAAGTGTCCCTTTTTATACCCGGAATAAAAAGTGACAAATCAGGGTAAAAAAAATCTGGAGAAAAATTGACATATCATGTATGAAATGTAAAAATTGGCATCAAAAGTGACTGATCAAAGACAGAACAGTAAAAATTAAAAACAAGAAAATCATAACATAAAACTACAAAAAAAATAGGAAAAAACTGAAAATAAATTAAAAAGTGCTAAAAATAGCGTACAGACCTCGTGATAAAAGGGTCTTTTTATCCCTCGAAGAATTGTAGACACACTTTTCACTTCAGAATAAAAAGATAAAAATCAATATCAAAATCAAAATTTTGAGAGCAATTTCTGGATCGATTTATATTAGATTTTGATTTTGATTCAAGGCATTTATGGCCCTATAAAAAAGTGCAGCATACAGAGAAGATTTTAGTCTGGTGATGGTTGAATAAACCGAAACGTTGTTATTTAGTTTTTTACATTTTTTATTGCAATAATTTTTTTATCTAATATAAAATACAATTTCAATGGTTATTTTCAATATTTATTTTTATTTTTATCTGTATAAACCCAGTATTAGGATGGTAATGTTACTCGAAAAAGCGCATGCCAACAAAGAGAAAACTATCAAAATTTTGAAACCAATAGTTGGCATCCTAAAATTTCCAAAGAATTATAAAAGAAGTTAGTGGTAAACTTAAAAGTAGACATTATTACACATATATTATTAAACTAATATAATCTTACGAAATATACTCCACTAGAACAATAAATTTTTAAAAAACAGTAAAAGATTATACGGTTTTAGTCAGAAATATTAATTTGATATCGGCACATTAAGAGTGGGAAACAAAATATTAAAATCTAAACCGCTTTATACTAAAAATATTTTTTATTTGTGAAACCTATTTTTAATTAAACTTTTTTTTTATTAACAAGCGTTTTTCTACACCAAATAAATAAACAATACAAGTTTTGTTTAGAGTGCCAACATTAGGAAACACCGTTTTTTTTAGAAGTCCCTTTATTCTTCGGCTCGGTTCTGCTTAAAGTTTTAACACTATAATCTAAAAAATTATTCAAGAGTGTTCCTTAATAAAATGGCTTTTTCTTACCTTATTTTTTGCAGTCATCGTACTCCACCTCTTTTTTTAATGTTTTAAGCCAGACTTATTGTTAAAACACTCTGGTTTATTTATTGCAATGTAAAGCAATGTTGTCAGATAAAAAAATGTTTATTACCGAAAAGAAATTTCTTGCTGATACCTTATTTTTTGGCTGACTGCCAAGAATAGGCAAGTTTACTCTATAACCATTAATATTTATATGGATTTATCTTTGTTGTAGGGGAGAGTAACTGTCTAACGCCACCATTTGATAAAATATGTAGATTTAAAAAAAGGGGACTCAGTTTTACCAACGATTACACTAGATATGCAATCCAACAAACTTAATAACAGCAGTGGACAGATGGCTCTGCCGTATATTCATGTAGTTCCACTAATGACACGGTACAACCATCTGTCTGCTGTTGTTTTTAAGGTTGTTGGGTTGCATATCTAGGGGTTGTTTTACAGGGAAGTTATTTCAATTTTTTTTAAATATAATAAAATATTTATTACAATTTGTTTAGATACTTTTCTGTTCGTACTCTTGTTTGAACCACTGCTCAGCAGTCGGCCTCGGACAAAAATGTTATTCTTTACGCCCTTGGTACAAAAATAACTATTCTAGACCCCATGCTATAATTTTGTTTTTTTTTACACTTTTATAGCCACAAGCTGGAAGCCCGGCAGCAAGAACTTATGAAGTTAGAAGAGCGTCTGAATCGGCGCAAACGCAAGAAGGTCACCTTGTTGGAAGCAGAGAATAAAAACCAGACTACCACTCAGAGTGTACTGCGTCTGGAAAGCATGGAAATGATTGACGATTTTCTGTCTTGTGAGGATTCCGAGGTTGCCATTGGAGAGGTAAAATAAATTATACAAATTTTTGAATAAAAATCACATATACTTACATATATGTTAATTCAAAAATTTGCAAATGTCATGAATGTACTTTTTTATAAAAATACCTATAATAGTTTTCTGCTAATACTTCTAAAACTACAAGAACTAATTATAAAGTTTATAGTATTGCTGGATTCGAAAAAAATGGATTTATTTATTATTCTGTTTTTAAAAATTTTACAAGGTAAGTTAAAAATTAAAAAGTTTATGTAAAATGTTGACATTTATCAATGTCATAATTTAAATTGGCACTCCACTTATATGATTTATGTTTCTTTTTCATATGTTTGCATTAATTTGCATAAAATTAAAATCATTTTTTTTGCAAAATGATTTTTTTTTAATAAGTTTTTATGGAATACTATATTTACAAATAACAGTTTGACACAAATTTGATGTTTTTGTTGAGTTTCATGTGCTTGTCGGGAAGCGAAGAAAACTGACACTTGCCAGGCACTTAAAGTGGTAAAAAACGCGTTTTGATATAGCATTCCGTTTTTAAACTATGTGTGGTTATTCAAGAGTCTTAATTGTCTATATCTTTTTTCTTTATGAAAATTTCATTTAGATGTAAATGGCTTTCTATAGATTTTTTTAATAAAGAATCCAACTGTCAAATTAAACTTTTATTTATTACATTTTACATAAAATTGTAATGACATAAAATGGTTTCTTTATATTTGTTTTATATTGTTTGTTTTTATTTCATACTTTAATTTGTATACTGGGTTTAAAATATTTTAAATTGATCAAATTAAATTATTAATAATAAATTTAGAAAAAAATATATAAAAACCAATAAAAAAATTAAAATTAATAAATATTGAGTATATGTTATTTTAAAGGAAATTTGACCGAACCGATTTCAAAAATAGAATAAAAGGATGGTCATTCCATAAAAAAATACCAACTTTATATAATATCTCAGTGACAGAATTTAATTTGCCAGTTGTAATGTAATGTAAACTGGTATTTTAGCTCATCTTTCTCGCACGGATATCTTGCCCTGGCCAGTAGGCAATCTACGATTGTCTACTTCTGCATTAAACGCCATTTTGCAACCAGGACCAGTGGAATCTGAGGAAGTCCTTCGACCATTGAGCCGATGGAATATTACAGATATCGGAACATTGTAAAAACTTTGAGCTTTACGATATGTTTAATTCCTGTTTTGCACGTCAGTTATAGCGTTTAACAAATCGTCCTTACTCTATGATGGCCCATTTCTCTTGCGCACATATTTTCGAGGCATCTGGAATTAAATTATTAATTATTTTAGCTATGTTTACAATTACCCCACGTGTGTTTACATTTACCTCAAAAGTGTGTATACATTTAGCCCTCGGCAAATATTGACAGGGGTAAATGTAAACACTATAATAATAATTTGTTTCTATTATGCAATTAAACATGTTTAAACAAATAACATAATGCATTGTGTTACTAATAATTACTTAAATTTAAAACTTACCTTGCTGACAAAAAAAATTATCTGCCAATATATGGGCCCCTAAGCTCACACTAGGTACTATAGTTATATTGTACCTGAGAGCTAATATAACTAAAAACTGAAATATATTTTATTAAACTCCAGACTAAATTACGTTTTGTTTAATACCACACAAGCCATGTTTTGACTTAAACTCAAATTTTTGAAATCTACCCCCACCCTTAAAAAAAACAAAAACTAAAATGTATTTTGTTGAACCAAACCGAAACCGAACCGAACCTTTCGTTTGATATCACACACGCCATATTTTCACTTAAAGTCTAATTTTTGAAATATACCCCACCCTTTTTTTTTAAATAAATTAAAATGTATTTTGTTTAACTCCAGACTCAATTACCTTTCGTTTGATATCACACACGCCATATTTTCACGTAAACTCTAATTTTTGAAATCTACCCCCACCCTTTTATTTGGCTTGTATTCGGTGGATTTTGCTCATTTTTAAATGAGACCATCTCGAGCCAACACCCAGCCTAGGTACCAAATTTCATTAAAATCTGCCAAGCGGTTTTTGAGTTATGCGCGTTGGTCGTTACAGACATACAGACAGACGGCGCAACAAAAAAGTCTCAAAATCATCTGAAACGCAAAGATATATAAAAAAATTTTAAATCGAAGCCACTTTTTTTTCTCGAAAAAATTAGGATCACCATAGCTCACACTACTATAGTATACTATATGTGAGGTACACTAAAATACTAACAGATTTCAGGAGGTCTGAAAAAATAAAATACAATTAATTTGCAGAGGTGTATCTGAACCTATCACCACACTAAACCAAACTGATCTGGAAGCTAATTTTTATTGCCACTAACTGTCAAGGAAGCGTGGTGTTAGAATTTAAATTTTTTATTAGGACCGTTTACATTTACCCTGGTAAATGTAATGTAATAACCCCTTTCTTCAAAAACACCCCCTTTTTTGATTAATGAAATAATATTGCTACACCACATAGAGTGACAAAAGCAGACAAGCAGAAAAAAAACTGTTTTGCTGATTATGGTACTACTTTTGACAGAATTTTGAAAAAATCGCATCTTACTTCTTTTGTTTCATAGGAACCCAAACGGCCTTTTGAGCTTGACGATCAAGTCTTGAACACTTGGCGCAACATGGAGATGAAAAGGGCTTCGACTGTTGAAGGCAATATGTCTCGCTTGGTGCAACAATACCATCGTCAAACTTATCGCATGAAGAACTACTTAAGGTGCGTTTCAGCAAATTAACTAAATATAAAATAGTCTGAGATACGAGTTTTGTCAACAACATTGTTTTAGATAAAGTTAAACGGTTTTTAATAATGATCCTTTTCGTATGTGGGTAAAATTAGTTTTTTCTTGCAAATCGACGTTTTTTATCTATAAAATGAAGCTGTATATATAGTTCATTCCATAATTTTGGAGATAACTTTTTCATTGCAATCAGCTGCTAACAACAAATAGCATAGGCCAGCGAAAAAAAATCGTCAAAAGTTATCCCAAAAATAATGATATGGACTTTATTTTTGATTAGTTGCTCTAATATACCATATGTCCCTGATAAAAGTAGGTAACATAGGACATACAATTTTAATTAAATAGGAAGAAATTGGCGGTATTCTGAGCCCCTTTAAATAAAGCGAAGTGAAGCCTACGAAATTCAACTAAAGAATGCCTTGTAACGATTTTATTGTCTCAGCGAACCCTGATTTCTAGGCACTCATAGCTTGCCGTTGATTTGCCCAAACTCTAATTCTAAAGCGCGCCACAAAGAAAGAGACTGTGCTTCAAACGCCCTAGACAAAGAGAAAATACACCAGAGTAAACCAGAGATGCGTTGACTTAGAAAACCATTCCAAATTAAAATTACACAGTTTTTTTTATTTTATTGAAAATAGTTTTAAATTTATTTCCAGTTACAAAATATGAATTATTTTGATGTTAGTGGCTTAGAGGACAGATTAGCCGAATACAACTTTTGTGTTGATATCATTTTAGAAATAAAAAATATAAAAAACATACTTTGTTTTGTTTTGGGCAGCTGCAAATTTCCCAGATTCTTTCGCAATCAAGTCGCAAAATGTGACTTGTTGTGATTAGCGAGTTTGTTATTCGCAACTTACATTGTATGTTATTTTCTATAGGCCCCCAGATGATGACGACATAATTTATGATATTGACGACCCAGAGGAGTTTTACACCAGAAGAAGCAGAATTCCGTCATATGACGTCATCATGCATTTGTTCGAGTACAATGACAAGTGTCTGGTCCCTGACAATAAGAACGCCACTATTGCTAAACTTCGGTAAGTTACAGCATTTTACACAGTTCATTAAAATGTTTAATAAAATGTTAATCCTTAAAAATTGAGCAATCAGAATAGTATCCCCAAAAATTCCCTATATTTGAGCCATTTTTAGGAGAAAAGCACAATTTTGCAATAAGGCGGGTTTTCTGAGAATTTTTTATTAAATTATTAATAGAAAAGTGCATTTGTAAATAGTTAATATTATTGGTTGCGAGGTTCGGAAGGCGGAGTTTTGATCTTGCAATCCTGAGATTGGTTAGGTCAATTATTTATGTGGTCCTACGCAAATCACTTGAACATAAAGATGACATCAATTACAACCTGTTCACCATTAAGGGACCTCGAGCTGAAAAAATCAAGTTATTGACACAAATATCGGAAATTCTTGTTTCTCACACAGTAAACCGAACATTAAAGCAAAATTATTTTCATCCTTTACAAAGGATACATACAGGTCAAAACCCCTGGTCAACGCTTGCCGAGCAGGATGCTTATTCTGTAAATGCTTCCCTTGGAGTGAATTTTCTCTTCAGTCCATCATTACTAGTGCTCAGTTTACAGTATCTGAATTTAAACTGACGCAGAATATATTATATTTTAACTGCTCTCGCTGTGCAATAGGAGAACTTTGGAGTGAGATTTCTTAATGAAAACACACACAAAAATGCCATTACTATCAAATGTCAGATATCTGATATTGACCAATGGTAACTATGAATTTAAGAGAACATTCACTCTCAGAGGAGCATTTAAAGAATTAACGCCCAGGTGTGAACGACACAAGACAAGGACATTGCGTTGTTGTCAAGTTGTACATCAGACTTCATTTCGTTTTTCTTGTAGGTTGGCATTTGCTGAAAAGAAAAAATACATGATTAAGAACCGCATAACTTTAGAAACTCCCTTCGAACAATACAAGGATCACTACGAAAAGTACTGCGCGGATTTTTTTGAAAAAGAACGGAAGAAGATTCAAAACATGCCGCAAAATACTAAGGAAGAGATACAGGCTTTCTACAGGTAAGAAAATGTAAATTTGTTATTATTTTAATAGCGTTTTTTCGTCAATTTTATGTGTTTATACAAAAACTTTTGGTATAATATAGTTGGTATAATATAGTTTTTTTTATCAGTACTTGTTTGTCTGCTTTAGTTTCAACTATTATCTAAAAATATGTTTTGAAAACGTATTAATTTTGGCATATTATTATTATTTAATTTTTTAATAATAATCTTACGTGATCTAACGGAAAAACGGCTAGAACAAGTTAGAAGGTTTAAAAAAACAAACTTTTTTGACTTGATCAGAGTTGGACACAATTGAATAATTGAAATTTTATCATGTTAAAACACGTTAAAATATTTAAAGGAATACTAGATAATTGGTAACCTTGGAAATAAGTAACCCTAGATGCAAGCTATTAAATTTTCTATGTAATAATTAGAGACTTATTGGAAGTAACATAAGGTCTCGCGTTAATATTGCTAGCAGTATATCGATATCTATACTTGCGCAGTTCAGTTGCGCCGTAAAATACGGCAGACTTTGTGCTTTGTGCTAGACTTTACATAAAGTCGTGCAGTATTTATGTAACTGTGGCTTATTTTGCCGGTTTGTTGAAATTTGTCAGGTGAGCTGTCACTTTTTTAACGATTTTGCATTCTTTGTTTGTTTTCTTTTTGTTGTGTATTACATATTTTTTTGATTTCTTGCACTGTTTTTTGTGATTATTGTTTTATACAGAAAAAACATAATGAAAAAATAATCCGATCGAGATTTATGTACAAATATGACATATTGCTCTTCCGAAAGTTTATAAATATCCAAGTTAAAGGTATTTCTTGCAACCCATTGTCCCCATCCCTGTCTACCAGCAGAATTATTTTATTATAATATTATATAATTTAAAAATGCAACTAGAGAGCGTGCGCTTTTACTAAAGATCTAGTTTGACAACTAGTTCAGGCCCTACATACGAGATTCAAGCCATATGCTGCGCCCGAACATTTTACGAAAGGGAACCACCCCCCCACCCCTGACAGGGGGTGGTTTCCCCCCCCCTTAAACGTGCTTTTTGATAGTTTTTTGCTAATAGCTCGAAAACAGTCAACTTTTTCGAAGTCTTCTGGAGATAATTTTTCAAGCAGATACAATTTCCTTACAACAACGATGTACCTTAGTATCCTCTGGAGGCAGTGGTGCGCATTCCATTAGTGTCGGAAACTGACGTTCTGCATTTTTTCTTATTTATAATTTTTAGTTTTAATTAATAAATAATTCAAATAAGCGCGCGAAATCATGACGCACAAGTCTGCCCCGGCACCTGCGCGTCTCATACCTGTGACGACGAAAAATGACACTTCGGTCAAATCTGCGATACCGGCATGCTGCCAGCAATTTTCTTGTACTTATAATTAAAATTTAATTACCGTCTTTCGACATAGTTTTACTAGTGTGTGCAAGCTGGAAAAAGGGCTACAAGAAGATTGAAGGGTTGGCCAACCAAGAACAGCTCCAACGAGATTAAGGGGTAAGTGCCAGCAATCTTGTGCGTCCGACATAGTTTTTTCTAAACTTTTATATCATTCCAGCAAACCAATAGGTAAATCCTATTGGAAATAATTTACGGTCCTTTGAATTACGCCTAGAGCGAACATTTTGTTCCTTCGAGCCGGATGTAATAGGTAACCAGCACATAAAAATTAAATTCATAATTAGGTGTGATCGTTTACAAGGTCACCCAACTCATCCTTAACACGTGCAAAATTAATTCGATTCCGTTAAAGTCATTCGAAAAGATCGGATCATATTCTATCCTTGTCTAACGCAGGTTCAGAGTTCCACTCAAACATTGAACACATCTACGTGTGATGTCGTGTGTTTCCAACCACACAAAAACAACTGTGGGTAATCTCAAATTTTTTTAAAAATAAAGAAAATTTCATGTTTCGCATACGGAAAACGTTGTTTAAATAAACAATAGTAAAGGTTCATTTGCAGCGCGGTCCACCACCTGTTTGTTGTAAATATTTTTGCGGTAAGTACATTTTTATTTAAAAAACCTATTTTCTTTTGCATTTTTTAGTAAATAAAAATGTCAGATAAAGATAAAATCGCGAAACTAGTGCTTTGACGAAAAGTACCTCTGGCCCAGATACAAGAAATCAGTGATTATGCTAACAATAAAACAGCTGATACATTTTATAAACAAAACCTGTTGGCGCGTATGGAATTTGTAGACTCCATATATGATCAGTTTCAGGAAATACACAATGAAATTATTTCTCTCATTACTGAGGCAGAATTTGAGGAGCATGACAAGGTCAGGGCTTCTTGTGACAATTCTTTGTGGGAAATCCGCTCTAAAAAATCAGGTTTTCGCTTGATCCCAGAGCCATCGCCTTTGGTAAGTCAAGAACATTCTTCTTCAAATGTTAACCGACCATGTCTAAAGTTAGATATTTCTGTCCCTCAATGGAATGGCGATTTGAAAACATTTTCTACATTTTTTCAGTTATATAATAGTCTCTGTCATAATACAGATATACCAGACATTGAAAAATTCAGGTATTTATGAACTCGTTTGACAGGTGAACCTCTGAATCTCATTAAAAATGTCGTTATCTCAGAGGAAAACTATTATATTTGTTATGACATGTTACAGGAGCGTTATCAAAACAAAAGAAAATTGGCAACATTTTATTTCATTTTATAAAGCTCCATGTTTAAAAACTAACCCCAGTTCTAAAGACATGCGTCATCTCGTTGACACTTTCTCAGAAAATCTTTTAGCTCTCAAGGCTCTTAAATTTAATTTTCATACAAAAAACTTGATCTGAAAACTCGACAAGAGTTTGAGCAAGAATATGTCAAAATTGACATGCCTTAATATGAACATCTTAAAAATTTTCTGACAAATAAATGCAAAGCTTTTGAAACAGTACAGGAATCAGTGCCTTCTGCACCCAAGTATTCCCAATCTTTTCCTCAAGACAAGCCCAGGGGTTATTCACAAAATTCTACCTCTTCAGGGTATGGGAGGAAGAGTGCACCAGGTGTCTACCACAACTCGGTTTCTGACACAGCACAGTTTGGTTATTCAAAGAGTGATAAACAAAAATGCCTTTTGTGTCGATCGGCACATGGGTTATTCAGGTGTCATTTATTTCTGTCAAAGTCACCCCAACAACGGCTAAACTTTGTGAATCAGCATAAGTTATGTGTGAATTGCTTACGTTTACATCCTAGCCAAACAACTTGTCCTAATTCGATGAGATGCAGAATTTGCAATCAGTTTCATCACTCAACTGTTCATGTTATCAGGTCAGCTACAGCTTCAGCTACAGATCCTAATAACAGTCAGTTAATATCAAACAGACAGTTCCTGTTTTTAATCAGCAAAACATTACAACAGCTTCACAGCCATATCAATCATCACCTAGCTATTCAGCTACAGCTTCTCAGCTACAACCAGTATCCACAGCTACTCAGCTATCCTCATCACCACAGAGCTATTTAGCTACGTCTAACTATCGGCAACAACAGCTTCCTGCTAACAATCAGTTTTCAGCTACTCAGCTACAATTCCCAGCTACTCAGCTACAGTCTATTATCAGGCATTTCCCAATCATCTGTAGGTATGCAACCGGCTATACAGCAGCAACCTACACATGCTAATCACCATCATACACAGTCAGCTACTCAGCTACATTTTCCAGCCACTTAGCTACAATCAAAAGGCAGCACTTACTCGACCCAACCGGACTCAGTGAATACATGCTCATCAACCAACTCCAAGTTTACTTGCCTGTTACCCACAGCAGAGGTTGAAATTCAGGATGGTCATGGCAATTTTTGTACAGTACGAGTACTTCTTGATTCCGGAAGTATGGTGACTTTAATTTTTGAACCCTGTGTAAATCGCTTAGGGTTAAAACGACAGCATTATTCAGTTTCTATCCAAGGAATCAATGGCGTCACTTCATATGCTAAAGGGATTACTCATTGTCTCATCAGACCAAAAGATAAACCTGAGCCAACCTTTACATTTGAGGCTATCATATTGCCTTCTGTAATTGCATGTCAACCTAGAACTTCTGTTGACATTTCCAGTTTGTCATATATCAAAGGCTTATCTATGGCTGACAGTAAACTACACAGACCTGGTTCTATCGACCTCCTGTTAGGTGCAGATCTAGTAGCCTACATGCTAGGTCCTGGACGCATCTTCGGTAGTCACAACCAGCCTGTTGCACTAGAGACAGTCTTTGGCTGGATTTTACAAGGCAAAGTTTCTACATCTAGTTTTAGTGATCCCCTTCTTAGCTATCATATTTCACTAGAACCTCAGGTAGATGTGATTTTGCAAAAATTCTGGGAAATCGAACAACCACCCAAGTTATGCAATGTTTTGTCTCCTGATGAAATTAAATGTGAAAATATATATAAGAAAACGGTTTCTAGGGAATCATCAGGAAGATTTGTAGTATCACTTCCATTCAAACATCCCCAGCCGGACTTTGGTGACACACATGCACAAGCCCTTCGGCGTTTCACCTATCTGGAGTCCCGGCTTTATAAAAATCCAGATTTGCACCTTGCATATTTTAAGTTTATAAACGAATATCTCGAGCAGAACTTCATTTCTGAAGTGCCTCGCTCAGATTATTGTTCTCAATCAGCTTTTTATTTGCCACACCACTGTGTTTGAAAATCTGATACCAGTTCTACCTTGTCAGTACGGGTAGTCTGGGACGCAAGTGCAAAAGGGTCTAAGGGCGTCAGCCTTAACGAAACACTCTTTCCTGGTCCCAAACTGCATCAAGATTTATCTGCAATTTTATTAAAATTTAGAACATATCTAGTTTGTTTTATTTCAGATATTCGTCTAATGTATAATCAAATTATTATAACTCCTGAACATAGGAACTATCAGAGATTCCTTTGGCGTTTTTCTAAGGCTGAGGAAATTAAAGAGTACACTCTAGATCGAGTCACTTTTGGCGTTTCTTCTGCACCCTACTTAGCCTTACGAACTATCAAAGAGTTAGCTACCCTTGAAAGGGAGAACCACCCCCTTGCATCCCAAGTACTTCAAGAGTCCGTATATGTGGATGATTCTTTGAGCGGCGCCGATTCTGTCGCCTCAGCACTTCATTTACAAGCAGAACTTATTTCCTTATTAAAAAAGGGAAACTTTGAACTTCGGAAATGGGCTAGTAACCACCCAGCTCTTCTGGCTTCCGTACCAGGAACCTCTCACAGGAAAATAAGTTTTGATACCGAGGGTCCGGACTACATAAAAGTCCTGGGTCTTCAGTGGAATCCTACACTTGATTGTTTTACTTACTCTTGTACTCATATTGAAGCTATAAGAATCTTTGATGTTCAGGGTTACCTTTCTCCTGTTGTTCTGCTTGCAAAACACATTTTGCAACAAATCTTCATCTCCAAGCGAGATTGGGATGAAATAGCTCCTGAAGTTATTGTAGATATTTGGGAACGCTTTAAACAAGAGCTACCCTCACTTTCTAAAATACAGCTTCCACGCTTAATCATTTCTGATAAATATTCACGATTAGAAATTCATGCTTTTTGCGACGCCAGTACCATAGGGTATGGTTGTTGTATATATTTTCGTTTCACTACTCATATAGGAAAAAGGTGGCGCCACTCAAGCCTCAATCTGTGGCACGCTTAGAGCTTTGTTCTGCTTATTTGTTAAGCAATCTCTTGCAATTTGTCAAAGATTCCTATAGCAACTTACTTACATTCGACGCTGTCTACGCTTGGTCAGACTCGCAAGTGGCACTAGCTTGGCTAATCAGCTCTCCCCACCGCTGGAAGATATTTGTGGCCAACAGGGTCGCCCACATCCAAGAGGTTGTTCCTATCCAATCCTGGAAATATGTACCTACAGCCTATTATTAGTTATGTATTTGCTTTGTCTACAAAGTTTTATACTTTATATAAGACAATAAAGCTTGATTTGATTTGATTTGCCTTAAATGCGGCTGATTGTGCCTCTAGAGGAGTATCTCCTTTAGAGCTACTCGAACATCCACTGTGGTGGCATGGTCCCGAATTTCTAGTTCAAGACTACAGCAGCTGGCCAGACCAACCAGCTATCATCTTGGATAAGCTTCCCGAAGCTGCGGCTGAAGAAAAGCCTTCATGCTTTCATGTTGCTGTTAAATCTCCAAGCTTAGTCTTAACTCTTCTAATAAGATTTTCATCTTTGAGAAAAATTCAACGCTTTTTTGCATACTATTCTTGATTTTTAGATTTCTATTTTAAACGAAAAGCATTTGAGTCGCAAGTTATCTCTCCTTCTGAAATGCATCATACACTTATGATCATTGTGAAAACGGTCCAAAAGGATAGTTTTTCTGAGATACTTCGAATATGTCAACAGAATGACACACTCCCTAAACCTTTCAGATAACTAGCTCCCTTCATAGATGAATCAGGAATCCTGAGAGTGAGAGGGCGTTTAAGAAAATCTACCAATATCTGCTTTGATGCTAAGCATCCTATCCTGCTGCCTCAAAAGCACAGACTCACTGAACTTATTATAGAGCAGTATCACATTGATCATTTTCATCCAGGTCTCAAGACCTTGCATAACCTTATTGTCCAAACCTTTTGGATACTATCTCCCAGAAGCGCGATCTATCGATGCGTGTCTTCTTGCATAAAATGTTTCCGTTCAAAACCTCATTCGTATCCACCAGTCATGGCCGACTTACCAAAATACCGCATTTCTCAATTGAAAGCATTTTCTCAAGTTGCTCTTAACTATGCGGGCCCTTTCAAAATTTTGGCGGCAAAGAGACAGCGAGGTGCTCGAGTCTGTACAAAGGCTTATATCTCCCTCTTTGTTTGTGTATCCACAAAGACCATACACTTAGAGCTCGCCTCTGATCTTTCCACAGAAGCTTTCTTGGCAAGCTTTCGCCGCTTAATCGCGCGTAGAGGCCGAGTCTGAGTTTTTTCTGATCAGGGAACCAACTACAAAGGAGCTTTCACTGAGCTTTTATCTCTTGCGGAAGCTGCTGCAACGAAATTGTCTATAAAATGGCATTTCAACCCTCCAGGCGCCCCTCATTTTAATGGATTGAGTGAGGCCGGAGTCAAGGCAGTCAAAACACATCTTTATAGAGTCATTGGCTATCAGCTTTTGACTTACGAAGAGTTCTACACCGTACTTACAGGTATTGAAAGCTTGTTAAACTCAAGACCTCTGTGTAGCATTAGCGAGGATCCAAATGATCTCACTCCTTTGACCCCAGGTCATTTCTTGACAACAGAACCTCTTACGTCATTCCCTGAACCTGACCATACCGAGATCCCTCAAAATCGGCTCAATCGTTGGCAACTTCTGCAGCAAATGCAGTCTCATTTCTGGACACGTTTGAGTCAGGAATATTTGCATACTCTGCAATCGCGGTGCAAATGGACCAAATTGAGACCAAACATTACAGAAAACAAACTCGTCGTTATTAAAAATGAACAAAAACCACCCCGAGAGTGGGTTCTCGGTCGTGTAATGCGCGTCCATCCGGGTGAAGATGGAATCGTTCGCGTTGTAACTGTCAAAACTCAATTTGGCACCTTACAGCGTTCTGTAGTAAAAGTATGTCCTTTGCCTGAGCAATAGGTCGAACCTCTTGCTCTTAGATTAGAATTAGTTATTATTTTTTTTTCTTTTAATTAGACCCGGGATTTTAGCGGTCTAATCGTTTTCGGTATTTTTGATTACGTTAGAAAAACCTATTATGTTTTTGGCGAGTGGAATGTCGGAAACTGACGTTCTGCATTTTTTCTTATTTATAATTTTTAGTTTTAATTAATCGTTTTCGGCTGCTTTCAAAGTACCGTAAAATATTCTTAGTTTTTAAAATTCAAATAAGCGCGCGAAATCATGACGCACAGGTCTGCCCCTGCACCTGCGCCTTCCATACCTGTGACGACGAAAAATGACACTTCGGTCAAATCTGCGATACCGGCATGCTGCCAGCAATTTTCTTGTACTTATAATTAAAATTTAATTACCGTCTTTCGACATATTTTCACTAGTGTGTGCAAGCTGGAAAAAGGGCTACAAGAAGATCGCAGGGTTGGCCAACCAAGAACAGCTCCAACGAGATTAAGGGGTAAGTGCCAGCAATCTTGTGCGTCCGACATAGTTTTTTCTAAACTTTTATATCATTCCAGCAAACCAATAGGTAAATCCTATTGGAAATAATTTACGGTCCTTTGAATTACGCCTAGAGCGAACAATTAGCGTACGAAAATAGGGGAAAATTTTTAAAATATTTTTTTATCTATTTTTTGTGGTATTTTTATCCTTAGCACTATTTTTTTTTCAAGAAATTATTTTTGCTGGAAAGCCCATTGTATAGAAATCCTTAAATCAAACAAAAATTTTGAACATTTCATTTTCAAACTAAGTAAATAAAATGAGAGAGAGTAAAAAATTATTTTTGGTTAGTAATAACTTAAAACTGACTTTTTCTTGTAAATTATCTTTAAAGTGGGGGTAAAGGGGCATCCCCCCTCTCACCCTCCTCAAAAGTGCTCTCTTCCAGTATTTTCCCAATTATTTGCAAACTTTTAACTTTGCAAAAAACAACTAAGTAACAATTATTAAGGCTGATACCCGCCTACTCTAGATGGGGGGTAAAATATGTCTAGCTTAATAAGTATGTAAGTGTATACAATGGGCTTTTAACCAAAAATATTTAAAAAAAAAAAAAAAATAGTGTTAAGGATAAATAATACCACAAAAAATAGATAAAAAAATATTTTAAAGATTTTCCCCTTTTTTCGTACGCCAATGGAATGCGCACCACTGTCGTTAGAGGGTACTAAGGTACATCGTTGGAAAGGAAATTGTATCCGCTTGAAAAATGATCTCTAGAAGATTTTTTTAAAAGTTGACTGTTTTCCCCCCTGCCAGGGGAGGGGGGGGTGGTTCCCTTTCGTAAAATTTTCGGGCGCGTTTTATGTATATCCATACCAAGTGTGTTGCTTCTATCATTAAACGCAGTATCCGACCCCGTAGGACCTGCACTAAACGTAACGCATGCTATCACAGCATCAGCCGGGAATCCAAGCCAGTTGCATTTTCATATGTAGACACTTTACCTATAGAACCGAAATTTCGGAATTCCATTGTCTTTATTTGTTTTAAACACGACCGACGGTTCGGTTAGAGATAGTTACTAAGCGAAACGTCGTGTTTAAAAATAAATAAAGCCAATGGAAGTCCGAAATTTTGTGTTTACTCAATCTTTGTTTACCAGCTTCTAAGAAACACTTTACATCTACAGTGTGTCCATGGATTAAGTGCAGGTAAGGTACAAATGACACAAAAATTTTGATTTAGATTCTGATGTTTTGGGAATCGCTCCTGCTTGGTCTCAAACTAAGATATTAAGAAAATGATCCAAATCAATTAATGTACAGGGTGGTTTAGTAGGCTGATTTGCTGATGTAGGGTATTAATGACAAAAAATTTTCGATTTAGATTATGATTTTCTGGGAATCGCTCCTGCTTGGTTGCTAACTAATATGTTAAAGTAGGCAGATTTGATAAAAAAGTGTTTAGAGTAAAGTACCTTTGTTTTAAAAGATATCTGAAAAGGTTATTAAAATGAGTTGTTAGGAATCAAAACTTACGGCAGATTCTCAATTTTCAGAACAAACAGCCAAATTTTCTTTAGATAATTTTTACATGATATTTCTAAAACTTATGAATCAGCTGTAACTTTGAATTCTAAAAAATTTTTCTTAATAACGTTTTCTGATATCTCTTAAAACAAAGGTACTTTACTTTTAACACTTTTTATCGAATCAACCTACTAAACCACCCTGTATATTGATTGATCGGGCTTATTTTCTTAACATGTTAGTTTAAGATCAAGTAAGAGCGATTCCCAGATAATCAGAATCTAAATCGAAAATTTTTTGTCATTTATACCTTCCCTGCACTCAATCCGCTAAAATAGCACACCACAAATCTTTTATTTTTATTATTTTAAAAATATGGAAAACAGAATAATAAACATAGCATAACATAAAAAGCAACCTCAGACACCAACCTAATGGCTAAAAATTTAAAATTGGGGTTTAAATGAGGGACAGCTGTATAAAAATAATGTTCAAAAAAACTCATTTGCCCCAGCCGCGTTAAGATCTAGCACTGTTTAAATAAAGTTGCTGCTTTATTACTGCTAGCCTTATTTTGGAATTTCCAATAAGTCTAATGTCAAGATTTTTGCAATAATATCAGAAAATAAATATATTTTTTAAGTTATTAAACGAAACTTGTGACTATCTGAACCATTCATAATTTGTATTACAAGTTTACCATTTCTCTTTGTTTAGAGCTCTAGAGAAGAAAGAAGAGGAGGCATGGGCCATGAAGAAAAAACTTAAAACCATGGGGATCCAAAGTCCATATGTGAATTTCGACACTGTAATTTTAGATCCATTGGAAAGAGAAGACGGTAAGCCTTATTCTTTTAGTTTAAGTTGAACCAGGCTATATTTCAATTTGTGTCACGTCTACTTTAAGGCCGGTAGCGTGCCGTGCTAATCAAAGTAAGGTACGCAAAATTGGTATGGTTTTTCCATGTACATACTGCACACATATAGTTACTAGAATACAAGTTAAAAATTCCCGAAAAAAGATCCTTCACAAACTCTATTATCAAATATTAAAATAAAATAGGCTAACACAAACCATGGAAGCCCTTAAAAAATCAAACATTTATTATAGCTATTATGAAATCGAGATGATATATTAATAAAACACACTTTTACTTGTAGAATTCAATCTGTTAACAAAAAAAGGGAGCTGATTCAATATTTTCGGACAATCCCTATCATTTTGTAGAATTTTAAACATTGTACAGAGGCATATTTTAACATGACGCTTATCCAAGAACCTTTAGTAGACTAAACACTTGAAGCAAAAAAGCATTGTCACAGCCACGTTGGGGGTAAAAACAAAACTTTTTATTAAACATACATTTTAAAAATCTATGTTGTACTCCTTCAATAGCACTTATCAAAGTTTGATACTGTACTGTACACTACCATATTCTATTATTGGCAACACTAAACTATCAAAAAGTTTGAGACTAACAGTACTAAAAGCATTTGTATTCCGAACTATAAGTCCAGAAACTTTTTGAGCGCTCTTTATTTTTTTTAATATGTATTCTGAGAATGACATATTTTTATCAAATATGACCCCCAAATCCTTCCGACAGTTCACACGCTTAATATTTATTCTATCTAGGGAATATTTAAAATCAATAGTTTTCATATATCAAATATTTAAAAGGCAATAACTGGCAAAAAAGCCTAAATGCGTTTAATCTTAAATCATTTTATATTTTGCGCCCAAATTTAATCGAAAAAAGAAGTAATTTGCTTTATTTGCTATAAATCTTTGACAAAACATTTACTGCTTTCTGGAAAAATTAAACCTTTTCATCAAACATATCGCTCACCGGATGCAATAATGGCACATTCAAAAAATTTAAGTTTTCAGGAAATAGAGATTTTGTAAATTATGCATAATAATTAATTTTTTTTTATAAATAAGCTTTTTACCTGGTTCATAATTTTTTTTATATATATTTAGTACTGGACAAGAAATATATTTTTGAAAAAAAAAAATTTTTTTTGCATAAATTATTAACAAAAAAAATAAATAAAATACATGTGCTACTATTGATTTTTGTATTTTTAAAAAAAATACTGTAGAAAAAAGGAACAAACTTTAACAATAATGGCACAAAAAATATGTTCCTACTTCTTAAACCACAAATTTATAAAAAATGCTAACAATATTGGCACAACTGGAAATGTTCCACCAACAGTCTCTTTTTTTGATATCTTTTTACATGCAATAACGACACATTTAAAGATGTGCCATTATTGTCATAACAAACACATCAAAATTATATAAACTTAGCGGACTAAATAAAATACGCCACTATTGCACACACCCACATGTAGCACGTGGCAAAAACGCGGTAAAATCAATAGTGACATTTGTGCCATCTGTCGGATTGCTAGCGAGTTTTCTATGTGCCAATATTTTTAAAAGATACAGCTTTAAAAAATAAGTATTTTATGCAGATTAACTCAAAACTGCAAAATTTTGAGTTGTGCCACTATTGCATCCGGTGAGCGATATATCAGTTATATCGCTCACCGGCGACAATAGTGGCACAACTCAAAATTTAAATTTATAAAAAAAACTGCATTTAAAGTTTTAATTTTTCATGATGTATTTGAAAATCATTAGTAAACTTGACAGTGATTATTGGTGGGTTTTTATTTGCTAAGTTATTGGGGACTGTTAAGTTATTTTTTGCTTTAAAAAAAGTTTATGATTTGTAAGATGTGCCACGATTGTTGCAACCACGTGATACAATTTTGATGGAAACTTAATAAAAAGTTGTGGCACATTTAACTAAAATTGCCAAAATCACAAAGTTATAGTGGCTCAACTGAAAATGTGCCACTATTGCTGAAACATATGGTCACTACTAGTCACTATTGCTTAAACGTAACCACGCGTTCCTGAGTATAGTCAAGGGTACATTAACAATATGCCGGTATTAATACAAACTTACGGGGTTTGGCACGCGTTGGCCTGTATAGACTATCTGAACTAATTTTATTCTAGTATTGGTGCATTAAACTTCATTCAATTTTTTATTATTTTGCGTGTTTTAAGGGGGTTCGATGATTTTTTCTAGTTAAAGTCGATTTTAAATATCTTTTGTGAAATATTTGACATTGTATTGTGCCCATATTTTTTCTAAGAATAATTATTTTTTATAAAAGATGAACTATAACCACAGAACATATCTATAACACTATCAAAGAATTTGTAAAATCTATTTGTAAAATCTATGGAAAAATATGCTAAGGTCACACGTATACTATAACTCTAGCAGTGTGAGCTATGGTGATCGTGTAAAAATAAGAAAAAAAGTTCCGATTTTAAAACAATTTATATATCTTTGCGTTTCAGATGATTTTGAAAGTTTCTTGTCGCGCACAACTTAAATTGTCCTTGCCCGATTTTAATGAAATTTACATTTCCTTAAATAGATAATAGCTTTGTCACAACCTGACGAAATAAATTCGTTCGTTATTCAAAAATGTCTACCACTATGTAGTATTCTATCTATCTATCAGCCTTCTTCGATTCATCTTTGGACATAGGGCTCCCCCAATATCTTTCATTCTTCTCTGTCTGTCGCCGTGTTCATCCATCTAGCTCCTGCATGTAACATTTGTCTTTCCATTGATCTTTGGGCTTTTGTTACCTTATCCATGTGTAAGTACAGGAAGGATACATTGGTGATACACTTTCGTTTTGAGGTACTAAGAATGCTGCCCAGACCTATCTTACTCATCTCTTGAATTAAGCCGTTTGGTTTTCCTTTTTTAGTTTAATAATTTGTCCCAGGTATATATATTCCTCTACTTGTTCTATTTTCTCTTGGTTTATTCTGATCGTGATATCCTCATCTGTGTTTGTTATGACTAGTTTTAGTGCAGTTCATACTCAAGCCGATATGTTTAGCTGCTGTATCCAATTCCTGCAGCATTTTTATCAGTTCTTCTTTTTTATCTGTTTTTAAGGCAATATCATCAGCATATCTAAAGTGGTTCAAGTATTGTCCATTTACTTTGATGCCTATTTTTCCCAATCTAAGTTTTTAAAAACATCTTCTAGGGCCTGGTTAAATAGTTTAGGGGATATTGTGTCACCCTGGCTGACACCTCTTCTTATGGGGATTGGCGTGGATTTTGATTGATGTTGTTGCTTCGCTATATATATATATATATATATATATATATATATATATATATATATATATATATATATATATATATATATATATATTGGCTATTAAGTCTGTGTATCCGTGATCTATTCGGCCATTAATTAAAGATGCTTTTACTGCCCAGTGCTCAATGCTATCAAAAGCTTTTTCAAAGTCTATAAACGCAATATATATAGTGAAATGTCGTATTTGTTGGCTCGTTCTATTAGGATTTTCATGGTTAATAGGTGGTCAACTGTACTGAAACCTTGTCTGAAGCCTGTTTGTTCTTCTGATTGATATCCGTCAAATTTTGTAGTTAGTCTATCTGATGAATATTTTCGTAAAAAGCTTATAAATTACATTGAGCAGTGGTATAAGTCGATAGTTGTTTAGGTCTGCTCTATAGCCTTTCTTGTATAGAATAATGGTTATTGATTCTTTCCAGTTGTTTGGGATTATTTTTTCTTTTAGTATTTTATTTAGGTGAATATGTAGGCTACTAAGTACAGCTTTACCACCGTATTTGAGCATTTCTGCCGTTACTCCATCTTTTCCAGGTGATTTGTTATTTTTAATTTTCTTTAATGCTCTCTTTGTTTCCGTTTTCCTTATTTTAGGTTGTAGCTCTGAGTTTATGTTCTTTATTTTTGTTTGGAGTTTCTTCGTGGTCTTTCGTGATGGTGCCCTTTTTGTTTGGTATAATTTTGTATAGAATAGTTGTGTGATATTTATAATATCCTTTTTAAAGTTAGTCTCTATGCCGTTCATATCCTTTATTTTAATTATATGATATGTAATAAAAATTATGCGACGTCCAAAGTTAACGGTACACTCTCCGGCGCGCTCGCATCATCACTGAATGAACCGAAATGTGCCCCAATTAATTCGCGCAGTCCTTAAAGAGGAACTGGTTCAAATAGTGAGAAGACTTAATAAAATTAGTACCTACCTAATTTCTTTCAACTTAAAAAATAATGAAATTTGACAGGCAAAACAATTTGGCGTGTCCTCCTGTCGGAACACGGTATCGAAGAAGATGAGCAAGACCCTGACATGCAAGAGCTACACTCCCAAGAAGATTTCGCCATTGATCTCGATCAGGTGAACAAAACAGCTTCTGACAAGCTCAGGAGCGATTCAGGTGAGAACATAGCAAAGGCTATACAGGGTATAATTTAAATGATGCATCAAACTTTAAGGTCTAATGGGGAACGTCAAAAGTTGAAAAAAAATTAATAATTTTTTGTCAAATATTTTTTTCCAGTATTAGCATTTGTCAAGTTTGAAGAATGGGGGAAAACTGTTTAAACAAAAATTATAGGCTAATTAGATACATTGTAGGTTAAGGAGATGCATTGGCCAAATAACCTTTGCAATAGGTATCAATTTGTCAATTTTTATCACTGGGAACAGGTGTTGTTTTCGACAAAAAAAATTGAGATAAGCCGAAAATTAGTGATTTGGGTGTATTTTCATCTATCTTAGCAATATCCTTGTGACGTCTGTCCGTAAAACAATAGCTCCCAAACTGCTGAATCGGTTTTCATGAAATTTTCAGGCCAAGTAGTGTACAAAACTGTAAAAATTAAAAATATGCTAATTTTTTATCGGAGAATCGCCCCAATATGCGGTTTTCGGAATATAGTAGAACACGTTTTTCCCGATAGTTTATGTTATTACTAAAAATATCCTAGGAGCTGGTTTCAATGCTAATATAGCGTGGAGTTTAGTTGGAGTATGCTAATGAGCTTGGAGGGTATCAGATCCACATGGATCCATTTATTTTAGTCATTAATTATTTTATAAGCCATTAAATTTAGAAAAAACTGTGCTAGATCAAGATCGGTATGTACCAAGACCGTGGTGGCCAAAATAATAAGAGTTTACTAAAATTGTTTGAACTTTTGATCCTTCTCTAACAATCTATTTCTCAGTTCACAAGCGGTTTTCCCAAAAAAAAATTCTTGTGCCTTTTTGGCAGGGTTAAAAAAAAGCTACAAAAAAAGTTTTTTCTGTGTAGTTTTAGGTTCTAGTACTGTTCGAAAGAGGGGTAAAAGTTATATAACTCCTAAAAATTTTTCAGTCTTTTTACCATTGAGCAAAGGATAGTCAAGATATGGATTTTTATACTTTGAAAAAAATGTAAAAATAATAAATTTTTTATGATTTCAAAAATTTTTTGATAATTTTGGACAATTTAAAAAAAATTATATCTAAACTATCCTTCGTTCAACCGTTATAAAATTTTCAGGCGTTATATAATTTGAATGGCACTAGTCGCCTTTACCGAAAACTACACAGAAAAAACTTTTTTTTGGTGCTTCTTTTTAAACCTGCCAAAAAGGCACTAGAATATTCTATTTTAAATATACCTTTAGTTTTTTTAAAGCTGGTCAGCATCAGATTTTTATATAGTTTTAGAGTACTCTTATTATTTTGGCCGCCACTGCATGTAACAAGAAATCGACAAAATATAGTTAACTTTGATACATTTTCTACCACCTCTTTAAGTTTGGTTCATCATTTAAATTCAACCCTATATTAGTAAAAATAGAGAAAAAAGTTATTTCGCATTATTTTCTTTCTTCAGTGGCTTAGAAAGCGCTATAGTTTAACAAACTAAGGGCCCATTGCACCGAATTTTTTGCCTTTTCTTAGCCTAAAGGGTTTCTTATTACATCATAATATGATTATATTAAGGAACCCTTTATATTAAGGATCATTTAAATTGAATTTTACAAGGATATGGTGACTGACTGTCAAAGTGACATAATGAAAAAATTTTGCAAATTTCATGTTTTCTCTATCATTACCAACCAAACAACCAACATTTAAACAATTTTGATAATCCACGTATTTGTTATTTTTTTTGGAAACACTCAATCCTTTTTTAACAGAATTGAAGGCATGCTGAAAATCTTTAGAAACTCTAACACTACCAACGGTTATAAAATTATAAAATAAAAGTAATAGATTAATCAACTTTAATAAAATTGCATAAAAAGTTTGAAAGCAGTAGCCTTTAAGATCCATCTGGGAAAATCGCCAAGCTTAAAAATTTGAGGCAAAAGTAAAATGCTTTGTCAAAAAAGCAGAAATACCTATTTATTCATGCTTTTTGTATCTTGATAAAAATCATAACATATTTTTCTTGGAAATTTTTTAAAGAGCTTAGTCATAAAATTTTGGTTTAAAAGGTCATAGAAAATCATAAGATTAGGAAAAAATCGTCACAAAATTGTTTAAAAAATGCGTTGCGGTGGCCGCCCTTTGAGTCACGGAATCCACCTTGGGTGCTTTTTGGGTTTCGGTGCACTATCCAGACACTAAAACGAGACATTTTCTGATGACGATTCTTTTTGAAAATGGTAATTTAGCGATCTTGAAACTTAATTAGATACGGAAAATTCAAAAACAAATTGTTTTTTTTTAAATCACACTTTTCAATTTCTATGCACACAAAATCCATTTACGTAATTACGTATATGACAAAATCACATAAATATTGGGCATATATGATACTGGCCTTTGGGCCATTTGCTGGGGTTTTACTCAATTCCGTGCCCGTCAGTCCGACTGAAAATGCGAGGTTGCCACATCACAGGTAGGTATGTATAAAATAAAATTTGGTAAACTTATCACGTCCTTGCAATTGAATTACACGTAAATTTAGTGGGAATAAGGACACTGTTGTTCTGGTAAATATCCGTTTTAATCCATCGGTAACGTTTCGACAATGGTTTTTTTCTTCATCAGACTAAAAAGGTTACAACTCATTAGTAAGATAATATAAAATACGGCACATTAATACATCACAATTAAAAATTATTATTCTTTTCCCAATAAATAACATTTAAAATGACCTTATTAACAATATATTCTTTTTTTTTCCCTTTTAATGTATATGTACCTGATTTTTTTTATTTATTTATATAAAGAAATAATTATGGTTTATTTTTCTTCTTTTTTTTATATATAAATTTTTTTTTATTTTATACAAAGGTTCAAAAAATTTTGTCACTCTAGTAACTGATGGGTGGCTCAATAAAATAATAAATAAAACCTGTAGCAAGCCATAATACCATGTAGAAAATAACAACAATGTATACATTATAGTGACACCTATGTTAAAATTTACAACAAAATTAAAAATTAAAAAGGACTGTTGAAATAAATATATTTAAAATGCCGTACTCACCCTTCAGATAGACAGATAAAAATAAAGCTTTTCCCCAATTAAACCACGACAACAAAATACGATGTGTCTCTCTAAGTAGTCATGAATACGTTAATTGGTTGAAAATTAGCGTTCAACCAAAAAATATTTTTTGCTTTTTTAAATAATTAATTGTATATAACAAGGTTTAAACAGGAAAAGTTTTGCGTTCTGACAACAATGCATGTTATCAATGCATTTTAATATACAACAACTCCAAACTAGAAAATAAGTTCCATCACTGTCTTAATTGTATCATATACTATATACACTTATCCCACTCTAAATTAAATCAGTACCGTACATTACTACCTTATAGACCGGTGGACGTTTTCGTCCCGCCATGGACTTAGTTTCCTTGGTTCGCTGTCGTTCACTCGTAGAATGAAAAATAGGGTTCACCTATTTTTCCATTCTTTTTGATTTACCTTGTTTCTTGTAGACAGTTTGTTCTACTTTGTGTCAGGCAAGCCACGCTGAGGATGGAAATGCCTTTTTCCGAAACACCGGTGTCCGTGGTTGGCTATACCCCTATGAAGTTGCCTTTTATACTTGCTTAACTCATTGTTTTCGGTTCCGGAACCGATACCGTGGAGACGGTGATAGCATGGTCTGGTTGAACTGTGACGATAAGTCTTTCTACCTTATAGACCGGTGGACGTTTTCGTCCCGCCATGGACTTAAGTTTCCTTGGTTCGCTGTCGTTCACTCGTAGAATGAAAAATAGGGTTCACCTATTTTTCCATTCTTTTTGATTTACCGTACACTACTAGTTCCACTCTATTCAAGGTTGCCTTTTGCTTTAAACTTAAAGAATTTTAATTTGTTTTAATATTTCGGAATAATGAAAATCCAGAATAGTGACAACAATGCGGACTAATTTTGCCGCCGATAATATAACCTGTCTGATAAACAAAACAAAAGAAAATAAATAATTAGCAAATGTTGGGTTTCGTTTTTAATTTTTGTGCCGTTTGTTTTCCTGATGTGCTTGCATTCTTGTTTTTTGTTGTTCCAATGTACGATCTAGTCTAAAGGGTGAGTACGGAATTTTAAATATATTTATTTCAACAGTCCTTTTTAATTTTTAATTTTGTTGTAAATTTTAACATAGGTGTCACTATAATGTGTACATTGTTGTTATTTTCTACATGGTATTATGGCTTGCTACAGGTTTTATTTATTATTATTGTTTTTATATGAATAGCTGATTGATCTCTTTGTACGTATTTTATTGAGCCACCCATCAGTTACTATAGTGACAAAATTTTTTGAACCTTTGTATAAAATTTAAAAAAATTTATATATAATAAAAATATATAAATAAATATAAAAATCAGTTACATATACATTAAAAGGGAAAAAAATATTAAAAAAAAAAAAGAATATATTGTTAATAAGGTCATTTTAAATGTTATTTATTGGGAAAAGAATAATAATTTTTAATTGTGATGTATTAATGTGCCGTATTTTATATTATCTTACTAATGAGTTGTAACCTTTTTAGTCTGATGAAGACAAAAACCATTGTCGAAACGTTACCGATGGATTAAAACGTATATTTACCAGAACAACAGTGCCCTTATTCCCACTAAATTTATGTGTAATAAAATAAAATATTTTGATTTGATTGTCCCTTCTTTCTGCCATTCATATTTTTTTAGCCAATAAAATTAAAGGCAAGGCTTGGATCAGGATAAGTTTAATTTTATTTGTACAAAGGTTGGGTTTGGCTTGGTTTTGGTGGAGCTGGGATGCCTTGATTTAGGTTTGGTTTGGGTTCAGTTGGGATGGGTTGGTTTGGTTCAGTTTGGTTTGGTTTGGTTCGGGTTCAGTTCGGTTCGTTTTGGTTGGGTTCGGTTGGGTTCGGTTCCGTCTGGTTCGGGTTGGTTCCGTTCGGTTCAGTTGGGTTTGGTTCGGTCTGGTTTGGTTGGGTTGGGTTGCGTTCGGTTTGGTTTGGTTTGGTTGGGTTGGGTTTGTTTTGGTTTGGTTTGGTTCGGTTCAGTTTGATTCGGTTCGGTTCGGTTCAGTTCAGTTTGGTCCGGTTGAGTTGGGTTGGGTTTGGTTGGTTTCGGGATGGTTCGGTCGGGTTCGGTTCGGTCTGGTTCGGGTTGGTTCCGTTCGGTTCGGTTTGGTTGGGTTCGGGTCGGTTCCGTTCAGTTCGGTTTGGTTTGGGTTGGTTTAGAAAGAGCTGGGTTGGGGTTACTTAGGTTGCACTAGGTTTGGTTAATTTTATTTTAGCTCACACATATACTATACTATAGTAGTGTGAGCTATGGTGATCCTAATTTTTTCGAGAAAAAAAAAGTTGCTCCGATTTCAAAAATTTTTATATATCTTTGCGTTTCAGATGATTTTGAAACTTTTTTGTTGCGCCGTCTGTCTGTCTGTCTGTCTGTCTGTATGTCTGTCTGTCTGTCTGTCTGTCTGTCTGTATGTCTGTAACGACCAACGCGCATAACTCAGAAACCGCTTGGCCGATTTTAATGAAATTTGGCACCTAGGCTGGGTCTTGGGTCGAGATGGTCCCATTTAAAAATGAACGAAATCCACCTAACACAAACCAAATTAAAGGGTGGGGGTATATTTCAAAAATTAGAGTTAAAGTGAAAATATGGCATGTATGATATCAAACGAAAGGTAAGTGAGTCCGGAGTTTAACAAAATACATTTTAGTTTTTCTTTTGTTAAGGGTGGGGGTAGATTTCAAAAATTTGAGATTAAGTCAAAACATGGCTTGTGTGGTATCAAACAAAAGGTAATTTAGTCTGGAGTTGAATAAAATATATTTCAGTTTTTAGTTATATTAGCTCACACGTACACTATAACTATAGTACCTAGTGTGAGCTTAGGGGCCCATATATTGGCAGAGTATTTTTAGGGTGATCACAACAGACTTAATAATCTTTGTTTCCTTACTTTGTTTATTTTTGCGGAAACGTGGCAACATTGCAAAATATAAGCCACAGATATTGACAAATATTGTTTTGATGGGGTTGAAAAAAAAAGAAGAGTCAAAATTGAAAGAAAAGTGAGGTTGGATTGCTGTTTTTACGTGTTTTTTAAGGTTTTATTTATTTTTTTTCTCAAAAAATACTGGATAATCCGCAAATTTTTTTTTGGAAAAATGTTATTTAGAAGGTATATTTTAAGGTAATTTTAATTTTTTCCAAAAAATCGTGTGTCCGGATAGTGCCTTATAATTGCCTTGATTAATAAACCACAATAAACAATTTTGTCTTTATTTCAGGTTATTTCGAAAGCGGATTCGCCACAGATGACGAGGGTGATAATTGCAGGGATGACACTGCGAGTGAAGTACTTGGGGATGAGGAAAATGTAGAAGCTTCTGAAGCTCAAACACAAGAAGTCGACAAAGATAAAATCGACAACTTACAAGATACTCTAACTGACAGTGTACTTGATACTTCTTTACAATCCGAAAACGGTGAACTCGAAACCTTACATGATAAAGAACCAGAATTAAACGCTAATTCAGAAAGTAAAGAAGAAACAAATTCAGAAAAGCCTGAAGCAAATCTAATTTCAGAATGTGAAAATACACTCGAAAATACAAATAAAGAAGGAAATGAGTCAGTAAATGAAAGCAATATTACTGCTGAAATAAATAATGATCCTTTTGGTGAAAGACAAAAACAAAACAATGATGAACCTTCAAACATTGATTCCTTAGGAGTTGTGAATACAAACTGCATGTCAAATTCGGATAAAATCAATGCACAATTTGAGGAGTTTATAAAACACCATCAGTACACGCAATTCCCGGACGGTTGCATAATGATTGTCTACAATAAAGGTAATCAAGAAACAATAGAAGAAACTAAAACTAAAAAGCCAAAAGAAAAGAAATCGAATTTGGAAAAGACTATTGATGGTGTCGCTAAGGGGAGAACTTGGCAGAAAGACGAAGAAAACAGAGAAGAGAGGCTTAATCTTAAAAGGGTAAGTTTAACTCTTTTAATATTAAAATATGAAGTAATAAGTAAGCTCATTATTTTTTTATTAGGTTGGGCTTTGGGGTTGGAAATAAATTGATCTTATTTTTAGGCAAAGTTAGCTTTTTTTATAATGTTTTGCTGGCAGAAAAAATGTCAAAGTTACGTAATGATGATGATGTCACATTAAAATGTTATGTCATTATTATTTTATTTTTCAGAAACTGAGATCTGAAGACGAGGTTCCAATAAAACGAAGAAAGTTAAGCGAAAAGCAAGTGGAAAAATTGAAGAAGAGCCTTATAGAGCCAGTTCACGAGTTGAAGTTTGAAAGTTTCTTCTCTTTGAATTATCAGAGCGAAATCGGAGAAGGCAAGTAACACTTCACACACATCCAGGGGCGGCTCATAAGTTTTAATACAGGAGGGTCATTCTCGGTCATATTAAGCTCGGTCAAAACTAAACGCAAAAAACGGCTTAAAACTAGGCATACCTCTTAGGATGTAACATTTTATTTATTTCTTTTTTTTCTTAAATCGTTATTGATTTAAAGAAACATTAACACAACAATTATTCGAAAAATCAGCACAAAAACTCTAGTTATATTTTAACTGGGTCCATTGTGTGCACTGTATAATTTAATAGCGATATATTAGGTCGCCTACTTATTCCGGAAAGTAGAAAGAAAGGAAGACATTTCTATCTAATTCGAAAGTACTCAGAATCTGGGCTCTGGCTGTGAAGCGACGCGAATTACTGGTGACCTCTATCTAAGAAGATTTAAGCTTGAGCGTGCAATACGAGGAATCCAAAAGATGTCGCCAATGGAGAATAAGAGAACATATTTGCTTATTTTAAATACCTATATATATATATATATATATATATATATATATATATATATATATATATATATATATATATATATATATATATATATATATAGATAATAATAGTTTCGATCATAGTTTATTAAATTGATTTTCACAGACATTTAATTCTGGGAGGTCATTGACAAAATGACCTAATGGAGAAGTCACCACTGCACACATCAAACAATAAATAACTATAATTTAATTTCACACAGAGCCTTGAGTCACTTCTGCAAAAAATCCATTCCTTTGATAGTATAAGAATTTATAATAATAACATTAACACAACAATTATTCGAAAAATCAGCACAAAAACTCTAGTTATATTTTAACTGAACCATTGTGTGCACTGTATAATTTAATAGCGAGATGTTAGGTTGCCTACTTATTCCGGAAAGTAGAAAGAAAGGAAGACATTTCTATCTAATTCGAAAGTACTCAGAATCTGGGCTCTGGCTGCGAAGCGACGCGAATTACTGGTGACCTCTATCTAAGAAGATTTAAGCTTGAGCGTGCAATACGAGGAATTATCCAAAAGATGTCGCCAATGGAGAATAATATAACATATTTGCTTATTTTAAATACCTATATATATATATATATATATATATATATATATATATATATATATATATATATATATATATATAGATAATAATAGTTTCGATCATAGTTTATTAAATTGATTTTCACAGACATTTAATTCTGGGAGGTCATTGACAAAATGACCTAATGGAGAAGTCACCACTGCACACATCAAACAATAAATAACTATAATTTAATTTCAAACAGAGCCTTGAGGCACTTCTGCAAAAAATCCATTCCTTTGATAGTATAAGAATTTATAACCAAATACCAGAAACTATTAAAAATCACAACAATTGGTAAATTTTGCCTTCATACTGATATTTGTGATTTTTCAAAACTTTGAACTTTATATTATACATTCAGGTAATGTCATCCGCGTAAACTATGAATCCGACATTGAAGATGATCACAATGACACTGTAGACGACCACATTAATACTGCAGACGACCATATTGAAATGGAGGCCCACAATAACACCAGAACAGAAAGTTGTCGTCCCAATAGTTGCAGACCGGATAGCGCTATTGATGTTGCAGGTTCGTTTTTATTTCTTAAATAGACCAGTTAAAAAAAGGAAAAAAACAGTATGTATGAATGGTTGGAAATATGCCACAGTCAACGGAAAAACTAAATTAGACCCGATCCAAGGTATTAGGGTGAAATAGCGTAAACTTTTAGGGGTAGATAATGGTTTTTCACGATTTCCAGCGAAACTAGACATCGAAAAAAGTTAAATATAAATTAATATATGCAATTAACATGTCTACAACTCTTGTATTTTTTAAATAAACACAAATTTTCAAATAAAAATATACATATAAATCAGTTTTTTTTTGTTTCTGGTCTCACACTTTTTTTTTGTGTAGGATCCGCTCTAACCACACCAGTGCATATGGACGCCATAAACGAAGAATTTGAGTTGAACACGACTATGACAGATGAACCGCAGCCAGGATGTTCCTCGTGGCCTGACGAGGTTGATGACCCCAAATTGATCGAGGATATGGCCGCGCATGCGGAGTCGATGCGCCAAAGGTAATGCCTCCCCAATCTGCAGTTGTTGTTTTTGCAGAAAAAACCCTTGAAAAATGAATGCTGATAAAATCTAGTAGGCGCATTCAAAATTATAGGATAGAGATTTAATTTGGTTTATCGCTTATCTATATCGTTCCAAAAATAACACCCCTACATGGTGTCGAATTGAATTAAAAGTAAAGTAATTTTTTTAATTAAAATTTTTTTCTCAAAAACCAAAAGTTTTTTTAAACAACTTGTAGACTTTGAAACTGCCTACAAAATACTATGTAAACTAGATTCCTTGTTTAAATTTGTAGCTGTCCAGGAAAGCTTCAATTTGTGACTTGGGAAAAATCTTTTTGGTTATATACAACACATTTCTGGACAACCAATATGAGATACGTCAAATCGGGTTATGACATTTTTTATAGCCCGTAAAATTTTCAATCGATCGATGTGTAACACAGCTACTTAGCTATATTAACACGACTAAGAGCAGAAAATATATTTGCATTTTTTTCAAGTCAAAGAAAAAAATTTTGTTTGCAGCGGATTTTTTGCATGATAGAAGCATCCGAAGGCCTAAACGTGTAGATGGATCTTATAGCCAGATAAAATAAACTTTTCATGAGTGGTGACCACCACGCAGCACTGCATCATATGCTGTGTAGGTATACTTTTGAAGGCGACGCAACGCTCACGGCCGATCGTTTGAGGACCTACTGGTGGACACTCAGTTTAGGCGCAGACCTTTTGGTCGCTATCAATTTGGGCGATGACCATTTTGGCGCTGAATGTTTGGGCAATAGCCGTAAACAACAAAAAATCATAATGCCTTGACACCCACCTTGTTTTGCGCCGACCCAGGTTTTTTGCAGAAATTAAAAAAAAAAATCACGTTTTTAGACCTAATTTGGAGATTGTAAAATTATTTTGGAAAATGCTGAAAAATAGTGGATTAAAAAACCAAAGTAAAACTAACCCGATTTTTCGTTTTTTCGTTTTTGTAAAAAACGCCCCCACCGCCTTGTAGGGGTTGCAGAGTGGTGCTACACCATATGCCAGATCTCCAAGATAGAACTTCATATTCAACGATTTTTTCTGAAAATTTTGACGTATCACACAATATTGTATCACAAATAGGCAAGCTGGAGCTAAAAACAGCCTATTTCACACCTGACTATTTCGTTGTCTGTAATATTTCACTGGACATGTTTTTGACGTTTTTTTTATTATTTTAGGGTAGGAAATACTTAATTATTTAATAACTTTTGACAAAAAAAACAGATTACTAACCACAGAAATAGATCGGACACGTAACAGTCAAGAATTCATGACATTTAAGCGGTGCCATCTATTGCGCAGGTCGCTTGTTGAACTGTTTTTGTCGATCTAAGCGTTGTATATTCTTATACAAATAGTACACTTTTATTATATATTTACTTACACACTTTTGAAACATAAATATAGTTGTCTTTGTCAAAAATATAGTTGATGATTTTAAAAATACAATGTCCTTACTATTGGTTTACTAGGTTGCTGCAGAGTGACAACTTCAAATTTTGACAATATGCTATTGATATTGTAATGTCAACTTTCAGATACTAATTGTTTTTTATTTAAAACAAAATTACAACTGTCAAAATAAAATACCTTAGAGCATAAATACAGGCTAATGCATTCTTACACTCGATGCTTGGAGCTAAGACCCCCTTTATTTCATAATGTTTCCTTTTCGGGTAGAAAGGATTGCGGTGACTGCGCGTGCGTCAGTCTTAGTGGTTTTGGAACATTCTTCGTTACGTCACTACATTATTTGCCAATCATAAATTTAAGGTTATTCTACTTTTTTTGTAAAAACAAGTGGATCGGGTGAAAATTTATCAAATTGCTGATCAAGTGAGTTGTTTTTCTAAAATGAATAGTGCAGATTTATTGTGGACACCATGAAGAGTGTTTAATGGCATCTCTAAACCACTGTTAACTTTATTAATAAATTATTAAGAAAAATACGAGTACCTACCTATGGAATGGCACTCCCTTACTTCTCCTGAACATTTTTTCATAAACCGCACATGTTTTACCTATTTTTCACAGAAAAAAAAAACACAATTTTACATGACAAACGCAAAACACCGCAATGTGTAAGTAAAAACAAATATGGCATCCATCCACACAGCAGCAATGTGTTTACATGCCAAAACACGCATGCGCACTTGGAAATTTGAGTTCGAATTAATTTTCGATTTTTTGAATCAGTTTTTATGCTCTATAAAAAAAAGGGTCTCTAGTCTAGACAAGTTATATTTTATTAAATCATTATTGCCCCATTGAAAGTAACAACATTTTTAGCCAAGAGCTGTCGAATCAAACCAAATACGAAATGGAACGGGACAAGGTGCGCAAGTCCGTCGCTGAATGGAGGGCGCACATCATGCCGAAACTCAGACAGCTTGACGAGCATGACTTCGACATTCACGAATATGGAGCGAACATCATTGACAACTTGGACAACGTCAACGATCAAAAGTCGTTTAAAAGTATGGTGGACGGCAAGTCATCTGCAGAGGTTGTCAGGTAATAGTAATTTAATTGAGTTTTCAATTTTAAGTCCCAGGGCGGCTATCGGTCATAAAATCATAAAAAGTTATAAAATTTTAGGCCGATCAAAGTCAATTACAAAATTTCATAAATTGTCATAAAACTTAACATTGGTCATAAAATTTTAAGTCAGTTACAGTTACTATAAAAGATAGAGGCCTGGGGATTTCATATAACCGTCCTCAATTTTTGGAAGAAAAAATATGTCAAAAGTTTTTTCTAGCCCTTGTAGTTTTGAAACTAGAGGGAAAATTAAAAAATTGGGAATTCTAAAAATTTGCCATATCTTTGTTATTAGGGCAATTACAAAAAGTTGATTCTGTCAAAAAAATTATGTTCTCAAATTTTTATTTTGTCGAGTCAAATACGAGATTTCAGAAAAAATAAAAAAGGTTTAAATATGGACCTGGATTTTATTTTAAAATTTTTTGCTTACATTGGATTCTCAATAAACCACTATAATGGGAAATCTCCAGGTCTCTTTTATAATAACTAAGTTCAATACCATGATACCATTTTTGCTTTTAATATGTTAAAAATATTTTATCTATTTTTTCCTAGGTTTTTCATTTCATCCCTTCAACTGGCTAATACTTACAACATCGAAATTTGTGGAGTTCAACAGGGTGAGCTATCCAACGAAAGTTTTGAATTGAAGCTGCTAAACAAAGAAAGGTAAATGCTTCTTTAGAATATGACGCTTATGCTAATTACGCAAATTGACATTTGGGATATTCCTGGGTAACTCGCGTTACATTCGAATACATTATTTGTCAATAAAATAACCATTTTTTGTATTCAAAACTTACATGGCTCTTCTAGCCCAGTCAAATAAGGAAATCACCTCGAAAAAAATAGGTGCAAGCTGAATTTTGTATACTTATTCCTTAGCATCTGGGATACCTTCCCACATATTCTCCGTCAAAATCCTCCTTTAGCTTCGCTAGATATAAGGCCCCAAATGTCCTAAAAATTAGGTTCTTGCGATTTTCTCAAAAACTAAAAACTTTTTAAAAAAGTCAAGAGAGAAAAAATACGCAAAAGCATTCGGTCTATACTATAAAATTAATAAAAAAAACCTATCCTAACATTTTCAAAAAAATATTTTTCTTTTTTTTTTCCTACCCTGTAGGCAACTATTTTAAAATCGTGATACTTTGTAATATTAACCTTGATCCTCACTTGTACAGCTGGGGACTAATTAAATGGCCGCTGCCGTTTTCAGAAGAGCTAAGATGAGAATCCGAATTTAATAGAATTTTGATATTACCCAACCCAGCAATATTCGACTGCAAACCACGAAAGACGTAAATATCCCTGAGTTAATGCTTAAATTAAATTAAATAAGGGCCTACGTGCAAATTTTAAGAAAACGAGTTTATTTAAAAAATGTAATGGTATATTTAAAGAAATATTAATTAAAATATATAATAACGCCCTTAGAAGAACTCTAGCGCAATTCTATCAAATTCTAATCAAAAAGTTATTAATTCTAGACATTTACATTTTTGGAATAAATTGCATATTAATTTTAAAAGTAATTTTTTGCAGATAGGTCCTTTTAGCCGTAGAATGATGATTGACGAGTCTGGCAACATTAAATTTGCAATACCTACAGAATTTTCAATTGGGTAAAGAAATATTTCGTATTTTATAAATAATATGTAATATAATACAGGGTGTAGCAGAATGAAGGTGCGTTTTTAAAATATGAATAACTCAGCTAATTACAAGAATTTAAGTTGAGATGTTACGATTTAACTGTTAGAAAGTGAATTTGCGTTTTGAGAGTAATGTCCGGTAGATGACGTCCGTTTTCTACAATGTTGGAGTCGTTCCTCAAAGTTCCGCATCACACAAATCAATTTCAATTGCCCATGGGCGTAGTTAGGGTGGCTTGGGTGGAGGTTAAGCCTTCCCGTCCAAAGCTTGTTAAAATTAGCCCCCCCTGAAATTATTCGAACATTACCATAGACACACAAACACAATTCAGAAGAGAAAGTATGACTATAGCCTCCCAGATGAGAACACCTAACTACGCCCATGCCAATGCCCTAACTTGTGCTCTGGGTAGTTATTCTGGGTCTTAAATAATGTGTCCACATCACACGCTTTTGACCAATAGCAAACTCTGACTCTCGACCACTAGCATAGTCGCCCGCTCTTTAGAGTTAATGAATTTTACGCGTTTGAATTGAAATCTGTTCTCCTGCCCTATACCGACTGAACGTTGCTAGGTTATATCGTAGGAGAAGCTAATTTAAAGCTTGCTATTGGTCAAAGGGTGTGTTGTGGATAGTCACACCGTTCAAGACTTAGAATAGATACCGTGATAGCTTCTTTCTACTCCTCCAGCCTATCTATTCTCGTTCTTGAACGATGTGATAGTTCCCATCACATGCTCTGGCCAATGGCAAGCTAAATTAGCTCCGAACCGTCACGTGGTATGCGGAAAGATCTCTGCGCAAGGTTCTCCTACGGGACGACCGAGAAACGTTCAGTCGGTACGGGGCAGGAGAACAGATTTTACTTCAAACGCGTAAAATTCACTAACTCTGAAGAGCGGGCGACTATGCCATTGGTCGAGACAAGGCATTTCGCATAAAACGCAACTGCTCAGAATTTGCTATTGGTGAGAGCGTGGATCGTGTGATGTGAATAGAGCCTCAGGGTGGTTTAAGGTATTTCCCTTAAAAAATAATAATTATTAGCTGTGGTATCATGGAAACGAGTAAGCCACGACACTTTACCGAGACGGGAGATCACGTGACAACCAGGCCGTACCTGGGGGGATCAATCTTCCCCCAAATAAAAGCATAAAGTGTTTAAAAAGATTTCGCAACAACACAACTAGGCCAAAAAAATAACACAATACGATAATTTTTATTAAAATTTTTTAATTTTAATAAATTGTTTTCTGGGAACTTTCTCCGTGGCCAGTCTGTTTATTTTCTAATTGTTCATTGTTAACATCTAAACAACAATTCATCGTAACTATTTGTTTTTGTAGTTATGAAACAGCAGTTATTTTCATTTTAAAAACGCTTTTCCATTCCGCCCCACCCTTGGCGCTAGAAGCAAAAATAAAAATAGGTTATTTAAAAAGATATAAATAATTGTTGGCGCCGCAAGGGAAAAGTTTGAGAAAAGTCCGTTTTTAATGTCGATTTTTGGGGAAAATTCATGTTTTAGTGGTTAATATTCAGTGTTTCAGCGTACAAATTTTAATAAAGTTTTTTCACATACATGGAGGAGAAAAATGCAACATGCTTAGGTATATTGCATACTAGCTAAATTTAAAATGTTAAATAAAATATTGAACGTTTGACAATGAGTTTAAAAAGTAACACAAATTTTCCAATTTCTATCTTGTAAAGAAGAGCCCCCTTGCCAATCCTCGGTGCGCCCTTGGTATCTATCCTGACTTCTAGACGCATGATAAATCTTTTTTGAGGGAGCTTGTTCTCGTTTGCCGTCGCAGTTGGGATGAAGATAGCAAGTCATTGGCGGATCTATGATGTCCGGGGGAGGGAGTGAAGGCGGTTTTGTTACAGGGGTCAAGGAGGCAGCAAAAACCATTTTTGTACGTTTTTAATAAGTTTGACCTCTCAAGTTCAGTGCAACAATACACAGATAAAATGCGCAAAAATTTTTCTGTTTTATACCTTGCCACAAAGGAGCTACGAGGGAATTAGAATCAAAAGGAATTAAAAAAAAACAAAAATTAGTTACAAAAAACCCAACTTTTTTCTAATTACATTTATGCCGAAACAATTATTATATTCTATTTGCTGGCCCACCACAATATTTAAAATTTGCTCGAAAGTTAATCCAAGGCTTATTGTTAGTCAGAAATAAATTGGAAATAAAAGTAACTTTTCTGTGTGTTTTTTTTTTAAGTAGGGTTAATGCATTTGGCATTTTTTTTATCAGAACTAAAAAGTATAAGTTTTATGTCTGAAACGAGGGGGGCGGTATGAAAACATGCAGCAGAGTTTGTGAAAATTTAATCACGAATAAGTCACTTTGCAGCCATTATTAATTATTATTTTTATTTGTCCTAGAATAAGAAAAATTAGGTTTATGGAAAAATACACATACAAAAAATATTTGCAAACTAGCTGAACTTGTAGATTTTGATTTTGAATCAGTCCACCGCAGAGCCTTACCTAGGGGAGGATGAAGGGGGGTCAATCCCCCCCGAAATTTTTAGGACTCACAAATAATAAAATATTTTGTAGTGAACAGTAGAGATATGGGCAAATCGCATTTTTTTATGTCAGAATTGACTCTGATTTTTTAGATTTTTGCTTATAACAGCTAAAAACATGCTCAAACTACAGTTTGGTTGTTTATATAAACCTAGCCCACCTCAATAAACATAAATAAATTACATTCCAGAAATATGTGCTCTTTATGTGCTAATTTCGTCCACTTTTTAAAATTTTTGTGCTCCTTTGGTTTCCACGGAAATTAAAAAAAATTATTGGCGTGCTAGCTTTATATAAAGCTAACAAGCCCATACAGAAATAATAAATATTTTTATAATATTTATATGCGAAAATTAGGTGCTTTTTATGTGCTTCTGTTTGCTAAAACAAAATTCCATTTACCAATTTTTTTAACCTTTTTTTTTAAATGTGTGGGCTGGCTAGGTTTATATAAATCTAGCAAGCCCACCTCAATAAAAATAAATAAAATACATTCCAGAATTATGTGCTCTTTATGTGCTAATTTCGTCCACTTTTTAAAATTTTTGTGCTCCTTTGGTGTTCACGGAAATTTAAAAAAATGATTGACGTGCTAGCTTTATATATAAAGCTAGCAAACCAATACAGAAATAACAAATAGTTTTATGCCCACCTCAATAAAAATTTAAAATATTTATTCCAGAATTATGTGCTTTTAATGTGCTAATTTCGTCCACTTTTTAAAATTTTTGTGCTCCTTTGGTTTCCACGGAGATTTAAAAAAATGATTGGCGGGCTAGCTTTATATAAAGCTAGCAAGCCCATACAGAAATAATAAATATTTTTATAATATTTATATGCGAAAATTAAGTGCTTTTTATGTGCTCCCGTTTCCTAAAAAGAAAATTTAATTTACCAAGTTTTTAAGATTTTTTTTTTAAATGTGTGGGCTGGCTAGGTTTATTTAAACCTAGCAAGCCCACCTCAATAAAAATAAATAAAATATATTCCAGAATTATGTGATCTTTATGTGCTAATTTCGTCCATTTTTTAAAATTCTTGTGCTCCTTTGGTTTCCACGGAAATTTAAAAAAATTATTGACGTGCTAGCTTTACATAAAGCTAGCAAGCCCATACAGAAATAATCAATAAAGCTAGAACGTCAATCATTTTTTTAAATTTCCTTTATATATATATATATATATATATATATATATATATATATATATATATATATATATATATATAAATAAATAAAATACATTCCAGAATTATGTGCTCTTTATGTGCTAATTTCGTCCACTTTTTAAAATTTTTGTGCTCCTTTGGTTTCCACGGAAATTTACAAAAATGATCGACGTGCTAGCTTTATATAAAGCTAGCAAACTGATACAGAAATAATAAATATTTTTATAATATTTATATTCGAAAATGCTTTTTATGTGCTTTTTTTTAAAGCTTTTTTTTTAAATATGTGGGCTGGCTAGGTTCATATAAACCTAGCAAGCCCACATCAATAAAAATAAATAAAATACATTCCAGAATTATGTGCTCTTTATGTGCTAATTTCGTCCACTTTTTAACATTTTTGTGCTCCTTTGGTTTTCACGGAAATTTAAAAAAATGATTGACGTGCTAGTTTTATATAAAGCTAGCAAGCCAATACAGAAATAATAAATATTTTTATGCCCACCTCAATAAAAATTTAAAAAATTTATTCCAGAATTATGTTCTTTTAATGTGCTAATTTCGTCCACTTTTTAAAATTTTTGTGCTCCGTTGGTTTCCACGGAAATGTAAAAAAATGATTGCCGTGCTAGCTATATATAAAGCTAGCAAGCCCATACAGAAATAATAAATATTTTTATAATATTTATATGCGAAAATTAAGTGCTTTTTATGTGCTTCCGTTTGCTAAAAACAAAATTCCATTTACCAAGTTTTTAAGCTTTTTTTAAAAAAAAATGTGAAACTCGGTGGGGTTTGACTTATAGCAAACTCTCCAGCGACGTCCGTCAATGGGGGTGATTTCAACAAATCATTAAAAAAAACATGTTTTTCATACGCTTTATTCAATTTTCTTAAAAACCAAGCTCTTTATCAAAAAATGTGTTCCATACACTTTCAAATGATGTATAATAAAGTGGAAGTTATTTTATATTTACCGCTCCAGTGGTGTTCTTAATTTAAAGAAATTATTTAAGATCAATCCAAACTAATCAATTTTGTGTCTTATTAGCTTTTCGGTGGATAACAAAGAGCGGCAGATAAGAGGTCGAAAAAATAAGGTCGAAAGTACAAAAGGTCGAAAATACAAAAGGTCAAAAGTACAAAAGGTCGAAAGTACAAAAGGTCGAAAGTACAAAAGATCGAAAGTAAGGCCACTTTATTTTTAGTTCCATATGCTTCAAAAAATAACCGAAAACACCTGTGTCAAAGTTACAACTGTTACTTTCTGCACAAAAATATTGCTTAGGGGGGACCATGGCCCCTATGCCCCCTCCCCTTATAACCACCGGTGTTTTTTTTGCTTTAAAGAACTTATTTAGATAAATCAAAATATCTAATCCAATCCAAACACAGTTTATTTTAATTTGGAAACATTTTATTTTAGTAGGTATAAATTACGAAACTTTTTGAAGTATTTATCATAACATTAACCTCACTTTGTAATACATCATTTAAAAAGAAATTGTCTTATCCTCAATAAAGAATAAAGGCACATTTTTTTCCGAAAATTTTAGTTAGAAAAGATATTTAAATATGCAAGAGAAACTGATTATTTCAGTTATTTTTGAAAATAAGTTTATATTAGTACGCCCATGAAGCCTTAAATATGGCAACAACCCGACATTTTAATAAAGTTTTTAAAAGAAAATGTTATGTTCTACAATAAAGTATACTACATATTTTTTCCTAAAAAGTGTAGTTTTTGAGAAAATTTTGAAAAACCTATAATAAACATGTTTTTTCTAAATAATCCCAATTTACGTACGCCACTGAGGAGCTACTTGCTTTTGCTAACCTTATTGACCAATATATCGTTGGAAAGGGAATTTTATTCTCCACAAAAAACTGTTCTCTGCAATTTTTGATAGAAAGGTTAGTTTTCGAGAAAATTGCATAAAACTGAAAAAATTTTGGTTTTTGGGGGTTTGGGGGGATTTTCTCCGTCCCTCTCGATTATTCGAGTTGGCAACAGAGATATTCGGGTTCAGCGGGGTCAAATTAGGGGGAAATGGTCTGTTGCCAAAATGTAATATGATTTGCTTCTAGACCGAAAACCTTTTAAAATTTATGCTCTGACTAATCTACCAGTTGCTTAAAATTGTCCTGTGTATTACTATTTTTGAGATAAACTGCTGAAAAATTGAAGTGAACCACCCTATTTTTTCGGACATTGTTAAAGTAAATTTATTAAACGAAACGGTTAATTTCCACACAATTTTCTATGTGATATTGCTTCGATTATACTCTTTTAAAGTTTGGTTTTCTTGTTGTCCTGCGCTTGACAGATAGCTTCACAGGGTGGCTACAGCGCAAGTGCAACAAAAGTGCGTTTAGTTTGCGAGATATGATATTTTTCCATAAAATTGTACTTTTTCTGATTTTTAGTTTGATGTTTCTACCCGGTGAAGAAATGAGACATCTGGGAGCAAAATTGCTTTGTAAATAAGGTCACTAAAATTTCTTATCGTTAGTTGTTTGCCGACCAATCTCTACGTATGATACAGTAAAATGTTCAGTTAGCGTAATAGTCTATGGACAAATCAAGTTTCGTGTGCAAGTCGTGCCAACTTTCTGCCGATAAGCTAACTTTGTTAAGGGCATCCCATATATCAGGTTTTGACTTTTTGTCATTCTGGTAAATGCGTTTTTTGAAAGATATAACGGATTCAAAATGGCGGAATGGCGTATCTTTAAAAAAATTTTAACTTTTTTATTTCTTATCCGATTTTCATGGAACAAAGTTTAAAATACTTACTTTGTAATGTACTTAAAATGTATTGGTCAGAAAATATGTATTTTTTTATATTTGCAAAAAAAATAAAAAAAAGGTAATTTTTTCTTTTTTATTTTATTTATAAAACTATTGGAGCTAGAAAAAAAAACTCACTTAAATCTGGTTCCAATGTTCCAATGTTCCAATGCGTTAATTAGTTTTTAAGTTATTTCCAAATAACTGGAAAAAAATAGGGGTCTTTGGGGTATATTTAAAAATTATGCTTTTAATGAAAACCATAAGAACTTTTTGAAAGTAACTTAAATTTGTTTAACATACCTAGCAGATCAGGTTTTGACTTATTGTCATTGTGATAATCGGGCTTTTTTTTTAATATGGCGGATTCAATATGGCGGAAAAGCATATTTAAAAACAAATTGTATCTTTTTTATTTTTTATCCGATTCTAATACAACAAAGCTTAAATTACTTGATTTGAAATGTATTAAAAAAATACTTTTTAAAAATTTATTTTTTTTAATCTTTGAAAAAAAAAATGGGTGAAACAAATGACAAAAATGATTTTACTTATTTTATTTTTAATTGACCCCCATATACGGACGTCGCTGAAGGGTTTGTCATAATTAAACCCCACTGACTTATACATTGTTAAAAAGAAAATTTTATTTCCTACAATAAAGTATAAAACACATTTTTGCCAATTGAGCTTAGTTTCTGAAAAAAATTGGAAAAAACAGAATTAATTTGTTTGGTGATTTGTAAAAATTGATTTAAGTTGTACAGGCCTGTGAAGTTTTAATCTGAATACAAATCTTAAATTATTATAAACGTTTAAAAGGAAATTTGATTGTCTACAATCGACTATAGGTCACAATTTTTGATAGAGAGCTTGGTTTTTAAGATAATCGGGTAAAACCTATGTAGTTTCTTTAATTTTTGTATATTTTCTTAATAAACGGACGCCGCTGGAGAGTTTGTCATTAGCCTGACCCCACTGACTAATACACTGTTAAAAAGGAAATTTTATTTTCTACAATAAATGGCAAAATAATTTTTTTTCCAAAAAGCTTAATTTTTGAGAAAATTGGGTAAAATTTAGCGAAAAATTGATAAATTTAGTGATTTTTCAAAATTTATTTTATTTACGGACGCCCCTAAATTGTTATAGATAAAATTACCATTGGCTTATTATACATCATTTAAAAGGCAATTTTATTGTCTATAACAAAGTGTGTATTATATTTTTTTATATAGAGCTCGGTTTTTAAGAAAATCGGGTAAAACCTGTAATAAACATGTTTCTTTTTTAAATTTATTACACTACCTCAATAAACGGACGACGCTGGAGTCAGTCGTATCTCACTGACTTATACATTATTGAAAAGGAAATTTTATGGTCTACAATAAAGATTAATACATATCTTTGCCTAACCCTAGTTTTTAAGAAAATTTGAAAAAAATCTAAAAATTTCAGGAGGGGGATTTTGCAGCTAAAATTTTAAAAACTAATATATTATTTTTTTTTAAATTAGATTTTACACATTTTTGATCCATTTCTATGTCATTGTGTCTTTAGGGCGTCAACTTAGATACATTTTTAGAAATTCGAACACGACTATATAAGGAGGGGGATAAAAAAAATTGGACCAAAAACTTGCCCGGCAACATCCAAATCGTTAGTCTATGACCTATTAATGTCCATCAAACAACCATAACAATGATAATAGAAATCAGCTGTTCTACTAGACGCCTCAGCTGCGTAAAGCCGCGCGCTGCCTTATAGGCGTCCGCGTACGGTAATACACCTTCGGTAGTCGTTTTGGTGACAACGAATTGTTTTTTTATTGAAACAAATATAAAATATACATTCATATAAGACTTGTATACACCAAATTAAAGAAAAATGTTCATTCTAAAACTTTTATTTAAACTTTTTTTTTAAATTTTGCTTTGGTGTTAATAAAAATGTAGGTTAAACTTTACTAGCTATACAAAAAAAAGTAAAAATTCAGTTATTTTATTTTTTCTAAAAAAGGAAGCAAAATTTTGAAAAATATAATAGAAAGTTATTTTATTGCGGGTGCTTACTGATTCATTTGCCATTTTTTGCAACCCTCTACGACTATTTTTAAGAAAGATACATCGTTTTAAAAAGTATCGTGCAAAAAAAAGTGGTGGGGGCCATATCTTTAAAAAACGCATTTACCAGAATGACAAGTCAAAACCTGATCTATGGAGTGCCCTTAACAAACACGGCTTATCGGCAAAAAGTTGGCACGACTTGCACACGAAACCCCCTTTTAGGCCGATTTGTCCATAGACTATAACCAAAGCATAACATTTGTGGCTCCGACGCAGTTAACATTTCACTTTTTTCCACTCTTAAAAATTTTGTTTGTGAGATACATTTATAGGGGAGGGAAGTAAATTAGAATTTTGGGGTGTTTTAATTTTTTCCTATAGTTTTATTATAGTTCCTATCAGTCTGCCAAAGCTCATCTCTCTTGCATTTCTGGAAGTGGGCAATGCTACTTTTACCTAACTTTAAATGTATAGGGGAGGGGAGTAAATTAAAATTTTGCGTTTTTTTGATTTTTTTCCAGGGGTTTGGTCATAATTTCTCTTAGTCTGCCAAATTTTAGCTTTGTAGCATGTCTGAAAGTACAGTAGAATATTAATTATCTATACATGAGTGAGTGAGTGAGTGAGTGGGAATTTCGACGTTTTTTGAAATTTCGTAACTACTTTACTACTTTATGAATTCCATGAAACTTGGAGGGGTTGTTAACTCCATGGAGATCTCCGACTGTGCAAAGTTTGAGAATCGTAGCTCATTCCGAAGTAGAGTTTTAGATAGGTCAAATATCGGCTGAAATGTTTCAAGAAAAGATGGTTACGACGCGCGAACTTTGCGTTGCACTGCCGTGTCCCGTACCCTCAGATATTTGGGTTGCCTCATAGTAAATTTGGTCGCTATGGGTCAAAACGGGTAGAAACGTCAAACTAAAAATCAGAAGAAGTACAATTTTATGGAAAAAAAATCATATCTCGGAAACTAAAGAGAAATTTAAAAAACTGAGAAATAACTTTTTTTGGATTTAGCTGACTGTCATTTTATGTCATTAAAATTTTTTTGAAAAAATCGTGCGAGAAATGGGTGCTTTGCAAACTTTCGCACTTTTGTTACACTTGCGTTGTAGCCACTCTGTGAAGCTAACTGTCAAGCGCAGGACAACAAGAAAACCAAACATTAAAAGAGTATAATCGAAGCAATATCACATAGAAAATTGTGTGGAAATTGACTGTTTGGATTAGGAATAAATTTACTTTAAAAATGTCAAAAAAATTGGGGTGGTTCATTTCAATTTTTGTGCAGTTTATTTGACAAAAAATAGGTTACTATCAATCTTACACTTCAGGGCGTCGGCGTCGCAACGGCAGTTATTAAAAAATTAACTGCCCGACTATTAAGGTAGGTTCTTTTTGTTATAACAAATTTTGTTTAAAATGTAATGCAATCTAAATTAGAAAACCACGTTTCGATTCCTAAGATATAATTTTCTCGGTTTTTTTTTATATCTTAAAATCACTGACTCTGACAAACGTTGACGTTATAAAAAATACTGTTGAATCCTAAACTAACTTTGATAACCTCATTCTGCCAGCTGCTGTGGTTTTCAAATTATAATTTTTTAAAAATATTTGATCCCTCTCTTCTACTCACTTGCGTGCCCCAACCCCCACCAAAACAGACAGACAGGCAGCCTCCATCAAAAAATTTGGTAGTTTTTGGTATTGGAAAAAGTACTTGTTAACTTATTTTGTCCCAATAGTCTTTCTATACCGTAAAATTTCCATGGCTTAAAATATCCAAGTAAATTTTGCCGTATTCAAAAAAAATGAGAATTGCCTATAAAAAAATCATAAAAATGAAGGTAAGGAAAGAATGTATAGTTTTTCTTTACAAGTGAAAAAATTGCTTTCAAAAAGATTTCAAATTAAAAATTGTAGAAAAGAAAGTGATCTAAATAAAGCACTTTTTACTTCCAGAAATACTGAAAAATGCTGGGCTTAAATATGGAAATAACTGTGGAACTACTTGATGGGATGGCAGACGAATATTTGTGTGGTTACGGGACAAATTATTTTTACCAGAGGTCCAATAACTTTCTTTTCATTAATGTATTTTTGATATTATAACGCTCTTTATAGTTTTTTTTTGTATAAAGGGTAAGAATCTGAATGTCGAATGAAATTTTATCTGTCACTTTTTGTTTTGAAGATAGGTATAATAACATCAACTTACCGAGAGATTAACCCTCCAAGCAATTTCTGTTGTAGAGTACCCTTCGTCGGCCAAAATAGCAATTTTGGCCCTAGTTACCTCAGAGGAGTCTTGTTGGCCCGGTAATCGCGGCATTTTTTTAACACTCACCTCTCTTTGTCCACAAACAAAACAACACTCCATAAATCACACAAAAAAATCTGAACTAATAAGCTGATGATCAACCGTCTGCTCATGCGCGTCTTTTGTCCTTTCGGCATTTTCTTTTATTTTTGCCCGGCAATTTCACCTCTGTATGTCTTTTTACTCACTTCTGCATGAATTGAAAAAAGGAAGAAAAACGGTAGATACCGCGAACACAAAATCCTAGACAAACTGTCTGGAGCCCGAAGTGAATAAAACCGTGTCCCAAAATCCAAGGGTCAAATTAAAATAGGAGGTAGGTATTGCTGTAAAGGACAAATAAGTTTAAAAAGTCACTTATTTGGATTTTTGATATTAAGGGTGAGCATTCATACCATGGGAACTTTGCTACAGTTTTTGCATATTTTTAGTGGTGATTGCCGGTGAAACATTTTTCCTTAGTCGGTTGACTTCAACTCCCATAGACAAATGACTTCGGTTTAGTCCGTTCAACACCTCGATGAGTTTCCTTTAAATACATTATAAAAGAACATAATATAATCAGTGACGGATCTAGGCCCCGAAAATTGGGGGTTGCCCAAAAAAAATATTTAATTACTACTTTTTGAAAATTAGTTATGTACTATCAGGTAATTCATGAGAGTATATACCAGGTGGGCTAAAAACAGGACAAATTGATTTTTGTTATAATATTCTAACATTCGAACTATACTACCGATTAAATAATAATGATCTTAAAATCGGTGGCATAGTTCCACGGTAATTATGTTACTTTAGTGGACCTTTTTAACAAGAGAGGGGTTCGGTTCGAGGGGGGCGGCCCCCTCCCCAACGCTAAGATTTTTATGCCACATATTACATGAACAAACAAATTAAATTCCATAAAATACGGCATCATAGGGTTTCGCCCCACCCCAGACATATTCGTCGGTGCGCTACTGAGCCACATCTTTAACCCATTTGTTCTCAAACAGTGGCCGATCTAGGCCCTTAGAGTTGGTGGAGCCCAAAAATAAAACTAAATTATGACTTTTTTGCAGATGAAACTGGAGTCGGGCAAAGGTAAATTCGAGGAAAAATTATTTTTTTGTTTTATAGTAAAAAAACTTTACGCGTTGCAAAAACGTAGTGCGACGGACAAAACATCGAAACACAAAATATCGAAAGTTCAAAGTGTCGAAACCACAAAATTACAAAATATCGAAAAGACAACATATCGAATTACAAAATGTCGAAATGCAAAATAAATGAATAAAACCCAACCTAACACGATCTGGTCAGGTTAGATTTTGTGTAATAACATAACCAGGACCTGTTGTATATTAACCTAACTAGGTCAGGTTTAAAAACTATTAATATTATACAAAACAGACTAACCTAATCGGGTCAGGTTAATGTTTTATTCATTATAATAACCTAACCAGAACAGGTTTTTTTAATAACTTCGTCATTTTGTACTTTCGTCATTTTGTGTTTAGATGTTTTGGTCGTCGTCCCAAAACGCACTAGAACAATATAAAAAACAATATATTTTTCCTGTCTTTTTAAGTGTTTAATATTTATTTAAAAGGAAACAGCTACTACTAACACCTTTAACACCAACATAAAAAACTCAAACTTTTAGGGGGATAGCATAAAATACGGCATTATCGGGTTTTTGGCCTTCCCTCAAGACGTATTCCTGGTTGCGCTACTACTCAGTTACACGTATTTGAACAAGAGAAATATTAAACACGATCTTCTCGCACAAATTTGATGTTAACCTTAAGATGCACCATCCCAAGGCTTATAATCCATTCTCCCTCTTTGTTGTGTTGTATGTGAAGAACAAGGACTTAATCGCGATTAAACCCATAATTGCGATTAAGTGCTTACGGTGCATCTGAGGGTAAATAGTGTAAGAAGCTATTATTACTGAATACTGATACAATTTTGTTAATAAGAACGCAGGCGAAAGTTTTTGCTTTTTTAGTTGAAAAGATGCACTTGTCCGATAAACTATTACTTGGTTTTTACCAAACTTGGGAAGAGTAAGTACTCTGATACCCCCCTTTGTATACGCCGGTGTCCTTAATAATAACAAATAATAATTTAATTTAACGTTTTTTTCAATATGGTCTCTATTTACGTACAGGCAGCCTACAGACCTAACACGTTTAGATGCGTCCTGCAGGCCGGGTGCCCCGCGTTGTAGACACAGCCATGATCAAGCTAATGAAAAAATAAGCGGGCAACGTTCGAAATTACGTAAATATGCAGCCCGCATACTGCACTAAAGATGCACTAAAGATTTACCTGCATGAAACAGACAAAGAAAAAACCGCAAACTCACAAAGAAGGATGATTCTTGATCGCAAAGCGTAACGTTCGAAATTACGTAAATTGTCTCAGACTGACCACTGAATATTTAACTGTGTGACACAAATAAAGAAGAACATAATAGGTATCACCAAGTAGCCTATTCTCGATCGCAGAGCCCTCAACTTTCATTGATAAATGCAAAATCACTAATATTTTTAGGCTGTATAGTTTGGTATAGTAACATAGTATAGCGCCAAATGGATCCATTCATACTTTTAAATTAAAGGGACTAAATAAAAAGTCCGAAATTCTCATCCCAACTTGGTAGCGGCCATTTAATTAGTCCCCAGCTGTACATAACACCATTTACTAAAATTGAGTTTTTGTTTTTTTTTATGTTAAACAACTTTAAGTAAAGGTTAGCAAAATGGTCAATACCAGCCATACCACCATTGGGATTTTGAAAAAAAAATTATGCAGTTAGCAAATATACGAGAAAAAAAAGCGTAATATTACAAATATTCAACTTCTGGTTAGAAATAGTGTTAGAATGTGCGCGTAGGCGCACACAGATAATAAAGCAATTTTAATAAAATTTTAGAACAAATAGTGTTTGACTAAATTTAAATGTGACAAAGAGGTTTAGACAAAATAAATAGATTAAAGGGTAGTTATTAAGGGTAAATAACGTTTTAACAAATACTCGTATTAATTTTTATATCACGATGTTTTGCGAAGGCCATCAAAAAAATATATTTGGGAATAATCTACTCTATTCGGTAAAACTTAATGTACCTATGTTTATAACTTCAAACCCATAAAAAACTACCCTTAGGTTACATTTATCTTGTTTAAACCCTTTTGTCTCATTAAAGTTTATTTATGTATACAATTTTATAAAAATTGCATAAATAGCAGTTTAGCTGGAATTTGAAATATAATACAATTTAAGGATATTTTAAAGCTGTTTCTATCCAGAAGTTGAACTTTTTTTACATACGTTTTTTTTTCTCATACACTGAAATGAAGGACCATTTTTCAGCAATGTTTTTTCCTTTAGGTATCATGAACATCTTGAAGATTATCAGGCCCCATCCGAAGAAGGCCTTCAAGAAAAGATGAAGAAAATGAAGATGATCAAGAAAGAGGAAAAGGTATTTCTAGTAAATTGTAAAGTCTCAATTGATTATACTTTTTCCTATTGTCCATTTAAAAATAGTTTAGGTCAATGTAAAAATTCGGTGGCACAACAAACACAAACTAGCAATGCAAATATGATTCAAGAACCTTTTTTGTTTAGCCACGTGGTTAGCAAATCCATTTTTGTGTATTTTAATTTTATGATGAGTCTTCTAGTTTACAGTACACCTGTCTATTTTTGATGATAAACAACAGGCTAAATTTTCCTAAATAGTTTAATTTTGTCGAAACGCCTTCTTTGCGAAAATAAAGTGATTCCTAACAGAGCGCGCAGGCAGGACATCTCTCGAGCATCTGATTGACTAAACCAAGCATTGTAGGACAATATGACCACTTACTTTCAAACACGTATTAAGCCAGAATTTTTTTTGCCGGTTGCTATTTATTTTGTTACTTATGGGGGACACCGTCCGCCGTGGAAAGCATCTAATTTGTAGAACAAAGGTTTTTTCATGTTTGATATCATAACATTTTTAGATTTAAGCAAAAAATAGATTGTAACTACTTAATGAGTTTTTTACCGCCAATAACTTGACAGTTAGCGCCCGCGCACTCTGCTAGGAATCACCTTTAAGAAGCCAGTTACTCATTACTTAAAATAAAAACATTACTAACGCATTTGTTAATAATTTTGTTTTTTTTTCAGAAAAAATCGAAAAAATCTAGATCCGACCCTGAACCAACACCAACTAAACCCAAGAAATCTAACAAACAAATCAAGAAACAACCAGAATCGAAACCCCTAAAAGTGGTCCTTAATCGTGGTTCGGTAAGCACCGACGATGGATTCCACGACGATTCTCATTCGGAGACTTCCGACGTGCCTTCGACTAGTTTCGGCTGCTTCTCGCCTGTGCAAAGTGTGGCGCATGAGTCAGAGTTCAAAACGCCCTCTAGCAGACAAGGCAGCTTTACGTTATCGCGGCCCACAGCACTGAGATCGAAGCACGCAAGCAGTGAAACAGCTGAAGGCGCTTGCGCATCAAAGAAGATCAAAATCATTTCCTGTTACTCTGTGCAGGGAGGGCAAAGGACAAAGTTGGATTTTAACTTAAATGAGCAGCCCTCGAGGACGGACCCTTCTACGTCTTCGTCGGAAGTTGACGTAAGTTTAGTCACAAAAATACCGTGGTCACACAAATAACAACTTCTGTAGGTCACAGAAGTAATAACTTCTGTACCGTGGGTCTATTGACGAGTAGTTTCATTCATAAATCTAGATTTGTTTTGGGACATTATCTAAAATAAAACTAGTGCATTCGAAAGAGATACAAAACACGTTTTAAATATGTTTTATGCTATTTTGGCAACGTCGCGTTGTTGCTTTCCTACCATATAAATAAAAACATAAATAGAGAACCCTTGTCAAACGTACGCAGACTGGAGGAAATGGGAAGAAACTTTGACAGCACGATTTGAAAGGCTTCACTGATCTCAATTAAAGGACATAGTGTCACTGCTTATTTTTCTAGGCGACCTCTATTGGTGGTGGCTTATACTACGCTTGTAAGGTCACTTCGTTCTGAAATCTGGCGATGCAGTTTTCGTGATCCAGTGACCCTATATGCACACATTAAACACCATAACGACCTGTAACCGCTTGTACTACGGCATATCGGGTATTTTTGGAAAATATGTTCCAAGCCTAATTAAATAATATAAGGAGCATTCAATTTACAAAAACTATAAATTTGAGCGCCTGTCAAATATGGTAAGCATCAGGAATAAAGTCAAAATGAAAATTTAAAAGTAAAAATTTCGTGAATTCAAACACAATTTCTGGTATATTCCTATATCAATTATTAATGGTCTAAAAGGGTGGGAAAAAATATAATAAGACATCCAATACACGTATTTCTTTTTTCAAAATATCAAGTATTTTACACACAGTACCTCAACTCTCGAACGATCATGGTTAGTAAAATACGTTTTATAGTCTATTCTTCCAAAAAAAGTATAAATTTGCCTTAAATTTTAAAATTATCACGAAAAATCCAAAGTAAAAACACTGAAAATTTTAACCTAGTGAACAACATCGTAACACGCACTTGACGGCGAATGCGCCAAAATTCCACTACCGCTAGTTTATTGGTTTTTTCTGACCCGCCATTTCTCTTTTGTGCTCATGGTGGGAGAAGTTTGAGAGAGATGTAAGCTCTCCACGGCATTCTGAGATGAGTTTAAAACGGAACAAATAACAGGTGTTGCTACGCGTTATATTTAGTCTATGAAAAGGTTTCTGTCGTATTTATTCGAACTTATCGCTTTGGCCCCATTTTAAAGATAAGTTATAAAAGAAATATACTTCGCTCTATATTATTTGTTATATCGTTCTCTATTCCGCATTGAGTCGTGTTTCCGTCTTCGTTGCTGGTTCAAAGGATATACATAAGATATCTTCATTCTGTCAAAATTTATCATTTTAAGATTTCAGAAAAAAGAGTTTGTTAAATATGTACAGGGTGTCCTTAATTTGATGTTTTTGGGGGTATAGATATTTTTGGGAGATAGAACAAAACTGACCTTTGCAAGGTTCGATTTTTAAATAATATTTTGATATAGCAACCGTTTTTAAGCTACAGGGGGTTTTTGAAAAGTCTGAATCTAGAGGAGAGCCTGGAACTTTTCTGAATGAAAATTTCATTTTGGTGTAAATTGCTTTTTTATATATTTTTTATCAGGAAGCCAACTGACAAAATTAATTTTATCAGTCACTTTTAATTTTTGAAATATTACTTAAAATTGTTATTTCTTTATGGAATGACCTTTGATTTCTTTATTATATTTTTTATGTTGTTCGTTTTATTTTATATTTTAATATTTTCAGTGGGTTTTAAAATAGTTCCAAATGGTCAAAAAAAAATTCAGCAAAAGAGGTAATAAAAAAAACAATAATATTAAAAAACACGTAACATTAAAGAAATGTTACACTGATTCCAAAAATCGAATAAAAAGAGGGTCATTCCATATACCAACTTAGTGTAATATCTCGAAAACTAAAAGAGACATATAAAATTTAATTTGATAGTTTCTTTATTAAAAAAAACATAAAGTAATTTACACCAGAATGAAATTTTCATAAAGAAAAATGTTATAGAGGCACCCTCTCAAAAAGCATATAATAAGATGCGTTTTTGAAGTTTAATTACTACTACTACTATGTCGGTTTAGAACGTTTTTCTGCGTTGTCCGACGCCTATTATCCACCTCCTATCCTGACAATCATCTTCCGTCAGGTTTTTTTGACTCATTGATCTTTGGATTGACTGTTGCCATTCCAGTTTAGGATGCCCTCTTTTTCTGCGCCCTATTGGTTGCGATTCTAGGACCTGCTTTGGTAATCTTTCGTCGTTCATCCGTTGTACATGACCGTACCATATCAGTTGTGTTTTAGTGATGTCATCCGTCATGCTTCCCTCGATTCCCATTCTTTCTTTTAAGATCTCATTTCTTATATGATCTGTTCTAGATATTCTCATTGATCTTCTTATTGCATCCATTTCGACACTTTCCATTTTTGCTTTGTATTTTATGCGACAAGTCTCTATTCCATACAGTAGCGTGCTTTTCACCATTGTTTCATATATGTTAAGTTTTACATTCTTTTTTATCTCTCTGCTCCATAAAATACTGTTAAGACAACAATTACCTTTTTTGCTTTTACTATTCTTTTTTCTAGTTCTTTACACTCTGTCCCTGTCTTATCAAATCTGACACCCAAGTATACATACTCATTGCATGGAGATATTGATTGTCCATTGTCTAGTTCTAACTCAAGTGAGTTAGAAGTTTAATTATATCTTGAAAATTGAGGCTCGCAGTGGTGGTCAGTTTTTTATCTCCTCTAAAAATTCCCGGAACCCCTTAAAAACGTTGAATTAGGGACATTTTGTACATATACCGACCGAGGTTAGGTTCCCTGTTTTTTCAGTTTGGTTCAAACTGATTTTCCTACTTTTAAAGAGGAAAATGTTTTATTTTCTAGCGCGCGTCAATTTAAAAAGTCCCTGACTGTACAATAAATTTAACAGATAATTATTTGGATGATGATTTTAAGGCCAAATATTCATATGTACATGCTTAAAATTGTTTTTTTTTATACATATCTTGTGGCCAATTAAAATGCGTAGGGTGGCATTTTGTGACACTGTGAATAGAACAATAACACTGTGCCAATTTGTGAGACAAAAAAAATTACTGAATAATTAAACAAATATCTTGTAGGTGGTAGACGCTTTTTACTCATTGGGCGTCGACCGGTGAGATACCACCATGCCAGAAGTGAGTAGCACTAAGTGGTATCACCACGTTCCGCTACTGCGCTGGCAGTCCGGTTCCAACAATGAGTAACAGATAGCATGATGGCGCCTCCAGGATCAAAATATTCCGGAGGTAAAATACCCGACCACTCGGATCTCCGGGCGTCGGGTGATCCTGGGGGTCCTTCATGCAAAGATATTAAAAGAAGACCAAAAACTCGACTCAGAATTGATTTTAGCAATATAAGAGGATTACGTACCAACATGAATTCAGTTCACCAACATCTTGAAGAACAAAGACCTGACATCCTTGTTCTCACTGAAACTAAAATCAGTTCTGCAACACCTACTGTGAACTATCTTTATCCCGGCTATGACCTACACCACCGATTTCGACATAACTTTGGGATCTGTGTGTACATTAAAAATGACCTTTCATGTCATCGAGAGGAGAAGCTAGAACCAGCGAACCTTGATATCATATGGCTGAAATTCACCTCAAAGTCATCGACCAAGTTCATTTGCTGCCTCTACCGACCGCCAAGTAACACCGAGTATCAAAACTTTTTTGCGACATTATCCGAAAACTGTGATAGTATAGAGTCTAACTATCCACATGCGGAAATTGTTTTTTTTAGGCGATTTCAACGTCCACAATATACCCTGGCTAAAACACCACAACAAAACAGATAATGAAGGCAGGGAAGCAGAAGCTTTTGCCATAAGTTGTGGTCTAACGCAGCTTGTCGATGAACCTACCCGTATCTCAGAAAGGGGTGAATTTGCAGCGCTTTTAGACTTGTTCCTAACTACAAATCCTGACTTGTACACAATTCAAGTAGATCCCCCACTTGGTTCATCCGATCATAAACTTATAACAACAAAATGCGAAATGTTCATACCGCCAAGCCAACAATCACTTCCTCGTAAAATGTGGCACTATAAATCGGCAAAATGGAATGACCTTAAACAGTTTTACCTGGATTTTCCATGGCAAGAGGTTTGCTTTAAAACAGCTGATCCCACTATTTGCTGTAATGAAATAACAAAAGTAATCTTATCTGGAATGGATGCATATATCCCACATACAATAAAACGCAGAGCTAATGCAAAACTTTGGTTCAACAGCCAGTGTCAAACGGCTGTACAGAAAAAACACAGAGCATATAACCTTTGGAAACGACAACAAACCGCTCAAAACCACACAGAATTTATAGAAGCCAGAAATAGTTGCAAAATTACTATTGACGCCGCCAAAGAAACATACAATCAAAGAATAAAAAACAGGTTGCTGAATTGTCCAAGTAGTTCTAGGTCCTTTTGGTCTCTTGCAAAAGCCGTTGGATCAAACTTCACCAAGTCATCCATACCACCACTTACAGATAAAAATACTCACTTAGCCACAACATCAGAGGAAAAAGCCAATATGCTGGCCAAAATCTTTTCCTCCAACTCAAACCTAACAGTGCCAAATGGAAAAACTCCACCGTTCATTGAAAGGGTTTCCCACAGTATGCCAGAGGTACCCTTTTGTCACAGAGAAATACGAAAATCCTTTAAAAAGTTGGATACAAACAAAGCAATGGGTCCAGATGGCATTCCCGGGATAGTACTCAAAAATTGTGCTAGCGAACTCACCCCAACTTTCGCAAAATTATTCAATTTATCTTATAGGCAAGGAGTATATCCATCATCATGGAAGTCTGCCGCAGTACAACCCATTCCAAAGAAAGGAAAAAAGACAGATCCGTTAAACTATAGACCAATTGCTCTACTTCCGGTGATATCAAAAGTAATGGAAAGAGTTGTGAACAATCACCTAACCAAGTACTTGGAAAAGTACAAAATTATCAACGACAAGCAATACGGATTTCGAAAATATAGGTCAACTGGCGATTTACTTACATACGTCACTCACTTATGGCAAAAAGAGATTGAGTTGCGAGGTGAAACAAGAACAATTGCCTTAGATATATCTAAAGCATTCGATAAAGTCTGGCATGAAAATCTGCTCAACAAGCTCAAAGCAACGGGATTGTCGCCGAGACTTTGCACTTGGTTTGAAAGTTACCTTAAGGATAGATCCATTTATGTTGCACTGGATGGCCGGAACTCCAACTCTTACCAAATAAATGCTGGTGTGCCACAGGGAGCAATCCTTTCGCCAACACTTTTTCTGATTTACATAAATGACCTCATAGATAAAACAGTAAATCCACTTTATTGCTTTGCAGATGATGGCAATGTAGTCTCCTCAGTCATACCACCCACATGTCTCTCCGCACGTGAATTCCATTACCTTAGACTAACTGAAATATCACAGATAAATAACGACTTGGAGATAATAGAGGACTGGGGCAACAAAAACCTTGTACAGTTCAACGCGCAGAAAACCCAAGCAGCCCTGTTTTCAAAAAAGACCAGCACCGGTGAGCCAAACATCATGCTATCTGGAAGTGCTGTCGCATTGCAGAGCCAGTTGAACATCTTAGGAGTCACTGCAGAGACCAATATGTCTTGGCACAGTCACGTGGCAGATATAGCTAAAAGGGCGTCCCAAAAGCTTGGGGTGCTATTTCGTACAAGACATCTGTATACACCAAGCCAACTACTGATACTCTACAAAGCCCAGATTCGACCGACTATGGAGTACTGCTCACATATATGGAGTGCGGCACCCAAACATACCTTAATGCTTTTGAACACCGTGCAAAAACGAGCTATCAAGCTGATCAATGACCCCGCACTTACCCGTAGCTTAGATAGTCTCGAACATCGAAGAACTGTGGGCGATCTATCTCTCTTCTACAGGTATTATCACGGAAAATGCTCTGAAGAGTTGGCACGTATGATCCCCCCGGGAGTAGCACCTACTAGGCGAACACGTCAAACAGACGGTAACCATCAATTTATTGTCAAAATAGAGGCACCAAGAACCTCATTATATCAGAATTCATATCTCTGGAGAACAGCATCGCTGTGGAATAAACTCCCTGCGACAGTTTTCCCTGCAGGTTACAACCTGAACCGTTTCAAAACCAACACACACCAACATTTTCGCACACTTGCCGCTCCTCGAGCGTGATAGGGATCTCCTTGCGAGTGCGCATACCCGTAAAAAAAAAAAATCTGGAAGCAGAACTGTATTTTTCAGCTAGGTAAAACATTGATATGCCCGGTAACTTTTATACAGTGGAGAAGGGGGGGGGGGTTCAGAAATAAGAAAATTTTAAGTGCGCCACAGTGTTTTAATATCAATGTTTTACAAAGAAGATCTTAATTAAAATACAGTTCAACCCAAACGTTGTAGCCAAACAATGAAATTCTACCTACTTCCGAGGCTTCCAGAGTATTTGTGTAATTAAAAAACCAAAAAAAATTGACTAATAAACAAAATAAAATTCTAAAAGATTCCTAAATGAATCAAAATGACACAAATAGAAAGTTCTTTATAGGTAGATGCACATTTCCAACAGGTCACAGTGTACCTACATTTGAGTCAGTAGTGTAAGACTCACTTACATAAATGATTGTTAAAAAAAAATACACTTCCAAAATCGCTCCATCATAGGGGAGATCTGGACCAAATATCTGCTGTCATAATTCTACGTTAGGTAGAATGAGACAGCAACCCAGTCCGAGATCTACCCCATGAGGCAAAACATTGTAAGGAAACCGCTAAAAAATATCACCTCATCTCTCTTTTGTCTCTGCAAAGTTGGTTCATTGGATTGTACAAATAACACAAAATTTAGTTCATCTTGTTTATTGCAGTAAAACTACTGAAAAAAAATACTGGAAACATGTAATATGTTTTTTAAAAAAGAAAGAAAGGAAACAAGTTCGGGCCAAAATAACCGCAATAGCAATTTCACAATAAAATTTAGCTTAATAATACCGCAAAATTGGGGCTATGACGTCATACCTTATCTTGCGTTTACAAGCAATATTGAAATTATACTGTTTATATATGAAAAAGTTACGTTTAAATTATGTTAAAAATTTATATGAATAGATTGTATCTAAAGGCTTGCTCCTACCTTGGTCCTGGATTATTGTATGAGAAAATAAAAAAAATATTTTATTTTGTAAACCTGGAGTTCTGTTGTCCAGACATCTTCTCACCACTGCACCGGGTCCTGTCCTGTTCACGCCCACCCTGAGGATCTCCTAGCACATGATGCTAGGGCAGCACATAGTCAAAAATGGTTGCTGGATTCTTGCCCGAGCGTAAAACCCTGTGGAAAATGAAATGTTTCAGTTTCCTGTAATTCGTCTATTTTGCACGAAGTTCCCCTACACCGAGTAATTTAAATCAAGAACCCCATGTCGACTCAATAAAATAAAGTAGATTTAAACAGATGAACTAAAATAATCCTAACGTACCTTTCCCAGGGTTACAGTGCTACACCCGGCTTCACACCAGCGTCCAGCACAACTGTCCCGTCGATGGAATGGACAGGGCTGTAGACAAAGGAGAAAAACAATATATAGTTTTTATCCAAAACGTGGTTTAAAAAAAATAAAAAACTCCAAAAATTCCCCACGTCTTTTGTCGAAAAAGTACATCTCACACGAAAAACAATTACAATTTGGGAGGCAAATATTGTCTTGAAGAATTTAAAAAGAAGTAATAAAAAAAATCGAACTTACCGCTCTTATTTCCCGTAGAAATGGCGTAGGCTGCCTTTTAATCCCTCTCAAAGGGTGTGAGCGTCACTTTAAGATTCGCCTAAACACGACGGCTCACAATTATACCGTCTTTGGTATAATCCGCAACTACTGCAGTGCCAATAACCACAAAACAATGGCGACACCAATAGACGGCCACCAGCCCAGCCAAAATTCGTTAGGAAAGAGACAAGGCACTTTGTCGAGAACACAAAAAATGAAGTGGCCGGAAACCGTTAGTAGATCTGGTGGGACAGTACCAACCTAATTTTCCCGGTTAAATTCAAATAAGGATGCAAACCTATTTATAAAAAAACGCTCTCACCAAAAAATCACTAAATTCGGTTTGCGAGACTGGAGGAAAAAACCCGCGGTTTTCAAACTAACCAATGAGGAAATACATAGTATATAGGGGGCAGCATCGACCAAGGGGATATTGAAAATACGTAAAACGCACCTTGAGGTGTTGTCAGATCTATTTCCACGGTTGAAATTTTTATAACAAGGACATCGAGACATACATAGACCGAACATTTGCCTACCGGACCCCTGCCAACATAGCAAGTAGGAGGAAAATAACCAGCAGGACTATAAGAAGCTCAGCATTGAAACCATCAACTGTAAAATCAATTACTGGAGATCAGAGCATGCAGCAAACCCAGGAATATTTGAACATTCAACCAATTCCCATATGGGTAAAGCTATACTAAGTGTAGAATTTAGTTGTATTTTAGTTACAGTTTTAGTCAAAAGTTTCCTTTGCTCTTTATATATGTTTTCTCTAAGATTCATATGGTTTGACGCCATTCTTGTAAAACATTTCTACATTAATAAAGTTGTTTCTGAACCTGAACCTAAAAATACACACTGAACTCTGCTTAAACTCGGCACAAGAGTGTTCAGATGTTAAGTTTGCTCACCTACAAAGCCCTTCAATCCGACCAACTGAGCTAGTTATTAACTCTATATAACTATGATTATATATAAATTTATATAATATAAAAATACGATTTTGTTTATTCTTTTAGTCCTGGTTTTTATCCCTCGTTTATCTCCCATTTATAAAAGTGCATAACTCGTATTTATTTTATCCTTTCCCTATCAAATTAATAAAGATATCAAAGTGGGCGGAGCCTCGGTTGTTCCTGGTCGACCCGTGGACCCAAATATGTTTTCGTGCTATCAAAACTAGCTAATCCGTGAAGGATATGAGGTTCGGAAGAGAAATTATTGTCCCAATATCCTCGAAAATAAACATAAGCGAATGAAATGTTCAACGAAGTGTTTTCTTCCTGTTACTGAAACCATTTGTGATGCGGCAACGCCGCCATTCCCCAGCAGAACAGCTGTTTATTTTCATGAACGTCAAAGAAAATTACGAAATTGTACAGATAAACAAAACAATCAAAAGTTTTAATGTGATTTTTCCGAAACCTGTGATCCTAAATTCCAATTACGATGTCCAGATAATACGGTGTGCGCAATGTCCACAGTAATTCGATGGAATGGCTCCTTTATAAGGTAACTTTTTGGACACTATATAACCTCCAAACCTAGCTCTATAAAATACCCTTAATTTGTGTACAGAAAGACGAGTCGAAGAGCCTTGATTATTTACCTAAATAAACAAATATGTAACGTTGCCTTAAACGTAAAAATGACACGTTACAATCTTAAAAATCCTTTACCAATTTTGCAGTGGTAGTTGTAGAAATAACGTACCAATTGTGCGTTAACTTGATCAAATTTGTGAAATCCAATATATCCACAACGGCTTATCAAAGTTACCGCCAAACCCCCGTAAATAACCATGCCCGTTGTGAACATAGGCAGATCTAGGCTCTCATAATTGGGCGGCAGGGCGGCCGTCGGCTCCACAATTGCAACAAAAAATCTTTGGACTAAAAACCCCCTAATATGCCTGTTCACTTATCCACTAACTAATTTTTATGTTTATTTTTGCAGTTGAACTCACTCCTACTTACCGACGATAGTCTACCAGAGCTGTCATTGGATGAAATGTCATTTTTTGAGGATTTGCAAAGCGGAAGCTATATGCAGTCGACACCGCGACGATAAAAAGGTACAAAACAGTTAAAATAAATCGAACGGTTCTTTTCAGAACCATATGGGTCTACATTTTTGTGACTGACAGTCATTTTAAAGTTTAAAACTTTTTTCAAAAAAAAATTACCTATATTATTATTATCTGTGACTCAATGACATAGCTACAAAAGTGTAGATATGTATATAATTTCAAATTGTAGATTCTATATTTTTATGTAAGAAGTTTTTAGCAACTAGTGAGGTGTCTAACAGGTTTTTTTTTGTTTTGGCGAAATTCTACATTTGGTTTTTTCTTATACACACTTACATTTCTTTGGAAATTATAAATTTTTGTATATTATTACGATGTTATAATTACAATATTTAGATGAAATTACTTAAATTTTAAATAAATTTCATTTATGAATTGGATACAGAGACGGCGAAATAAAATCTACCAAGAAAAAGTCACTTGTTTGGATAGGGCATTATTTACTTTTTTTTTAAAGCACTATACAGGTTTCCCAGATAAATTTTTACACGATGGCGACAATATTTCAACTTTCCGAAAAAAAAAATAATTTTAACTTCTTGCTCGATATTTTAAATTTCTATACAGAATCTGATTGTACTCGGAATAGCGCCACTTTTCCAAATTTATGTGGAAAGTTTCACTATTCCAAGCTAAATCGAAATAAAAGTATCTACAGATGTTTTTAAAATATCGGAATTTTTTTTAAATATTAATTATTAAGGTTACTTTTGTCTGGGACCTCTTTTTTTGCAAAATTCCTATAAAATTTCCCACAAATGTATCATACGTATGTACGTTTCCATTTAAAGTATACAGTGTTCCAAATCCTAGATCTTGCATTGGAAAAGGCGTATCGAGTACATACAGAAAATTTGTGCAGGTCAAAGAAAAATAGATATATTGCGGAATGTTGCCAGTGATTTACTTTTAATTGCAGTGTTGCTGGATCAAAAAATTGAAAATCACCAGACACTTGCTATAAAAGTTGCCAGATTTTGCCAAAAATCACCAGTTTAAAAAAAAATCGTATACTAGAGACCCTCTCTGTAGGTACGATATATTAAAAAAATCTTATTCATACAGGATCCTTAAATTACACGAGATACGGTAAACGCCTCTAAGAAAGAACAATATTTATGTTTCTCAAAACCTGTTTGTAGGTAATACAAAATATTCTTTAAAAAAGTTATAGTTTTCTGCTATTTATGGCTATGGTGGTCAAACACAATTCGTTTTAATAAACACGTGGAAAGGGGTTGCAAAATAAATCTAAAATAATTCATGGGAAATGGGGGATCGCTGCATTTCGTACGGGATATCGCCGGCGGCACTCATTTGCCGGACATGGGCGAGTAGAGTTTACGTTTTCCAACCTGGTTCAAGCATTAGACGTTACAGTCGTGTAATAAATTAGATACTTTTTGTCTGATATACTTAGGTTACAGAGTTTTTCATAGTCAAGAAGAAATGTATAATAATTTTTTTCAAATTTGAATTTAAATAGGACATTGTCAAAAAATCACCAGAATTCAGTCTTTTTACAAAAGTTCTTACCATTTCCACCAAATGTGTTGAAAAATCACCAAATCTGGAGAATTTTCATCAGACTTGCCTACTCGACTGCACAGCCTAATTGTTTGACGCTAGACTTAAATGATTAGGTATTTTTTTGTTAGTAGTACTATTCTTAAAAACTACATAAAAAGTGAAAGAAGTAATACTAGCGACATCTTTGCGAATAGTCCCGAACTGACCATATTAACATGGTAAAACCATATGAATAAGCCTACACTTACCACGGTCCCTAGAATAGACACTTTTAAACTGTAGTGGCAACATCGGCCTATGCCTGTCTTTTTTTTTTCTTGTATTATTTTCTGTCTGTCTTTACTTGATCTCCCATGCAAGATCCAGGCTTAATAAATTTGTATTTGAAATTTAAAAAAAAAATAGATCTCTTATTTTTTTTAGACACCAATTAATTGGTGTGGAATACATACTACACATAATTAAATATATATATTTCATTGTTTCGTGGGGTTAGGGTTATTGTTTGTTTAATTTTCCATTGGGCTTGTTTCACCATTCCTGATTTTTTTGTATCAGGTTCTTATTATTTATGCAACCCGTTTTATTTATTTATATTTTGTCACGTCAAAAGCGCGATATTTTTTTGTTTTTAATAAATTTTCGGTTTACCTTCTACACTAACCAAGGTCACTGAATTAAGGAAACATATTTCCGATTAATATTTTGTGATCTATATTATGATATGAGTTATTATTTGTCATTTTAGACAATTAAACTATCAAATGACTTACTAGTTAGTTATTTGTTGGATAAAACATTGTTACCCACTCGATTTTATGTTTCCTTGGCGTAAAGGGTTCCTTTTTTCGTCAAATTATAATTAAATTAGGGAACACTTTACGTGAACGAAGGCGAAAAATACTGGGTGAGATTGGGCCTAAACACTTACATTCGAAACGCACGCGTTATCCTATTCGTAACAAACTCGAGAACCTGTGTTTATTGTCGGATTATGTAGAACTTTGTTTAAAAATACCTGAAGTCTAAAATAATGGCACTTTACTTGGGGTAGCGTTTTCGTATACAAGGTGTTCAAAGTTAAGTGGGCACTATTGCTAACTTCGTTATTTTTAGAGCTACACAGTCGGTTAAATAGGCAAAGTTTTAGTGTTTTTTCCACTGATAACGGTGGTGAAAACAAAAGAAAAGTCGAACGAAGCGTACGTGAGTTAAAGTAAAGAATAAAATAATTAGGATTTTTTTCGCTGGGACACCCGGTATACATTACCTGCAGTCGATAGAAAATCTATTTTAAACAAAAGTTGTCTGGACTTTTTCTTCTAGGGGCAAAAATCAAAAAGATATTAACGATTTTCTAAAAAAAGACAGACAGTTCAAAGCCCATATCCCCTATGCTCAGGAAAGTTGTGAACAGCTTTGTTATTTTGAACTTTAAGACATAGAACAACTTTTGTTAATAGCCATTGGCATTACTGTAGGGTGTCACATTTAAAAAAATTGATTTTTGCCTTAACTCAACTACGCGTGATTTGATTTTCTTTCTGCTAACACCATCGTAAGCATTGGGAAAAATACCACAACTTTGTTTGGTTAACCGACCCTGTAGCTCCAATATTAACGAAGTTTGTAATAGTGCCGACTTAACTTTGAACACCCTGTATATGCTTTATTATAACACTCGTTTCCGTCGACTTGTCGGTTTTTAATCAAGATCAAGGAGTCAAATAAGCCAAATTATTGCGTTTATCGTCCACACTTGGTTTCCTCATATAGCAAATCTACCGTGCAGCGGCCATGTTCAACATGTATTGGTTTGATAGTGAAAAGTGATTTTTACTGACCACATGGACTGGACAAACGCAAATGCATATGGCCATCTTGTTTACTAGTTTGCGAATAAGCAAACATGTTTGAGTTTTTTGCTAATTCCGTTCTTGTGTGTGGATGGCATGTTTGGAATATTTGCGAATACACCAAATATTTGTCCAAATACGGCAAAACCGCTAACGAATATGCTACGCCAATTTAAGTGCTGCGATAAAATTAAATGGTTAAATGTAGTTGATTCGAATGTTTTGTTTGAATAATTCGTATATGTATAAATCATTTGATTCAGTGATTATTTTAAACAGCGCGTTAAAAATCATTCATCACCATTTCGTAATTGTTCCAAAGATCTTGATTTGATTTTGTAAGGAGCTTTAATTAAGGCGGCCCTTTATGGCCAAATATCAAGATTTTTGGAATCATTTTTGTAAGTAATTTGTAAGATAGCTGAAATGTTCAAAATTCTATATTCACACGTAAAGATATAATATATTTGTCTGTACTATAGTTTTTTAAAATAAAGCTCTTTTTCAATTCATACTGTGATATTTATTAAACCCTTTTTTGAAAAAATAGGTGAAAAGGCGGCCCAAAATTAAAACAAAGGAACTTTAGATTCATCAAAGCCGAGAAAAATCAATTCAAATTTTAAAAAGCATAGCAGTACCTAAATGGAGTAACTTGGTCTAAATCAGTGGCGTATATAAGGGAGGGGCCTGGGGGGCCCGGGCCCCCCCCCCCCGAAGCCAAGATTTTTTTAGATATTTTCTACATATTTCATGAATACAAACATAAAATAGCATAAAATACGGCCCCATGAGGTGTCGCCCCCCCCCCCCCCCCCGCAACTGTCTCGCCCCCCCCCCCCGAAACTTTTCTCTATATACGCCACTGGTCTAAATCATATCTTAGATTTTGTATTTCTTAACCGATTTTAAAAAATCTTATACCTAAATGTGTAAGAATACGGTAACTGTGAGTAAAAAAATTCAATTTTTTCAAAAATGTCATTAGGTACTTGATGACCGGTAATTTTAGGCAGCCGAACGGAGAGATCCAATATAAAGGAAAGTAATGCAATAAAATACATTAAATTTTGTTTTAATTTTTTTTATAAAAAACTTTTTAAAAGATTAAAAAAAAACAGAATACATAAATAAAAACTAAAATATTGCTTCAAAAATATTTCTACATCTAACAGTCAATAATAATATGTTTAACATTTTATTTTATTTTCTTAAAATATAATTCTAATATAATCACATCAAGGCTTTCAAACCTAAACCCGTGTTTCCACTTGTAAATAACTGGCTCAATGGTGTTATCAAGTGCTCGCTAACGCGTCTACACTATACAGGGTTCCACATATACATCCTGTATTTTAATTGTTTTGCAAAATAACTACTTGGTGCATATATTTCGAAATAGGTTCAAAAACACGAAAGTGTAAGCATATTCACTAGTTATAGCCAAGCACAATACAAGGTCTAGCAAGTTGGTAAGTACTAGAAGCCCTTAAACCTACACTTGACAGTTATTAGAAAATTTATGTGTTATCTGCAAGTTGCCATTACATACCAATAATTTATTATCAAAATTTGAAGTTGTCACTGTGCCGCAACTTCTACAGTAAACCCATATTAGTAAGGACTAATTGTATTGTAGAAAAAGATAAACTATATTTTTGACAAAGTTTAATTATGTTTCAGATCAAAAGTGTGTAAATAAATAAATAATAAATTTTGAAATGACCTACCAAGTAGCAATAAGTCGTTGGAATTGCATGCAAACGTTGCGTCTAAACGTTGACTTTGAGTCAAGTTCGACCCTATTTTGAACCAATTTGTGGGATGATTTTTTGGTCGGGTAAACGTCGCGAGGTTTGTGTCGTAATGGCTACATGATATTGATTGCTAATTTACCAGAAATTGAACAAGTTTTTGTAATGCTTTTAAAAATTTATGCAACACTTTATATGACTATTAAAAGCTTTTCTACCAACAAATTTTATATATGTATTACCTATTTTAGCCATCCAAAATCGGCCTCCATACTGACGCATTTTTACAAAAACATATTTTGCTTGAGTTGCCGCGATTCTTTATATAATATGTGGAGTTTGATTTTCATATACTTACATCAGAGGCCGGATTTGAACAAAGAAAATAGAGAAATGAGCTATTTTTATGTTTGCTTACATAAAGGCTGGACCATGATGCCCTCTGCGCAGATCGATTATTGTTCGAACTAACATGGCGTATGCTTATTCAAGCCCACGACTGCGGCACAACGGCCAGAAAACGTTGAGTTTTGAACTAGAAAATGTAGTACAAATTTTGGCCATGAAAAACGCTTTGTAAACGTTTTTATCAAAAACGTTTTGTGAACGTTTTTATCACAACTTAAAATATACCTAAAATGGGGTAACATTGGCCCGTTCTCCGATAATTTTCTTCGAAAATTTCGTTATTAATCATGCAGCATATGCTTATGCATCGTTATTAATCATGCACTTTATGGAAACCTCAGTAATTTTTATATACATCGTGGGGTTCTCTTTATCTGCTTTTAAGCACAATTTAATTTTTTACACCACATTAAGTAGGATTTTTTGTCTTTTTGAGGTGGGCCAAAGTTACCTTGAAATGGGGTAACATTGACCCACACATACTTTTTAGGTTCTGGGCTAAAGACATAGTAAAGCAAGTTGACCAAAGCTTTTTTTTTATTTTAATTTAGACATTTTCATTCATATCATCATAAATATTTAACTTGTCTAGTCGAGAGAAAAAATACTAAAAAATAAAAAAAAGTAAAAAACTTTTAAGTTCAAAAAATCATCAACAGTAAGCTTAATTATTGGTTTATACATCTTAAAACAAGGCCAAGAAAAAGATTGGGGCCACGACTCTGAAGAAATCGGCTGTTCTCGGGGGGCTGACTTCTAGATTGGGTCTTATGGGAAGTCCGTCGTTTTTTTATGATATTTATAAAATGGCACTACAGATTTCCGCGAAATTTCAGTGAAACATTCTCAGACACCATCCCGATATTCTACCAAACTTTTGTAAGAATGCAAGATGATTAAAAGGTTAAAATCTTCAAGATTTAGCATTCCTTAATTGGAATTCAAATTACCCGCCATGTACCGCATGCCAACTGTTATATTTGAAATGTCTTTTGTGTTTGTCACATTCGCCTGTGCTTTAAATTTAATTTTTGTGTGAGCTAATGAAACGGCTCTGAAAAATTAAGGATTACTATATATTTTAACAAAAATGTTCTGCAAGAATATAGTAAAAACAATCTCAAAACCGGCTTCATTTTAAAACTAATCAAGTATTCATGAACCGTCATTCCAACTTCAATGTTGTGTCGGGACGTGACCATCAAAAAAAAAAATCAGCCCCCGGTATGACGTCAACAAAGTGGAGGATCGTGGCCTGTCCGTTGTGATAGCCCTGCCAGGGCTATCAAAACGGACGGGCCACGACCCTCCACTTTGTTGACGTCACATCCGGGGCTGATTTTTTTTTGATGGTCCCATTACGACACAGCTGATTGTCTTTAAAATATTGAAGTTGGAATGACGGTTCATGAATATTTGATTTTTTTTTAAATAAAGCCGTTTTTGAGATTGTTTTTACTTTATTCTGGCAGAACAATTTTTTTTAAATGTATAGGAATCCCTAATTTTTCATAGCTGCTTCATTAGCTCACACAAAAATTAAGTTTAAAGCAGAAGCGAATGTGACAATCACAGATGACAAAGTCAAATACATGTCAAATATAACAGTTGGCATGTGGTACATGGCGGGTAATTTGAATTCAAAAGAAGGAATGCTAAATCTTGAACATTTTAACCTTTTAATCATGTTGCTTCCTTACAAAACTTTGGTGGAATATCGGGATGGTGTCTGAGAATATTTCACTGAAATTTTGCGGAAATCTGTAGTGCCATTTTGAAAATATCATAAAAAAACGTCTGACCTCCCATAAGACCCAATGTAAAATTCAGCCCCGGGAGAACAGGTGATTTTTTCAGGGTCGTGGCCTCTATTTTTGTGTTGGCCTTGGCCCTGCTTAAAACTAAATGAATGTCAATGTCAGTAAAATCTTTTCTTTTGTTACATTTCTTGAATTCTAAAAATGAAACTTAAACATAACTTTCTAATTCTGGAACTTTGTATTGGTTCCTTTTGGAAACCATCTTGGGCTTTGATATTTTCTCAATGACATCATCCCAACTGTAAATGCTAATATCTTTGTTTTCGGATCATTTCCAAAATTTTATGTCTTTTGTAAGTTGCTAAGTAATCAACTGTTGGTCCTGGTTTCGAAATAGTGATAATCTTTCCAGAGTATTTATTTCCGTTGAAAGTCGCCAATGTTGAACCAGTTGGCATTTATCTTTTTTTTTTTTGGGAATTTCTGGGATCGTTTCTGATACTGGCTCCAAATCAGAGTATGTTTCGATTTTATTTTCAGATTCAAGATTAATTTTAGGTGCACTATCAGAGCTGCTGGATAAGGAATATTTTCGTTTTTGTTTTTTGCGGACTTTGAAGGAACTGATATGGATGGTCTTGGCATTTGAGTAACACTTGAAAGATCACAGACGCTGATGCTTTTACCAGCAGGAACTTGCAGTTTCTTTCTTTTTTGTTTTGGTTTCTTAGTTCTCAAATATTCTACACGCTTTGAATCAAGCTGTCTTAATCTACTAGGTCTTGGTTTGTTAAGTTTTGTGGGAGACGGTTAAGTAGACCCTGTTTGTTATTTAAATAAATTCCACATTTTCTAAACTCAGAGATAAGAGGTTTTGATATTTGTTTTCCTCCAACCTATTAATCAGTTCTTTGATTAACACTTTAAATAAATCTTTAGGAATAGTTGGGAACCTAGAGCCCGATGAGGACTCTTTCCACCTGGTTAAAATGCTTAGCCAAATTTTTTTAATTGGTGCAAAAAATGCCACGTCTAAAGGTTGAGTCAAATGTGTGGTATTGGGCGGTAGACAGACAAATCTTATATTATTTTCCCCACACAGTTGAAGAACCCTGGCACTTATATGAGAGGAAGGATTATCACCTATCAGGATAGCAGGGCCATCCTTTTTTTTGCTACTCTTGGAACGATTATAACGAGTTTGATCGGTCCAGGTAGACCAAAGGTTCTCTGCTTTATACACAACATATGGAGCAAGACATTTTCCTTCGGCGTTACCACAAAACATGTTCAAGGGTTTTTCCAAAAACGTACAATAAAGTGCCTATACACCGAATTCGGATCCACGGGAAAACAGAAAACACGCATTGAAATAAAAATTCGATGTCAAACTGCCGATGTCGTCTCAAAGGAACTGCGAGCACATAAGGAGGAGCCGAAGAAAGCTTTTCAGCAAACGGCTTGCAAGCGGCGCAAAAACAGGACGAATCCGTGTTTGCGCGCGGAGTGTATGCAGAGCGCGAGCGGCGCGTTCGCGGAGCAGTTTGGTCACATTACATGACTTTTTTGTTGCCTGGATCATCACTAATATTTGTTTCGAAATGTCTTTTACAACGACACTTAAATTGTCTATGTAATTACTTAGATCTACTGCTCCAACTATTGCTCGTACCCTTTTGATGTTTGAACTCATGCGCAGAGACAAATTTTCATGACGTAGAAAAGACCTACACCACTCATAACCAGGTAGGTTGTTCTTAAATATTGAGATACAAACTCCTTTCTTATCCAAGTATGATTTCACAGCCATGCGAAAATCCATTAAGGTTACAGGAAATCCAAAATCTGTCAATTTTATAAGGTGCTGTTCCAAGGAGGATTCTTCAGCATCAGAGAAGATTCGGGAACGACCAATATTTTTGATCGCAGACCTAGGAATATTGAATAACGCCGCAGCTTGCCGCTGTAAACGTTGAAAAATCGTAATTTTGTCGATGTGTCAAACAACAATCACAACCTTTCACACTACGTTAACATTTAGCATTTAGTGCTTAGTTTTCACAACTTTCACGACTGATAAATGCTACTAGGGCTGTCAAGTCAACATTTCTTTAAATTGCAATGCTTTGGAAAAGGCTGACATTTCCATTATTTTCTTGTCAACCTTCTTTTCGTTGTCAAAATCACTTTCAAAATATTGTCACTCTAAACGAAATTTTAAATCTGTCAGCCTTCCACACAGTTGCATTTCAAAGTAGAATCAGTATTGTTATTGAGGGGGCTTTGATTAAGAGTATAATAAAGATACAACGCGCAGAGCGCCAAAAATAGTTCAACTCGCGAGCTACGCGATGGATGGCGCTGCCTAAATTTCATGAATCGATTCAAAGAGAGAGCAATATGACTTGTTCACCTCTTGGGAAACACATCCGTCAAATGTACCTAGGTCCTCTAGTAAGTACTTGGTCCGCAAGTAACCTACGCGTTTCCAGTGACTTGTGAGAGCAGTTTGAGCAAGTTTATCTACAAGTGTTTACGAAGCTTAAGGGAACATTTTTTAAGTACATTTTTATGTTGAATTTATTGTCCATTTATTGTGTGTACCAATAAGAAATTTGAGGTTAAGTTTTGGTTGTAAAGGTATAACTGTGATTAATTCAGGTTTGAATGATTAATATTTAAAGGCCCTCATAGACCTGCATGCTTGTCGTACTGATACAGCAAAACGTACGATAAACATGCGTGTTTATGGCAGGTCGGCTGAGTGTGTATGGCTGACGAAACCAATACAACGGAAGACTTGATACCGTCCACACTCCATCTTCTATGATAATAAACTGTACAAACAATAGTCTGCGTGTCAAAAAATGTTTAATTTTGTGTTTATGTTAATCTAGCCTGGAAAAATCCTGTTTTGCATCCGTCTGAAAGCATGTAATAGTGAAGTTGGCCGCCATTGTAGGAAAAAAGGCAACTCTCATGAATCTTTAAGGTTGCCCATTCTTTGCTTGTATTTCTTTAGGAATTCTTTGGCTTGCTTATCTCCTATTCGAAATTCTAGGGTCTTAATGCTTTCTAAATCTGAAAAATTAAAATAAAATTAGTAAAGACGAGCTACTACTATGTTTTTGCTGATCTTGGTAAAAGCAAAAATATTATTCCCTGTAAGAAAAACAAATAAGGACGAAAGTATTAGAGAAAATTAAAATCTAGAATGCATCGAAGACAATCAAAAATACAACTTTAGAAGTCTAGAAATCGAAAGTACTCAAAGATTGTATCAGAACCGATTAGATGAAAAATTAATAAACACAGATCACTCATTTGAAGAGATATATATACAAACATAGTCAAAAGCTTGAAGGAAGCAAGCAAAGAAGCTGTTGGATACCAAGATAATAGAAATAACAATAAGATGTGGTGGACGGAAGAAATACAGGAAACGGTCAAGGAGAAAAAACGCACATACTTGAAATGGCTCAGTACTAAAGAGCAAAGAGACCTAGAAATCTACAGGCATACCAGAAGACAGCTAAGAAATTTGATACGCACAGAAAAGAATGAAATGTTCGAGCGCAAATGCCACGATATAAATACACACGTAGGAGGTAGGCAGAGTTCTGAAGTATGGAAATTCATTTCTACAGTAAAAAACCCAAGAAAAGAAAAAGTAAACATCCAGATCATCAAACCAGAACAATGGACAGAACACTATAAGGGACTGCTGCAGGAGAGGAGACCCGAATATCTGGCAGCCTCTCCGAGGAGAGTCATAGAAGTACATGGAGAGGAAGTAGTCCTCGAAAAAGAAATGATAAGGAATAGTATTAAAAAGCTTAAATCCGGAAAAGCTAGCGGACCTGGGGGAATATATGCTGAAATGCTCAAATATGGATTAGAGAAACTACTCGAAAATCTCACATATATTATCAATCAATGCATAAACGGACATCTAGTACCTGATGATTGGAAAATTGCATTCATATTCTCAATACAAAAAAAGGAAACAAGCTGGATTGCAACAATTACAGAGGAATTTCAGTAACCAGTACTCTAAGTAGATTGTACGGTAGGATTCTTAGAGATCTAATAGATAATGATTTTCATGAACAAGAAGAAGAAGAGCAAAGTGGGTTTCGTGCAGGCAGATCTTATAGTGATAATGTTTTTTGACTTAAACAAGTAATTGAGAAAAGGAGCGCCAGAAATATAGAGACTCATGTTACCTTTGTGAACCTACAAAAGGCATATGATACCGTTCCAGTAGAAAAATTATGGACAGTGTTAGAGCAGACTAATATCAATCATACATACATAAAAGCGATAAAAGAACTATACAAAGGGTCAAAATCTAAAATTAAAATTGGAAATCGACTTTTAGGGGAGTTCCTGGTAACGAAAGGCTTAAGACAGGGATGTGGTATCTCTCAAACTCTTTTTAAAATATATATCGCAGTAGCTCTAAAAAACTGGAAACGCAAAGTACACGGCATGGGAATACAACTTAACGACCGATTTACCATATACACACTACAGTTTGCTGAAGACCAAGTAATTGTAGCTAATGATAAAGAAGACATGGAGAATATGATGAGAAAGTTAACGGAAGAATACCAAAAGTGGGGGTTAACAGTGAACGTGGACAAGACACAGTACTTATGTATTCGAAACGAATCAAGTGAATTAGAACTAGAAAATGGACAAACAATATCTCCATGTAATGAGTATGTATACTTGGGTGTCACATTTGAAAAGACGGGAACGGACTGTAAAGAACTGGAAAAAAGAATAGTAAAAGCAAAAAAGGTTATTGGTTGTCTTAACAGTATTTTATGGAGCAGAGATAAAAAAGAATGTAAAATTTAACATATATGAAACAATGGTGAGAAGCACGCTGTTGTATGGAATAGAGACTTGTCGCGTAACAGAAAAATACAAAGTAAAAATGGAAAGTGTCGAAATGGATGCAATAAGAAGATCAATGAGAATATCTAGAACAGATCATATAAGAAATGAGATCATAAATGAGAGAATGTGAGTCGAGGGAAGCATAACGGATGACATCACTAAAAGGCAACTGATATGGTACGGCCATGTACAACGGATGAGCGACGATTACCAAAGCAGGTCCTAGAATGGCAACCAATAGGGCGCAGAAAAAGAGGGCGTCCTAAACTGGAATGGCAACAGTCAATCCAAAAATCAATGAGTCAAAAAAACCTGACGAAAGATGACTGTCAGGATCGAAGGAGGTGGATAATAGGCGTCGGACAACGTAGAAAAACGTTCTAAACCGACATAGTAGTAGTAAAAGCTATTTATCCTAAGGTAACTCATAATGGATGTTTTTAAGCTTAGAAAAGAGATGATGCTGAGAGCGCGGCACCCATTATCAGTAGCCTTAATTTATCCAAGTCATACGTTGGGGTTCATCTCCCAGTATAAACACCAAATGGGTGAGTCCGCAAAAAAATGTTCCTTTAAAAAAAAATAATTACATTAATTCAAACAGTGTATTCAGGCCAATAATTTTTAGCTATTCATATTGTAGCTAGTCCTAAGGGTAGCAGAGCTGCAATTAAAACAGAAGTATACATTTTCCGAAGATAATTCACAGCTTACCTAATTTATTTGGCCTTCCCAACAACTTTTTGATCTGGGGAAGGGAACTTAATGACTCTGAGGTATCTTGTATGTCCTTAAAATGAATAAATGCTTCGCCGATATACTGATTGTTGTATCCCAGCATATCTTTGTCCTTAACGCTAAGTAATATCATGCCGTTTTTGAGTTCTCTTTGTTCGGGAGTTAATACGCTAAAGAGTATAACAAATAAAATTAATAGGTCGAAAATTTGTTACGCCACACGGAGGAGTATTTGTATAATAAAACCGGTTAAAAGTAAAAATCACCAAGATACTCAAAAATACCTTCTAACTGTTTTTTTGTTCAATAACCTATCAATCAAGCGACCAACATAGAACATCCCCCTACACTTGCATCGTGTCATGAAGTCAGTCGCAACCCAATCAATGTTGAAATCACATGCCTTTGTTCTCGGTCTTTTATTTTGCGGTGTTTATTTATCTGGTTGTTGTGTTTTCGTGTGGTTCAATTCACAAAAATCAATTATTGAATAAGGAGATGGAAGATATGTACGTGGTATATGTGTCATATTTTAAAACGTCATTCTATTCCCTTGTTTATATTATACGTTTATGAAATATTTTAAAATGTCCAATATGGGTATTTATATTTGGCAAAATTTTTTCTTATTACTGGGTTTTAGTTTCTTATCTGGTCTCGTCAAGCTATATATTATTAATAGACATGAAATTTAGGCTTATGCTAATCATGATTCATAGCAAAATTGTCACGTAGGGCTGTGGGGAGGGTCGGCTCTTCACAAATGGCAACACTGCATCAGACGTCAGCACGGGTTGCAAGAGTGGCCAAAAGATGGCGTCAATTGCCAAGGCGTCATTTTTTTTAAATTTCGGTGCAAAATAACTTCATGAAGTATTCAAATTTGTAACCGCGTCTGCGGTACATGCTTACTAGTTTAATGTAAATTAACCGATGCATATATATAACACAGCCTAGGTAGGCTGTACATAAAAAAAATTTAAATGTAAATTATAGCTTCTTTCTCTTTTTGGGAGGTTGATATCGGGGTAAGCGTAACCGTCAAATGATTCCAAGCGGATCCTAACCTGACCAGGCACGCCCGGTTAGGATACGTTTGCTACGCTGAGGTTGTACTTACTTTATCTTAACACCGATATCGACTTTTCAAAAAGAGGAGGACGGAAGATATAATTTAAAAAATCTCACCTAAATATATTTATTGTTTACATCCAATAATTTCATACTAACATGTAGAACAGTAAAGAGCCGACCCTCTCAACAGCCACACGTAAATTGTCCGCCTATATCCGCCTTTTGATTTTTATGCATTCAAAGCAGTGATTATGGAAATATGGAAAGCATTAAATATCTTTAAAATTATCAATAATAAGATTGCTAATATACTTATGTATATGGTTGTTCTGATAACAAATGACCGCCCCGATCACCTCACTTCGTTGATCCATGACTTGTGTAGTACCCAATGTATATATTTTTTTAAATTAATAGCTTTTTATCATTAAACTTTGTCTTTGATTTGAAGAAATGACAAAAAAACACAACATTTTGACCCGTTTTATTATTCAAATACTTCGCCGCACATTAGGCAAAATTGTACAACGCTTAAAAGTAACCACAGTGTTATGTGTAACTATGTATTATATTATGGAGCTTTTTGATTTCGGAAACGGTAAGAATTTTGGTTGAATGGGAAAAAGTGGCGCAATTCGAAGCCCAATCAGATGCCGTATTGCAATTAAAAATGTCTATCTCTAGGAATATCGAGAAAAAACTCAAAATTGTTTTTTTTTTGAAAATTGAAATATTGTCGCTATCTTGTTAACACATTTAATAAAATTTGGTAGTTTTGTATTAGCAACTACGTCCAATCGAATCGTTAACGTCGAATTTTTTCTAGTCCTTAGTTTATTTTGAAAACCGTTTTCGAAATCCCATGTAGTTACTTTTATCTGGGACATCTGGGATATACTCTATGGGAAAAAGCCATATTGACCATAGGGAAGTCTGCTTGGAAAAAGTAAAATCATATAGCAGTTGTTTAGATAAGAATAGAAACATAAAACATTCCGGTGGCCCATGAACTAAAAGGTAAAAGAGCAAAAACATCGAAGGAGAAATTATACAACAGAGTTGGCAAAATAATAAGCAAGCTCTCGTTACGGTATCGACAGTTTATTTTCTTTTGATGCTGCGTATGTAGTAGCCAATGCAATAAAAGTAATTCCTCTTGGAAGCAAGAATTGAAAGGGGATGAAGAGAAGAATTTGCATCTATTAGCTAATATCTAAATACCTGACAAATAAGTTTTTAGCTTTCTAAGCAGGCTTTCCCATAGCCAGTAAAGCTTTTTCCTATATTTCTATAAAAATAATTTTAAGCACCTTTTTACTATATACTTACAAGATAAATGATTCATCGAAAAGGGGAAACAAGTTTTTGCTATGGCATTTGGTTTTCTTAACTTCTAAATTGCTAAACTTGTAGTCCGGTAAAAGGTGAATTTTTACAAACGGGTCCGAAGAACCTAAAATAAATATAATTATTGCTCAATGATGACTTGCTAATTCTGAGCCTAATATTAGGCTGAAAAATTCTAATGTTAATTCGAAATTAGTTATTTTAAGACTATGAACATAAGTGCTGGGAAATTTAAACTTACCACTAGAATCCAGGCCCAGTAAGTTTCGTCCGTTCATAATTTCAACATGTAGACTATCTCCTTGGAACTTACACCTTACGGATAGTTCTCCATATGGAGACTCACTCATGTTGTCAAATTGGGAGGCAAGATCTAGGTGAATCTAAAAGAAATGATAATAATAATGAAAAATGCACAAATTGGTTGCTGTCCTTTAATTTACTAAACCTTTTTTTCACATTCAATATTTTATTTTTATAATCATGAGTTTATGCCAAATCCTCAATTGGGGGATAACGGTCAGGGGTGCTAACTCGGGAAATTTTCCTATTTTATGGAAATATCGGCAGCTTCAGGGATTTAAGTAGTAGTATTCGAGCTACCGTTACCCCCCTTTTAACTAACAAGAGCCTGTACTAACCTCATGGATAAGATCCCCTGTCTCCAAACCATGTAACCGCAAAACTTGTTTGCTTCTAAGTAGAGTATCACAGTTAACGCAGACACCCTCGTCAGGTGATCTAAAGGCACTCAACATCTCCTCCAAGGTTTTGTTAAGATTATAGAAGAATTCTGGAGGTCTTCTTTTCTAAGAAAGAATACAATAAACTTTAAAACATGTTAAATATTACCAGATCTATCAAAAATATTACCCAGGCAAAAACAATTAAACATCAAATATTTTCAAATTTGATTTTTTTTATTTCTATCTATAATAAATTCAAATTATATTAAAAAACAAAGAAGCTTTAAAAATTTTTAAAAATTGTTCAAAGATTATTTATATTTGAACCAGTTTTAGGTTATATCCTTTTTGTAAGAATAAAATTGTAGAAATAAATTGAAAAGCAATATGCTAAATAAAAGCTTTAAACTAAGTAAACTATTTGTGTTTAAAAACGCCTATGCTATAAATTGTAAACTAGTATTGGCCTATGTGGTAAAATGTTCATTTAGATTGACGTGTAATGAGAATTACTAACATAACCGCCTAACTAAAAAACTATATCTATACAATCTACCGTGGAGTGGGTGACTATCTGTATCAGAGAATAGAGAACAGATAAAAATTGGATTTTACTATCAACCAAAATATAAAGAGTGGGTACGCCATGCGGCTGACATTACATTGAAAATGCGAAAACTTGAAGCTGAAATAGGCGACCCGTTAGGCAGCCTAGAGACCCTATATGTATGACATATTTTGAAGAAATAGAGTTGCGACAAACCCATGAAAGTCACTGTAAATCACGGTGCCTATAATAGACCGGTGTTAGGATCTTATAAATATATGTTGAATTTTCACGCCACTGGTGGTCCAGCTGATTTTTATAAACAAAAATTAGATATGATATGAACAACTAATATTTTTTGAATTTTTTGAAAACTAAGGCAATTTTCCTACTATTTTTTAGTATATTCTAATAAAATAATATTTTTCAGACATACCAGTCGTTATTTTGTTTAGCCCGCTTCATTTCTATTTACACAAAAATTAAAATTCAAAGAAAATAATGTGTTCGTTTCAGCTTCAAAAATAATCCGCTGACCTACATCTTTGTTTACTTCCCAAGTCCTCGGTTCATCTTTGACACTAAACGATTACATTCAGTTTGACTTGTAGTTTAAGTTTTGTGTAATAAAAAATAAAGCGGGCTAAAAAAAAATAACGACAATAAGTCTAGAAAACTATGTTTTATAAGGATGTACTAGAAAACAGTGGGAAAATTGCCTTAGTTTTCAAAAAATATTAGTAGTTACGTTGTTCATATCATATCTAACTTTTGTTTACAAAAATCAGCTGGACCACCCAGTGACGTGAAAAATTCGACATATATTAATAAGATCCGAACACCGGTCTATTCTAGGCACCGTGATTTACAGTGACTTTGATGGGTTTGTCGCAACTCTATTTCTTCAAAATATGTCATACATATGGGGTCTCTAGGCTATAAGATCCGAACACCGGTCTATTCTATCCACCGTGAGTGAAATCACATTTTTTGGTTATGGAATTTTCTTGTCAAGTTCATTGGCGCTTCACTAAAATAATTTAAGTTGTGAGCGGTGAGTGACATGAATCATCATGAAACATATAATCAAACACGTTTGTCCGTCATACCCAGTATATGTTTTGTCAAAAATGGTTGATTTTTATTGTCCGACGCTTATGAATTAACAAAAACAGAAGGTGCGTGTCTCTCTAAACAATAGGGCTTCTCTTGCAAAAAAAAGCTTATGAATAATTTTTATGTGAAACTAAGTTAGCGAAAGTTATAAGTCAAGTTTGTGAAAAAAACATGAAAAAACCGCTATCTTGGATGCATGACGTCACACAGGCCCTCCTACCCAAATTGGTGGCAAACACCCGGTGACTTAAAATTGTGTGATCTATTACCAATTGATAGGGTTCAAATGAAATCAATCACTAGAATAGTGACTTCGGATTTTCATCTTCCTGATTTTAATAATTTCTGGTACACTTATTCTATTCATAAAGTAGATGAAAAATCTAAATTTTCAAAATTTTTGGCCCAGTAGATTTTCTTAAAATAATTTATAAAAATTAAAAAAATACCAAGTTTTGCTCTTAGATATGTATAAAAAAATAGGAATATCTGTGAAACTACTTTACAGAAATCTATGAATGATACCTTCTTAAAAAGGTATTTTGAAGACCTTTCAAATGATGTATAACATGACACGTTTTGAAAAAAAAATCAAAATTATTTTTTATTTTTTTTAAAAACACCACTTTTATTTTTCTATAAAAAAAAATATATTTTTTGTTAATATTTTAGTGAGATACTGAACAAATTTCAAGATGAAGAAATTATGGGTTTAGGTAAAAAAAATAAATAAAGATTTTATGACACTTGATTTTGCCTTCAAAAATTAACTTTTTATTAACTATTTGGTTTCTCTTGGTTTTTGTAAAACTTATTTCGTTCGGTTCGGTTCCTGCATAAAAAGAAGCACAGGGGATATCTTATTTTTAATTTATTTGAGCTCAACAATTAGACGTTGGTATATCTATTCTGGTGTGTAAATACGTGTTTAAAAAATTGAAATTTTAAAGAGTTTTTTTGGAGAATAGTGATTTAGGCGGTATGGCAAAACAATGTCTGAAAACCAGGCAAAGAATTGTACAAGTTTTCAACTAAGGAGACATAAAAAAAAAGATGAAGATTTGTGATGTAGGCTAAAGTATATGGCTTTAAAAACTAAACATTTACTTATCTCTTTCTGTTGTTATATAGACAGAAAGTTTTAAACATTTTGCAAAATATTACAAAAATCATTTTTTATTCAATATTCAAATGATTTTAGGCAAATGAAGTAAAAGTGAGTTTTTTACACCGAAACAGGTCAGCCCCCTCTTTTTATTACCCTAAACTTAAATCAGATATTTTAATTATTGAAAGAAAAATGATTTTAAGATACATTGACAAAGGAGGAAATGTCAGATTCGACCCAAATTTTAAAAATAATTTAAAAAATATTTAATTTACTTGAGATGTTGAGAAGCTTGTTTATTTCTTATAAAATATTAGTTTTTCCTGTATTATAGCATTTATCTTTGATTCTTATGTGTTTTACTTCAAAAAGCTACCATTTTTTACATGATTGAATATTGTTTTATTTTTTTCATACTGAACCCATCATTTCTCCATTTTGAAATTTGGTAAGTGTCTTAGTAAAACATTGAAAAAATATTATATATTTTTTTGAAAAAAATTAAAAATGGTGTTTACATTTTTTTAAAAGGTATCACTCATGCATGATAAGTAGTTTTAGAGATATCCTTATTTTTCTATACGTATGCCAGAGCAGCATAATAACAAAAAACTACTAGACCAAAAATTTTAAAAGCGTTCTCATCTACTCTATGAATAAAATAAGTGTACCAAAAATTATCAAAATCGGAGAGGGTGTCTGCCAAACCCCTGGTTGATTTCATATTATGAAACGACCCGGTAGTTTTAAAAAATCTTCCACAACTATCCCACGGGACACGATTTTTGACTATAAGCCACTCAACTACTACTCTAATAGAAAAAGTAATGTTTTAAGATCCGGAACAGTTTTTGACAGTTATATTTTATCCTAAATTTAGTTTAAAAACTGGCTAAAACACAAATAAACAAAAACAGCGGTTGACAAGCACTTAACATTTCTAAGCCAGAGAACGCAATGTCAAACTAAAATCACAGCCCGGGGGCTGCCATTTTAGATTTGCCACTATATTCCGCTATTACTATTAATAACTAATTACTATCCGTGTTCCGCACACAACCATTTAAACAGTTCATGACCCACCAAGGAAATACAAAAATATAAACATAACATGTTAAAACTTCGGCCAATTTCAAAATTTACAATACATAGACCACAAAATGCTGTTAATTTTATACGAACGTTTGTGAGTTACACAAAGTATTATTTACAGGACACAAAATAGAGGGGATCACTAACACATTTCACTTTTTTTACTACAAAGCCACATAAAATGACTTGCCGAATCCAAACCTTTTTGGGTTTTTTCGCATGGTCTTTTTTACGAATTTCCTAAAAATTTAAACTTTATTGAATAAATTGCCATAACAAAATTTTTTCAGTGATTTTTCCATTATCATCTTTAAACACTACTGCATACACGTTTTAACCAATTAGCAAATAATTTTTGCACTCCATTCTGCTTGAGAAATCTCCAATCAATGGTTTTTTATACCAATTAATCGACAGTGCTTGTTTCACCGAAGACTTTCTCTGGTTGTATACCATTCTAAATTAACCGTTTTAGTTGAAGGTCACTGTTGCCACATTTATTTATAATAAAGCTATTCGGCGGCACGGTCAAAATGGCGCTTGATAAAAAATTCAAATCTAAATCAAAATATAATTAGTGACTTCGTACTTCCCGCATACAACCGCATTAAAATCAGGTTTTCCCACACAACTTACCTCCACATTAGACTGTATGAGTTGATTGACGGCATTGCTCAACATATCCCATACAATCTCCAAGGTTCTGTAATAGTTCTCGTCGTTCAACTGTTTATAAAGGGTACCCAAATTATCGTCAACGTAGCGCATGAGTCGATGAATACTGTTGTTGTCCTGATTGCATAGTTCGGCGCCCTCTATCAAAAGACGTTGCATCGAAGGCGCCATCTAGAAAGAAACAGAACTATCATTAGAGGTTGAACAATAAAAGCCCCTGACATATGACATAAGAGACCATAGCAAAAAAATTAGAAACACACGTTCTTATATCGATCAAATCATACTGTGTTGTAGCAAATTTAAAAAATGAGCAATTCCACGTCAAGTCATCCAATTTACAAAAAAAGTGTTGCCCTGACATTTAATTTTTTTCTTTAATCATGCTTACTAAATGAAACAGCTCATGCTTAACCACTTTTGCACAATTTTAGATTTTTTAATCCAATTAGTATGTTGTACACACATTTGAAAAGTCTAAAAACGGGCAAAATGGGACTTTAAAGAAAAAAATTATGCTCATAGTAAACAGCACCTAAAAAAAATTAACCTATAATTTTGAAAACATGCATAAAAGTAGTTTTCAAAAAAATGTGATGTTTAGCAAAATCTATTATACTGGCTTAATTAGAGCAATTTAGAGAATATCCAAAAAACGCAGAAATTTTCGAAGTTTTCATATTTTTGGGGTATAAATGTAATGTTTTCTTAAATTTGATACAGTGTTGGAAAGCTATACTCAAGGACTATATCTTCCTTGTATAAAACATATTTAAAAAGTAGACGTTACCTTGGAGTTCTACGAAGAAGTTAAGAATGTCTGGGAAATTCCTCAACTTCAGCATCAAAAATGACCCTGTCTATCGGGGTGCTGGTGGTAATCAAGTAGGGTAAATTTTTCACTGTATCATATACTTTTAAAAACAAGAATAAAAAATCTGGGTCTGTAATCCTTAAGGTCACTACACATTTTTTTGTTATTTTAATATTTTTAGTGATGTTAAATTGCATCACAAATTACAAGCGTGGATCTACGGGGGGGGATGCCCCCCCCCCCCAAATCTGAAACTTTACTCAGTTTTGACACACAGAATACACCTCCTGGTCACTACGCAAAATAGTTTTGTGAAATATTTATTATGATATTTTCCCCCAAAATAAAGTTTCTAGATCCGCTCCTGCAAATTAAGGTTTATCAGAAGGTAAAGTTTATTTATATGAGCACTGTTCAATACATTATGATCTAAACTCTCTTCATAAGGTCACTACACAAATTTTTTAAAAGTTTATTTACTTTTTTAGTAGTTACCTACTGTCATATTTAAAATACTCTGCCAATATATGGGCCCCTAAGCTCACACTAGGTACTATAGTTATAGTGTACGTGTGAGCTAATATAACTAAAAACTGAAATATATTTTATTTAACTCCAGACTAAATTACCTTTTGTTTGATACCACACAAGCCATGTTTTGACTTAAACTCAAATTTTTGAAATCTACCCCCACCCTTAAAAAAAAACAAAAAACTAAAATGTATTTTGTTAAACTCCGGAGTCAATTACCTTTCGTTTGATATCACACACGCCATATTTTCACTTAAACTCTAATTTTTAAAATATACCCCCACCCTTTTTTTTTAAATAAATTAAAATGTATTTTGTTTAACTGCAGACTCAATTACCTTTCGTTTGATATCACACACGCCATATTTTCACATAAACTCTAATTTTTGAAATCTACCCCCACCCTTTTATTTGGTTTCTGTTCGGTGGATTTTGTTCATTTTTAAATGGGACCATCTCGACCCAAGACCCAGCCTAGGTACCAAATTTCATTGAAATTGGCCAAGCGGTTTTTGAGTTATGCGCGTTGGTCGTTACAGACATACAGACAGACAGACATACAGACAGACAGACAGACAGACAGACAGACGGCGCAACAAAAAAGTTTCAAAATCATCTGAAACGCAAAGATATATAAAAATTTTTGAAATCGGAGCAACTTTTTTTTTCTCGAAAAAAATAGTATATGTGTGAGCTAAAATCGGAAAAGAAGTTGAGTTCTACAATTTCAGAAACCGAAATTTTTTTTTTTTTCTGATCTTGAAGTAAATTTAGCATCTATAGTTAAATCATCCAGAGACGTAAAAAAATGGTGTCCAGTTGTTGTTTGTTTGAGATTTTAATGTAAAACAAATCGTTTCACAGTACCTCCAAATGCATCACATGGGCTTTTACCATGCGTTAGTTTTGTAGTTTTTTTTCCAAGGGGGTTGGGAGAGGGGGCTTGAGTAAAAGCAAAGTTCTGAAAAACCATTTATTTCTTCTTTCAGAAAAATTCAATCTTTAGGAGAAGTTATTTAATGGCTTTGGAAAGATTAGGCCTCCAACCCCCCTCCCTCCTGCGTACACCACTGTTAAACCTGAACCATTTCATTTACCAAAGAAACAAACTAATTAATGTCCGTGTCTCACCAAAAATGTATTCTTAAAACTAAAAAAAAATTTCCGTCAGTGTACGAAGATGGGACTTGAACCCACAAACTAGGATGTCATGCAAAACAGTATGTGGCTATAAATAAGATCCCCCGACGATGATTTTTATACATAATATTTTTCCTTTTGCGACTCAATAAAAAAATTTGATTTTTTACATGCTTTAACCAAATAGCTGAAAAGTTGATGTTAAAATGACAGACCCAGATTTTATATTTTACTTTTATTTAGACGATACATTGTCAAGTAAAACAAGGCACAAGCGAAGTTTTAATAGACAGATAGACATGACAATTTTTTTAGTCAAAAGTTGCCATTTCTGAGGATTTTGCGGTTTTTCCAATTTTAAAAAATTTATTTTGCTGAAAGACCACTGAGCTTTAATGTGCGTACAGACTTTTTTTTGATGAACCATATTCAGCATCGGTGTAAATAATTAAAAATCGAGAAAATCATAAAATCTACTATTTTTTTAAAACTATTTTTAGCATGTCAAAAAAGTGAGGTTAATTTTTTTTTTCTCTATAGGATTATCCAACCAATATTAAAGATTTCTTCGGTCAAATTTATTTTTACATAAGATTTAATACAATAGAAATAAAAAAAATAAGGCCACAACTGATTTTTTTCTTTTTTTTACTTTTAAAGGGGCTTGTAAAATACGGGAGGCGACATTAAAAATTAAAATTTGTTAATTTGGTATTCCTAAGGACACTACTAATACATGTTATCAAAATTTGGATTTTTTTCGTGACATGGCAGCTACCCCCATTGGATGATTTGGCGTGGAATTACTCAAATTCACTTTTACTTTCAAACAGATGGAGATCGACTCGAAGTATTACGCATTCTAAAAACATAATCCTCCCGCAAAACCCACACTGTATCTTACAAACCATGCTTACCTTGTAAACCATAGTTTCCAAAAGTTCGATAATCTTATTCCTCACAGTGTCAATGGAATTCGTCAGTACGTTTCTTAGGGTGTGTTCACATCGATCTGCTCTCGACACACCTTGCTGATCTGCGATTTTTTGGACAACTTCGCTGACCTAAAATACGACTCAAGTCAAATGTCATTGCAAACGTCAAATTTTGACAGGAGGCTTCTTACTTTAAATCGCTCTGAATTTTATTAAATTGTCAAAAAAAATACTGGTGGTGATATTTATGGTGAAAACCTCTGTTATGTTTATTATTAGATAGTGTTTCGTCTTACCAAAAACCTCACATGTAGTTAACAACTTCCGTGGAACGCTGCAAACTCACGGGCAGTAAACATACGAATTTTGACGTATGTAGAACGTGCGCAATTGTATTTTAGCGAGCTTCTATTACATTCTGCGCCATTTCAAGTCGGCTGGCGCTAGCTACACAGTTCACTGACCACAATGTTGATGATTCATTCTTTAACTTTTTAAACAGTTTATAAATTTAGGTACTTTTAAACAAGGTACCTAAATCTAACTATGTATTAACAATACCTAACCTTTTTAAAATAGATATGGTAGGTAGGTATAGTAGTAAACTATTTGATTTTGTAAATTAAAAAGCATTTCTTATAGAGGGAACCCATTTATTTTACATAGGAGAAGATGGGGGAATAAGAAATAGGGGTAATATTTCTTTTTACCCTTGCATTTTGTTTAAGATATCTGAAAAAAAACAAAAGATACGATTGTTCTACTTGTACTACAATATTAAAGAAGTTTTAGCATTTTAGTGCTCTTTTTTAAACATATTTTTTACAAGCAAACCTTTGAGATAATATTTTTTTTTTCAAGGAAACACTTTATTTGTAGTTTTAATACTTTAAGTTTGTGGTCAAATGTAAGTTTTTTAATTGTTTTAAATGTTGCTTGTCATAAACAAGTAGTGCAGATTGGAAATGTTGCCTATTACCCTTTCGTTTTGACTATCGTGTGGCAATAAGGAACATCGTAATAAGGCAATAAGAAATATATCCTTTTTGTTGCAGATTGATTTAAGTTGCCTTCAAATTTGAAATTGCAAGTTGCAGAAATATTAAATGTCATCTAACGCAAATAGTCCATAGTACACCGGTCTATTTTTTAAGTGATGACTAACAGGCCTTTCATGCATAGTACATATACTTTATCCCCTGCGAAAATATTTGAAAGTGATTCCTAACAGAGTGCGCAGGCATAAACATGCTTCGAGCATCGGACTGACTAAACCAAGCATACGATTTGTAGAACAATACTGGCGTCAACTTTCAAAGACATTTTTTGGCTCCAGGAAAAGAATTGCCTGTTACTAATTCTTTAATGTAACTTTTTTCAACTCGTAATTTATGATTTTAAGATGATTAAAGAATCATTACCTGTTTTTTTTTCTGTTGCATAAAAAATGTGTTTGAAAGTAAATAGCAACATTGTCCCCAAAATCGCATGCTTGGTTTAGTCAGTCCGAAGCTGGTTAGTCATCACTTAAAAAATAGACCAGTGTACTGTGGATTATTTGCGTTATATGCCATTTAATATTTTTGCAACGTCACTACGCAAATCAATATGCAACAGAAAATAATATATTTTTTATTACCCCTACTACTTCTTTATGACAAGCAAAATTTAAAAACAATACATAGAAAGACTTACATTTGACCACAAAATTAAGTATTAAAACTACAAATAGTGTGTGTTGTGTGTGTTTTCATCTGACAAAAAAATATTCACCCATCTTCCCCTATTCAGCAAACGTTTCTCTCTTAATGTCTCGATCTTAATGGTCTTGCGTACTAAACGAAAAATAACCGCACCGTCGGTGTTGATAGAAACCGATACTAGAAAGGCTATTTCGAACTGAAAAATTTTGTTAAAGTTATCGTTGTCGGCGAAGTTATCCGGCCTACATTTGGCACGACCAAAAACTATCCATTATGTTTGTATGTAAAAGAAAGTCTCGATAGTCAAATGTCGCAACATTATTCTCGAATCTTTACTTACCCCAAGTTCTTTAGCAAAAGGTTCCAAAGACTCCCTGACATAATCAATATTATTGATGGCAATGCACCACTCATCTGTCACTTCGAATTTTTTTTCGTAACTGTCTTGCGTTTCACCCATCCCCTCCACTTTCTTGGAGGTTTCATCGGCGTAGAATACGCAACACTTGCAGATGTCCTAAATTAAAAATCGAGTTAAAAATATAGCAAAATAAACTACCATGTATATAAGAAAAGAGCGACCATGCACAGTTGAAAAACTTGGTACGAGTTTACGAACTAAGTAAAAGGTGTATTGTGAGTTTATTATTTGTGTTAGATCATTACATTGTTATCTGTTGGTGAAGAATCATAGCATATTTTGGTGATTTCAAAATTTTTATCCAGGATGTACCAAAAAGTATATTTCACAAAAACAATCTTGCAAAATAAAATTGGATTTTATTATGTAGAAAAAAATTATTAAAATTTTCACAATTTTTTTAAAATATAAAAACAAAAACACTTACATCTATGATTTTGGCTATAAACGTATAACTACTTTCGATATCTGGCCAATTCAACTGCCTCCAGAAAAATTTGACCTAAAAAAATTACACAAAATAAAATGAAATATTGAACAGATACATCTTATATAGACATTTTTTTTGACCCATTTAGCTAAAATCTAAAATCATCTCTAGAATGGGAATCTTTAATAACGTTTAACGTTAACGCAAAAAATGACAATAGGGACATTTTGGTTCGCGTATTTTACACTTTGTTACCGCTATTGTTATTACTGAGTCTGCGCATTAGCATCTTCTCGCTCCTTTTTTGTTATGTACGGTAACGGTGCACGGTACTTACGGTGGACGACCTTTAATATTATTGCGCAGTTATTGCACCGTTATTGCTATATTTCTAACCAACCATTTTTTTTGCTATGGTTTGACTGTCCGCGTCCGCGTTTTTTGAGCTCTGGTTGGTCTGATTCTTATTAAATCATGATTCACTGGTTCATTTCTATTTAATACTGCCCTAATGTTTTCATCCATTTTTTAATGAAAATTACAGAACACCAAATTAAAAATTTAGGAAATTCCTAAAATAACATAAACAAACAAGTTGAGGTTATGTAAAACTACTAACTTGACACAGGAACACCTGATTTCTGTTATGTTATTTTTATGTGATCCAAAATCTCTTTTTTTTTGCCCTGAATGTTACCGTTAATCTTAGGAAAAATAACGGTAAGAGCTGTCAAATTTTCTATTATTTTAACTGACGCAAAATGTCCCTAATATTTTATAAGAATGACCGATAATTCAAGAGGTAATTTTTCAAGGATTGGAACTTATTGTTATAAATGGATTTTTGCGGTTACCTGATGAAATATGGCAACGGTGTCCACAGAAGACGAGCTATATTTGACAGTATCATCAACTGCAGTTAATGAATCCAATTCGACGGCCTTTTCTATCCTCACTATCGCCTTGTAAGCGGCAATGTCAAGCCACTGAACCACGCCTCCGTAGAACCACTAAAACAATAATATATGTCCGAAATTAAGTCGTCAGCTCTTCTTCTTCATTCGAACACTCCTAGTAGATTCTTGTCTCTACAACAAAGCCGGGTATTTGGCTCAAATTTGATTATGAGCGCCTGTGTGACGTCATAAATCGAAGATTGCGTTTATGTCCATGTTTTTTTACACACTTTTGCTTTTAACTTTTGCCACATCAACTTTACTGAAAAATTGTATAAGTTATGATTTATTTGCAATAGATCAACAGTTTAATTGTGGTTTTAATTAGCTTTGTATCTCAAGCACTAAAAAAGATATTGTTTTTCTTTAATATAAAAAAAATATATTAAAATTTAAAATTAATCAAAAAAGTTTAAGACTACGTTCGGTCGATTGAGGATATCACTCAATTTAGGTCACCGGGTGTTTTCTTTAAATTTAATTTTTAGGGCCTATAATACCTCATAAATCAAGAATGGCGGCATTTTCTTACAAACTTTTCTTTCGTTAAATTACCTTTACAGAAAAACTGTAAATATGTTTTTTGTTTGCAAGAGAACAACAATTAATATAGTAAAGAAACTAGCTTTATATCTTAAAAACTAACAAAGATATAATTTTAAAAAAAGTAGTAGTAATTTTTTTTTACCCAAAAACATTTCATATCACTGTTAGTTTTAAAGACACTAAGTCAATTTTACCATAATAAGTGGTGTTCTCTTGTAAGCAAAACATGTATTTACAGTTTTTCTGAAACTAATTTAGCGAAAGTTATAAGCTGAAGTTTGTGAAAAAACATTTAAAAAGCCGCCATCTTGGATTTATGACGCCAAACAGGCCCTCCAAGTCAAATTCGAGACAAAAACCCGGCGACATAATATTAACCGATCCATCACCATCACCATCGATCGAGGGAGGGTAGCCTTCAATTTTTCACTTCTTGAAATATAAAACTTATTAAATCGGCAATTAAATTGTTGTTTTATTGCAAACAAATCATAACCTCTATATTTTTCTGCAAAGTTCATGTGGCAAAAGTTAAAAGCAAAAGTTTGTAAAAAAAAACATGAAAAAAATCGCAATTTTGGATTTATGATGTCACACAGGCGCTCTTACTTAAATGTGAGGCAAACACCTTACTTAAAATTGAGTAATCCATAACCAATCGATTTAGGGTTGTCTAAAAATACCTTCTTAATAATTTTTTTGGGGTAAAAAAAGTTTTAATTTTTTAGTATTTAAAAAAATATACATATTTTTGTCAGTTATGGAGACATAAAGCTAATTTCTTCACTGTATTAATTAGTGTTCTCTTGCAAAAAAAACGTATTAATAGTCTTTCTGTAAAACTAAGTTAACGAAAGTTATAAGCCAAAGTTTGTGAAAAATACATGAAAAAAGCCGCCATCTTGGATTTGTACATCAACGTTGGGATTTTTAGATAGATAAAAATAAGGAATATTATTTAGGACAAAATTGCTAATTATTCTACTGTGACTTCATTGTCATAACACTTGAAAAAAATAACATATCACAAATTCTGATTTTTATGTTTTAATTTTTTCTTGACATTTTTTGAAAGCGTAACTTACCTCGTGGAACTTTTTAATTTCAAAATTTCCAGATTCAGTGGGACAAAGCCCATCTCCCAAAGTCACAAGCCTCTGTATAGCAAGGTAGACCTCAAACAATTTTGTACCTAAAATAAAAATTAATTTGTGAGGCCAATACCACAAGCAATACCAGTTCTCTTAATAAAAACTGGGCGGCATTTTTTAACTATAAACGTTAAAAAATAACTTTTAAAATAGAAAAACACGACAAACATACAATTATTATTTTTTGGTAAAAGCTTTACACATCGAAATTAGTTCAGAGATTGCGCGTCTAAAACCTTTAACAACAGCACCCTCTCTCGGCTCTTATTGCGTACTAGCCAGAATAGACGGTAGGATCCACGGTGGATAGAATAGACCGGTGTTTGGATCTTATATATATACAGTCGAACCTCTATAACTCGAACCTGAAGGGACAACCAAAACAGTTCGAGTTATGGAGAGTTCGAGTTACATAGGTTAAAATACATGTAAAAAGTGCAGAGACCGCATAAAAGGTTCGAGTTATAGAGGGGTTCGAGTTAGAGAGGTTCGACTGTATGTCGAATTTTCCATGTCACTGGTGGTATAGCTGATTTTTGTAAACAAAAGTTAGATCTGATACGAACAACGGAACAACTAATATTTTTTGAATTTTTTGAAAACTAAGGCAATTTTCCTACTGTTTTCTAGTACATTCTTATAAAATGTAATTTTCTAGACGTATTATAGTTATTTTTTTTAGCCCGCTTTATTTTTTATTACACAAAACTTAAACTACAAGTCAAACTGAATGTGATCGTTTAGTATCAAAGGTGAACAGAGCACTTGGGAAGTAAACAAAAATGTAGGTCAGCGGATGATTTTTGAAGCTAAAACGAACACATTATTTTATTCAAATTTTAATTGTTGTGTAAAGAGAAATAAAGCGGGCTAAAAAAAAGAACGACTGGTATGTCTGAAAAATATTATTTTATAAGAATATACTAAAAAATAGTAGGAAAATTGCTTTAGTTTTCAAAAAATTCAAAAAATATTAGTTGTTCATATCATATCTAACTTTTGTTTACAAAAATCAGCTGGACCACCAGTGACGTGAAAATTCGACATGTATATATAAGATTCGAACACCGCTCTATTCTATCTACCGTGGGTAGACCCATCGACCCGCTCATGTTATGTCCAGACGAGTCGTTAAATACCGAGATGAATTCCAAGACGTGCGCAAACGTTGATCTGTCACTTCTGCCAACCAATCAACTGAGAGATATTTCAGTATGGTTTTATACAGCAACACTTTAATAATTCCCAGTTCTTTTTGATGAAAATTCGTCGTTTTTGTTCAGTGAAAATGCCGGTGACGTGCAAGTTGTGTGACAAATTATTTAGTGCCCAATTTAATTTGAAATGGGTTCTACTGTATGTCTATGCTACGATAAACATTTTTTTTAAAGATTTAGCGCATTTAAATTTGTCAATACTCCCATGGCAAAACAAAATAAACGTGAAATGCATATAGAAGAAATACTGCATATACCTCAAAAAATATTAATCGCAGCACATAGATATTGTATATGTTTGAAATCAAAAACAAAAGACGAATCTTAAAATGCAAAAATATACAGGGTGTTCCCTCTCAAAAAATCGACTTTATTGTCACACCCTGTACAGGGTGTCCCAAATTCGTTGTTTTTTTGTGGTGTCGGGTATTTCTAGGGGAGAAAGAAAAAAACTGAGCCCCCTTTGCGACGCTCAAATTTTAAGAGAAGCCTAAAGGTGAAAACTACATTTAGATATAACAAGCCGTTTTTAAGCTACGGAGTGTTTTTGTCTGCATTTTGCTTTTGTGTAAATAGCTTTCTTATAGATCTTTTCTTGAAGAATTGACAGATGTCAACGGTTTTTATTTATCTCTTTTGGTTTTTAAAATATTGCATAAAGTTGTTATTTTTCTTACAGAATAACTCTAAAACTCTCTCTAAAATTTCCTTTAAAATGATGTATCACACTCAATATTTTAATTTTTTTTATTGTTTTCTTTATTTTTATTTTTTAATCACCTCTTTATTATTTTTTAATATTAAGCAAACTAAAATATGTGGTAAAAATAAAAAAAAAAACAAAAATATAAAGAAATCCCACTAATCCCATAAAGAAAAATTAATTTTATGTGATATCTCAAAAACTAAACGTGACAAATGAAATTTAATTTAACAGTTGAATTCCTCTTAAAAAAGTGTCTATTTCACAGAAATAAAAATATTAATAAATAAACAAGTTATAGACCCCTTCCCAAAATGCAGACTTTTTAAAAACACCCCGTAGTTTAAAAACGGCTTGCTATATCAAAATGCGATTTTCACCTTTAAGGTTCTTTTGAAATTTGAGTTTCGCAAAGGTTGATGAGGTTTTTTTAGTTCCTCTAGAAATACCCGAAACTCCCCAAAAACATCGAATTTGGGACACCCTGTACATGGTGACGGATAGAAAAAAATTATGTTGGCTTTTAAAGTTCATCATCATCATAATTAACCAAAAAAAATCTACAATTTAATATAGCCCTTTATTTTCAATGATAAAGTTGCAGAGTGCTCAGGTTATAAAAAACCACCCGGTACCTACATAAAATCATACCTAAAAATTAGAATTGGCCATTATTTTATACCTTGAATTTTTTATTATACGTTAAGCTCTTCGATCTCGCGCCAATCCCGGTATTCGCGCCAATAATTTAAATTAGACATTTTGACGTTAATTTTGGCGCATGCTCCTTTGATGGAATTCATCTCGGTATTTAACGACTCGTATGTCCAGGGCTCGTTCTTTGTTCATTGGGTTGCCTATCTTATACCGTTATTCAAATAACGATATTACTAATTATTAGACTTGGCTCCTCACTTTGATTCCTTTCTGAGAAAAGTAAAGTGATGACTGACACTGTTTCGCTAGTGGCCCCAACTGATATTGATGAACAAAATATATTATGTCTATCACTTTTAGTAGATCATAAAAAAATTCTTACCGTCAGCTAAGGGTCCTTCCCCAGTATTCGGATCGTCACTATGTTCTCGCGTCGAATAATTCAGTCTTTTCAAATGTTGACATATTGATTTGATGTCTGCTTGACATAACTCGCTAATTTTTGTTTCATAGAATTTGTAAAGACATTTGGCGTATTGGAATTGAACAATGCTAAAATAATAGATATATTGAATAATGCATATGTAAGGCTTATCTAACCTTGACTAGTGAATTGCCGTTTAGCGCATGTTTTGTTATGAAATCTGTCAACAGTATCAAAAAAAATTGATCAAAAATAATTAAATTGACATATTATACGAATAGACATTACGTATAAGGAAAAATAATAAATCATCTTAGTGCTATCCTGGCTAAATACAGTCCCCAGCAAACATGGATTACAAAAAAAGTACTTTTTAAGTACTGGCTTTCACTGCTGCCCATAACGGCAAAGTACTAAGTAGGAAGTACTTAATTCGTATTGATTTGGAACAACAGCCTGCATCAGGCCAGCAAGTATATATTTTAGTACAAAAAACACTGTACTTTTAAAGTAATGCATTTTCTTCGTATTTTTAGTAAATACAAAAAAAAATGAATTTTTATACATTTTTTTTTTAAAACCTGTACTTTTAAAGCATTGTATTTTATTAATTTTTTTAGTAGAACAAAGAAACTACTTTTATTGTAAATATTGTAAGGACATTACATCACTCACGTCTCAAATTTACGGAAGGAAATATTTTCCTTTTCATATCAGATGAGGATCTTTCCAAGGATTATGGAACATTCCACATTCACAATTTAAAAATAAATAAAATCATTCACATTCTTAAGCTTGACATTCCTTAGTGTACCTGTAAAATGCTGACTAGTGTTTGCCATCTAGTGGCAAGGATGGTAAACATCAACTTGTCAGTTTTTTTGTAAATATTTTATTTTCACAGTAAAATATTTAATATTTTTGTTGCTTTAAAAGCAACTGTTTAAAAATACTTTTAAAATGTTTTTTCAATGTTATATTAATTTTGCAGTAAAATTTTTAAACTTTTAATAATAAATTAAATGTACTTTAAGAGTACCTTCTTCAAAATGTTATTAAAATGTTTTTTTTGTGAATATTTTATTTTCACAGTAAAATATTTAATATTTTTGTACTAAAATAAAGTGCTTGAAAAGCAACTGTTAAAATATACTTTTAAAATGTTTTTTTTGCCATTCTTCAAAAATAAAGTATAGCTTTTCGTTGTATTAAAAATAAAGGACTAAAATGATGCATTTTTTGCACTTTTAAATAATATGCAAATTAGACAATACAAAAATAATAAAAATAATGCACATCGTTGCCGATGCCAGCAGTGAAAGTACAATATTAGTAAAGTACCAGCAGGTCGATGTTTGCTGGGTCTGTCTCGCCTTACACTGTTTTAAACGGAATACTGTGTATAACATAATGCAGCAATTAAAAAAAAAAGCAAAAGATAAAAAGAGAGGAAATAACATGTTAGTAAAAAAGAACAAAATAACTTACTCTATAAAAAATTTGTCGTAGAACTCGATGGCTTTCTGAAGATCACTCCTGACCAGTTGAATAGTTCGAAGGAAGTTTTCCAATTTGGAGAAATCAGTCTCGTTTGATTTATTATTGTTGTTGTTTTCGATGATGTGGTTCAGCCAATCTTCAGCACCCTGAAATGTCAATCAAACTTAAATAATTCTGAAATGGTGTTCAAGATAAAGCAAAGGCAAAATTGAATTTTTACAAAATTTTTAAAAATGTTTATAGATAAATTTTGTTTAAAGCCTTTTATTATTGTTTGCGTCAATCAGGCCTTATAAAAGAAAATTTATTGGATTGGCGCGATGATAAAGTGGTTACAGCATGATGAGTGATCTTAGTTATAGCAAGTAATTTGGAAGATCTAAAACCCGGTTCCCACCTATGACTTTCTCGTGCGTGCCCGTGCACGCGTCACATGACTGTCATAACATTTCATATTGAGATCATCTGACGCGTGAGCGGGCACCTACGAGAAAGTCGTAGGTGGGAACCGGGTGTCACATAGTAAAACCAAAAGGAGTGAGAGAAAGAGAGAGATTGCTTAACACGGTGAATGGAATAGACCGGTGTTCGGATCTTATAAATATATGTCGAATTTTCACGACACGGGTGGTCCAGCTGATTTTTGTAAACAAAAGTTAGATATGATATGAACAACTAATACTTTTTGATTTTTTAAAAACTAAGGCAATTTTCCTACTATTTTTTAGTATATTCTTATAAAATAATATTTTTCAGACATACCAGTCGTATTTTTTTTTTCCCGCTTCACTTCTCTTTACACAAAAAGTAAAATTCGAAGAAAATAATGTGTTCGTTTCAGCTTCAAAAATAATCCGCTGACCTACATATTTGTTTAGTGCCCAAGTCCTCGGTTCACCTTTGATACTAAACGATTACATTCAGTTTGACTTGTAGTTTAAGTTTTGTGTAATAAAAAATAAAGCGGGCTAAAAAAAAATAACTACAATAAGTCTAGAAAACTATGTTTTATAAGGATGTACTAAAAAACAGAGGGAAAATTGCTAGTAGTTCCGTTGTTCATATCATATCTAACTTTTGTTTACAAAAATCAGCTGGACCACCAGTGACGTGAAAAATTCGACATATAATATATATATATATATATATATATATATATATATATATATATATATATATATATATATATATATATATAAGATCCGAACACCGGTCTATTCTATCCACCGTGATTGCTTAAGCGTGGTATCCACAGAACTGAGCTAAAAATTGCCGAATCAGAATAAAGCAGAGAGATGGGAGGGGAATAGATAGCTTTACGACGAGTGCGCAGCCGAATTTCATGGGGACACCATGAGGATCTGTGAGTCGGCCATTTAGTGGTTAACTTCCCCTAAATTATCCCTCCAATAGAGTAGACGCGGTGAGAGTTGATGCCACGCATGTCATCAATTTTATCTTGGTATACGCCTTTGCGGTCGGACAGTGTCGTGCGGAATAAATTACACATAATAAGTTAATAAACTAATTCCCAATATAAAACACTACGCCTATGGATCTCCGAAACAGTCAATCACAAGCTATTGTGGGACCAGTAGATCCCCGTCAGCCGTGACGTGGGTGGCTTCAACTCTCGCCGCGCGACTTTACCCGCTTAGTAAATAGACTAGTCACAATTCTTATTTATTCTTTTAATTACTAGAAGATTGCAAAGGGATAAATTTTTAGTTATTAAAAGTATTAGAAGAAAAATCTTAACACAATCGTTTTTTAAAAATTAGAAATAAAGTATTCCATTGACACAAATCACTTCTCTTGATACACGTATATACACCAACATGGCCTAGCCTATTAACATCGATCGATACTTATGTTTGCTAATATACAAGGCAGTCAACACACACGGCTTGAGAGTCCGTTTATTTTCGAGGGGCGCATTGTTTTATATTTTTTGGAGGTGACGTTTTTAATAGGTAGGTGCATTATTTTCCTAAAATTGTTATCCACTTAAACTGCAGAACAGAGGGCTTTACCTATACGTTCAGTCCTTTTAAGAAAAATTCAGCGAAATAACATTTTAGTGATTCACCGTTCTCAGTTTAAAATAAATGGCTGCTAGTAGTGACGTCTCTAAACGTAAAACTGGTAATCTATTCCGCTCCCATGTCTCTGGAATAAAGGCGATAAATAAACGATAGTGAGTGAGAGATAGAGACTTACCTGCGTAACTGCGTATTCCAACGCTTTACCGATGTTGGTCACATTTTCGTTTTCTGGAATCCAGGGATAAATCGTGGAGGGGAATAAATTAAAGTTTTCCGGAGGTTCTACAGATGCTATATGGCTAAGGATTGTTAGGACGTCTATAACCTAAAATTGTAAAATAATCTTATTGGAATTTTTTGCAAAATGTAAGCTGTTGGTGCAACGAAGATCTAAAATGTGGAGTTTAAACGCTATTAAGAATGATGCACATAAAGAAATTGATAAAAGAAAAAAAAACAGAAACATTTTGACAATTTCAAGGTCGCAAAAAAGTGTCCCTCTCCAAAGTAACGACGTGCCTCTGGGGTTTTCAAAATTTTTAGCAGATGTTGACGAGTTCTGAGTGGTAAAATCGGACACTACATAGGGTGTCCCAGATAAAGGTATAAGGGATCTTATATTTTAAATGATAAAAATTTAATTTTATATTAATACCAAAAATCGCGAATCAAACAGCAAATAAATATATTTATATTTAGGTTTTTCTACTCTAATCTAAAAGTCCAAGAGTGCAAGATAGAAAAACCAGGTGTTAATATATTTTGTAAACCTTATCGCACCAATAGCCGAGTTCTTCAGTGGAGGGAGCATTAAAAAAAAGCGCCAGAATAAAGCTGGTTACGATATTCTAGAAAACAAAAACATTATTATCTGTTACTACTTCTAGTATCTTAACGAAAATTTATGAGTGCCTATCGTTATTCTGATTTTCATTAGTGTGTTTATTTATGGTCAGTCACGGTGCGTCCATTTCGTTATAGTTGTGGTTAATAAACATAAGTGTTTGATGCGAAACACAGATTTTTGAACGCGCCAAACTTGAGGGTTAAATTTTTGTTGTTTTGTTTTTCATAAAACTGTAAGAAACTCATTTTACAATAAAAATAATTTTAAACCTGCCAAAAGATTCATAAAAGTAATCAGAAATATTTAAAACATAACAAAAATATAAATTTAGAATAATTGAATTTTCAAAAATTACAGCAGGAGCAATTATTATTTACCACCTTCCAAAAATCAATAAACTATATAAAGTAACTGGAAAGGCCACAGCAATGTGTTAGGTATACGACCAACCGAGGCAAAAATTTTAAGTATTTGTTTTAGAGCGAGAACATAAAGAATGCATAAACAATGTAACCTTTTTCTCTCGAAATCTATATCCACCAAGTATTTTTTGTGTATTTGATATTTATACAATGTTAAAAAATACTGCTTATTTGGTATTTATATTTTGTTTGGAGTATAGTATTTATTGTCAGTGATATATCAATTTCATTTTTAAGATGTGTTTATTCCATGTAAATAAAAAATAAAACGTGCTGTCCTGCACGTAAAAGTTAATTTTATAGTTTTGAAAAGCCGGCATTGTCAGTTTTCTTTGCTATGCTATAGCCGAACTACTTAGTTTTAATTATTAAGCAATTTTTGAACGTCATGAAAGGTCAAACGTCCGTGACCTTGAAAATCTGTATAATTTGCTGTATAGATATAGAATTAGAAACAGAAAGGCAGAAATTTTAGTGCAGCGTGCTCTCTCTACAAAAAATATTCAATATGTTTGCTTCACTTTGTCTGTAAGTTAAGGCTTCGCCAATTTAGTATACAGGGTTTCCCAGATAAAAATAACCAGGGGATTTCGGAAGCGGTAAGATAATCAATTGTTGTTAAATTATGCGCTATTCCGAGCCAAATCAAATGCTTTATCGAAATTAAAAATATTTACAGGGGTTTTTAAAATATCGAACAAAAACTAAAAATTGTGTTTTTAAAAAAAATTCAAAATCTCTGTCATCTTGTAAACAAATTTTATAAAATTTGGTAGTTTTTATTAGCGACTACGCCCAATCGAATGACTGATAAATTTTGTTCTAGACCTTTTAGACTAGTTTTTCAGCCAAATGATGACGGAGATATTTTAATTTTTTGAAAAACACAATTAGATATTTGTAATTTTGATACAGCATCTGATTGGGCTTGGAATAGCGCAACTTTTTTCTTATTCAACCAAAATTGTATCTCTTACCGTTTTCGAAATCCGCATGCAGTTACTTGTGTCTGTATAGAGTTCACTGCCAAAAATCAGTTATTTACCTGTTTCATCACAGCTTTCTCACTAGTCGTCTTCTTTCGAATTTTCCTAACAATCATATGAAAACACGAAGGTAACAATTTTTTGGTACCATCCCAAAATAACTTCATGTCATCTTTCGATACTGCTTCGGTCTGTAATGGCTTGACTAGTTTTTGGAGAAGGCTTTTAAATACTGCAAACAAAGAAAAAATAACTATACAGGGTGTCCCAAATAAAAGCAACTACATGGGGATTTCGGAAACGGTAAGAGATACAAGTTTGTTTAAATGAGAAAAAAGTTGCGATGTTCTAAGCCCAATCAGATGCCGTATCAAAATTAAAAATATCTACAGGGGCTTTTAAAATATGGAGCAAAAACTAAAAATTGTGTTTTTTGAAAAATTAATATCGCCGCCATCCTGCAGACAAATTTATTAAAATTTGGTAGTTTTGTATAAGCAACTACGGCCAAATGAATGACAATATCTACCTGATTGGGCTTAGAATAGCGCAACTTTTTTCTCATTTAAACAAACTCGTATCTCTTAGAGTTTCCGAAATTCCCATTTTATCTGAGAAACCCTGTATAGTTGCTACAAAAAAATTTTGAAACAAAAAAAAAATACATTATTTTAAAGATACAGCTTAGGAGGGAAGTCTTTACTTGTAAAACTTAAATGATGATCTTGATGCACGGCAGCGTACACAGAATAGGAACATAGGGAGACTTCAGTCTGAGTTAGGCCTGATTGGGCAATATGCTGGGTCAGCAACTGGTCCGCTTGGGGACTGAAGTTTTCACACCACCAGTAGGGAGATACCTAAAAAACGTAAAGAAGAACATGTACAGAGTGATCCAAATTAATATTGACAATTGTTACAGGGTTGTTAATAAAACGACGAATTTCTTATGCAAATACCAGCCTTCTATCCAGGGGTAGGATTTTTCTATGCGCCATAAGAATTATATGGAAGAACAGTAAAGCGTAAAACCAACGTTGCAAATAAAGATATAATATCAGGATATGCCGCGATTCGGTTCGCTAAAAGTCAACTTAGTCAGTTTTCCTTTGACGGGATTATATACATCCAGAATAAGAATAATACCTTAAAATTCTGCTGATTCCTAAAATTAAATAATTTACTTACTTTTACAAACAAGCAGTATTTTAAAGTGTTATTTTGGTTATTGATTTTTTTATCCTGGGACCTTCCGTCTATAGCGAGGATCAATCGCCCAGTCTTTTTAGTAAAATTTTTGCCGAGATATGCCTTGTTCGGACGTATAAAAACAACTATATGCCGAGGTAGGACTCGAACCCACAAGATACGCAGCGCGCCCAGCCTACGCGCGGTCGGTACAGTCATAGGGCTGGTGGGCCACGCTTCCCATTCGAAGACCAATTGAGATTAGTACACATTTCAAAACGCCACAACTTTTGTATTAAACTTTTTTCAATATCTTATATAGTAGTTTAAATATTAATCGACTGTTTTTCATAATTAGCAGAGGCCCAGTATATTCAGAGATATGTATACTAAAACTTAGGGTAAATGGGGTTAGATGGCCCACCTTTGAATTAAGTCAAGAAAATGTATTTATTAATTAAAGCACAACTTTGCCAATTGCTACGTATATATATTTATCGGTTTTACAACGTTGTACGTCTTCCGATACCCAATCTCCACTCGTTTCTGTTTGCCCATAATTCATCATCTAGGCCTCTATTTCTTATTTCACTGTCTATTCCTTCTCTCCAGCTTCTCCTTGGCCGTCCTCGTTTTCTTCGGCCAGTTGGTTTCCATTGTAGTATTTGTTTAGGTAGTCTTTCATCATTCATTCTTTGTACATGTCCGTAACCTCTAGTCCCCACTTATTGTACTCTTCTATTAGTTTTCGTGTGATATATTCGAGGTCGTCATAATCCTGAGCCACTACTGTCTGATCATCGGCGAAACATAAAGTAGCAACCTTGATTAAGACCTTTATTTACTTGAAAGCCTTTGGTTAGTTTTGCTTTTATTTTAACTTTTGCCTTACTATTGCGGTATAACTCTTTGATGACCTTAATTAGTTGTACGCTTATGTTTGTGTTTTCCAACGCTTTCCAAAGTAGATTTAGTGGTATACTATCATATGCCTTCTGCAAATCGACGTAAAGCAGATGCAGCTCTTGTCCGTATGCCATTTTCTTTTCAATAACTTGGGTTATACAAAAGAGATGATCTGAAGTCGATCTACCCGCCCTGAAACCAGCTTGTTCTTCTGCCTCCATGTCTTTATATTCGCTTTCCACTTTATTTCTTATTATTTTACCGTATATTCTGCTTAGCGTACTTGTCACAGATATACCTCTATAATTGTCACATATATCTTTCCTTCTTTTTTTTGTGTATTGTGGATATATATGACGTTTTCCACTCAGTTGGTACTACAGTTCCATTTAAATATTTTTGGAAAAGATTCCGTAATCTCCAAAACAGTTCTTCAGTGCCATATTTAATAAGTTCGGCTGGGATATTTCCGGGTCCGGCAGATTTACCGCTTTTTAAGGTTGTGTACACGTTTTTGTCCTCAGATATTGTAAGGGGTACTGGAGATCTCATCGTTCTAATTATATTGTCTCTTGCGTCTTCCTTGAATTCTGCTCTATCTTCAATTAATAGTTTTTTAAAATGCTCATCCCATTCTTTGTCTGGAATTGGTGAAATGATATCTCTGCATGTTTCTTTTTTAATCGATCTTATAGTTTTCCAGCTTTCGGTACTTCTCCTACCTCCTAAGTAAGAATCTATTTTCTGGCACTTATGCGTCCACGAATGATTTTTCTTATCACTGGTCATTCTTCTCACCTTGGATTGCGCGATTTTGTATTCTTGTCTGCTTCTATCTGTCTTTTGGGATAAGAAGGTGTGATATAATTTCCTTTTTTCCTCTATTTCTCTTTCAATCTCAGCATCCTACCAGTATGGTTTTCTTCTTTTAGAAGTTTCTTCCACTAATCCTAGTGCTTCTTTTGCAGCTTGGTGGATGCTTAATGTAATACATTCGTATTCCTCATCTGGGGTTTCACCTGAACTTGTATTAAGTTTTTCGTTCAGTCTCTTTTTGTATAAGTTTTTTACGCTGTCATGTTCTAGGCTTAGTAGATTATATTTACAGTGATCAATTTCTTCAATCACTGTATCATCAAGATGTTGTTGATCCAGGCTTCGGCCTTGATAAGGAAAGAGAATTTTGGACTCCAGAAAATAGTGATCACTTCCGCATGTTGATCCACGCTTGGTTCTGACATCTTGAATTTTTAGTTTTGTCTTTTGTTTAGTGATAAGATAATCAATGACGAATTTCAGGTTTTGTGAGGGTTTGGTCCAGGTATATTTGTGTATTTCCTTATGTTGAAAAAAACCGTTTTGGACTTTTAGGTCTAATTGCTCACATATTGTAATTAGCCGGTTTCCATTGTCATTAACAACATTTTTTCCATATTGGCCAACTGTCAGATCATTAACTCTGTTACCGGTCCTAATATTTAAATCTCCCAATATGACAATTTCTCTAGATGTGCTTACTGCTGATATTTCATTGTGTATTTCTTCAAAAAAATTGTCTTTCACGGCTACATTTGCATCGTCGTTATACGCATAGATTCCAAAAATCGTAAGTCTCATTACTTTTATTGTTATATTCATTTTAATTAGCCTTTCATTGACTGCTTCCCAGTTGGTGATAAATTTTCTAAATCTTTTGTTGACCAAAATAGATACTCCTTGTTGAGCATGTTTTTCTTTTGCCACTCCGCTATAGAAATGATCATATTGTCCTAGATTTTCAGATTCTTTTCCTTTCTTTTTCGTTTCTGTTAGTATAGCAAGGTCTACCTTCATTCTGCTGCACTCATGTACTATTTCGTTAACTTTTCGACCCATTCCTTGCACGTTCCATGTACCAAAAATCATATTCCTGTTTCTTTGCTTGGTTCGTCTTAGGTTTTTCTTTTCTTTCCGAGGCGTTTGAATGGGTTTTTTGCTACGTAAAATATCTAAACTTTGACACTCTCTGGAGCACATAAAAGTAAAAAATATTTAACATTAAAAGTAAAGAAAATCAAGTTAAGAAATCTTTCAACGGTTCATCTGGACCATAGTGGGTAGGAGAGATGGACTTGGCTACTTTGCCGTTTTCTTTTTAATTTCGGCAAATTTTAATAAAACTTGGGCAGCTATCGCATAATCAGCGCTTGCATAAAAAGCATTAAAACCAATTCGCTTCCTTTTTGTTTGAAGATAATTTTTACCCCAGCCAACACACACACTGAATCGCTAAAATGTTCATCTTTCCGTGATCCTATGTTGAAAACAAAACAAAGATGACGATTCAACTGAATAGCTCTTTCTTACTTTTTTTCTATTTACCTCTTTCACTGCCAAATTGCGGTAGCCCATCTATCCTCAAATGGGGGATAGACGGATCACCTTTTAATTACTAAGTGTTAAACTACTATCTCATTTTTAGGTTAGATTTGCACTAAAACATATTTCCACAATCGCATCAAGTAAAAAAAAAACATCTTAGAGTTACCTGGATGTGGTAAAAACACTAATACAAATATTTAGATTTCATTTTTACCAAGGAGAAAATCAAATTTTCTTTAAAATTTTTCACATTAACGAGTAAAACAACGTAGTCTCAACTGTTTTAAGGTGAACTAAACAAAACACAAATCATGCGCAGATTAAAGGTTGCGGTGTGTCACGTCTTGCAAAATATTAGCGATGGTCCGTCTATCCTCCTGGGCCATCTAACCTCCCTTTACTTTATCTAAAAACTAAATATGCTACTTGTCGTAAACTAAATATTTTTAAACTTTATTTCCAGTTTTTAGAAAAAACAATACCTTAGAAAGTTCGAGTTCATGGAGCAAAACTATCCTTCTAATATGCCTATGTTCCTGTTCCGCTACCTGATTATTCTTGCCGGAACCAAATGAAACCCGTACTACGAGGGTGCCTTGTTTGTTCTTGTTTTTCTTTTCCAGATTGCACGGCATAGTTTTGCCTGATGCGGGAATGATCTGAAAAGAAAACAATATTTATTAAAGATAATATTTGTTAACATTTAAAGAGGTAGCGGACATTTTTTACCCTCCTATGACGCCAAAAATATTGTGGCGACGTCTGTCCGTGTGTGTGTATCTCTGTCCGGCCCACGATAGGTCCTAAACCGATTTTCATGAAATTTTCAGGTAAAGTAGTGTAAAATACTATAAAGAGCTGACTAAATTTTGGTCAACATCTCTTAATGCTAATGACAGTCTGACAGGTAACAAATCATGGATATATTCGCATGAGCCAAACGGTAAACCAAGAAAATATATGGGTGTTTTAAGATAGTCAAGTATAACAAAAGTTAATCGCACTGAAGCACTTCGAAATAAATGGCCGCTGTTTTATCGGAAAGATTGGTCATGTGGCAACAGTGCTTTTAGAGGAACATAAAACGGTCAATTAGATAGTTTTTGGTCATACAGATTCACAGCTCGATAATAGCCTTTTTGGTACAGGTTTTTCACGGTGATTCAACTAGAGATTGAATTTTAAAAACTAAAACCGTAATAGGACACTCCTAGGAAGCGCAACCAAACTTACTATACTTAAAAAAAAATGTTAAAATGGCGGAGACTGTCAGTTGTTGTTTTTTGTGTTTTTGTTGGAAAAGGAAGAAATTCTCGGACCTTCCCTACTCTAATCCAAATAATATTTTGAGACGCTGTTTTGGATTAACTCCATCAAGGTGGGTTTCATTCTTTTAGGTTTTAATTTCAGGTTGTGCTTTTGTTGAGTTTGGGTGGATATTAATTTTATAAATAATTGTAGGTACCGGGCATTTATTAGACCTACTTTTCTTTTAGTGTACAACCTGAAGATCAGAGCGTATGCTCTCAAAACATGTAGTTGTAAAAATAAAATTAGTGGAGAACGACTGAACTTGTTTGATTTATAAATCACCTCCACCCAACATGGACTATTTCTTCAAGTTAGATATTAGCCTAAATTGAATTAAAAAAACTGATAAAAACACAAATAAACAGAAACAGCGCTTGACAAGCACTTCACATTTTTAAACCCTAAACCAGAGAACGAAATGTCAAACTAAAATAAGAACAAAAAGGCGCGCGGCAGCCATTTTAGATGTGCCTCTTTAACTTTTTTCAAATCCAATCCATTTATTTTCTATAATTCGTGCCTTAAGCGGACTGAAATAAAGGATTTGACAACTGTATTATGATTACAACCACGTACTTAAAGATTACTAGCTGCTAAAAGCGTTCCCACATATTGAATTCAACTGAACCCCGGCTTAGACCAAAAATGTAGATGTTTTTAATAATATTTGAAAGTGACTGCTTTCGGATGACATTGACAATTTGCCAATGCGGTGATTTAACGTTGTCAAAATTGAGTGAGTTTTTGGAAGAGAAGTGACGGATCTAGGCGTGGGCAGAGTAGGCACCTGCCCACGACGCCAGGCGCGCTTCAGGGGCGCCAAAATGTGTCCGAAATCGTAGAGCGGGGTGCCAAATTTGGTCTTTGCCTACGACGTATATTACCCCAGATCCGACATTGTAGAAGACAAAGCCATTATCTTAAGTTGACGTAGCCGCTTACTTGGCATTTTTTAAACAAATTAAAAGGTATTTATTCTAAGGTAACTGATAATAGGTGTTAAGCTTAGAAAAGAGATGACGCAGAAAACGATGCACTCATTATCAGAAGCCTTAATTTATCAAGCCACACGTTGGGGTTCGTTTTTGAAATCCAACATTTTCTACCGTCATTTATCAGATGTATATAAGTACGCGGTCTAACGCATGTAAAAGTGTATAGAGTGTGCCCTAGTAATCGACACGAAGCTCGGCACTTACACTTAGAGGAATCCTTGCCTGTCCAATCAGTTCATTAGCGTGCTGACCAGTCGTAGCAGTTACCGCGATTTCTTTGAACAGCTTCCGCATACCTTTGACGCCCTTGACTTCAAAAATTTTGCCCATTTTTTCTTTTACCGTTTCCGCTGGGTCGAAGTCCCATACTTCGAGACAGAGAGTGTCGGTTTGGACGTTGCCATCTGGGATTGGTCTAAAAATAAAGGTTTTAGTGTAAAAAAAAGTTAAAAGCGATTAGGTGGGCGAAAAAATCAAGCTAAGACGGTAATTGAATTTCAAATGAATTCCACAATCGCCATGAGAGGGCCACTCTTTAGACTAAAGCTTCTCGTGGCATAAATCAAGGCCAACGTCAAAAGTATAGGCACCGATTCTCAAAAAATCTCTGTATATACTTAGGATGGGTTTGATTTTTATTTGATTTAGAAATAGATTTTTCGATTCTTACCGGTCCCTGTGAAGACTGGAAGTTTTCCAAAAAGACTTGCCTGTAAAGTGAAACTATGTACGAAACGGGTGGTTAAGTATTCCTTATGGCACGCTAGGCATGAGTAACACAGCAAATTTTTGCGTGTCGATACAATGACACTGACACTGCCTGCTGTATCAAGGCAATGTGTCAGCACAACTGTGTCATGACACAGTGAGAGCGGTGAGTTATAAGCGACTCAAAATTGTGCAAGCTTTGGCAACACTGATTTATATTTTATTTTGCTTTGTTTTATCGTTGTTTGAATCCCCGGTTCTCGACTTAACTTCGTTGTTTGAATTCCCGGTTCTCGACTTAACTGTAACCGAAAGAGAGAGCTGTTTCGCAGTGTGCATAAATAGTAATACGTAGTATCATGATACTCTGTGTCATGCAGTTGTGGTATAATACTTATATCCTATTCACGGGCTACAATTCTATGACGTCAAGCGTTAGAGAGAGACTATTACTCCGCTATATTGCTATAGGATTCAATTATATCTGAGATCTAACGAAACAGTTTATAGTGCTAATGCGACGTTGTAATTAAAATTAAATTTTGAATACACACTATACACAAAAACGCATTGTTTTTGAAAAACAGGCATTTGCAAAACTATCTTTTAAATTCTATAAACACAACTTTTTCTGGGTATTACGCCACTAGTAAGGAAAAATTACTTTAAAAAATTATAAAAAACCACTGCGTTTCTCCTAGAAAAATAAAAATCACTAATTTGTCAGTGGCTTTCTATAAAAATAAATAGTTGCCTAGTAAAACCTAAACCACTTATCTTTTAATTGAATTTGAATATGCTACGTTTCGATTGTCAATCTACAATCGTTTTCAAGCTTTTTATTTATATTTTGTCTCAAAATCTTAAATGTTTCTTGTTCAAATATATTTTTTATTATTATATCGTTGACAAATTGTCAATATTCTGAAGTTTATCAAAAACAATTGACCAATCTAAACAAAACACAAGGTAACATGATACTATTTCAAGACATTATGTCAGTCAATGTTGTTTTCAAATTTAAAAATAAACAGAACAGGGTGACTCATTAAAACTAGAATCAATAAGGTCTCTTTTTTATAACCATTTAGAAATTTTTACAAAATTATGATCATTGTGGGATTATATTACTATTATATCAAAATCTATTTAAAAAACAATAATCAGAATTTCATTACAGTATTAATTAATTTTGAAAAAACCTTTTTGCAAATCTTGTCTGAGAATAGGAAGCCAAGCTTTACTTATATCTATAGAAATACTTGAAAGACAGTTATCTTCATTTAAATAAATACATGCTGATTCTTTTAATTTTCTTTTAATGTCATTAGATTCTTTTTGTAAAATTATTGTTTCTCCCCATTTAATTCTATGATTACTCTCAAAAGAATGCTGACAAACTCTGGATTTCTCGTAATCACCCCTTCTCAAATTATATTTATGATCATTAACTCTTACTTCAAGTGGCCTAGAAGTTTCACCTATATAAATTTTACCACATTCACAAGGTATTTTATAAATTACATTTTTTGAATTCTGCTCTTCATTTATTGGTTTTGTTTTTGTTAGAATAGATCTAAGTTTATTTTCTGTCTTAAAAACTGTTTTTATATTATAATTATTTGCTATTCTCCTAATTTTGTCTGATATACCTGGTATAAAAGGAATCAATAATTTTTTAGTATCTAAATCAATTATATTAGCATTTCTTCTTCTAGGAAACTCTATTCTATGAAAACAATTTTCAACAAAATTTATAGGATAGGAATTTTTTATTAAAACTTCTTTAATTAATTCTTTTTCTAATAAAAATCTGTTATTATCAGAACAAATTATCTTTGCTCTATCAAATAAACTTTTAACAACACCTCTTTTTATTATAGTAGAGTGATTTGATTTAAAATTTAAATATCTATTAGTATGTGTTGGTTTTCTATATACAGAAGTTTGAAAAGTATTTTGTTTTTCAACAAGTACATCTAGAAATGGAAGTTTGTTATCAGTTTCTTTTTCTAATGTAAATTTAATAGTACTTTCTTTGTTATTCATAAAATATAGAAATTCATTTAGTTTGTTTTCATCATAAGGCCAAATACTAAAAATATCATCAATATATCTAAACCAAACTATGGGTTTATACTGATATTCTTGCAAAATATTATGTTCAAAATCTTCCATAAAAATATTACTCATTAAAGGAGAAAGTGGGGAGCCCATTGCCATGCCAAAATCTTGTTGAAAAAAATCATTTTGCCATTGAAAATATGTAGTTTTAATACAAATAGTAAGTAACTCTAAAATTGCATCAATATTTAAATTTGTTCTTTCTCTTAAACTTTGATCATTTTCTAAACGATTTCTTACTATTAAAAGGGTTTTATCTACCGGAACATTAGTGAAAAGACTTACAACATCAAAGCTTACCATTAAATGATTATTATTAAACTCAATCTCAGATAATTTCTCTAAAAAATGTTGAGAATTTCGTATGTAAGAATTAGTGTTATTCACCAAGGGATTTAAAATGTTTAATAGATATTTTGCTAATTTATGACATGGAGAATTCATACTACTTACTATTGGTCTAAATGGAACATTAGGTTTATGTATTTTAGGTAAGCCATAGAAATGAGGTGGTTTGCTATAATGAGGAACTAACTGAGAACGTTCTCTATCTTGAAAACAATTTTTATGCTTATATAAAGTAGAATAAATTTTTCTCTCTATTGATTTTGTAGGGTCTTTATTAAGTTTTTTATAAGAACCTTGTTGAATTAAATTTTCAATTTTTTCATTATAAGTGTCATTATTAATTATAACAGTTGCATTACCCTTATCGGCTGGCAAAATTTTTATTGAGTTATCATTTTTTAAGGATACTAAAGCTTGTTTTTCTTCTTTTGAAATATTTTGTTTAATCTTTAAAGGTTTTTCCAAAACTAATTTTGATCTAATTCTAAATTCATTAGCAACTTCTTCAGGTAAGCTTTTTGCTACTTCTTCAATACCTATTACAAAATCTAACCTATTAGGATTTTTTGGTGGTAAAGCAAAATTTAAACCTTTTGAAAGAAGAGATTTTTCTGAAACTGTTAAAACTTTGTCTGACATATTTATTACTGTACGTTCTAATAAGTTATTATTAATATTAAAATTCAGTTGATTTTCTAATTGTTCATTTCTTAAATTAATAAATTTATTTACGTGAATATTTTTTTGTTGGTTAAAATGAAATAAATAACTATTATAGCAACAATTTAAAATATGATCATAATCAAAAAAGGATACGTTTTCTTCAATTTCATGTTTTAAATTTTGAATCTTATTATTCAAAGACCATTTTTCATATCTATGAAATTGAATTCTTTCTCTTAATAAAGCAAAACTTGTTCTTTGCAATATTCTTTCACTTCTGTTACTTCTAAATGGAGGTTTTAGTCTAAAACTCTTTGGAATAATATCATGCTCTCTACATCTGCAAAGAAAGGTCAAACTATTTTCTGAATGTTGAAGTTTCTTATATGTATTTTCTAAATTTCTAAAAAGGAAGCAAATATTAGGCCCATACCTTTCTTGTAAATAAAATCTATATGTTTGTGGCGGATTCATTTTATAAACACAACTTTTTCTGGGTATTACGCCACTAGTAAGGAAAAATTACTTTAAAAAATTATAAAAAACCACTGCGTTTCTCCTAGAAAAATAAAAATCACTAATTTGTCAGTGGCTTTCTATAAAAATAAATAGTTGCCTAGTAAAACCTAAACCACTTATCTTTTAATTGAATTTGAATATGCTACGTTTCGATTGTCAATCTACAATCGTTTTCAAGCTTTTTATTTATATTTTGTCTCAAAATCTTAAATGTTTCTTGTTCAAATATATTTTTTATTATTATATCGTTGACAAATTGTCAATATTCTGAAGTTTATCAAAAACAATTGACCAATCTAAACAAAACACAAGGTAACATGATACTATTTCAAGACATTATGTCAGTCAATGTTGTTTTCAAATTTAAAAATAAACAGAACAGGGTGACTCATTAAAACTAGAATCAATAAGGTCTCTTTTTTATAACCATTTAGAAATTTTTACAAAATTATGATCATTGTGGGATTATATTACTATTATATCAAAATCTATTTAAAAAACAATAATCAGAATTTCATTACAGTATTAATTAATTTTGAAAAAACCTTTTTGCAAATCTTGTCTGAGAATAGGAAGCCAAGCTTTACTTATATCTATAGAAATACTTGAAAGACAGTTATCTTCATTTAAATAAATACATGCTGATTCTTTTAATTTTCTTTTAATGTCATTAGATTCTTTTTGTAAAATTATTGTTTCTCCCCATTTAATTCTATGATTACTCTCAAAAGAATGCTGACAAACTCTGGATTTCTCGTAATCACCCCTTCTCAAATTATATTTATGATCATTAACTCTTACTTCAAGTGGCCTAGAAGTTTCACCTATATAAATTTTACCACATTCACAAGGTATTTTATAAATTACATTTTTTGAATTCTGCTCTTCATTTATTGGTTTTGTTTTTGTTAGAATAGATCTAAGTTTATTTTCTGTCTTAAAAACTGTTTTTATATTATAATTATTTGCTATTCTCCTAATTTTGTCTGATATACCTGGTATAAAAGGAATCAATAATTTTTTAGTATCTAAATCAATTATATTAGCATTTCTTCTTCTAGGAAACTCTATTCTATGAAAACAATTTTCAACAAAATTTATAGGATAGGAATTTTTTATTAAAACTTCTTTAATTAATTCTTTTTCTAATAAAAATCTGTTATTATCAGAACAAATTATCTTTGCTCTATCAAATAAACTTTTAACAACACCTCTTTTTATTATAGTAGAGTGATTTGATTTAACATTTAAATATCTATTAGTATGTGTTGGTTTTCTATATACAGAAGTTTGAAAAGTATTTTGTTTTTCAACAAGTACATCTAGAAATGGAAGTTTGTTATCAGTTTCTTTTTCTAATGTAAATTTAATAGTACTTTCTTTGTTATTCATAAAATATAGAAATTCATTTAGTTTGTTTTCATCATAAGGCCAAATACTAAAAATATCATCAATATATCTAAACCAAACTATGGGTTTATACTGATATTCTTGCAAAATATTATGTTCAAAATCTTCCATAAAAATATTACTCATTAAAGGAGAAAGTGGGGAGCCCATTGCCATGCCAAAATCTTGTTGAAAAAAATCATTTTGCCATTGAAAATATGTAGTTTTAATACAAATAGTAAGTAACTCTAAAATTGCATCAATATTTAAATTTGTTCTTTCTCTTAAACTTTGATCATTTTCTAAACGATTTCTTACTATTAAAAGGGTTTTATCTACCGGAACATTAGTGAAAAGACTTACAACATCAAAGCTTACCATTAAATGATTATTATTAAACTCAATCTCAGATAATTTCTCTAAAAAATGTTGAGAATTTCGTATGTAAGAATTAGTGTTATTCACCAAGGGATTTAAAATGTTTAATAGATATTTTGCTAATTTATGACATGGAGAATTCATACTACTTACTATTGGTCTAAATGGAACATTAGGTTTATGTATTTTAGGTAAGCCATAGAAATGAGGTGGTTTGCTATAATGAGGAACTAACTGAGAACGTTCTCTATCTTGAAAACAATTTTTATGCTTATATAAAGTAGAATAAATTTTTCTCTCTATTGATTTTGTAGGGTCTTTATTAAGTTTTTTATAAGAACCTTGTTGAATTAAATTTTCAATTTTTTCATTATAAGTGTCATTATTAATTATAACAGTTGCATTACCCTTATCGGCTGGCAAAATTTTTATTGAGTTATCATTTTTTAAGGATACTAAAGCTTGTTTTTCTTCTTTTGAAATATTTTGTTTAATCTTTAAAGGTTTTTCCAAAACTAATTTTGATCTAATTCTAAATTCATTAGCAACTTCTTCAGGTAAGCTTTTTGCTACTTCTTCAATACCTATTACAAAATCTAACCTATTAGGATTTTTTGGTGGTAAAGCAAAATTTAAACCTTTTGAAAGAAGAGATTTTTCTGAAACTGTTAAAACTTTGTCTGACATATTTATTACTGTACGTTCTAATAAGTTATTATTAATATTAAAATTCAGTTGATTTTCTAATTGTTCATTTCTTAAATTAATAAATTTATTTACGTGAATATTTTTTTGTTGGTTAAAATGAAATAAATAACTATTATAGCAACAATTTAAAATATGATCATAATCAAAAAAGGATACGTTTTCTTCAATTTCATGTTTTAAATTTTGAATCTTATTATTCAAAGACCATTTTTCATATCTATGAAATTGAATTCTTTCTCTTAATAAAGCAAAACTTGTTCTTTGCAATATTCTTTCACTTCTGTTACTTCTAAATGGAGGTTTTAGTCTAAAACTCTTTGGAATAATATCATGCTCTCTACATCTGCAAAGAAAGGTCAAACTATTTTCTGAATGTTGAAGTTTCTTATATGTATTTTCTAAATTTCTAAAAAGGAAGCAAATATTAGGCCCATACCTTTCTTGTAAATAAAATCTATATGTTTGTGGCGGATTCATTTTATAAACACAACTTTTTCTGGGTATTACGCCACTAGTAAGGAAAAATTACTTTAAAAAATTATAAAAAACCACTGCGTTTCTCCTAGAAAAATAAAAATCACTAATTTGTCAGTGGCTTTCTATAAAAATAAATAGTTGCCTAGTAAAACCTAAACCACTTATCTTTTAATTGAATTTGAATATGCTACGTTTCGATTGTCAATCTACAATCGTTTTCAAGCTTTTTATTTATATTTTGTCTCAAAATCTTAAATGTTTCTTGTTCAAATATATTTTTTATTATTATATCGTTGACAAATTGTCAATATTCTGAAGTTTATCAAAAACAATTGACCAATCTAAACAAAACACAAGGTAACATGATACTATTTCAAGACATTATGTCAGTCAATGTTGTTTTCAAATTTAAAAATAAACAGAACAGGGTGACTCATTAAAACTAGAATCAATAAGGTCTCTTTTTTATAACCATTTAGAAATTTTTACAAAATTATGATCATTGTGGGATTATATTACTATTATATCAAAATCTATTTAAAAAACAATAATCAGAATTTCATTACAGTATTAATTAATTTTGAAAAAACCTTTTTGCAAATCTTGTCTGAGAATAGGAAGCCAAGCTTTACTTATATCTATAGAAATACTTGAAAGACAGTTATCTTCATTTAAATAAATACATGCTGATTCTTTTAATTTTCTTTTAATGTCATTAGATTCTTTTTGTAAAATTATTGTTTCTCCCCATTTAATTCTATGATTACTCTCAAAAGAATGCTGACAAACTCTGGATTTCTCGTAATCACCCCTTCTCAAATTATATTTATGATCATTAACTCTTACTTCAAGTGGCCTAGAAGTTTCACCTATATAAATTTTACCACATTCACAAGGTATTTTATAAATTACATTTTTTGAATTCTGCTCTTCATTTATTGGTTTTGTTTTTGTTAGAATAGATCTAAGTTTATTTTCTGTCTTAAAAACTGTTTTTATATTATAATTATTTGCTATTCTCCTAATTTTGTCTGATATACCTGGTATAAAAGGAATCAATAATTTTTTAGTATCTAAATCAATTATATTAGCATTTCTTCTTCTAGGAAACTCTATTCTATGAAAACAATTTTCAACAAAATTTATAGGATAGGAATTTTTTATTAAAACTTCTTTAATTAATTCTTTTTCTAATAAAAATCTGTTATTATCAGAACAAATTATCTTTGCTCTATCAAATAAACTTTTAACAACACCTCTTTTTATTATAGTAGAGTGATTTGATTTAAAATTTAAATATCTATTAGTATGTGTTGGTTTTCTATATACAGAAGTTTGAAAAGTATTTTGTTTTTCAACAAGTACATCTAGAAATGGAAGTTTGTTATCAGTTTCTTTTTCTAATGTAAATTTAATAGTACTTTCTTTGTTATTCATAAAATATAGAAATTCATTTAGTTTGTTTTCATCATAAGGCCAAATACTAAAAATATCATCAATATATCTAAACCAAACTATGGGTTTATACTGATATTCTTGCAAAATATTATGTTCAAAATCTTCCATAAAAATATTACTCATTAAAGGAGAAAGTGGGGAGCCCATTGCCATGCCAAAATCTTGTTGAAAAAAATCATTTTGCCATTGAAAATATGTAGTTTTAATACAAATAGTAATTAACTCTAAAATTGCATCAATATTTAAATTTGTTCTTTCTCTTAAACTTTGATCATTTTCTAAACGATTTCTTACTATTACTGTTTATTTTTAAATTTGAAAACAACATTGACTGACATAATGTCTTGAAATAGTATCATGTTACCTTGTGTTTTGTTTAGATTGGTCAATTGTTTTTGATAAACTTCAGAATATTGACAATTTGTCAACGATATAATAATAAAAAATATATTTGAACAAGAAACATTTAAGATTTTGAGACAAAATATAAATAAAAAGCTTGAAAACGATTGTAGATTGACAATCGAAACGTAGCATATTCAAATTCAATTAAAAGATAAGTGGTTTAGGTTTTACTAGGCAACTATTTATTTTTATAGAAAGCCACTGACAAATTAGTGATTTTTATTTTTCTAGGAGAAACGCAGTGGTTTTTTATAATTTTTTAAAGTAATTTTTCCTTACTAGTGGCGTAATACCCAGAAAAAGTTGTGTTTATAAAATGAATCCGCCACAAACATATAGATTTTATTTACAAGAAAGGTATGGGCCTAATATTTGCTTCCTTTTTAGAAATTTAGAAAATACATATAAGAAACTTCAACATTCAGAAAATAGTTTGACCTTTCTTTGCAGATGTAGAGAGCATGATATTATTCCAAAGAGTTTTAGACTAAAACCTCCATTTAGAAGTAACAGAAGTGAAAGAATATTGCAAAGAACAAGTTTTGCTTTATTAAGAGAAAGAATTCAATTTCATAGATATGAAAAATGGTCTTTGAATAATAAGATTCAAAATTTAAAACATGAAATTGAAGAAAACGTATCCTTTTTTGATTATGATCATATTTTAAATTGTTGCTATAATAGTTATTTATTTCATTTTAACCAACAAAAAAATATTCACGTAAATAAATTTATTAATTTAAGAAATGAACAATTAGAAAATCAACTGAATTTTAATATTAATAATAACTTATTAGAACGTACAGTAATAAATATGTCAGACAAAGTTTTAACAGTTTCAGAAAAATCTCTTCTTTCAAAAGGTTTAAATTTTGCTTTACCACCAAAAAATCCTAATAGGTTAGATTTTGTAATAGGTATTGAAGAAGTAGCAAAAAGCTTACCTGAAGAAGTTGCTAATGAATTTAGAATTAGATCAAAATTAGTTTTGGAAAAACCTTTAAAGATTAAACAAAATATTTCAAAAGAAGAAAAACAAGCTTTAGTATCCTTAAAAAATGATAACTCAATAAAAATTTTGCCAGCCGATAAGGGTAATGCAACTGTTATAATTAATAATGACACTTATAATGAAAAAATTGAAAATTTAATTCAACAAGGTTCTTATAAAAAACTTAATAAAGACCCTACAAAATCAATAGAGAGAAAAATTTATTCTACTTTATATAAGCATAAAAATTGTTTTCAAGATAGAGAACGTTCTCAGTTAGTTCCTCATTATAGCAAACCACCTCATTTCTATGGCTTACCTAAAATACATAAACCTAATGTTCCATTTAGACCAATAGTAAGTAGTATGAATTCTCCATGTCATAAATTAGCAAAATATCTATTAAACATTTTAAATCCCTTGGTGAATAACACTAATTCTTACATACGAAATTCTCAACATTTTTTAGAGAAATTATCTGAGATTGAGTTTAATAATAATCATTTAATGGTAAGCTTTGATGTTGTAAGTCTTTTCACTAATGTTCCGGTAGATAAAACCCTTTTAATAGTAAGAAATCGTTTAGAAAATGATCAAAGTTTAAGAGAAAGAACAAATTTAAATATTGATGCAATTTTAGAGTTACTTACTATTTGTATTAAAACTACATATTTTCAATGGCAAAATGATTTTTTTCAACAAGATTTTGGCATGGCAATGGGCTCCCCACTTTCTCCTTTAATGAGTAATATTTTTATGGAAGATTTTGAACATAATATTTTGCAAGAATATCAGTATAAACCCATAGTTTGGTTTAGATATATTGATGATATTTTTAGTATTTGGCCTTATGATGAAAACAAACTAAATGAATTTCTATATTTTATGAATAACAAAGAAAGTACTATTAAATTTACATTAGAAAAAGAAACTGATAACAAACTTCCATTTCTAGATGTACTTGTTGAAAAACAAAATACTTTTCAAACTTCTGTATATAGAAAACCAACACATACTAATAGATATTTAAATGTTAAATCAAATCACTCTACTATAATAAAAAGAGGTGTTGTTAAAAGTTTATTTGATAGAGCAAAGATAATTTGTTCTGATAATAACAGATTTTTATTAGAAAAAGAATTAATTAAAGAAGTTTTAATAAAAAATTCCTATCCTATAAATTTTGTTGAAAATTGTTTTCATAGAATAGAGTTTCCTAGAAGAAGAAATGCTAATATAATTGATTTAGATACTAAAAAATTATTGATTCCTTTTATACCAGGTATATCAGACAAAATTAGGAGAATAGCAAATAATTATAATATAAAAACAGTTTTTAAGACAGAAAATAAACTTAGATCTATTCTAACAAAAACAAAACCAATAAATGAAGAGCAGAATTCAAAAAATGTAATTTATAAAATACCTTGTGAATGTGGTAAAATTTATATAGGTGAAACTTCTAGGCCACTTGAAGTAAGAGTTAATGATCATAAATATAATTTGAGAAGGGGTGATTACGAGAAATCCAGAGTTTGTCAGCATTCTTTTGAGAGTAATCATAGAATTAAATGGGGAGAAACAATAATTTTACAAAAAGAATCTAATGACATTAAAAGAAAATTAAAAGAATCAGCATGTATTTATTTAAATGAAGATAACTGTCTTTCAAGTATTTCTATAGATATAAGTAAAGCTTGGCTTCCTATTCTCAGACAAGATTTGCAAAAAGGTTTTTTCAAAATTAATTAATACTGTAATGAAATTCTGATTATTGTTTTTTAAATAGATTTTGATATAATAGTAATATAATCCCACAATGATCATAATTTTGTAAAAATTTCTAAATGGTTATAAAAAAGAGACCTTATTGATTCTAGTTTTAATGAGTCACCCTGTTCTGTTTATTTTTAAATTTGAAAACAACATTGACTGACATAATGTCTTGAAATAGTATCATGTTACCTTGTGTTTTGTTTAGATTGGTCAATTGTTTTTGATAAACTTCAGAATATTGACAATTTGTCAACGATATAATAATAAAAAATATATTTGAACAAGAAACATTTAAGATTTTGAGACAAAATATAAATAAAAAGCTTGAAAACGATTGTAGATTGACAATCGAAACGTAGCATATTCAAATTCAATTAAAAGATAAGTGGTTTAGGTTTTACTAGGCAACTATTTATTTTTATAGAAAGCCACTGACAAATTAGTGATTTTTATTTTTCTAGGAGAAACGCAGTGGTTTTTTATAATTTTTTAAAGTAATTTTTCCTTACTAGTGGCGTAATACCCAGAAAAAGTTGTGTTTATAAAATGAATCCGCCACAAACATATAGATTTTATTTACAAGAAAGGTATGGGCCTAATATTTGCTTCCTTTTTAGAAATTTAGAAAATACATATAAGAAACTTCAACATTCAGAAAATAGTTTGACCTTTCTTTGCAGATGTAGAGAGCATGATATTATTCCAAAGAGTTTTAGACTAAAACCTCCATTTAGAAGTAACAGAAGTGAAAGAATATTGCAAAGAACAAGTTTTGCTTTATTAAGAGAAAGAATTCAATTTCATAGATATGAAAAATGGTCTTTGAATAATAAGATTCAAAATTTAAAACATGAAATTGAAGAAAACGTATCCTTTTTTGATTATGATCATATTTTAAATTGTTGCTATAATAGTTATTTATTTCATTTTAACCAACAAAAAAATATTCACGTAAATAAATTTATTAATTTAAGAAATGAACAATTAGAAAATCAACTGAATTTTAATATTAATAATAACTTATTAGAACGTACAGTAATAAATATGTCAGACAAAGTTTTAACAGTTTCAGAAAAATCTCTTCTTTCAAAAGGTTTAAATTTTGCTTTACCACCAAAAAATCCTAATAGGTTAGATTTTGTAATAGGTATTGAAGAAGTAGCAAAAAGCTTACCTGAAGAAGTTGCTAATGAATTTAGAATTAGATCAAAATTAGTTTTGGAAAAACCTTTAAAGATTAAACAAAATATTTCAAAAGAAGAAAAACAAGCTTTAGTATCCTTAAAAAATGATAACTCAATAAAAATTTTGCCAGCCGATAAGGGTAATGCAACTGTTATAATTAATAATGACACTTATAATGAAAAAATTGAAAATTTAATTCAACAAGGTTCTTATAAAAAACTTAATAAAGACCCTACAAAATCAATAGAGAGAAAAATTTATTCTACTTTATATAAGCATAAAAATTGTTTTCAAGATAGAGAACGTTCTCAGTTAGTTCCTTATTATAGCAAACCACCTCATTTCTATGGCTTACCTAAAATACATAAACCTAATGTTCCATTTAGACCAATAGTAAGTAGTATGAATTCTCCATGTCATAAATTAGCAAAATATCTATTAAACATTTTAAATCCCTTGGTGAATAACACTAATTCTTACATACGAAATTCTCAACATTTTTTAGAGAAATTATCTGAGATTGAGTTTAATAATAATCATTTAATGGTAAGCTTTGATGTTGTAAGTCTTTTCACTAATGTTCCGGTAGATAAAACCCTTTTAATAGTAAGAAATCGTTTAGAAAATGATCAAAGTTTAAGAGAAAGAACAAATTTAAATATTGATGCAATTTTAGAGTTACTTACTATTTGTATTAAAACTACATATTTTCAATGGCAAAATGATTTTTTTCAACAAGATTTTGGCATGGCAATGGGCTCCCCACTTTCTCCTTTAATGAGTAATATTTTTATGGAAGATTTTGAACATAATATTTTGCAAGAATATCAGTATAAACCCATAGTTTGGTTTAGATATATTGATGATATTTTTAGTATTTGGCCTTATGATGAAAACAAACTAAATGAATTTCTATATTTTATGAATAACAAAGAAAGTACTATTAAATTTACATTAGAAAAAGAAACTGATAACAAACTTCCATTTCTAGATGTACTTGTTGAAAAACAAAATACTTTTCAAACTTCTGTATATAGAAAACCAACACATACTAATAGATATTTAAATTTTAAATCAAATCACTCTACTATAATAAAAAGAGGTGTTGTTAAAAGTTTATTTGATAGAGCAAAGATAATTTGTTCTGATAATAACAGATTTTTATTAGAAAAAGAATTAATTAAAGAAGTTTTAATAAAAAATTCCTATCCTATAAATTTTGTTGAAAATTGTTTTCATAGAATAGAGTTTCCTAGAAGAAGAAATGCTAATATAATTGATTTAGATACTAAAAAATTATTGATTCCTTTTATACCAGGTATATCAGACAAAATTAGGAGAATAGCAAATAATTATAATATAAAAACAGTTTTTAAGACAGAAAATAAACTTAGATCTATTCTAACAAAAACAAAACCAATAAATGAAGAGCAGAATTCAAAAAATGTAATTTATAAAATACCTTGTGAATGTGGTAAAATTTATATAGGTGAAACTTCTAGGCCACTTGAAGTAAGAGTTAATGATCATAAATATAATTTGAGAAGGGGTGATTACGAGAAATCCAGAGTTTGTCAGCATTCTTTTGAGAGTAATCATAGAATTAAATGGGGAGAAACAATAATTTTACAAAAAGAATCTAATGACATTAAAAGAAAATTAAAAGAATCAGCATGTATTTATTTAAATGAAGATAACTGTCTTTCAAGTATTTCTATAGATATAAGTAAAGCTTGGCTTCCTATTCTCAGACAAGATTTGCAAAAAGGTTTTTTCAAAATTAATTAATACTGTAATGAAATTCTGATTATTGTTTTTTAAATAGATTTTGATATAATAGTAATATAATCCCACAATGATCATAATTTTGTAAAAATTTCTAAATGGTTATAAAAAAGAGACCTTATTGATTCTAGTTTTAATGAGTCACCCTGTTCTGTTTATTTTTAAATTTGAAAACAACATTGACTGACATAATGTCTTGAAATAGTATCATGTTACCTTGTGTTTTGTTTAGATTGGTCAATTGTTTTTGATAAACTTCAGAATATTGACAATTTGTCAACGATATAATAATAAAAAATATATTTGAACAAGAAACATTTAAGATTTTGAGACAAAATATAAATAAAAAGCTTGAAAACGATTGTAGATTGACAATCGAAACGTAGCATATTCAAATTCAATTAAAAGATAAGTGGTTTAGGTTTTACTAGGCAACTATTTATTTTTATAGAAAGCCACTGACAAATTAGTGATTTTTATTTTTCTAGGAGAAACGCAGTGGTTTTTTATAATTTTTTAAAGTAATTTTTCCTTACTAGTGGCGTAATACCCAGAAAAAGTTGTGTTTATAAAATGAATCCGCCACAAACATATAGATTTTATTTTAAATTCTAGCTTCTTTGTCCTCCTTTGGGGGCGAAATGGTGTTAAGCTAACCTAGGTCAATTGATCGACAACGTATTTTAACCTGTCTAGACACGCCCACGTTAGGATAAATTGGTGATCAATTGACCAAGGTTAGGTTAACATTGATTTCGGCTTCCCAAAAGGAGGATAGGAGAGCTATGATTTAAGGAAGTTAATTTAAAACCCTTTCTAATTTCCCTCCATCACAAAAAAGAACCAAAAAATTCGTGTGGAAAGTGAAACACATAATAAAACTCACCCTAGTTTTCGCTTCTAAAATTTTCGCGCAAAATTAAAACTATTCATGTGCGCGCGCAGGTTCTTGAGCTCCTCGCGGTGATGCACTGTTGCCATTTGTGAGGAGTAATAGTATCTCACTAACAGCTCGTGTTCTGATAGGGTTGCGTTATTTTTATTGTCAATACACTGTGTTTATTGCATTCTAGTCAATAAGACTAATCAGCAATTTTGTTTTAAGTTAATTTACTAGAAAAGTTAGTTAAGGTTCACTCAACAGTTCTTCCCACTTTGCTTCGTCTGTAACTCACAATAATTGTGATGTGTTTATAGTATTATTTTGCATAGTATTGTCTAGAAGCTTAATCACTTCCACATTCACATGTCGATAGAGTCTATTTTCACGGTATTTTGCGTAAATTTTTATATTATCTGCTACAGTTTCGAGTTTTACGTCTTGATGAAGGGCACTATTTCAAACATACTAAGGTGCATTCACAATGTTTCTTAATATTTTCATATGAAATCTCTGTAAAACTAGAATATGACTCAGTTTAGTACAACCCCATAGTTGAATACCATATGTCCATACTGGTTTCAATATTTTTCTATAAAGCAGTAACTTAATATGAATTATTAAATTGGACTTTCTTCCAATTAGCCAGTTTATTTTTCTATACCTTATCTCAAGTTCTTCTTATTTTTCTTAACATGTGTTTTTCAGCCTAATTTGGCATCAGGTGTCAGACTGAGATATTTTGCCTGATTTGAATATGGTACGTGAATGTTGTTGTTATTTGTATGTGATTTACATTTTTGTTTGTAAAATAATCAACATGAATTGATTTGGTTTCATTTAATTTTTTTCGCCACTTTGTGGTCCGGTCCCACTGTGAACTTCGGTGAGAATCCTAAAGTTTTTCTATGCATTCTTCAATAAATTTTTCTATTGTCGATAAAAAATGTTAAATGTTGCGACAATTTTCTGGCTTTGCGATATCGCAAGTGAATAATATGTATAATGCGTTAGTATGAAGTTAGTTTACTTACAAAGCAAAATGCTCCTCCCACGTGGGATTCAGCGTACTGTTTTTGACAGATGTGTTATACCGATGTGATGTATTGGACACCAAATATAGCGTGACGAACGGGTCGCTTAGGCCGTTGGAGTCTTTGGGATGCAGGTCTCTGCCTTCAATCACTTCCACGTTTATCATAAGTTCTGGATCTTCTTTACCTGTGATAAAAAATTAGTCTTTAACCTCCTTTTTTTCTAGTGGCTGCAAAAATTTTAAAATCTATGCTAAACATTTCCTGAATCTAAAAAATTCAACAAACTTGTCCCACCCTGTACAGGGTGTCCCAAATTTGCTGATTTTGGGGGCATTCAGATATTTCTAGGGGAAAAACTTACCCCCTCTAACGTCGATCACAAAGTCAAAAGCGGCTGGCTCTATCAAGATGCGATTTTGACCCTTATTCGTATCTTGAAAACTGAGGCTCGAAAGGGGTCGGTCAGTAATTTTTTATCTCTCCAAAAACATTAAATTTGGGAGACCCTGTGGATATTTCAAAACATTGTTACTTACTTTCTGCAATGTCCAACAAAGCTTTATGCTTTTCGCTGGAGATCTTAAAGGCACTTTGCGCATAATCCAACAATGATAGTTGTCCACAGTCCACACTAATGTCACAGCCTACGTTATGGATAATGGTGTAGAGGACTTCTGTATAGAGCTCATCGACCTAGAAAAATAATGATTATTACGAGAATCCTACAAGTGGCAATGCTGTCATGTGCTGAATTGAATCACTGCATTAAGGCGACAAACTCCATTTAGGAAATTTTATAGGCAAAAGGCAACGAGGCACAATATTTTAATATTAAACAAAATGTGTTACTACATATTAGAGTCATATCGGACACAACGGATCTAGTACAAAGGAATTTGTTTTTGACACTGACGTTAACAGTTTTCCAATAGCAACAGGAAAAATAAAAGAATAGAGTAAATATCAAAGCCTGTTTTTTCATCCAAAACCAGGGGGTAACGTTTCTTCTTATTATAGATAAAAATAGAAAAAATAGTTTCTTTACTCTCGAAGAAGACTTGGCCACAATAAAAAATGGAGCAAATAACGCTATTATGAGTCTGCTACCAAATATATCCAGAACAAAGATACCTTCCGATATCATTGATCCAGAATATGAAAACGAACTAATTAATCCAAAGTTGCTGCTAGGATAAGAAGTAAAGTTTTCGACAATCATTGTAAATTAAAAATAATAAATTATTTGATGGAATTTTTCAGCTTTATTTTAGTTTTCACAACCTCGTAGAAAAATTATTGAACCTACATACCTAATACGTGTGTACAGTACCTTTTCCGCACTTGTTAGGTAAGTTACTGTTTTCAGAAACTATATTATGAATCGGTTCGTAATCCCGCGATTTTGTTTGGTAGGTCAGGGTCAGTGGGGGCCAAAAAAATCTTTTGCAAATAGAAAAAATTATATGCCTTTAAATACATACTTACCAGCCTTTAATTATAATAAACAACATTTTATTTTTGTGAAACCAACAGAAACAACTACTCCGAGGGAAAATACCCCTACCGGCATTGAATTATACTGATGGCTTGATGCTTTCATTGGGAACTTGTTTAAACTGTTTGGTTTTCACTATCTCCAACGTCGATCACAAGGATACGAATGATCCCCGTCTGGAACACGTCTTGACAATCAGGAACAAGTGATCCAGACGGGGATCATTCGTATCCTTGTGATCGACGTTGGAGATAGTGAAAACCAAACAGTTTAAACATTTTATTTGTGAAAAATAACTCTAAAAATAATCTGAAAATCCGAGTTATGTGAATCTGAATTAATTTTTTTCAAACGAATTGACACCCCCGTTATATGAGGGGTTGGGCTTTAGTCAGAAGGTTGATGATGGCTCTTGTCTTATTTGGTGTCCTGCATTAAATATAAAATTGACCATGTTTTATAAATTCTAATAGATTTCGTCTATAAAAAGTCAATGGAAAAATGTTTTCAGTCAATGTATATAAAATAATTTTTTTAAATTGTCAAATGTATCTTGTTGGACTTTTTGTTTTATTTTGTTCTAAAAAATACAAAAAATTAAACAATTTTACTACAGTTTCCTATAACACAACTAGGCTACTGAAATGTCAATATTTTTTTGAAATATTTGTTGTGTTTTAGCCAAATCTTTTTTTTTTTTGAATAAGATAAATTAGCGAAAATCTGCAAAGATAAGTTTGTTAAGAATCCTTTAAAAACCCACTACGCAAAATTTCAACGCGTACCGCTTTTTCGTTTTCTATTATTATTAGGATAAAGATTTGGCAAAAAAATGGTCAGATGGTAAGTTTTTGGGCTAATTTTGCCCCGTTAAAAAGGGGCGACGTTCGTACTTTCCGAGAAAAACGTAAGGCGCTTTACAATCAGAGGGTGGTAAGTTTGATTCCTATGCCTACCAGGACAAACTCGAACCTACTATCCGTTTCTGAATACAGATTCATCGGAGGTAGTGGTAACGCCTGTCTTGGGGGGAGCATCAAGGAAGTAGGCAAAGTTAATGATCAATACAGGACCGTGGTTCGGAAGTAACGATAAGTGGATGGTCCCGTGTTAAGAGCGTAGATGGCGCTAACACGATAAAGACCCCTGGGCTCGAAAAGGGTATCAGACAAAATTAAATCCTTCAATAATATAAGAAAAATTCCAAGTGTCTGCGAGTCAGATTATCTTGGTGTCCATCAGTTTCAGCTAGCAAATTGTCTGCATTTAGCGAGCAGTAACAAACAAACGAAACGACAAAAAAGAAGGCCTCTATGGTGAAAATTAGACTTTAATTACGTTCGTATAGTCCTTACCATACGCAATTACACATGAAATAAACATATTTCCTAACTAGAAATATATTGAAAAGTAAATATGTGAGATAGGTATAAATAACAACAATTTAAAGACATGCCATTTTTCATATTTTTTTTTTGTTGCAGTCAGACTGCATATATGCTAAATAAAGAGGTTAGAAATGTCACAAAAGTGTAACTGCCTATGGCAAGGACTATAATGTTCGATAAATACGTAAGGTCAAAAAAGTAAAAGAGGTTGAAAAAGGGCCCATTTGAAATTGCACCCCAAAACATGTAACGATACCTAAACCGAAAAGGTCACAACGAAATTGCGACCCAAGTAGATTTGAAAGGACTCTACTATGTTGGATGGTCAGTTATTGAAATTGAGGGGAAGTGGGTTATAGCAATCAATATTTTGGAGTGCAAGTTCAACTAAACGGAAAAAAGCAACAAATTAATAGCAGAATTTTCTTGACTAGAAGCGAATAATTTAGGCACCACATGTAACGTTATTTTTTTGTAATGTAAATAAATCATCAAATTGAAAAAAAAACAAACGGTAAGAATCTTTAAGACTTATTTTGTTCCTGATGTTTTAATAGGTCATCAGTTCGAATTCTAGCGTTCACCAAGGCCATTATAACGACACTATTATTATTGTTAATGCCAATGACTCTAAATAACATTTAGACATTTCTTCATTTCACAATAAAAGTTTCTGCAATGATTGGAGTAAACAGTGCTTTTTTACAATCGGTGTAAAAAATAGCGAGTAAAAAATACAGTTTATTCACGAGTTCCATACACAACTTTTTTATATCTTAATTAAAAAACACAGAAACTTCCGAAAAAATCTATCTATGAAGAAATGACAATTTAAGGACACGTTTAACCACTAAGCATGCAAATTAACTTCAAAAAATCAATAAACAAAAAGTATCTATCTCACGCAGTGTTAAATAAAACGAAGCGCACAGCTTGTTTTATTCGAGGTTTCAAGAAAAAAAATATGATTTTTTTTAAATTTGCTTTTTTGATAATCTACACATTGTCCTTGACTAATAAAGCATGATTTTAAAATCTTCTATGAGGAATTGATTGTACAGTCACCCGACATATAATTTACCTTACGGTCATAAAGTATTTTTGATTAATAAAATAAAAACAGTTTTTAAAATCAAGAATTTGATTTTAAAAAACATTTCTAGCCTTTGCAAGAAGGCCAGGGGGAGGCAGAACACCTCTCCGAGGCCCTGACTGTCCTCTGGTAACAACACTGAAACTATTATTATCGTGAATATCTTCATAAAATGAAGAAAATACCATTAATTTACAATTTATCATACTTGGGATTTAATCAACACCCTTGGAAGTAGATAAAATATAAAAATGCTCGTTAACTACTTATTAAAATATCTAAGTAAACAAAGTTATTGAAGTAAACAGAGTTGGCCATGATTGGACAAGTAAAAAAGCAACTGTTCCGAGTTTATTAAACCTTCACGACATTTAAGTTTTACTATTAAAAAAAAAACTTTTGCACAATAATATCTATTTATTTAACGAGCAAGAAATCGGTGAGAGTAAGAAATCGGTGAATATAATAAGATATAATGCAACGGATAAACGATACTGCCGTATTTTTTTATAAGTGTATCAACTTTTAATATGTGATAGAAAATTAAAAATGTATTTTTAATGTTTTTATCTATCTACTACTATCAAGGGTGTTGATTTAAATCCTAGGTATGACAAATTGTAAATAAATCGTATTTTCTTCATTTTCTGAAGATAGTCACGATAATGATAGTTTAAGAGGGCAGCTAGGACCTCCGAGGAGTGTTCTGCCTCCCCCTTGCATATTTGCATAATAATTTAATAATTAATAAAAAATACCTTATGTCCATAAGATAAATTATATGTTGGGCGTTTGTACAATCAATTCCACATAGAAGATTTAAAAATCGTGTTTTAATAGTCAAGGACATTGTGTAGATTATAAAAAAGCAAATTTAAAAAAAATTATATTTTTTTTCTCGAAACCTCGAATAAAATAAGCTGTGAGCGCTACCAGATGGCGCTACAAAAACGAGTTGACAATAATTTTTACCTTCCTAGCCCGTACAGCAATGGCGGCAATATGCGGTTTTCGGAATATAGTAGAACTTTAGTTTCTAAGATATTTACAGAAAACTGTTTTCACTTGAAGTGTGCTAATAGGCTAGCTAGGAAGGTATCAGATCCGCCATGGGTCCATTTATTTTATTAAATAAATTACTTAAAAACGAGTTTTTTAAGTTTTACAGGAAAATTAGAAGCAAGCAAGTATTTGGTAACATTATTTCCTGACTTTTTGAAAACCAATGAATTAATTAGCTTACTGACTGTCATAACTACATAGAAAATCATTTTATCGATGACAGAAGATGCCAAACATTTTTCTCACTTGAAAACAATTTTTGACGTTGAAATATGTTATTTCTAATTGGCTAAAAATAACAGGAAGAAAACAATCGGAGAAAAAATTGATTTCCTTGGATTAAAGACTCATCGTCATGGAAGCCAAATACATGCTAGTTTGTCGCTCTAACTCCTCCTTTTTAATGCATCTAAAGTGATTTCAGGGCAGGGATCCTCTCTTTCCAATACGAGGATCGAAAAGAGAGGTCAAATCAGTAAACAAAAAGTACCTATCTCACGCAATGTTAATAAAACGAAGCGCTAGCAAATGGCACTACACAAAAACGAGCTGACAGTAATTTTTTTATTAAACAAATTACTTGAAAACGAGTTTTTTAAGTTTTACAAGAAATTAGAAGCAATAATGGTATTTGGTAAGATTATTTCCTGACTTAGGCAAAAAATTATTTTTTATTATTATTGTAATATATTAAATAAACCAATGAATTAATTAGCTTACTGACTGTCATAACTACATAAAAATCTTTTTTGTTTTTGTTATGACAGGCCCTATCAACAATTTTTACGAAAATATCGATGACAGGAGATGCCAAGCATTTTTTTCACTTAAAAACAATTTTTGACGTTGAAATGCGTTATTTATGATTGGCTAAAAATGACACGAAGGACACAATTGGAGGAAAATTTGATTTCGTTGGGTTAAAGACTTACCGTCATGGAAGCCAAATACATGCTAGTTTGTCGCTGTAACTCCTCCTTTTTAACGCCTCTAAAATGATTTCGGGGCAGGGATCCTCTCTTTCTAACACGAGGATCAAAAAGAGAGCTCCGACTTCCGGTATGACTGCCCCCGTGAAGAGCACACTCAGAAACACTAGCACGCATCATCTTTTTATTTGCGGATTCGTCTTTATTTTATATCAGTCCCAGTTTTATTTATTTATTTGAGTATTTTCTCATTTTATTGTATAAGTAATACTTTATTTCAAAAATAAAAATTTTATTTAGAGACTTTTATATAAACAGGGAGTTATAAGAATATAAATTGAAATGGATACTAATGGTAGGTCAAAAAAAGGAAAATAATTTAATAACGTTTTAAGTTTGATTTTTCGGAATATACAGGGTGTAACGTAAATGATTCACCAAACTTTAAAGGTTGATAGGAAAAGCAAAGGTCAAACAAAGAAAAAAAACCTCAAAACAGAAAATCGAAATTTTGTGAAAATATGTTAAAGTAAAAAAAATACTCAAAATTATTACCAAAAATGTAGTGCTAATATTACTACGTTCCATAGTTATTAAGGGGCTATATACAGTTGCATTCTCATAAAAGTGGTACAGATTACTTTTTGTTGTAATAACATGGTATATTTTTACAAACAAAGACACCCAAATTGTATTTTTTTGAATCTGTTAAAGAATATGTCATTTTGTATTTTATTCTGAATTGTTCTGACCACGATATACTAAAGGGGCCTACAGACACGCGAGCATTTCTTGAGATTAGTACGCGCACTAATCTCTGCATACATGTACGTTTGGTGGAATTGCCTACACACACGAAGACAAAATTAAACGTTCTAAACATAAACACGATAATATCAATGCGTTTTGCCTAGACACCGAGAGATTTGCTAGCGTACATCGTGCGCGCGAACTAATCTTCGAGAGATATTTTAGGCGGATATTGTCTACACACGAAAAGATTAGTATGCGCAAACTTGTACGCGCGTACTAATCTCTAGAAATGTTCGCGTGTCTGTAGGCCCCTTAACACACAATATGTTAGCACATATCCATATATACCGGGCATGAATCTTGATTGTCAATTCTCGCTTTCGGTGACGTCAGGTAGAGGACAAGATATGCCTCAGTTTGGGGCTTTCCTGAACTTACGCGGTGCCCCATTTTCAACAACGTTTCAAGTTATTACTTTAGAACTAGCCAATAGATTTGAAAAAAATAAAAATTGTAGGCCAAAACGATTGCTTGGTATCTAGTAAAAAATTTGATCGGTCCACTGTTTAGGATTGTAAAATTTTTCTATATTTTTCGAAAGATCATCCACTAAATACTAATATTAAAAATTGACTAAACGGTTGTCGAGCAAACGCTTTGGCCGACAATTGTTCAAAATGTGGTTTAAATTGATTAGCTAGTTTTAAAGTAATGACTTGAAACATTGTTGAAAATGGAGCCCCGCATGAAGTAAGAAAAGCCCCAAAATGAGCCACTTTCATTTTTCTGATCTGACCCAAATTTACCGTGCCTCTTAAGCATACTCAAGCGTACATTTTGCGAAATTTCAGGTTAATATTTAATTCCTTGGACACTTCCCAATCGCGAAAGCAACATTAAACAGTAGCTTGGATGCCACTTTCGCAATTTTGCAATCTATATGACGTAATGCGCGGCGAAAACGCGTTTTGGTCCGTGTTGCTGACATACCGTGTATTAGTATATCGTGATTCTGACAAATAAATAAAAACATGCCAAAATATAATCCGGTAGTTAACCATATAATTTCAAAAATGCCTATGTTTATCACGTACCACTTTTATAATGCCTTTTGTTTTATAGAAAAAAGCTATAAAAGATTTTTTTGATGAAAAACGGCATGTCTTTGAGTTATTTTGATCTGTGCGTTTTTTTTTTGTCAACTCCACCCACGTACGTCTTAAATATATCAGTACTGGGAAAGGGTCCAAAAAATGACTGCTACAAACGTGCCGACATGTTGGATTTCAAATGAACCCAAACGTATGGCTTGGATAAATTTAGGCTACTGATAATGGGTGATGCGCTCTCAGCGCCATCTTTTTTCGAAGCTTAAAAACACCCATTATCAGTTACCTTAGGATAAATCCCTTTTAATTTGTTTAAAAAAATACCAAGTAAGCGGTTACGTCAACTCAAGATTATGGCTTTGTCTTCTAAAAGTTCCAAAATCCAAAGAATTTTCTGAAATTTAAATTATAATAAAATTTAACCCCAAATCATCAAATCATCGCATTGACAAATTGTCAACATCATTTGAAAGCAGTTCCTGTCAAATTTTATTAAAAGCAATTCAAACCGTACGTTTGGGTTCATTTTAATCCAATATGGCGGAATGCTTGTAGCAGTCATTTTCCATTATTGGTTTTAATACGCTTTAGCGTACTGATATATTTAGGACATATTTAAATTCTAATATATTTTTGGTTAGGAAATATGATTATTTCATGTCAAAACCACATAACTGCCTATGGCTAGAGACCCTGTATGTATGACATGTTTTAAAGAAATAGGGACACGACAAACATGTCAAAGTCAAATTATTTCAAGTCAAAAGCAAATGAGGGAAATATCGGGCCTCTACTCTAAAATTGTTAAGAGAGAGACGCACGTTACGTCCTTGTTAATTCATAAGCGCCGGAAAATAGAAATAAACGATTTTTGACAAAACATATACCGGATTGCTAAGAATTGATTTGCTAAATTTGATTTATCGTTGGTTAAAGCTTTTACAAAATGAGAATATTTAGACAAACATGTTCGTTTAAATGTTGCATGATGATTGATTAATAAAGTGACTCACCGCTGATAATAACTAACTAATAACTTAAATTATTTTAGTGAAACGCCAATAAATTTGACAAGAACATATCATAACCAAAAAACTTTCAAGGTTTCAGTGACTTAAATATAATGTCATACATACAGACAGTCTCTACCTATGAAAAGGACTATATAACTTGGAAATAAAAAACTTTTAAACAAAAGTTATTTAAACTTTTTCATCTACTTTAGACCTTCCCTCCAACCCTTATTTAGTGCATTATTTAAAATATATCCTGCATAATCATATAATTAAATAAAAATAAATGAATTTAAACCCATTTTTATAACACACTGTATTTTAGATTTTAAGCAAATATATCACGTAATTCTGGAAAATTTAATCAAGTCTGTAATTAGCGATTTCCTTTTTAATTACAAAAAGTAGAGTTTAAGGTTTCAAAGCATTAAAAATAATTTTCATTCATAAACAAATATCAGCTGGCAAACATAAAAGAACAGTATCCAGGTTCAATTTTTTTAAATTTAGAACGCGATAAAAATAAATACAAGGCAAAAGCGGATTCACAAACAAAAAATGCAATTTTTTTATGGCAGTATCAAACACGTCTTTTAACAGAAATTTGTTTTTCCTTCTTTTGAACTTAATCTTTATTTAAAGGAATATTTATTAATTTTGTAAATCAGTTTTCGAAGCTTTGCTTTGTTTTTTGAGACATTTTATTTTAAGTTCCATTTTTTAAACATTAATTAATGAACCAACCAAAAGAAAAACAATGATTTTTGATAATAATTGGCGTAGTCCGATAACAATATTTTTTATGCAGGTTTCAGAAGTAACATCATTATTATCAACTTTCAAACATTAACATCATTCATCAATTTCTTGTAATAAGAAACAATGATATTTTTAAAATTATATAATTTCCTGTCACATTTAAAGTTTTTAGATATTATTAATTATACCAAATATTTAAAAAACAATTGTCTTAAAATTAATGAACGAAAACACCAGTTTTTGCTTGTGTCTTTTTATATTTCACTCACAACACAAAACATAATTACTTTCGTTCGGACTCTACTTTAAATCGGATCGATATTTCGTCCCTACTATGAAAAATCGGAAAATTATGCAACTATAACCTCCAAACTAAACTTAAAACCGCAAATGTTTTCCGTCAAAAACACATTTTTTTTAAAGGTTTTCACACGCCGAGTTTTCGATAGCTACTGGCTGAGTGGAGTCAGAGTCGTATAGTGCCAAAAATCTATTCTGGTCAAAAGTTGCGTGTTTTGTGGATATTTATTTACCTGACTTTTTTTTTTCAAAAATATATTTTGATTTTGACGATAAGGTTAATTAAGCACGTATCGCACAATGGACAATAATTTAGTGCTCAATCTCCATCTTACAAAACAGAGCAGGAAAAAAAACCAAAATGAGGTATTATAAATTTTTACCATCCTAGCCCGCGCAGCTATGGCTAGAGAAGGTATTATTGTTTTCGATAAAAAATTGCGATAACGTACGTCAAAGATGTGTTATTTAGGTGTTAGTAGAGTAAATTTGTAAAAAAAGCTGCAAAAAGGGTATATATTTTTTTTATATTTGGCATAGTACCTATGACCCAAAGCTAAATTTTTATTCGAGGATCCCCGATTTTCCGGCTTCAGAATCCAAGATGGCTGCTGCCAAATTTAAAAAAAAAATTAATTCCCTGTTTTAGGAGAAATAAAATTAATTATGAAGGATTCACTTTAAGAAGGACCTGCTCAATTTAAAACTGTAAAAAAATTGACACCTGCCATTTCAAAACAAAATGACGGGCTAAATTTCAAAAAATGAGTGTTTTTTTTATATTTCCTTTAATTTTTCTGTGATATTTATTTTTGACGCCTTATATTAAAGCTAACGATCATTTCTTAAACACACTAAAAAAAAACGTTTTGGCTTTCCAGCCGATACAAAGAGACCTTCATAACTTATAGAGTGATCCAACTTTTGTAAGCATTTATAAAAAGTTACAATTTGACATTTAACATTCAAGATGGCGGCCGAAGTTTCAATTTAATCTTATATTACCCTAAGTAAAGTTTAATGTACAAAAAAAATACAATTTATTTACTTTTCAAAAATGGCGACAGAAAAAGTAAAGAAAATTGTTGTTTGTTCCGGGTTTTTTCGTTAACCTCCGAAAAATAAAAAAAAGCTATTTCTTTAGTTTTTACACCGCCATTTTTAAAAAGTAAATAAGTTGTACTTTTTTTGTTCATTATAATTTGAAACAAGCTTAGCGTAATATAAAATTACATTTTTCGGTAAAAAAATTTATCAAACCAAAAAAATACTTTTTATATTTTGAACGCCTCCATCTTGGATTATTTAGACATGTGTCATTTACAGTCGAACCTCTCTAACTCGAACCTCTATAACTCGAACCTCTCTATAACTCGAACCTTTAAAGTGGTCCCTGCACTTTTTACACGTATTTAAATCTCTTTAACTCGAGTTTCTGTAACTCGAACTCTCCATAACTCGAACTGTTTTGGTTGTCCCTTCAGGTTCGAGTTCTAGAGGTTCGACTGTATTATGGAATTTTTAAAATCATTAAAACTCTTATTTAGTAAAAATCGATATACTACACGGCAACTTTCGTTCTGTTACACAAGAATGAAAACATAACTTTTTTATCTAAACTTCGGCCGGCATCTTGAATGTTAAATGTCAAATTGTATTTTTTTATAAATGGTTGCAAAAGTTAAGTCACTCTTTTTGACATATAAACCGCCATCTTTGGGTCGGTTGGCGAAGTTAATTTTTTCTCAGGAAGTTTAATGAGCTGGTCAATAGCTTTAATAAGAAGTGCTAAAAATAAATTGTGCACAAAAATTAAAGGAAACATCGAAGAAAAACTAAATTACAGTTTTAAATTGAGTAAAGTAGCTCCATCAAAATTAATTAATTTTATTTCTCCTAAAAGAGAAAACTCATTTTTTTTATCTTTGGCAGCAGCCATCTTGGATTTTGAGGTTAGAAAATCGGCGATCCTCGAATAAAAATTTAGCTTTGGGTTTTAGGTATAGTTTTTGCAAACTCACTTAAATAACTCCTAATACGGGGTTCCATCGATTTTATGAAATTTTGCTTCATTCTGCCCTTCAAAAGTTATCCAAATTCATATAAAATCTTCCTGGTATAATTTCGACCCTACCGACAGAGAAAAGGCGCGGTTCTTTGCGGTCCAACCACAAAGTATTTGTTTTCCGACGGACCGAGGCCAGGTGAATGGACGGCACCTGATTGGCAGATTTTTTTGAGATGTGCTTTTAATTGCTTTCAGGTGTTCGTTTCGGGACACCTTTAGTCGGCAGTATGCAGAGTTAGAAAATAAATCTGTGTCGTTTCTGTAGGTGTAGGAATAGAAAGTTTTATTATCTATTTTTATTTCTTTAGTTTAAGCCATAATTAAATGAAATAATTTTTATGAGTATATCTACCGCCGCCCATGTCACTTTCTTTAAAGGATATGCCGATGGTCGGCTTTTATCTTTGTTCAACTGACTTTGCAAAAACTATACCAGTATGCTAAATATAAAAATATACCCTTTTTGCAGCTTTTTCTCAAAATACCCTACAAATTTACTCAACTATGTATTTGGACCTTTTTAAGCAATCTCGTGACGTCTGTCCGGGTATGTGTTTGTCCGGCACACGATAGCTCCGGAACCGCTGGACCAATTTTAATGAGATTTTCATGGAAATAGTGTTCGATACTGTGATGAACTGATTATATTTTGGTCAAAATCCATTAATGCTAATGACACCCGTACAGGCCGATTATTTTAAAAGGGAATGTATTTTTTTTTAAATCACTATTAAGGTAGTAAGATGTGCTCTTTCTGAAAATGTTAGTTTCGTGGTCCTAACCTTACAGGAAATGTTAAAATTCCGCTCAAAGTTGATTTTTTTAAATGGAATATGCTATTTCTGATTGCAAATTTATATTCTACGCAAAAAATTTAAAAAATTTATCCGAAAAATGCTTGCTGTAACCTCAAAACAGGTATTTAATTATTTCGTAGTTACAATTAAGAAGCAAAACGGAAAGTAACCATTTGTAAAATAATTAGGTTTATTTTGTTCGTTGTTATTTTAGATTAATTAGGTTTATTTTTTCATTGTTGTTTTGTAATTTCTGATTCACTAGATTAAGTAACTTTTTTCCGAAAAATGCTTATTCGATTTCAAAATGGACATTACTGAAACCAAAATAAAAACAAATATTACCCCTTGTTGACACCCTATGACTGACACTATTTACATGTTATTTACTTCAGATTTTGGTTACTTTCTGTTTTGCTATTTGGTTATAACAGAGAACAACGAAATAATTAAATATCTGTTTTGAGGTTAAAACAAGAATTTTCAGAAAAATTTTACGAATTAAAGATTCTTATTTTTTTACGTAGAATTAAAATCCGCAATCAGAAATAGCATATTTTATTCTTTCTGTAAGGTTAGAACCTCCAAAGCAACATCATCAGAAAGAACACATCTTACTTACTTAATACCTTGATAGTGATTTTAATTTTTTTAAAAATAATGTTTCCTGCCTGTACGGGTGGTCTGACAGACCCTAGAGTAAAATTTCGTAGGAGTTTTTATTTCTGAGATATTTACAAAAACTATTTTCAAGGCTGTTATAGCATGGAGTTCACTTGTAGTAGATCGGTCATGGATCCATTAATTTTTTTATAAAGTCCTTTTCATAAAATTTTAAAGAAAAATTGTGTTTTCTTGCAATAAGCTAAAAGTAATTTGGAAAAAGTGTTTTGCCAATATATCATTAAAAGCATCCACTTGTCCAAAAATATCTACTTCAAAGGATAAATAAACTAAAAATGAATGTCTAGCCTAGTTGAAATTTTTCATAAATCTTAACATTCTTAAGCGTCTGCTATTAGTGATTTATTTATCCATGGAAAACAAGATTGAGAATTTTAAAGGTAACCAATTGCGAATTGTTTATAATAATTTTGGCACAAAAACTCTTACAGCAGTAGTAAAAGGGTGCTAAGTACTAAGCCTATAGAGTTAATCCCGACCAATTTATATATATGGTTAAAAGTTAAACTAATTTTTTGTAATTTTTTATAAATACCCATCATTTTTCGTCGTTATAATGACATTATATCCACAAATTAATTTTAAAACAAATTTTAAAAATGGCCGTATTTAAATCATCAACCATCACTAGGTGAATAAAGAATAAAATCCAAGTAAGTTATGGACAAGTTGGCCTTGACCGAACCGTTTTTCAATTATTATTCGGGAAAATGTTACTAAGATAGGATACCAATATAAATTGCGCTTTTTATATTATAATATTGGTTCGTATTTAATATAGTACAATGCATCTACAGAGACAAAGTTTTTAAATGTATTATCTAATCCTCAGGGGTGGCGCTGAAATTTAGAACTATTTTATAGTGACTGCGCCGACTTAATTTCCAAAAAATGACGTTAAAGTAACTTTTATCTCATTTTTGTTTATTTTTAAAGTTTATTTAAATTTTTGCGAGATAAACCTCGCTGAGAAATGCGTATTTTGCTATTGCACGTTAGCGTAACCCAAATCTTTGTAGGTATTTGACCTGTAAGTACTCAAAAACATACTCAAACCCGTCGGAACTAAGTCTATAGATAGCAACTTAAATCTAAGTGTTAAGGTTTATACAAAAACATTTATTTCACGTTTTGATATCTATTCAAATAAACTCTCGCGGTTTTATGTAAAAGTGTACGTCTTTTTGAATTGAAATGGCAGCAATTTGCTAAAATGCATAGGCTATCCGTTTTCAATCACATGTTGATTTTCTTTATAATTTTAAATTAAAGGTTTCTGAAAACTACTAAATTTCACTGGCAGAACGTTTACTCAAAATTTATTTAGGTCAAAAACCAAAAATAATAATTCGCATCCACTTTATTTTTCTTTCGTCCGCCGCGCTAATTAAGATAAATTTTATCAACAAACTTTGTTGGAAATTGCAATATTTGTTTATTTTTATATTTTCTTCTTCTATTAATAGAGTTTGCGTTGAGTTTACGATTTTACTGTTACTTTAGGGCCTCCACAGTTTATCATAAAGGACAAAAGAAAAATCGTAGAACGATTACAGTCCAATGTCAAAAACGGAATTATTAATAACAGGACATTATCAAAAACGTCATTTAATAAAACAAGACACGAGCAAAATCGATTTTGATTATGTATTGTTTGATAAATGACGTTTTTGATAATGTCCGGTTATAGTCTATGGACAAATCGGCCTAAAAGGGGGTTTCGTGTGCAAGTCGTGCCAACTTTTTGCCGATAAGCCAAGTTTGTTAAGGGCACTCCATAGATCAGGTTTTGACTTGTTGTCATTCTGGGAAATGCGTTTTTTTAAAGATATGGCCCCTACCACTTTTTTTTGCACGATACTTTTTAAAACGATGTATCTTTCTTAAAAATAGTCGTAGAGGGTTGCAAGAAATGGCAAATGAATTAGTAAACTCCCACAATAAAATAAATTTCTATTATATTTTTCAAAATTTTGGTTCGTTTTTTTAGAAAAAATAAAATAACTGAATTTTTACTTTTTTTTTGTATAGCTAGTAAAGTTTAACCTACATTTTTAATAACACCAATGCAAAATTTAAAAAAAAAGTAGTTTAAATAAAAGTTATAGAATGAACATTTTTCCTTAATTTGGTGTATATAAGTCTTATATAGATGTATATTTTATATTTGTTTCAATAAAAAAACAATTTGATGTCACCAAAACGACTACCGAAGGTGTATTACCGTACGCGGACGCCTATAAGGCGGCGCGCGGCGTTACGCAGCTGAGGCGTCTAGTAAAACAGGTGATTTTTATTATTATTGTTATCTTTGGTTGATGGACATTATCAAACAACGTTCTTATTGTTATTTTTGAAAGTGAGTATCAATCGACGAAAGTTTTTACAATATAGTGCAGGTGCTAGAGGTAGTTGAGTATGCAAAATATGAGGACTGCAGTTAGACAATGGATCCTAGCTGAGAATAGGTCATAGACTAACGATTTGGTGGTTGCCGGGCAAGTTTTTTTCCAATTTTTTTTTATCCCCCCTCCCTATATAGTCGTTTTCGAATTTCTAAAAAAGTTGACGCCCTAGAGACACAATGACATAGAAATGGATCAAAAATGTGTAAAATCTAATTTAAAAATAAAATTATATTAGTTTTTTAAATTTTAGCTGCAAAATCCCCCAAAACCCCCAGACTCCCCAAATCCTGAACCTTTAAGATTTTTTTTTAATTTTCTTAAAAACTAAGCTATATAATATAATATGTACTAATCTTTATTGTAGACCATAAAATTTCCTTTTCAACAATGTATAACTCTCCAGCGGCGTCCGTTTATTGAGGTAGTGACTGAACCTTTAAGATTTTTTTTTAATTTTCTTAAAAACTAAGCTATATAATATAATATGTACTAATCTTTATTGTAGACCATAAAATTTCCTTTTCAACAATGTATAACTCTCCAGCGGCGTCTGTTTATTGAGGTAGTGTAAATAAATTAAAAAAATAAACTTGTTTATTTCAGGTTTTACTCGATTTTCTTAAAAACCGAGCTCCATATCAAAAAATATAACAAACACTTTGTTATAGACAATAAAATTGTCTTTTAAATGATGTATAAAAAGGCAATGGTAGTTTTATCTATAACAATTTACGGGCGTCCGTAAATAAAATCAAGTTTGAAAAATCTCTAAATTTATCAATTTTTTCCAAGTTTTATCAAATTTTCTCCTAAATTAAGCTTTTTGGGAAAAAAATTATTTTGCCATTTATTGTAGAAAATAAAATTTCCTTTTTAACAATGTATTAGTCAGTGGGGTCCGTTTATTAAGAAAATATAAAAAATTAAAGAAACCACATAGGTTTTACCCGATTATCTTAAAAACCAAGCTCTCTATCAAAAATTGTGACCCATAGTCGATTATAGACAATAAAATTTCCTTTTAAACGTGTATAATAATGTAAGATTTATCCTCAGATTGAAATTTCACAGGCCTGTGCAACTTAAATCAATTTTTACAAATCACCAAACAAATTAATTCTGTTACAGGTTTTTTCCAAATTCTAGCTCAATTGACAAAAATGTATTTCATACTTTATTGTAGGAAATAAAATTTTCTTTTTAACAATGTGTAAGTGAGTGGGGTTTAAGTAAAAACAAACCCTTCAGCGACGTCCGTATATGGGGGTCAATTAAAAAATTAAATAAATAAAATCATTTTTGTCACATGTTTCACCCGATTTTTTTTTCGAATATTAGAAAAAAATACGTTTTTAGAAAAGTATTTTTTTAACACATGTCAAATCAAGTAATTTAAATTTTGTTGTATTAAAATCGGATAAAAAATAAAAAAGATACAATTTCATTTTAAATATGATTTTCCGCCATATTGAATCCGCCATATTTAAAAAAAACGGGATTATCACAATGACAATAAGTCAAAACCGGATCTGCTAGGTATGTTAAACAAATTTAAGTTGCTTCCAAAAAGTTCTTATGGTTTTCATTAAAAGCATAATTTTTAAATATACCCCAAAGACCCCTATTTTATTTCAGTTATTGGAAAATAACTTAAATACTAATTAACGCATTGGAACATTTGAACCAGATTTGAATAAAGAATCAAACTAGCTATCTTTTTTATATAAACTTTTTTTTTCTAGCTGCAATAGTTTTATAAATAAAATAAAAAAATATAAAAAAATTACCTTTTTTTATTTTTTTATTATTTTTTTGACAAATACAGAAAAATACATATTTTCTGACCAATACATCTTTAGTAACATAACAAAGCAAGTATTTTAAACTTTGTTCCATGAAAATCGGATAAGAAATAAGTTATAATTTTTTTTAAAGATACGCCTTTCCGCCATTTTGAATCCGCCATATCTTTCAAAAAACGCATTTACCAGAATGACAACAAGTCAAAACCTGATATATGGGATACCCTTAACAAAGTTAGCTTATCGGCAGAAAGTTGGCACGACTTGCACACGAAACTTGATTTGTCCATAACCTTTTATTAATCATATCGTTTTTGAAATTGGACTGTTATACAATTTTCCTTTAGGATCGTGGACAATTTTGTTGTCCTTTATGACGATGGATAAGGATTCCTATTTGAATGTCCTCAGATCGCTGTGTGTTAATTTTTCCAATATTTATTTTTGTTGTGACTTCTTGTTTTAAATTTAGTTGTCAAAAAAAGGCACCACTCCGTTTAATGCCGAACATGCAAATGCTTTTGAAATTGACTTATGAACAATGTAAAGGAGTTTTTAAGGAAAAGTTGCAAACATTTTAAAACGGTATATGAGTTTACATTTTCTTAAACTTGTATTGAATGCGATGTTTATTTTTCCAGCAAATTATTCACCAGATTTTTTTAAATGTTGGGAGGCCAATATTTTTTTACGCCTAGTCACATGGCCAATACGCTTGGAAATAGTGAAGTCAGCAATAAAATACGTTATAAGAAACACCGATTGATTTTAGACCTATAGAGCTTGCAGTAAAGGACGCTTCAATTGCATAGCAAAATCAGAACCGTCCTTCTTTAAGGCAGCTTGACATGGAGCCATAGACTTGCAGTTGCATGCAAGATTAGGGTGCCTGATATGACATCTATTATATAAACAAACAAATAGGTCATTCAGGGCCACTAAAAATCTGCAAGTGTATTGCTCCATGTTAAGTGGCTTTTAGGCGAACGACATATAAGCCTTCGATTCTGTTTTTGTCATGTATATAAAATCTATATGTTTGTGGCGGATTCATTTTACAAACACAACTTTTTCTGGGTATTACGCCACTAGTAAGGAAAATTACTTTAAAAAATTATAAAAAACCACTGCGTTTCTCCTAGAAAAATAAAAATCACTAATTTGTCAGTGGCTTTCTATAAAAATAAATAGTTGCCTAGTAAAATCTAAACCACTTATCTTTTAATTGAATTTGAATACGCTACGTTTCGATTGCCAATCTACAATCGTTTTCAAGCTTTTTATTTATATTTTGTCTCAAAATCTTAAATGTTTCTTGTTCAAATATATTTTTTATTATTATATCGTTGACAAATTGTCAATATTCTGAAGTTTATCAAAAACAATTGACCAATCTAAACAAAACACAAGGTAACATGATACTATTTCAAGACATTATGTCAGTCAATGTTGTTTTCAAATTTAAAAATGTATGATAAACTGCGATTTTGTTTATGTATTGTTTTGTTGAATGGCGTTTTGATAATGTCCAGTTATTAATCATTTCGTTTATGAAATTGGACTGTTATACCATTTTCCTTTAAGATCTTAAACGATTTTTTTTGTCCTTTATGACGATTCCTACTTCCAATATTTATTTTTGTAGCTGTGACTTCTTGTTTTAAATTTGGTTGTCAAAAAAGACACTTGCAACTTGCGCGTAATAGTTTGTTTAGCCTTCGAATCTCATATTTATATTTTTGCTTTGAAAGTCAGTAAAATTTTATGAGTTTATATTTCTTAATGCGTTGCTTATTTTTCCAGCAAATTATTCACCAGAGATTTTTTTAATGTTTTTGTTTTTGGAAAAGTAGGGTATCCAGTATTTTTTCACACCTAGTCATATACCCGATAACTTTTAAAATAGTGACGTCAACAATAAAATACATTATAAGAAACAGCGATTGATTTTTTTGTATTGATTTTATCCATATTTTCAAATGTGTGCGAATCAGTAATGTAATGTAATTAACGAGTGAGTGTCCCATTTTTGATGGAAAACTCGAGCATTTATATATATATATATATATATATATATATATATATATATATATATATATATATATATACACGTCTGTTGCTTTCTTCTTATTTTTTAAGCTCTTAAAAATGGTGTGCTTAGATTTTTTTGATCGAAAATATCATAATTTCAATAATATTTTGGTTCCTGATTTTTCTGGTACATTTACAGTACCGGCCAAAAGTGGAGAAGCCAACTATCAAGAAACAAGTGGTGCATTTTAAAACTTCAATCTTGTTTTCTTTCTTCAAACTAAAAACTAAAAAAAAGTTTTTTTTCTGAGTAATTTTAGGCAAAAATGGCAAGTACCATTCAGAAGTTAGGTAAAAGTTATATATGTCCAAAAAATTTCACAATTGGACAAAAGGTAATTTAGATTTCAAATTTTAAATCTGCTGAAAATGACCAATATTTTAAGATTTTTGCCAATATTGATCATTTTACCTAATTTAGATTTATATGTGGACTATCCTTTGTCCAATTCTTGCAAAATTTTCAGGACCTATATACCTTTTACGTCTCTTTCGAATGGTACTTGCCATTTTTGCGTAAAATTATACAAAATAAGCTTTTTTTTAAATGTGACAAAAAGGCACTAAATGATTTTGTATCAAAAATCGCCGAAACACGTAACCCGAGAACTTTTTTTTTGTCAAACACACTGTGTTTATTGTATTACAATCTAGTCAGTGAGACTAATTAGAAATTTTGTTTTAACTTGATTTACTAGAAAAGTCAGATTTAAACTTAGGGTTCACTCAACAGTTCTCCCCGCTTTGTTTGGTCTGTAACTCACAATTGTGTTGTGTTTATAGCATTATTTTGTTTCATGTAATTCACTTAGTTTACTAGCTCAAACGGCTTCACTCTTTTTAGTCTTCGAACTAGCATAGTATTGTCTAGAAGCTGAGTTGATTCCACATTCACATGCCGATGGAGTCTTCATGGATTTTTGCGTACTTTTTTATAGTCTCTGCTACAGTTTCGATTTTTAGATCCGGATGAAGGTCATTACTTCGAACACAATGTTTCTTAATACTTTATTTTTTGAAATCTCTGTAAAACTAGAATGTTACTCTCTTTAGCACAACCCCATAGTTGAATACCATGTCCATACAGGTTTCAGTATTTGTTTATAAAGCAGTAACTTATTAATTGGACTTCCTTCCCATTAGCCAGTTGATTTTTCTATACCTTATCCCAAGTTCTTCTCTTTTTTTCTTAACATGTGCTTTCCAGTGCAATTTGGCATCAAGTGTCATATCGAAACATTTTGTTAACTGTTATTTGTATGTGATTTATATCTTTGTTCGTAAAATCAACATGAATTGATTTGGTTTCATTTAATTTTATTCGCCACTTTGTGGTCCAACTGTGAATTTTTTTTTACTGCATCCTGAAGTTTTTCTATGCTTTTTTCAATAGATTTTTCCACCGTCAATAAACCAGTACCATCGGCAAATGTTGCTAAGTGACAATTTTCTGGCTTTGGGATATCGCAAGTGAATAATAAGTATAGATAAGGGCCTAGTACGCTACCCTAAGGCTCGCCTGCTTGAATTTCCCTTAAATTTGAGTATGTCTTCCTGATTTACTCGAAAAGTCTATCAGATATGTATGATTCCAAAATTTTGGCAGAAGCCGTTTTAGTTTATAATTAAGGCCTTTATGCCACACTTTGTCAAATGCTTGTGCTACATCTAGAAAATCTGCAGAACAAACTTTTCCCTCTTCTAGTGCTTCTTCTATTATATTAGTAATTCTGTGTACTTGATCTATCGCTGAATGCTTGTCTCGAAAACCAGATTGATGAGATGAAATAATTTCTTGTCTCTCTATGATGGGTTTTATTCTTTTAAGCAATAATTTTTCATAGAGCTTGGATATAATTGGCAGCAAAGATATTGGCCTGTAAGATGACACGTCATAGAGTGGTCTTCCCGGTTTTGGAATCATAATAACTTCTGCAACTTTCCACAGTTTAGGTACATACCTAAGCCTAAAGGACGCATTAATTAAGTTGCATAGTTTTACGATAGCTTTTCTGGGGAGTTGTTGTTTGAATTAATATTTTTGATTTGTTAATATTTCTTTTGGTGATGTAAGCTTAATATGGTCTTTGATTAGATGGGGTTCATTTAAATGAAAGTTTTTATCTGGTGCTTCGTGGGGCTGTAATGTTTTTTCCAAATGACTTGCAAAAATAGCTGCTTTTCCTTCGTTACTCCTTGCCCACTGGTTGTTAGATTTTCGTATGGGTGGAATTTGGATAATTGGTCTTTTAAAATCTTTGGTTGCTTTGCAAAGGGAATAGTCGGTATTTTTATCATCTGTAAGTTCATTAAGAAAATGGTTAATAGATTCATTTTTTCATTACTAGAATTTCTCACCTTATGCGCTGCGTCATGTTGTTAAGATTTGTTTTGTCCCGAGGGTCACGGCTTTGCTGCCACTTTCTTCTTAGTTTCCTTTTTTCCAATATAAGGTCTCTAATTTCCTTTGGATAGTTTTTTCCCTTAAAAATTCTCATTGGTTTTGGACTGTTTTCCCAAGCTGCTGGTTGAATATTTGTAACAAAATATTCAATTTCTTTATCGATTTGTTGTGGCGTTTGCAATGGTACTGATAGGTTTATTTTTTCTGACAGACTTTGTTTAAAACTAATCCAGTCGGTCAGTTTATTAACTAGTGAGATATTTGCCTCTTTCTATATTATGTTTTTACTAAGAGTTAGAATAATAGGTAAATGATCTGAGTGTAAATCAATTAGATCTGGAATTTTTCCTGGATCTGTTGGATAGTATATGGGCTTACCAGTTGATATCGGCTTACATTGATATTCACTAATAGCTTGCAAAAGTTCTTTTTCTTTAGAATTCATCAGTCTAGATCCCCAGTAGGTATTTTTTGCATTAAAGTCACCTCCAACTATAAAACGGTTTCCTAATTTTCTGAGAAAATGAGTTGTATGATACACTTTATAACCTTTAAATTTAATGTGAGACTGGTTAGTGAAATGCGTTTCTGACACAAGACAGACGTCAATTTTCTCTATGTCTAGAATAACTAGCAAGTATTGATGATGTTGCAAGAGACCATTGGCATTCCAGGCTAGAATTCTAAGATTACTAACCATTTTGAGGCATATTGGTAGCTCCGTTATTGCTACTTTCTAGTTTAGTTAATCGCTCATCAAGTTTGTTCAATTTCTCCAAAATTAATTGTAGTGGATCTGTTGGATAGTATGTGGGCTTACCAGTTGATATCGGTTCACATTGATATTCACTAATAGCTTGCAAAAGTTATTTTCCTTTAGAATTCGTCAGTCTAGATCCCCAATAGGTATTTTTTGCATTAAATGCACCTCCAACTATAAAACGGTTTCCTAATTTTCTGAGAAAATTAAGATACTGATATTTCTTTAGTAAGTGCCTTGGTGTTATATAGACAGCACTTATGACTAGTGTATATGTTTTGGTTTTTACACTTACTAATGTAGCTTGAATCTCTATGGTTTTATATCCCATCTCCTCATAGTGTGATATATTTTATTTAATTATTACAGCATTTCCCCCATGTGCAGTATTGCTAGGGTGAGTTGTATGACACACTTTATAACCTTTAAATTTAATGTGAGACTGGTTAGTGAAATGCGTTTCTGACACAAGGCAGACGTCAATTTTTTCTAAGTCTAGAATAACTTGCAAGTCTTGCTGATATTGCAAGAGACCATTGGCATTTCAGCCCCGAGAACTTGATTGAAGTTTTTAAATGCACCAGTTGCCCTTGGATAGTTAGTAAATGATCAGATTTATATACAATTTTAGGTGGCTTCTCCACTTTTGACCGGTACTGTATATGGAAACACCCCTTTTAAAAAAACTTATTACTTACGTTTAATGCCACAGATATCCAGTCAGTTTTGTCCTTCTCCTGTTCTATTTCGGAATCTGAACTGGACACCTCTGTCGTAGATGTTTCTTCTAAGGTACCCGTCTAAATAAACAAACAAAATACTAGATTCAATTATGTACAAACAAAACGGGGTGAATTTTTGAGTATAAGTTTGGGGAGTGAATATTTGATTTATTTCTAAAAGTTCATTCAAACATACACACAAACCCTTCATTACCGATCTAAAAAAAGGTAAAATTACAAAATTAGTTTTTGATTTTTTGTCTATAGCTCTCTCTCTCTCTCTCTCTCTCTCTCTCTCTCTCTCTCTCTCTCTCTCTCTCTCTCTCTCTCTCTCTCTCTCTCTCTCTCTCTCTATAAGACTTTTGTGAATGCGCATTCAATAGCCAAATGAAAATAAGAAACTAAAGAACAATTTTTCACAGGTATTGTCTCATACTGGTCATTTATTTTGTTGTTTTCTTGTGTCTTCGACCGTTATGGCGCAAAAGCGATTTTTGTTATTCACTGAATGACTTTTTAACGATTGGCACATGCGTTCTAAATTTTGTTTAACTTTTTCAACATGTTTAGCACTTTTGTTTTTAATAATTTTAAATAAAGTTTCACAGGAATTATAGTAACCAGTACTCTAAGTAGGTGGTACGGTAAGATTCTTAGAGATCTAATGATTTTCATGAATAAGAAGAAGAATAGCAAAGTGGGTTTCGTGCAGGCAGATCTTCTAGTGATAATGTTTTTTGTCAAGTAATTAAGAAAAGGAGTGCCAGAATATAGAGTTACCTTTGTGTACCTACAAAAAGCATATGATACCGTTCCAGTAGAAAAATTATGGATAGTATTAGAACAAACTAATATCAATCATACACACATAAAAGCGATAAAAGAACTATACAAAGGGTCAAAATCTAAAATTAAAATTGGAAATCGACTTTCAAAAGAATTCCTGGTAACGAAAGGCTTAAGACAGGGATATTGTATCTCTCCAACTCTCTTTAAACTATATATCGCAGTAGCTCTAAAAACTGGAAACGTAAAGTACACGGCATGAGAATACAACTTAACGACCGATTAACCATATACACACTGCAGTTTGCTGACATAATTGTAGCTAATGATAAAGAAGACATGGAGTATATGATGAGAAAGTTACCAGAAGAATACCAAAAGTGGGGGTTAGCAGTGAACCTGGAAAAGACACAGTACTTATGTATTGGACAGGAATCAATTGAGTTAGAACTAGATAATGGACAGACAATTTCTCCATGCAATGAGTATGTATATATGGATGGACCTTTGATAAGACAGGAACAAACTGTAAAGAACTGGACAAAAGAATAGTAAAAGCGCAAGAAAGTTTATTCGATGTTTTAACATTATTTTATGAAGCAAAGAGAAAAAGGACTGTAAAATTTAACATTTAAGAAACAATGGTAAACAGCACGCTATTGTATGGAATAGAGACATGTCGCGTAACAGAAAAATACAAAACAAAAATGGAAAGTGTCAAAATGGATGCAATAATAAGATCAAGGAGAATATCTAGAGAAAATCATATAAGAAATGAGATCCTAAAAGAAAGCACGGGAATCGAGGAAAGCATAACGGATGACATCATCAAAAGACAACTGATATGGTGCGGCCATGTACCAAAGCAGGTCCTACAATGGCAACCAATAGGGCGCAGAAAAAGAATGCGTCCTAAACTGGAATGGTAACAGTCAATCCAAAGATCAATATGTCAAAAAAACCTAACAGAAGATGATTGTCAGGATCGAAGGAGGTGAACAATAGGCGTCGGACAACGTAGAAAAACGTTCTAAACCGACATAGTAGTAGTAAATAAAATTTGTACTAGACAACTGACCCTAGTTTAGAGAAAAATATATTTGTGTTAAATAAAACTATTATCACCTGTTAACAGAGATTCAACAACTGGATTTCACAACCAACAAAATAAAAATGAGTGGGTACAGCAAGCAATTTGAAATTACCATTGAAAATGCTAAAATAGGCACAGGAGTAGAAGAGAACTCGTAGGCAGCACAACCAAACTTCCTATACTTTGATTTTATTGCGGCCAAATACAGTAGACTGTTATTTGTTGTTATTTTTGTTGGAAAGGAAAGAAAATCTCGGACTTTCGCTACTCTAATAGAAAAAGTATTGTTTAACGACCCTGAACTCAGGGACTATATACTTTTACACAGATTACCTACAGAATAAAGGTAATTGAACCTGACTGGCCAACTGTAATCAGATTAAAAAATTTACGTCACCGGGTTGCCTTAAACCATTTGATTTATGGAAACCCGATGACGCAGCTACAGTCGTACGTAAATACATTTTAATTGGTTTTTTTTAAATGCAAAGTAAGCGGCTACGTCAAATCAAGTTAATAGCTTTGTCTTCCAAAAGTTCCAAAATCCAAAAAATTTTCTTAAATTTAAATCAGAAATAAATTAAACCATAATTTTGCCAACGTCAAATCACCGTATTGACAAATTCTAAATGTTATTTGAAAGCAGTCCCATGGACCCTGACCTCAACGACTTTTTCACAGGTTACCTACAGAATTTAAAAGGTCATTGAACCTGACTGGCCAACTGTAATCAGATTAAAAAATTTACGTCACTGCGTTGCCTTAAACCATTTGTAGAGTGGCCGGGCTAAATGATCTAAGTGCCAAAATATACAAATTTTAGATTTTCCACCCAAAATGATGTATGTGTCAAGGCCAATACGGGGCTATAAAAACTAAGGGCAATTTCCCCACCTTATGCCCTAACAAACATGTTTAAAATCACGTCATCCGTAAGTCCGCGTGCATGTATTGTACAGTTTTTTTTAGTTTCCCACAAAAACGCTTTTTGGCACTTAGATCAATTAGCCTTTCCACTCTACATTTGTTTTATGGAAACCCGATGACGCAGCTACAGTCGTACATAAACACATTTTAATTGTTTTTTTTTAATGCAAAGTAAGCGGCTACGTCAAAACAAGTTAATAGTTTTGTGTTCCAAAAGTTCCAAAATCCAAAAAATTTTCTAAAATTTAAATCAGAAATAAATTAAACCATAATTTTGCCAACGTCAAATCACCGTATTGACAAATTCTAAACGTTATTTGAAAGCAGTCCCATGGACCCTAATGGTTCAGTGGGGGCGCGTCCGCTTTACAATCAGAGGGGGTGGGTTCGATTCCCATGCCTGCCAGTACAAACTCGAACCTACTATATGTTTGTGAATACAGATTTACCGAAGGTAGGGGGATCAATTTGAGCATCAACGAAGTAGGTAAAGTTGATGATAAATACAAGGCCTTGGTGCGAAAGTCACGTTAAGCAAATGATCCCGTGTTAAGAGCGTAGATGGCGCTACCACGATAAAGACCCCTGTGCTCGACAAAAAGTATCAGGCAAAATTAAAATCCTTCTTGAGAAAAGAAACTCGCCTATCGTGGGGGCGCTTGGCGGGTGGGCCCGTTGGGTCTTCATGTAGTATGAATGTGAGAGAGAATGAGTTGTGTTTGTCCTGGGCAAATACGGTCTAGCATAAATATATGTTCAAAGAATCGAAAAGTGAAGCGCTCATAGCTGGCTTTGGAAACAATGGCAAGTTTAAATTGGCGGATGCGAATTTTTAAGTGCGCATGCGTGTGTTTTGTCACGTATACACACAGCTGCTATGTGGGTGAATGCCATTTCGAAATTTTGCGGTTTTTGGGTTTGTCGTGTAAAATTATGTTTTTTTTCTGTGAAAAATGGGAAATATTTCACGAAAAACATGTGCGGTTTGTGGAAAAATGTCCGAAAGAAGTAAGGGAGTGCCATTCCATAGGTAACTACGTGTATTTTCTTTATAATTTCTTAATAAACTTAAGAGTGGTTTATAGATGCCATTAAACACTCTTCATGGTGTCCACAATAAATCTGCACAATTAGTTTTAGAAAAACTACAAAATTAATCCACAATTCGATAAATTTTCACCCAATCAACTAGATTTTAGAAGACAATAATAGACATAAACCTAAATATTTGACAATTGTCAAATAATGTAGTGACGTAACGGAGTATGTTCCAAAACCACCAAAACTGACGCATGCGCAGTAAGCGATATCCTGTCTACCCGAAAAAGGAACATTAAGAATTAAATAGGAGTTCTGGCTTCAAGCATCGCGTGTGAGAATGCATGTGTATGCCCCATATTTATGCTCTAACGTATTTGGTCCCGGGTACCAAGTGACTGCGAATCAGATTATCTTGGTGTTCACCGAATTGAGTTGGCAAATTGTCTGCAATAAGCGGACAGAGCCAATAAGTAAAAACGACGACGAAAAAAGTCCCTTTTAAATTTTATTAAAAGCGTCTACTTTTTTACTTCAGTTGAATCCAATATGGCTGAACATTTGTAGCATTTTCTATTAATGGTTTTAATACTCTTTAGAAGTATGTATATCTATATAAGTACGTGGTCAAATCTAATCCGTTAATGTTCCAGACGTGCCTTTTAACGAGAAAACAGGCATGGATTTTTAGTTTTAGTACCTCAGAAAAGTTATACTCACCGATTCCAGGGACTCCTCCTCTTCCTCCCCATCGCCCTTCTTTTGTTTATCAACGATTTCAGCGATCTCTTTGGGACTTAACCCCGCCCATTTGTTGTGGTCATCTGATTCTTCCAAGCTGGCTACGTTTTGGCCGAAATCTTCTTGAGCTTTGGCAAATTCTGCTGCTTCCAAAGCCACCTAGACCAAAAATTATAGATAAGTTGAATCAATAAAATTGGGTTAATGAACCCTTAGACCCAGTTTACAGAAAACAGTAGTTGGATTCGCCGTTAGAGCGCGCGTTACACTGCACTTTTAATGACCTTACACGCAGGTATTTACAATTTTTTTATATATTGTTAGGATCCTTGAGCTATGCTATTGCCATAGGACTTGAAAAACTGGTACTTGTTTAAGTTTTTTTGAAAAAAATTTGGTGTTCTTGGAAAGCCAATAAATTATCTACAATCTAAGCGCAATCCTAGTTTCCTAGGTTCATTAGTTGAGAAGAATTTTACAAAAAGTGAAGTTTTATCGGTAGGGTTTTTTTCCAAGCCAGGTACCGGCTAAACCAATCGTCCTAGAGAATAGTGATAAAAAATGAATTCATAGAGAATTGTATTAGCTTTAACACGGTACTAAAACTGTACCACTAGGCAATAGAGTGTGAGCAAAAACTAAAAAAATAGTAAAACATCAATGTTCCAGAAAACACAAAAAACATTGTACTAAATAATTCTGAAATCTATGGAGGCCATAGCACCTGTCGAATTTTTTATTAAGATTTTATAACAGCTGTCTTAGTCAATTACTAATTGGTGGGGACCAACACTGCTTGACCTGTTAACAGACACAAAAATGCCAAAAGGTAGAATATCAAAACGGTTTAAGGCACAGTTATGATATTTGACATACATAATCGCCTTCAAGAACTGAATTGTCAGGTGTCAAAAAAATACATATTTGGCCCCTAGGAGGCGTATGGGGAAAATGTGTTTTTAGATTATCCCTTATTTCTTCTAGACTCTTGCACCTGTACATCTGTCTCACTAAATTGGTAGTTTTACTAACAGGTCGGCTATGTAAAAGAAATTGTTAAAGCTGTTAATAAGGTCCCTAACTGGAGGCAAAAGTTTTTTCATTTACTATAAAAAAGTTACTTAACTTTTACTCTGCCCTGGGTCATCGAAATTGTTTCAAAAGAGTACCCACCACTTCTTAATTTTACATACTTTACAGCTGTAAGAGCCCAAAATCTTATTTTGACCTCACTTCATAATCAAAAATTGCTTTCTTTTCTCCTAACAAAGAGACCTTATTAACAAGCACGTAGGTAACTACTAATTTAGTGCGACCTAAATATGGAGATGTACTAGTGTAGAAGATATATTAACCTAATAACACATTTTGCCCCAACACGCATCCTACCCAAGTAACATTATTACCATTACCACTCAAGGTTTTATTACTTTGGTTCCAAGGTTATTTAGAGGGTGCTGTTATGGCTTTTAGGATCAATTTGGCTACAAAAAGGTAATTTATATTGCCAATTACCTAAAGAGGTGTTATACAACCAAAAAGTGATTTATAAAGGGAGTATAATAAAACTGATATTCCTTCTGTTCCTTTTAGATACTTTTGGTTTTATTGATTTCTAAATTATAAAGATGGTCTTATAAAACCCTTTTACCTAGAGTTTTTAAAAATAAATAAATATAAACTTTGGTCATTTAGTTTTTTTCACTACTTTAGGTCATAACAAAAGTGTTTTATAATAGGGCTAAAAGGTTACCTTATATCCTTTTGTTTTTCTAGTTACCAGTAGTTTAATTGTAAATATGATTATATAGGCGGCCATATAGAACCTAGTTTCCTTAAGGTTTTTAAGAGTGGTAAAAATAAACTTTAGACTTTTGGTTTTTTAGGAAGTCTTAAAGGTAAACTTAATTCTTTTGTATTTATAGTTACCCATAGCTGCATATTAAATATTATTTAAATAGGCGGTCATATAAAACCTTGTTACCTTAAGGGTTCTAACAGAAGTAAATAAATACTTTCGTGTTTTAATTTTTTTAGGTACTTCTGGTAAAATAATAAATATACCTAGGTACAGATTGGTACCTACCTACCTATTGCAAGATTGATTATTTATTATCCTCCTGGGTAGGACATCCAAGCCTAGATAAGGCCTGTTTAAACGGCCAATATAATAGGTTCCTCCAACCTGCAGGCACAACGGATATCATTGCACTGGCCCTCCTGATTGTGTGCAAATTGCACGATAAAAAACATTTAAATTTAACAAAACACTTTAAAAAATAAATACAAACAATTTAAGTCAGGTTATGTTGACTATGTTTACCTTCTCTTTTTTATTGGTTTCATAAGCGCACTTAAAAATCCTTGTTGCGATAGAGTAACAAATAAAACCAAGTGACCACTATAAAACGATAATGGCGTATATAGAATTATTTCAAAAAATATTGTAAACAGAAAATATTTATCTAGCCGTTTTAGCAGTGTTTTTTAACAATAATTTTACTTTAATTTTGATTTATGTAAACCAAACAGACTTTTTTAATGGTGAATAGTGTAAATAATTTTTTTTAATTTTAAATATTTGTTATTTAGTTATCAAAAAACAATTAAAAAGCATTTTTGAGTTGGCGCGCTTGTTTTGAGAGCTTTTCAGATACGATTTTATCAGAAAAATAAGTCTGGCAGGCAATTTGATGATCCACAAAACGACAAACTCCTCATATATAGGTATATTTTTATGTAATAATTTTGGGACTCTGACATTTTTGGCAATTTTATGACCTAAATTATTTTATATAGCCATTGTGAATCTAAAATATCGCTAAAGCTTTTGTAGGAAAAATTCTTTACTCTAAAGGTATTATGGTATTCAACAGAATTGCCAGGATACCAAATTACCAAATCTAGTTTTATAACAGGATAGAGCACGTTTCTGAGTTGCTTTTAGAACCTGGCATAATATCTTTAGGCTCCAAAATGTTCTATACTGGTGGAACCGCTAGAGGGCGAAGCTAGCGTTTATTTCTTATGGTTTTATAGTGAGTTTAATACATAGGTTGCCACTACGAATTGGGGAGTCCCATTTAGGAGGTCTAAGGGGTATATAAGGGTAGTGGGACCGTGCTAGCGACCAAACATTGAAACTAATGGTTTCAAGGAAAGGCGCTGGCAACTTGTTAGCTTCTGCTATAAATAAAGAAATGTTACTTGGGTAGGGACCATATATGTAATTTTTTTGACAGCTGAAGAATCAGTGCTGAAAGGCCGATATGCGTGCCAAGTTTCATGATTCTAGCTTGAATCACTGAAATTATTTTAATATTTTTCCTTTTTAGCATTTTTGTATCTGTTAACAGATTAGGCAGTGTTGGTTGCCACCAATTAGTAATTGACTAAGAGAGGTGTTATAAAATCGTTATCAAAAAGCTGACGAAAGAGGCTATGGCCTTCTACTATAGATACTATAATCATTTAGTACAATGGTTTTTTGTTTTCTGCATCATCGATGTTTTATATTTTTTCATTTTTGTGCAAAATGTAATACCCAGAGGCACAATTTTAGTACCGTGTTAAAGCCAATACAATTCTCTATAAATTCCTTCCCTATGACTTTTCTCTAGGACGTTTAGTTTAGACGATACGTGGCTTGGAAAATGACCCTAACGGTAAAATTTCACTTTTTGTAAAAATCTTCCCATATTATTTAACCATACGTATCTCCGCAACTAATAAACCTAGGAAGCTAAACAACGTAAATACCCAAAAAATGCCTTCTTAAAGTATTTTTTCGAAAAAACTACAAAAACTGCAATATTTTCGAATTCCACGAGAGCAGCACAGAAATTTCAGGGTTGCAAACTTAATTATGAACTACCCTCAAGGATCCAAGCAACAACAAAAATCGTAGATACATGCGCATTTGCAATTTTTAAACATTTTATTGACTGGCCTGCATTAGTTTTTTTAGCACTTTGTCAATATGCATTAAAAAATTACCTGTTCTTTTTCCATCTGTTCCTGGGTAGCTGCCACTTCTGCGGCATCTCTGAAGAGCATGCCAAATTTTTCGAAGAACCCTCCATCGACTTGTTGGATTCTGAAAAAAATAAAATGTAAAGCTATATAGTGATGTAAGTACATAAATAAATCATAATACAAAACCTATATAAACAAACAAAAAATAATAAACGTCATCTTGTAGGTTTGATTCCAAAATACAGTCAAAAACTAAATGGCCAAATTCTATATTTCCTTTAAAAACATTTTAAAAAAATGGGCATATAGCCCATTTCTATATATAATTAGAACCAAAGTATCTAAAAATCACTTTTAGGTTGTATCATTAGATTGTACGAAACTTATTTCACCACCTGGTCAATAAATATTACCTCTATGTAACCAAATTGAACCTAAAGTCAATACTGCAAAGCCCAAAGAAACACATTTATAAAAATAACGTGTTAATAAAGTTATTAAGGTTGTTGTTGTTGTACAACCTTTACAAATATTCTTTTATCCTTATTTTAATATTGTGGTCGCTCTTTTATATAACTATTTTTATCAGTCTAAATTGCATGTGTTATATTAGGTTAATTCAATCATCTTATATTACATAAACGTAAAAATAACTAACTCTACTACTGTCTTTTTTAAATTGCGAGAAACAGAAATATGAGTATATGAGTTAGGTTTATGTTTATGCAATAAAAGAAGGATAAATTAAGCCTAAGTTTGGCCAAGCGTCTTATGTTACTCGGGTTACCAAGTTTAGAGGATTTATTTTATTTAGAGTTACTTTTTTATGTAGACTAATTTTTTTTATTTATTTCATTAAAATTATTATAAATAAAAAAAATTCTAATTAATCTAAGGTTTAAATTAACTAAATGCAAGAATATTTAAAATTTGTTTTAATATTTATATTTAATTGTTTATAAACAGAGTTACATGTACTCACATCAATCCTAATTTAATAATTATATATTTGTATTTCAAAATATGCAAGTAATCACATAAACTATAATATTAGTTTTTGGAAGACAATATTATTCATTTGGAAGACTAGACATGTAGAAATATTTAATGACATAATTAACACTCACTTACCAAGTCCGCCCCAAGATTTTTATAATACGCATCGAGAAAGATATCAAAAAATTTAAAATTTGGCCAAAGTAGTAAAATATTTTTGAGACACACACACACACACACTCATCCTCTATTCAGAAAATTTGAGACTACATTTTCGCTGTCAGTTTAATAAGTCTAATGTTTAAATTATATTTGTAAAGTCAGATTCGTCAAACAGTCAATTCACAGTGTGTCTCAATTTTCTGAAATAGTTTAGGTACAATTAAAAATTGAAGATATGGTAACTCTAGATAATACCCGACTATTTCATTTTTGAATGAAAAAAATATGTAAAGTATGCGAAAATAGATATAAATAATTACGAAAATGGCCGTTACAATACAGTTAAATAAAATAATACAAGATTAAAATTTATCTAATCTATTGGAATGATATGTAATATAACTTTGTTGAATTGTTAGATAAACTTTAACAAACTTGCTCTATCTTATGGCGATTTTTCAGAGAACCAAAATAAAATGTAACGCACTAAAATCATATAAAAATAACAGTGGTAAAATCTTGAAAAAAAAATGAAACTAAATGTTTTTGAAGTATTTTTGATTTCTTGTGAAAGCGGGTAAGAACCGCTAACGCGCGTGATGCGAATACGAATAACTTGGGTATGCGCATATTTTAACATAACTGCCCTACAACAAAACTTTACTTTTACTTACCTTTAACAAACTTTTTAAAATCAATTATATCAGCACATGACCAGAAAAAAATACACATGATCTATAAATATGTAAGCATGCACTTAGCACAAATTTCCGATACAAGTGTACTTAATATAGGTATAATCTTCTATGCCTAAGTGAGACCCTTCCCTCCCCAAACCTGACTGTTTGACACCCCCGAAGGGTGCTTCGGCTGTTGATATTATTCCTTCGTTTACTCCCACCATGCCTACTTCCAAATTTTGGCTAACCCGGAATATTTGCGAGACGTTCTCCGAGAAGAAATAACCTAAAAAAATTAAGTAAGAGGTAGTAATGTTATAATTTACTATCTATTAAAACAGAACTAGCAAATCCAGGGGGGGGGGGGCGAAATTCGATGTTTTTGGGGGTTTTAGGTATTTTTAGCAAATATACATAAAAACGAGGAAACATGTCCCGGGCTAGATTTTCGAGATGTATTTAAATATCAAAACCGCATCTTGATGATGATAGGCCTCGTAGTTTTCAAGCTACCAGAGGTTTTTGAAAAGTCTACATTTATTGAAGTGGCATTTTCCTTTCTTATTTATAAAAAAAATCAATATTATGTAAATTGCTAAATTTATGGATTTTTTATAAAAAATTAAAGGAGTCATTCCATAAGGAAATAACCATTTTATGTCATATCTCAAAAACTAAGTGACAGATAAAATTCAGTTTGACAGTTGGATACTCTATAAAAGATACTATAAAAAAGCATTATACACCTAAATGAAATTTTCTGAAACAAAAAAGTTATAGGTCACCGCCATAAATGCCGACTTATGAAAATCTGCTCGTAGCTGAAAAACTGACGTCTATCAAAAAGCGGTGTCGATATTCAAAGACGTCTCAAAAATCGAGCCCAGGACATATCTACTTGTTTTTATCTATCTTGGCTAGAAATACCTAAAACCTTCAACAAAAAATTGCCCACCCTGTACAGGGTGTTGTTTAACGTATGCTGCCCTTCAAAAAATTAGAACACATAACAATAACCCAGAATATAAAATGAATAAGTTGTGAACCGGTCACAGCCTAGCACTAGACTGACGGAGACACTTCAGTCTTATATTAAAAACACAGGAATACACTTGTCATTAAATTTGTGTTTGTTTTGTCACGTAGAAAAGGTTGATTGAAATTTTATTGAAAAATTAAAAAAGGATCGACGTCGTCGCCATGCCTGAAATTTTCATTATTCTTTTGTTTTACGGGAACTAACATCTACAGGAGGATTTTAGGTATTTCTAGCTAAGCTAAGGTACATACATGACTAGGCTCGATTTTCGAGGCGTTTTGAAATGTCCAAACCGATTCTGAATAGACCTCGTACCTTTTCAGCTACGAAAATATTTTAATTTTTATCGCTTTTTTATAGAGAACCTCACTGTCACACTGAATTTTTTATGTCACTTTTAGTTTTTTAGATATTGCATAAAATCAATACCAATTTTATAAAACTGACAAATGAAATTCACTTTGATATATGGATTCTTTATTAAAAAATCTATAACGAAGCAATTTACTCCAAAACGATATTTTTCTTTGTTTGAAACTCGTAGACAATTATTGAGTAGAAATAAAATTTCGGACTTTCATTGTCTTTATTTACTTTAAATACGACGTTGCGGTTAGTAAGTATCTCTAACCGTTTTCAACAATCCACTCCACAGGCTACTACTTATACTACTTGGTGTGACGGCCCGCCCCCTGTTTTAATCCTAAGACGCTTGTTTTCCTTAAGGAATGGTTTCCATATGTTTGGTATGTCTGAGCTTTGTTATTGAAAAAGTCCCCAGTAGCTCAAAAATAGGTTAATTTAGTAGGTTGATTTTCTATAAACGCACTTTTACCGAAATATAAAACAAAAACTGGATAAAATGGCGGATCATTGACCATTTCTAACGTGGGACACATTTTTGATATCTGTCAATATGTACGCGTTAACGATTTTTTTAATAGAACTTATTAAGATACATATATAAAAATACCACACACTTAGTCAAATTCAAAAAAAAATATAGTATTCTATTTTAAAAAATTGTTTAATTTGTACAGCTGTCTAATCATAAAAATAATAACAAAGTTATGGCTAGGTCCAGGTACGTTTATAAAAAATCACCCTGTACCTTGAACCTCCCAAAAGTGGCCAATTTGGGTCACCCTGTACATGATGGATTAGATTCCAAAGCTATTAATAAAATACAATGTTATTACCTGCGAGACCAACATTACAGCAATTGGCTATTTTTAAACTTTCCTCCTCAGACTTAAAACGAATTAGACTTATAACAGGTCCAAAAATTTCCTCGGTATACACCAACATGTTTTCTTTAACATTAGTCTAAAAACAATAATAATTTTGGTGGGACGTCACCTTTGCATAGGGACCTCGTGGCGCCGTCTTTTAATCTTCTTGAAAGCTCTTACATGTGGGAGCTATTAAGAACAATTAACTAATGGCGCTATTTAAAAGTGAAGTTTAGGGTCACTGCATCCCGACGTTAGTTTTCGTGATGCAGTGACCCTAGTGAAGGCATGTTGAACTAAGCTAAGCGGTTTGTATCGCTTGGTCAACATTAATTATTATATGTAGTAATTACTACCTTTCTAGCCCGCGCAGCAAAGATAAGGTATTTGAATCATTTCTTTTTGAGATAACGCCGAAAATATGTTATTTGAATGTATGTATTGCAATATCGTCGTGACGTCTATCCGTGTGTGTGTGTGTGTGTGTGTATGCCTGTCCGGCCCACAATAGCTCCTAAACAGCGGAACCAATTTGGATAAAATGTTCAGGTAAAATAGTGTACAACTGTAAACAGCTGAGATTTTAGTCAAAATCCATAAATGCTAATGACAGTTTAAAAATAGAAAATATGCTAGCTTTTTGAGATATTTACAAAAACTGTTTTCAATGTTGATATAGCGTGGAGTGTGGTAATGGGCTAGAAAGCTATCATATGACTCACGATATTTGACTATTTTTTTACGTATTTTTAACTGAAGCTAGACACTTACTAATACTGTAGGTTCAAAAAAGAGCTTGCCCAGATCAGTCTTGGGTTTTCCACCGTGCAAAACCTTTGCTCCTTTCGATTCGGCATCTTGCACAAAATCGGTCACTTTGTGCAGTTGAGCTTCATTTATTAACGGCCCCAGTTGCACGCCATCCTCGCAACCATTACCCATTTTGAGAGTTTTTACTTTTGCTACCTAAAAAGAAATAGTCCACAGTAAACTTTTTTAATAAAGACTAAGGGGCTGAATTTGCGTACATCGCATTATTTAGCCAAAACTACTTACTCTTACGAGCTTTGGAGTAACTAAGCCAAGCGATTTTTGGGACAATGTTGTCATTTATTAATCAAACAAGTTTTCGTGGCTAATCGGATAAAAAAAAGTTTTTGTTTCTGTATTTTTCCGTGGGTATCTCTAAAGCTTAACCTCACGGGGGTCTAAGATCTGATAGACACCTAATAATTGTTAACTCATAAATTGGGTAATGAAAAGGGTAACAGTAATGAATGAGTAGCAGGATTATTAGCTCACACATATACTATACTATAGTAGTGTGAGCTATGGTGATCCTAATTTTTTCGAGAAAAAAAAAGTTGCTCCGATTTCAAAAATTTTTATATATCTTTGCGTTTCAGATGATTTTGAAACTTTTTTGTTGCGCCGTCTGTCTGTCTGTCTGTCTGTCTGTAACGACCAACGCGCATAACTCAAAAACCGCTTGGCCGATTTTAATGAAATTTGGTACCTAGGCTGGGTCTTGGGTTGAGATGGTCCCATTTAAAAATGAACAAAATCCACCGAAAACAAACCAAATAAAAGGGTGGGGGTAGATTTCAAAAATTAGAGTTTATGTGAAAATATGGCGTGTGTGATATCAAACGAAAGGTAATTGAGTCTGGAGTTAAACAAAATATATTTTAATTTATTTAAAAAAAAAGGGTGGGGGTATATTTCAAAAATTAGAGTTTAAGTGAAAATATGGCGTGTGTGATATCAAAGGAAATTTGGTCTGGAGTTGAATAAAATATATTTCAGTTTTTAGTGTGAGCTTAGGGGCCCATATATTGGCAGAGTATTTTTTCTGTGGCTTAAAAAATGTGTTTGAAAGTAAATACCAATTGCAAACAAGTCCCTGGGAAATGCATATAAAATATATTTATTTACTGCAAATGGCGGGAAAAGAAAAATTGTTAATTATACAAAAGTAAACTGTAAATAAATATATTAAATTGAATTGAATTGATTTGTCCCCAAAATCGCATGCTTGGTTTGGTCAGCCTCAAGCTCGCAAGACTTCTGCGCCCGCTCGCTCACTCTGTTAGGAATCACATTCAAGAATTTACGCATAGGAAAAAATTGGTTTCGGTAAAATAAAACTATTTACAAAAATTCAGCCTGTTACTCTTAAAAAGTAGACCAGTGTACTGTGGACTAAAAGGTTTGAAGCTCAAGAAAAAATTAAACACTCGCGAAAGGCGTGGTATTTGGCGTCAAATTTTTATATTAAGAAACTACAGAATTTCTGAATAAAAATTGAAACATTGGGTGAATTAAGAGGATTGTCCCATGCAATATAATATATTGATCGTGTTGCATTAAAAAAAGCCATTGCCTCGAGAAAGAAAAATACTTCCCTGGAAGCGTTTGGTCTTTAAATTTATATTTGAAATTGCCCCAAAGATAGCGATATTCATATTTTTTCTGGAGACATTAATGTTGATATTTTAAAGAGTGATGATATCGTTCACGATTATCCGAATATATTGTATGAAGCAAGATTTATCTCCGCAATAAATATAGTAACTAGACCAGCTTCCAGAATAGAGTAAAAGCAGTTGTAATAGAAAATCCCTTATCAGATCATTAACCTACTATTATGTAAATAACCTTTCCAACTCGGAACATTTCCAATTTAAAAGCAACAAATAAAAATGAAAAAAACTGATTTAAAGAAAGTTAAAAACGACATAAAACACGAAAAGTGGACAACCGTTCTTAGCGAGACTCACATTAACCAGTCTTAAAGAGACTGACATTACCCAGACTTCTAAAAACATTGTTAATATAGTTAAAAATTACATCCAAAAATATTCTAAAACAACTAGTTTTAAAAACAATGTTAAAAAAGTGCCCTGGATAACTAATTATCTCCTGAAATCAATAAAGCAAAAAAAACTCTGTTTATGCTATCAGCTAAAAAAAAACCTAGTGAAGAAAATTTGAAAAACTATAAGAGATACAAGAATATGCTAAACTTTCTAATAAACTACACAAAAAAAAGATACTATTAACAAAAAATTGAAGAAAGTGGTTGTGTAAAGGATATTATACATGAAAATAAGAATAACCTTATAGAAAAACTAAAAGTTAAGCGAATAGTAATTGAAAATTCATCAGATATTTTCACACATTTATCGGAATTCTACTCTAAAATTGGGCCAAATTTGGCGAAGCCCGTAAAAACTTGTAGTCCAAACAGAAACAAAAGAAGACACATACAAAATAGATAAATTAGATAAAAAGATTATCTTTCAGGTAAAATAGTGTTCGACACTTCAACGAGCTGATTAGATTTTGGTCAAAATAAATTAATGTTAATGACAATGGACAATTATTTTTTTTTTAAATGCTAACTTTTTAACAATATGCGGTTTTCGGAATATAATAGATTGCATTTTGCCCAATAATTTGTGTTATAACCAAAAACTTCGTAGGAGCTTTAGTTTCCGAGATATTTAAAAAAACTGTTTTCAAGGCTAATATATCATGGCTTCACTTGAAGTGTGCTAATAGGCGCTAGGAAGGTATCAGATCCGCCATGGAACCATTTATTTAATTGATTTTTCTTTTTCTTTTTGAATAAGTATATTATTATTATTATTGTGGATGGCCAAAGGACCAGTCCTGCAGGCTGGGTAGAGAAGGGTAATTTTGGGCACCAAGTGATTTCGAGTTTGACTACCTTGATGTCCATAACTGTCACAACAATTGGCAAAATTCCAAAACACTAAAATTTTTAATTTTATACAAATACTAAAAACAAGCTACTGATGTATTTCGTTGCTTGTAGTTTGTCTCTGGCTAGACTATTCTAAACATAAATTGACAGGCATGGAGAACGGCATAATGGTATTTGGTTGTCAGATTGTCAAGTGTCAAAATCTTTTTGTATCCAGTAATCCAATTGGGCTTTGAACCTTGTAACTGCAGTATTTGTCACTAGAAGGTAGTATTTAGAAGCTTGTATTTTTAATTATGTCTTCCCATTTATGTAATTTTAATTATAAATATGTATAATCGCGCCATTTATCCAAATTAGTTTAAGTAGAAACAAAAAAGTTTTAAACAAAAATTCTACTAACCAGTTTATCAACAAATTCATCAAAGACGCCATCTTGCACCAGAAATCGGTTAGCAGACACGCAAGTTTGACCGCAATTGCGGAATTTCGACGCAATAGCGCCATCTACTGCCTTGTCCAAGTTTGCCGAATCGAATACAATAAAGGGGGCGTTGCCGCCTAGCTCTAGCCCAAGCCTTTTGACTCCACCAGAGCATTGGTTGTAAAGGATTTTTCCCACCTAAATTTGATTTGCATTTGTAGTAATACACATAAAATTAATATGAAACCTAAGTTAAAACCAACAAAAAATTGAAGTTTTTTGTTAACTTGGTTGAAACAAAGAAGCTAGACTAATGTTTGATAATATTTCCCACCTGAGTGGATCCAGTGAACGAAATCCCCGCCACTTTTGGGCTTTCGCAAAGCAGTTTTCCGATCGCAGCCGTATTTTGACGACTGCTGGTGATGAGGTTTAGCACACCAGGAGGAAAACCAGCCTGGTCGGCATATTTCATCATTTCAATGGCTGTCAGCGGAGTGTCCTCTGCAGGTTTGATTACAACCTAAAAACAACCAAAATCAACATTTCGATGAAATTAACTGTAGTTTCTGCTCCCTTTTCTACCCTGAATTTTTAACAGTTTCCGTTTTTTGTTTAGATACTTTTTGGTGCATTTAGCGGATGAAAATAATCGTTTTTAATAATTTTCTCTAAAGCGGTCGCAGGTAATAAACAATTACAAAAATAGAAACTTTTTTTGAACCAATGTGAGAAATATATTTTTTGTTTTAATATGTACAGCATGTCCCGAATTCGGGATTTTTTTGGGATTGTTTCAGGTATTTCTAATAAAGATAGAAAAAGCTGATCCCCATTTAAGAGGATCGATTTTCAAGGTAATCTTAGTGGTAAAAACCGCATTTTGATATAGCTGACCGTCTTTTGGTTACAGGGGCATTTTGAAAAGTCTTTATTTGGAGAGGGGGCCTACAACCCCCCCAAAAACATCAAATTGGGGACACCCTGTAAAAGCAGTGCACCACAAAAAAATTTGGCATAGAAATATATAAAAAATATCTCCCTGTACATTCCTACAATTATTTGGTATGTTTAGTGATTTAAGCCCTACAGCACAAACTGTATTCTAAATTTAAACTAAATGTCTCAAAGTTTCAAAGCTCTTTAGATTGGCAATGAATCGGTTGTGGACTTATGTTTATAGGATCTTTTTGTCGTCAAATTAGGTAAGAACAAACACCCTGAAGTTTAGCCATATTAGAAATACTCTGCCAACTTATGCGCACCTGAGATCACTCGATTCTACCCATACCCTTTTTTTTGACCTATGACTGTTGGATTTTATTCAATTTTTTATGGGACCATCTAGAGCCAAAATCCAAACAATGTACTAAATTTCATTAAAATTGGGCAACCAGTTTTTGAGTTATGCGCGTTAGTCATTACAGAATGTCAGACACATAGACAGACACGAAAAAAGTTTCAAAATCACCTAAAATGCAAAGATATATAATACTCTGCCAATATATGGGCCCCTAAGCTCACACTAGGTACTATAGTTATATTGTACATGTTAATATAAATAAAAACTGAAATATATTTTATTCAACTCCAGACTAAATTACCTTTCGTTTAATACCACACAAGCCATGTTTTGACTTACTTAAACTCAAATTTTTGAAATCTACCCCCACCCTTAACAAAAACAAAATCTAAAATGTATTTTGTTTAATTCCAGACTCATTTACCTTGTGTTTGATATCACACACGCCATATTATCACATAAACTCTAATTTTTTTAATCTACCCCCACCCTTTTATTTGGCTTGTGTTTGGTGGATTTTGTTCATTTTTAAATGGGACCATCTCAACTCAAGACCCAGCCTAGGTACCAAATTACATTAAAATCGGCCAAGCGGTTTTTGAGTTATGCGCGTTGGTCGTTACAGACAAACATACAGACAGACAGACAGCACAACAAAAAATTTTTTGAAATCTGAGCAACTTTTTTTTTCTCAAAAAAATTACGATCTCCATAGCTCACACTACTACAGTATAGTATATGTGTGAGCTAAAAAAATGTGAAATCAGAGCAATGTTTTTTCATATTTTTGACATGATCACCATAGCTCACACTACTATAGTTATAGTATACATGTGCTCAAGGTAAAAAAATGGCTTTTTTAAAACTGATGCAATGATGCACCCTGTACTTTTTTCAAATAACAACATAATTTTTTCTTTTTCCAACTAATTATTATCTTTTAACAAAAATACCAAAATTTAAAAAAAAAGGGTTTTTCTTGCAAATTTTTTTATCAACACTTATTCACTTATTTATGGTTTGTGAAATTTTAAAATTGTTTTATATTTACTTACAGTGCAGCCAGCAGACAAGGCAGCAGCAGCTTTCCTTGCAATCATGGCATGTGGAAAATTCCAAGGAGTAATCAGTCCTGCCACTCCAATAGGTTGATGATGTATTAAAATTTTCTTTGAAGGGGTGGAGCTGGGAATGATTTCACCTCTGACTTGACGACTTAACTCAGAAAACCATTCAATAAAAGAGTTTCCATAAACAACCTAAAAATTAATGCCTAGGATAACAAAGAACAGGATTTAATTTAAAAAAATACTCAAACAAGTACAATAATCAGACCCCTCAATAGTATATGGCCAGGAGGGAATAAATCAAGATATCAGAGCAAGCAACTTGTGTTGAAGTATGAGAATAGCAATTCTGTAAACAGATTCTTTGTCTTGTTAGCCTTAACTGAAATATTACCTAACCAAAAAGTGAAGTTTGCATATACTATGCTAATATCAATAAGTGTCATGTATTTTGAGGGAAATTAGTTGTTAGGGCCAATTTATGTAATTTCAACATTTTCTCTAAATAAACTCAAACAATAACTTGGACTGAGATCTCTATAATGAATAAAAAATGTTATACCTACCTCTCCATTCGCTTCAGCAAGACATTTGCCAGATTCAGCAGTCATAACTTTGGCAATATCCTTTTGGTTGTCGAGCATCAAATTAAACCATTTCCTTAAAATATGTGAACGCTCCTTTGCAGTGGTGTTCTTCCAAGACTCAAATGCCTTTTTGGCTGAATCAATGGCTAATTGAGTGTCTTAAAATCAATAATATTCTCTCGTTAAAATTTTAAACATAATGCAAAAGCAAATAGTAGTACTGATTATCTACATACCTTGTACATCTATATCAGGCACCGTCCCCACTAAGCTTCCATCAGCAGGGTTTAGAACATCTAAACTCTTGCCACTTTGTGCTGAGACCCACTCTCCATTAATATAAGTCTTCTCTGTTCTCACTTGTGCATTTTTAGTTGCTGCAAGGCCAGAAAATCTTAGGGCGCTTGTGTGATGATTTAATCGTAAAATTTTACCGGACATTTTCGATTCTTTAAATTTTAAACAAAAAAAATCACACCCAACAAAATCTTTTTTTGACTAATTGAAGGTTATGTTTGCACAAATGACATATATCAAATGAAAAGTTGTGCGCAAAATACAGAATAAAAAAGGATGATTAAATAATTTGATAAGCTAAATTGATATGGCGAGATTTCGTTATTCAAATTACCTTTAAATTGTCGGTTTACTATATTGCTTGAGGTCAAAACTGGCATAAAAAATAAAAATTATTTATAAAGTCAAAACATTAATCAGCTGTTCGCGGCTAAAATCAGCTGATATGCCCCAAACAAAACAAAACCCCATGAAACGGGGCGAATCGGACCATACGAGCCAACGTCTATACTTTTACACTAAAGTGGACCGTGGTGGACTCACGCATTATTACCCAGCCAAAGATTATGGAATATAATTTGACCGCAGCACGCGTCCCGGCGCCGGCGTAAGGGGTGCGGTCAAGCAGTAAAGTTTGGAAAAGGTTATTTACCTGACAAGTGGGTAAAGTGATACTCTTCCGCACGGGACGTGAGTTGACCACATGATGCGTAGCGGAGTTCGGTCAATCCGTCAAGGGCGGAAAATTCACTTTACGTGACTTTACGCATGTATGAGGTACAAAATATTCATATTTCCTACGAGTCCTCTAATCGTTGCTGATTTAATAAAAATTATTAAAAAAATAGGTATTTTGATGAAAAAAAAAATGAAGTAAAACGTCAATAAACAGCTTATGTTTTGTTCTTAATAAATATTTTAAATTTTTTACAAAATAAAATTGAGCGCGGAAAAGTATAAGTTCACCGCGCTAGTGCGGCCAAGTAACTCTATCGCACTAGTGCGGAAAAGTAACCGCACTGGTACGAAAACTGCCGCACGCAGATAAGTGCGGAAAAGTGTACTTTCCGCACGATTGTAGGAAAACTGATTTTCCGCATAAGTTACAAAAGTTATAGGTAATCAAAAGGTCTACAACTCTTGTATAAATAGTTTTTTCAGGTTATGTAAAAAATTAAAATTTATATAAAATTTGTAAAGATTTTGATATCATATATCTTTGGCATTAAACTTTTTTTGATAGAAAGTCTAGTTTCGCAGAAAACCGTGAAAAACCGTTACCACCCCAAAAGTCCCCCCCCCCATTTTACCATATTAACTCGGATCGAGTCTAATTTATTTTTCCTGTTGGCAGCAATATATTTTCTTTAATTTCCAATAGTTTTTATGCTGTTACTAATTTTTTCTCCTTTTTAAAAGGTATTATTACAAAAAGCACATGATACTATACAAAGGGTCAAAATCTAAAATTAAAATTAGAAATCGACTTTCATAAGAATTCCTGGTAACAAAAGGCTTAAGACAGGGATGTTGTATCTCTCCAACTCTTTTTAAAATATATATCGCAGTGGCTCTAAAAAACTGGAAACGTAAAGTGCACGGCATGGGAATACAACTTAACGACCGATTTACTATATACACACTACAGTTTGCTGACGACCAAGTAATTGTAGCTAATGATAAAGAAGACATGGAGTATATGAGAAAGTTAACGGAAGAATACCAAAAGTGTATTTATGTATTGGAAACGAATCCAGTGAGTTAGAACTAGACAATGGACAAACAATATCTCCATGCAATGAGTATGTATACTTGGGTGTCACATTTGATAAGACAGGAACAGACTGTAAAGAATTGGAAAAAAGAATAGTAAAAGCAAAAAAGGTTATTGGATGTCTTAACAGTATTTTATGGAGCAGAGAGATAAAGAATGTAAAATTTAACATATATGAAACAATGGTAAAAAGCACGCTGTTGTATGGAATAGAGACTTGTCGCGTAACAGAAAAATACAAAACAAAAATGGAAATGGATGCAATAAGAAGATCAATGAGAATATCTAGATTAGATCACATAAGAATGAGATCATAAAAGAAAGAATGGGAATCGAGGGAAGCATAACGGATGACATCACTAAAAGGCAATTAATATGGTACGGCCATGTACAACGGATGAACGACGAAAGATTACCAAAACAGGTCCTAGAGTGGCAACCAGTAGGTCGCAGAAAAAGAGGACGTCCTAAACTAGAATGGCAACAGTCAATCCAAAGATCAATGAGTCAAAAGAATCTGACAGAAGATGATTGTCAGGATCGAAAGAGGTGGAGGATAGGCGTCGGACAACTTAGAAAAACGTTCTAAACCGACATAGTAGTAGTAGTAAAAGGTATTATTTTAACCCAAAACACTTCCTTAAATTTTTGGCACCTACTTAGAAAACACCCTGTTTCTTTATGTACGAAAGTGCATCAATAGACTTTTTTGTATCTATTTAGGCGCGGTAAACCGGTGCAAGTAACTTAAATATACAGGATGATGGGAATGTGGACGTATTTCTTTGAGCAGGTAAAAGTATGCCATATTTGCTACATACTAAACATTATTTACCTCTATATTCAATTTTTCACGGTCTTCGTGATATTTAAGTTTTTATAAGTTTTAAGAAATTCTATTCTGTATAAGCCAAATATCTAAAATTAACAAAAATAACAAAAGTTGTTATTTTTACCTTCCTAGCCCGCGCAGCAATGGCTAAAGGTAATTTTTTCGACGAAAATTTTTTTTTGGAGATTACGCCGATAATGTGTTATTTGGGTGTATTTTGACTTATTTTATTAGCAATATCGTCGTGATGTCTGTCTGTGTTTGTGTATGTGTTTCTAAACCGCTAAAACGATTTTCATAAAATTTTCAGGTAAAATAGTGGTCGACACTCTAATGAGCTGATTAGATTTTGGTAAAAATCCATTAATGCTAATAACATTTTGTGAAATTAAAAAAAATGCTTTTTAACGGAGCATCATATCAATGGCGGCTTCCGGATATAGTAGACTACATTTTACTCAATAATTTGTGTTATAAACAAAAACTTCGTAGGAGCTTAGGTTTCTGAGATATTTACAATAAACTGTTTTTAAGGCTGATATATCATGGCTTTACTTGAAGTGTGCTAATAGGCTAGCTAGAAAGGTATCAGATCCGTCATGGATCAATTTATTTTAATTATTAGCTGATACACATGCACCAACATAAGCGGAGAAAATTTTATGAAATATAAGGTGGTTCAAGAAAAATCGTAAATTTTGGTGGTTTTTTTACCCTTTGTTCAATTTTTGTAATTTTGCTCTCTGTCAAAAGCTAAGGCGTGACACTATACGACTTTTTTGTCAAAATTCATATTTTTACAAAAGTCAAGATGGCTCATGATTTTAAAACTTATCCAGATTTTTTTGGGCGTCACTACGCGTACTCGATTTTTAAACATTAAGCAAAAAGCTACGTCTTTGCCGTGCACAAAAAAGGTATCAGCTGAAAAAATTGGTTAAGAATTAATAAAGTTGTACCTTGTAATGAATTAGGCGCTGAAAACCCTTTGTGTAACGTAGGTCAAATAAACGGTTGTTTTTGTTCTAATGTGGATTTATCAAAGACTAATTTCTACGATAACGGACTACAAAAAGTTTGGGCCTTGCTACATATGCTCTATCTTTCTTAAATTTGTAGTTTTGGTCAAATGCAATCACTTAAAAGCATACGTAATTTTGATATATGTTCCGTAAAGGTTTGGTATATCTTAATTATGTTAGTTCTTGCAAAATTTGTTGATATGTCCTTCTACACGGCAAATATGTAGCTTTCTTTTCAATTTTTCTAATCATGTCATTGGCGTACACAAACTTTTGTGGGTTAAAAATATTCAAGTTTAAAATTTTACCAAAACTACAAATAAAGGATATACAGCATATGTAGAAGGCCCAAGCTTTTGGTTATGCCTATTACTGAAGAGGCCTGTCCTTAAATTACGTAACGCTCTAGGGAGGAGGGGGGGTTTGGCCGTGCGTTACACTTAATGTTTTTTTAATATGTTTTTTCTTGAAAATGCGTTACGAGTGGGAGAGGAAGGGTCAAAAATCCTCTTGAAAATGCGTTACGTAATTTAAGGACATTCCCTTAATAAACCCGCAGTAGAACAAAAACAACCATTTTAACCTTCCTAGCCCCGGTAGCAATGGCTAGAGAAGGTATTACTTTCGACGATTTGGAGATAATGCCGAAAATGTGTTATTTGGGTGTATTTTGACCTATCTTAGCAATATCGTCGAGATGTCTGTGTATGTGTGTATTATTTCTGTCCGTAACACAATGGCTTGTAAATCGCTGAACCGATTTTCATAAAATTTTCAGGAAAAATAGTGTTTGATACTAAGTAGCTGATTAGGTCAAAATCCATTAATGACAGTTTTTTCATAATTAAAATTTTTTTAAAATGCCAACTTTTTAACGGAGCATTGTATCAATATGCGGCTTTCGGAAAATAGTAGAGAGTAGACTACATTTTGCTCATTTGTTTTATAACCAAAAACTTCGTAAGATCTTTAGTTTGAGATATTGACAAAAAACTGTTTTCAAGGCTGATATATCATGGCTTCACTTGAAGATTGCTAATAGGCTAAGCTAGGAAGGTATCAGATCCGTCATAAATCAATTTATTTACCTATGCACCTAATTCGTTAAGGTACAGCTTTATAATTTCTTAACCAATTTTTTCAGTAACTTTTTGTGCACAGCAAAAAATTTGCCGGGGGCCTAAAAAATGCCTAAATTGTGAAATCCAGGCGCCATCTTGGACTTCACAGAAATGTCAATTTTGACAAAAAAGTCGGATAGTCACAAGTCTTAGCTTTCGATGGAGACCAAAATCACAAAAATTGAAACATTGGCAAAAAAAATTTGCTATAAACCTAACTTTTCTTGATTTTTTAGTTTTTAACTATTGTATGCTTTCAATGTGGTTTTAAAAATAACGTTAAAAAGCGACCTATTAAACTTTAAAAAGGGTGTGTTTTTTAGAGTCCCTGTATGTTGACATATTTGGATTTATTATCCAAATATGTCAACATACAGGGACTCTAGGTTGAGTGAGGTAGAGTATTTAAATTGTTAGTTATGACTGTGGTTATGATACTGGAGTAAACACATTGTTCTAGTTACGTTAAAAAATATTATCATCAAAAGAAGTTACTCACTGAAACTCATGTTCTGTTGGTTTAAATTCCAGAGATTTTTGACTGTTTAGCCGATTGTAAATCTGCTTCCACATCAAATCTTCAGTTTCCATATCCATTTTGAATAAAATCTTAAGTTAATTATTAAAAAATATGCACACTTAAATAAAATAATGTGTCCACACTAAAAATAATACGATTACTAATTTCAATTAGAATTAACACAGCCGGCAAAACAAAATAACATTTGTTTGCAATCACATATTTTAGACTAAAGTACTTAATAAAGATCTGAGTCATTTGAATTCATTTTTGCTCTTGTGGTAGGTAGTGTAAAATCCGAGTTAAAAACGATATAAAAACTATTATACACGACTATATTATCTTCTTTCTTTAAAAATATAAGGGTAACGAACTCTACTACATGTCTCGTATGTAATAACACAGGTCAACGCGCATTTCGATGCCAGACATATTTGTATGGTGTTTTTAGCTTATTTTGGTTTGCTGAATTTAAAAATAGTATCAGATTGAGTCCAGTACCTCGTTTTAGTAATCTTAAGTTATTGGCCGCCACTGTAATTTCTACAATTGTGACTATTCTTTGTGCCGCCAATGAGAATAATGTAGAGGGAATATGTAATTTTTGCCTACGGAATTAAATAGTCTAATCCGTTACGTAAAAATTGGTTTATGGTAAGTGGTCACTTAGCGGGTCGAATACGATAAAATGGGGAAAAAACAATTTTGGTGAAAAATCTTTGAAAACTTTAAAAATCTATATCTTTGAAACTATAGGTCTGATGAAACAGAAGTCCATTTAAAATTTGATCAGGAAAAGTCTACAACATATCTAACATCAAGCGAAAAGACTAGAGCTGAGCCGAAAAAACGGAAAGCATTTTTGAAATCAGCTGGGCAAAATTATACAAAATCAGTTGCTTTTTCTTAGGCACCAATATTTTTTTAAATTTTGTTGGCCTGTGTATTTGCATAGCCAAAGAAGCATAGAAATATCATGCATCTTTGGCATAGCGTGAAGTAAGGTATGATATAATATTTTATGTGCCTTCCTAAAGATAGATAACTTTTCTGATGTTTTCAATGTTAAAATTATACAGAGTTTTTTTAAAAGGTAACAAAGGTTACTTGTCGTAAAAATTTCGAAAAACTTTCGAACACGTGGATCGTGTTTGCTAGGGGCCAGTGGCGTGCAGTGCTAATCAAAGTAGGGTAGGGAAAAATTGACATTGTTTTGCCACTTAAATAACTGCACACACATACTGGACTACAAGTTAACATTTCTGAAAAAAACACTCTCTCAAAAACTCTATTATCAAATATCAAATTAAAATAAGCTAACACAGAACATCGAAGCCTTTAAAACATCTACAAAAAAATATTATAGCTAATATGAAATCGAGATAATTCTGCCCAAATGCGTTTTAATTTTGGTACCAATTAATCTTAAATTATTTTATATTTTGCCCCCAAATTCAACTTAAAAAATAAGTAATTTACTTTATTTGTTATAAATATTCGATAAAACATTGACTGCTTTCTGGAAAAACTAATCCTTTGCTAGTTAAAGTCGATTTTCCACCAATTTGCTAATTTACAAATTCCACCTTTCTCTATACTGGGCAGCGTGGGCAGAATTAATTTTAACCAACAACTAATACAATTTGTCTTATTTTAGCCAAGTAACTCACACGTATGCATGGGGCATAAGAATATTCGTGTGCAAGGGACGCGAACAAACCACGCGATGCCTCCTTGTTCTGTCTCTCTCATTCTTACAGTGCCAGCGGCTTGCAGGATACAACGTCTTTCGATAGTCCGAAAGACGCAACCTTTAAAATCCCAATAGCGGTACTAGAAACTAAATCATGCCGCCTTCAAGATTGTTATATGGAGCACCTATTAGGAAAATGTAAGATAAGAAACGCGCGATAATGCTATATAGCATGCATATTGCTTATATCAATTAATGAAAAAAAGTGTTACGCAATCCCTAAAATAAAAAAGCTATAAAAATGCTTGTTATGCATATTTTTGTTATATATGTGATGGGTTGAGTTATTCAAATATGAAAAAAAAGTTTTTGGATTTTAAGGGGGTGCGTGCTACAAAAATTTTAAGCCAAAAATTGTCCCCCTTGCAAATAAAATAGACGTGTTCGACTGTTTTTCCAAAAACGTACGATAAAAGCTCGAAAAAACGTATGTTCCTTCCAACTAGTAGGCCAGTCATTACAGCGAAAAAAAGACCCCCAGCTTGCAAAAGGTGGTGTAGTCGCGATTTTGACATATGTTGTTCATATTGGAGTCCTAAAAAAATTGAGTTTTCGACCGCCATCTTGGGTTTAGTGTGTACAAAAAGGTTTTTTTTAATTACTTGGTTACATTTTAGAAAAAATAGTTTTAGACAAAAAGTTGAAGACAATAAAATTTCCGCTGTTGTACGTTTTTTTGTCAGACGAATGGTTTTCGAGTTATGACGCTAAACATTTCGCCTACATTTTGGATTTTGACCAATTTTTTTATTTAGTGGCCTTTATCTTCGAAACTGTTGTTTTTTGAGAAAATTTGTAAATATATAAAATAAAGACTTTCTAGTAGATAGGCAGCAAGAGTTCTGCAGAATTTCCCATGTAAATTCCCATAAGAAATCGCTAAGGTTAAAGTTACCAAAAATCGGCACCTTCAAGGTCACACGTCTGTATGACGTCACAACTGTCAAAACGTATTTAATAAGTTTGAGGTGATCTGTCAAATATCATTGGTCAATCTGTCATATGTCAATCTGTCATGTGTCAATCTGTCATGTGTCAATCTGTCATGTGTCAATCAGTCAATTGCAATAATAAGCTGGCATTTGGAAATTTTTAATGGCTTCGTTTACAAAATGGGTGTCCTAAGTTTACGGTCGATATCAGTTAATATTTGTATGTAAACCAAAAAGACCTTAGTCTGGAGCAATATTCATGAATGATGTTCGAAAACGTTTAAGTAAGAGAGAGAGAGAGAGAGTAAGAGAGAGAGAGAGAGAGAGAGATGGAGAGACAGAGAAAGAGTGATGGAGAGAGAGAGAGAGAGAAAGAGAAATAGTGTGTGCAAGGGTCTTACTAACTGTTATAGCTCTGGCTGAACGAATGAACGAAGTGTTGGTTAAAAAGATATAAGGCTTGTTTATGCTGTTTAACACTTGACCAATGCAAGATATAATAGTGATGTGTGTGTACTGTGTCACCTATTCTGCTACGTAACCCGTGGCTGTAGTTCAAGTTGGGGACCTATATGAAATGTATACCTATTGTGTTACCTAACAAGGTGTAAAATTGACAGAATAGTCAAAAAAAGACTGCACTAGCTTATCCTGATATGTTTTAATACAAAAAAGTTAATTAATCCCTGTTTGTTAAAAATAAAATCATTTTTAAAAATATTTCTTTAAATTTTTCCATGTGCATTTTCCTATATGTATCCCTTTGCACTGTTTATGTAGTTAAATGATAACCTTATGACCCCTCACATGTTTTTGTTTTATCTACTTAGCAAGGAGGAAAAGTAATATGATGCAATATGTAATGCAGTTGGTTATTTATATGGTGTGCAATTGTCGTAATATTTGAAAAAAATTGCAATTTTTAATTTTTTATTTTATAAAAATGGTCGTAATGATCGTCAAGAAAATTGCAAAAACGTATTGAATGTTAATATTTCAGAACCACTAAAACCGCATCAAAATAATTATTAATTTTAGTATCTATTGGAAAAACCCCACAAACAAAGGCTAAAAGCCTCCCTCAAAAGTGCCAAAAGGCATATTAAAATAAAATAATAATAAGGGCATATAATGAAAGATCGCTATCAGCTGGGGGTAGCAAAGCTACTTTTTACGCTATGTGCGCATGTCTTGCATTTATAGTTTCCAAGAAAGACGCATTTCGGTGTACTGCGCAAATCTCATTTAGTCCTTAATAGTTTTTCACTAATTTCTCAGCACCTAATGAACCGATTCGAGAAATTCTTTTTGTATTAGATTGATATGTTTAACTTGTATTAAATTTAAAGAAGCAATAGATCACCCAAAAGGGCCTTAATAGTTTTTGACTACTTTCTCAGCACCTAATAAACCGATTCAAGAAATTCTTTTTGTATTGCATTGGTGTGGCTTAACTTGTACTAATTCTTAAGGAGATCTAGATCAATGAAAAGGGTCTTTATATTTTCCACTAATTTCTCAACATCTATTGAACCGATTCGAGAAATTATTTTTTTATATTGGATTGATATGTCTAACTTGTATGCATTTTTAGAAAGACAAAGGTCGATCAAAATGTTTTTGTATGCTTTGCAGGACAGATTTCAAAAATTGTTCTTTTTTTAGATTCACAAAAATAAATGAGAAAATAGGAATGTAGTTTAGCAGGCAATCTAATTTCTCAACATCTATTGAACCGATTCGAGAAATTCTTTTTTTATATTTGATTGATATGTCTAACTTGTATGTATTTTTAGAAAGACAAAGGTCGATCAAAATGTTTTTGTTTTGTTTTGCAGGACAGATTTCAAAAATTGTTCTTTTATTAGATTCACAAAAATAAATGAGAAAATAGGAATGTAGTTTAGCAGGCAATCAAAAGGATATTAATAAATAAACACACACACTAACCTACTATAAGTATTATAATGCATTACGTTTTTCATATACAATTGTAGAAATTTAATAAACAAGCAGTTGTTAAGATAAAAGTAGGAATCCTCTAACCCTAGTATTAAAGGTTAGTTATGAAACAAAAAATTGATCTTGTTTAATTTTATTCTTACCCATTTAAACTTTTGTGACTTTGCACAATAGGAATCAAACAGGTTATTGTATTTTTTACAATATTTATAAAAATGGTAACAGGACTAGCTACTTAAATAACTTAAAATGTAGACCCAATAAGCATTTAAAAATAGTCTATTTTGTTAACAGTAAATTTTAAATAGTTCACACAAAATTAAGATTTACAATAATTATTAACATTTTCTTATTTGTTTTAACCTTACCCAGCACTCTCTAAGATCACATCTGAGTCCGAAGATGTCCGAAAGCTAGCGAAGACTTACAAATACCGAATAGAGTAGGTACAACAACTAAGACGTGTGCTGTATAAATTATCGCAATGGACTGAATAAACATCGTAGATTTTTGGTCTAACAAAATGTATAGACAAAAGTAATTTAGGTTTTTTGATAGCTATTGAGTAAGTACATTAATATCTATACATATGTGAAATATGTTTGTGGTGTTTTATGCTAGATTAAATGTCATATAAACGGCAGGAAACTAACTTTACAGGTCTCCTCAGGGTAGTGTCAAAAGGGCCTTATTACCTAAAATAGTCATTTTTAACGTAAATTATGGGTTGTCTGATAGAAATGAATATACTAGTCATTGAGTAGGTACATTAATATTTATATAAATTTTATGCTAGATTAAATACCATATGAACGACAGGAAACTAACTTTACAGGTCGGTCTCCTCAGGTTAGTGTAAAAAGGGTCTGGTTGAATGGTTAGATTAACAAAATGTTGGTTAAAAAAGCATTAAGACTAATACTAGGCTAGTGTGGTCTGGTGTGACACACCTCTTTGTTAAACAAGTTTAGTAAATTTTTGGTATTTGGTAAGAAGAGTTATCTATATCTATTACAAATAGAATGATACAAACACGAAAAAGCCAATTTAATATTTTTTTTTCCTAATTTCTCAACATATATTGAACCGATTTAAGAAATTATTTTTGTATGTGATTGGTGCTGGATTCACATTGACTTTATTTTTTAGGAAGATAACTCTCGGTCACTAGGATCTTGTTAGGTTTTTGTTGATGTCACAACTTTAAATAGACCGATTTGAAAAATTATTTTTGTATTGAATTAGGGGATCCAAATTAAATTTATTATTATCAAGGCAAAGCTCAACCAAAAATAAATAAGAAGAGAAAATTTTATTTTAATATGCAATCAAAAGGACATTATTATATAAACACACCCAAGGAAAAGTTGTTTACCTATAAGTTTAGTTCTTGTTTGTTACCTATTTATTATTATTATGTGAGATTTGATTTTCAAAATTGAATTCGAACTAACACTTTAATTTAAAATAAAGCAAAAAAACTTTAATTTAAAATAAAGCAAAAAACTTGTCATTTTTGTCAATGAGATAATTTAACTAACTACCTATGTAACTGCTAAATAAGTTATTTTTAACATTTTCTTCTTTGTTTAAACTTTAGACAAAATCCTTCAAGATTTAACATCCGAAGATGCCTGAATGTTAACGAAGATCTATGATTACCTTAGGAAATCTGGTTTAATGTTCGAAGTTAGGTACAAAAACTCAGACATGTGTCATATAAATTATTGATTTGGTGTAACGTAATGGATAAACGAAGAAGGCTGGCTGAACTTCTAAAGATAGTAAGTGGTTGCCACAAATCTCTCATATAAGCTTTTCAGTACAGCATTAAACAGAATGGTAAGAAATTGATAAAATGTGCACACGCTTGTAGATAGAACAACAATTTATGAAAAAAAAAATATGGATATGTTTCTTTTGATAGCGTTATATTTTTTAAAATCATTTTGCATATATATTAAAGCGAAAAACAGAATTAAAATATCATATACAAACAAGTGTTTCTTTATTGAACAATATTTGGCATTTGGTAACAAACCAGTGTTTCTTTATTAAACAACTATTTTTGATTTATTTTTTCTTTATTAATACCATAGACTATAGGAGAAGACTAGCAAATAAACAAAAAACTTTAAAATTTATTTTAAAAAACGTACTTACTAAATAAAGAAGTTTAAAATCTTTGTTTGGCCCATCGATAACTCAATTTCCTTTCTCTTTAAGAATCACCAAAATTGTATTCTCCTATAACCTTTATTTTTCTTTTTAAAATCAAGGCGAGGGAAAACTAAAACAGTGCTTCTTTAGAAACCCTTATAATGATCATAGAACACCAAATATAGCAAGCCTTTCTTAAACCAATTGTAGAGAAAGATATAAAACTGTTACTATGATACCAAAATATAAAGGACTGAATCTTGTAAGATCTGCCTATAAATTCTGAATTGTAAAATGCGACGTTGAAAAAATTTTTTGGTAGTTTTAAGTTGTTTTGATGTTATTTTTAAAGACAAAGAACATTTAAAAGATATTAAAATGATGCGAGAGTCACTTATACAACAAAACAAAGTGTTCAGAAATTTCGTTTCTCAGATAAATCTTTTGAAACTGCTTGACCTTAAAACACCTTAAAAATCAAAATCATAAGTACAAATAAATCAAAGACATTTTGAGAATAATTAAGTGTGACTTTTTTTAGCATATACCAATATAGTACATTTTTTAATCCTAACTGTCATTCAAAAAATTTACAGAGTATCCCAAACTTTGGTGGTTTTAATACTTCTAGGTCTAGGGGATATGAACATCATCAGAGCCTCATATTTTTAAACTTCGGCATCCGTATTTGAGAATATAACCTCTAAAATGTTATTAGTGTATTGTAAATATGTCTATTCAGACGCCGATACTGATAAATCGATAGATGTACTCGATGTATAAAGAATAAATATACGTATGTTTCATACAGCGTTGTTATACACTTTCTTAAAAATATTTCTCTTTTTTCTAACTTATAGGCGCATGTTGGGGTAAAAGCGAATTGTTTTCATGAATGAATGGTCTGGGTTGGTCGCCTAATACGTTAATAATTACTACTATCTACCTACCTACCAAATAAATATTTAAAAAAAAAATATAAGAAAAATGTATTTATTTATATTATGGGCGATACTTATTTTTCAAGTTATAACAGAATTCACCTCGAATTTTGTTGCGCTTATAGCAGTTTAACACATAATCAAACTAACTAAAGTTTATAATTATATACTTTCTTTTGAAAAAAACTAAAATCTTAACCATATTGAATTGATAAGTGAGGTATGTGAGTGGCAGAATAGATTTGTCCTGTAAATGTCACTTATGTCCCGCTACCTTCTTCTTTCACTTTCCAAAATATAGTACTAATTTTATTAACAGTTGTTTTTTAAATGATCTCACTTGATTTGACTGCAAATTTTTTCCATGACTTAAGCAGTTGCGGAAAAATATTTTACTTGTGTTTTTTTTCTTGTAGGTTTAAACTTTTTTTTATTTTTTAGTAATGGAAGCACAAACATAGAAACAAGTTTTTGACGAGGGACACGAGTGACTCAGAACCTGGTTATAAAATGTATATTTTTTTAAATGCAAATAACTTGATGTTTTTAGTAAGGTTTAATAATTCCTATACTCCAAAAACATGTTTAAAATAATTATATCTTATGCTGTTTTATTTTATAAAAAAATTACATTGTTATTAAAAAAATTATACTGAAGATAGAGACACCACAAACTATAACTGATTACATTTAGTCTGCCTCAGATTAATTTCTTTAGTGATTTTTAAACAACAAGATCATACATGAGTACTAATCATGGGGATATGATTTTAAACAAATGAGAATTGCTTCACAATAATATCGGGCACTTCCGAAGGCTACAATTTGGACAATGTGTTCAGCTATATACATAGATAGTTAAATAAGCAAATTCCTAAGCAAACCTGGAAACCATATTTAAATAGTAAAATTCTTCCCCCCAAATTTTCGGTATCCTCATGTTCTAAGACATTATTCTAAAGTTGTCAGACACCTTTATACAACATTATATAGTAACTACTGGCCGTAATTTAAACAAGTAGTATGTTCTCAAGACTAGGCACTAGTTTTCTTTTTAATAAAAATATGCTGCCTGCAAATTTATATTTTTATCATATGTAGGTTTTGTCTTGTTTTTAAATAAAGGCCAATTTTTTTTTAGTCTTACAAGCTTGAGTTCTTTAACGCCCTCTAGAATCTCGATGGACACCGCTCAGCTCTAATATTTGTTTGTAGATCTGATGCTCTAGATGTGAAAACTTCTTTGCTTCTTTAAACAATATTAAGTTTTCAAGCCCCGAAGTGTTCTTGAAAATGTGATCATCTAAAGCAATATTCTCATAATCCATTGATATTTTCCTATTACCCTACATCCACTTATTGTTATAATATCGGGGACCAAAGACCTTACCATACACATCTTCCTTATTGGAATCATTATCGTCTTGAACAAAACTTAATGCAGTTTGTTTTTGGGGTTCGAAGAATAGCTTTAAAAAGTTTTCTGTTTGCTCTGCCTTGTCTAATTCCACTCTTTCTAATACGGAGCACCTATCATTTACACACGTCAACAACATATTGGTAAGGTAATTACGTTTAAACTACACCTGAGGATAGCTGAATTACGTCTGCAGTACATCTGAAGTACAGCTGAAGTACATCTGAAGTACAGCTGAAGTACATCTGAAGTACAGCTGAAGTACATCTGAAGTACGTCAGAAGTACATCTGAAGTACAGTTGAAGTACATCTAAACTACAGCTGAATTATGTCTGAAGTACGTCTGGATTATATGTGTTAAGTTTTCAATTTTTTGCTTACAATATGTATAGAATTGCTGATCACCCCACAAACAGTCTTCTTCTCCAAATGATGTTGGCATTTTCCAAACATTTAAATTGTTCTTATCATTTAATAAAGATATTAATATAGTTTATCTTTATTTAACCCACCTTTTGCCTTTTATATTGCTAATAAATAATAATTTGTATTATATTTTACAGATGGTACAAGGCCCTTGCAAACATAGTCACGAACTGACTGTTATTTAAGTTTTATTAATCTATTTGTTTATTATTTTGCTTACAGTTTGATGAATATTTTCACGTACTTTAATTAAGTTATTTGGAGCCTTATCGAAGTAAACAGCTGTTGACTTGGTCTTCTCAAATTCATGGAACATTTCCAAAATTTTAAAATGTTCCATTATTTTGCATACTAATTCACCTTTTCTATGAGTAACAGCAAAATTTTGCGGTAGATAATGTTGCGTTATCGCAATAGTAGGATCGTATATTAAATTATTAAGCTCAAGCCAGAAATGCGGTTAAATTTTAATTCCATTTGAATATAACTTACTACTCACTTGTACCTTGGTTTTTATTCCATATTTCTCAGCTAATTCGTGGAAAACTAAACTTGCAGCTAAGCAAGCATACACCACAGTAATTTGCCCGAATAAATGCCTTTTCACTACCATATTTGATTATATTCTTTAATCTGATGTACTCTCGCATAATATCAGACATGACTGGTCACATCAAGAGCTTGATGATAAATAGTTCTTATTTGTTTTAGTATTTGAAATTATACAATCTTGTAAACAGTATGTTCTAATTAGTTTAATAATTTTTGAAGATGTCTTTCTCATTGACATATTGATAACTTTTAAGTTGGTAACACTGGTAACAGTGAAATTTGGTTGGTATCATTGACTGGTTGGTAATTTCTATTAAGTTGGTAGCCATGGGATATTGTTGGTCACAATGTCTGTTTGGTTTTGCATTTTGTTAATATATTTTGATTTTTATCATTTTATTCATTATGATTTAATTCATTGAAGAGAAAATATTTAGTGGTTTTTGAAAAAGACGCGAGGTAGAGTCAATAAGTAGGTAGTAGACAGTAAAGAGAGACATTTTCTGTATTAATAGTTACAGAAAATGTCTCTCTTTACTGACCCCCTCACGACATCAGTAAAGAGAGACATTTTCTGTAACTATTAAAAGTTTAATTAAAATTAGGCGATATAAATAATAAAATAACACGACGCTTGCAAAATATAAGCTATCTACCTACCTACTTATTGACTCTACCTCGCGTCTTTTTCAAAAACCACTAAATATTTTCTCTTCAATGAATTAAATCATAATGAATAAAATGATAAAAATCAAAATATATTAACAAAATGCAAAACCAAACAGACATTGTGACCAACAATATCCCATGGCTACCAACTTAATAGAAATTACCAACCAGTCAATGATACCAACCAAATTTCACTGTTACCAGTGTTACCAACTTAATAGTTATCAATATGTCAATGAGAAAGACATCTTCAAAAATTATTAAACTAATTAGAACATACTGTTTACAAGATTGTATAATTTCAAATACTAAAACAAATAAGAACTATTTATCATCAAGCTCTTGATGTGACCAGTCATGTCTGATATTATGCGAGAGTACATCAGATTAAAGAATATAATCAAATATGGTAGTGAAAAGGCATTTATTCGGGCAAATTACTGTGGTGTATGCTTGCTTAGCTGCAAGTTTAGTTTTCCACGAATTAGCTGAGAAATATGGAATAAAAACCAAGGTACAAGTGAGTAGTAAGTTATATTCAAATGGAATTAAAATTTAACCGCATTTCTGGCTTGAGCTTAATAATTTAATATACGATCCTACTATTGCGATAACGCAACATTATCTACCGCAAAATTTTGCTGTTACTCATAGAAAAGGTGAATTAGTATGCAAAATAATGGAACATTTTAAAATTTTGGAAATGTTCCATGAATTTGAGAAGACCAAGTCAACAGCTGTTTACTTCGATAAGGCTCCAAATAACTTAATTAAAGTACGTGAAAATATTCATCAAACTGTAAGCAAAATAATAAACAAATAGATTAATAAAACTTAAATAACAGTCAGTTCGTGACTATGTTTGCAAGGGCCTTGTACCATCTGTAAAATATAATACAAATTATTATTTATTAGCAATATAAAAGGCAAAAGGTGGGTTAAATAAAGATAAACTATATTAATATCTTTATTAAATGATAAGAACAATTTAAATGTTTGGAAAATGCCAACATCATTTGGAGAAGAAGACTGTTTGTGGGGTGATCAGCAATTCTATACATATTGTAAGCAAAAAATTGAAAACTTAACACATATAATCCAGACGTACTTCAGACATAATTCAGCTGTAGTTTAGATGTACTTCAACTGTACTTCAGATGTACTTCTGACGTACTTCAGATGTACTTCAGCTGTACTTCAGATGTACTTCAGCTGTACTTCAGATGTACTTCAGCTGTACTTCAGATGTACTGCAGACGTAATTCAGCTATCCTCAGGTGTAGTTTAAACGTAATTAACTTACCAATATGTTGTTGACGTGTGTAAATGATAGGTGCTCCGTATTAGAAAGAGTGGAATTAGACAAGGCAGAGCAAACAGAAAACTTTTTAAAGCTATTCTTCGAACCCCAAAAACAAACTGCATTAAGTTTTGTTCAAGACGATAATGATTCCAATAAGGAAGATGTGTATGGTAAGGTCTTTGGTCCCCGATATTATAACAATAAGTGGATGTAGGGTAATAGGAAAATATCAATGGATTATGAGAATATTGCTTTAGATGATCACATTTTCAAGAACACTTCGGGGCTTGAAAACTTAATATTGTTTAAAGAAGCAAAGAAGTTTTCACATCTAGAGCATCAGATCTACAAACAAATATTAGAGCTGAGCGGTGTCCATCGAGATTCTAGAGGGCGTTAAAGAATTCAAGCTTGTAAGACTAAAAAAAAATTGGCCTTTATTTAAAAACAAGACAAAACCTACATATGATAAAAATATAAATTTGCAGGCAGCATATTTTTATTAAAAAGAAAACTAGTGCCTAGTCTTGAGAACATACTACTTGTTTAAATTACGGCCAGTAGTTACTATATAATGTTGTATAAAGGTGTCTGACAACTTTAGAATAATGTCTTAGAACATGAGGATACCGAAAATTTGGGGGGAAGAATTTTACTATTTAAATATGGTTTCCAGGTTTGCTTAGGAATTTGCTTATTTAACTATCTATGTATATAGCTGAACACATTGTCCAAATTGTAGCCTTCGGAAGTGCCCGATATTATTGTGAAGCAATTCTCATTTGTTTAAAATCATATCCCCATGATTAGTACTCATGTATGATCTTGTTGTTTAAAAATCACTAAAGAAATTAATCTGAGGCAGACTAAATGTAATCAGTTATAGTTTGTGGTGTCTCTATCTTCAGTATAATTTTTTTAATAACAATGTAATTTTTTTATAAAATAAAACAGCATAAGATATAATTATTTTAAACATGTTTTTGGAGTATAGGAATTATTAAACCTTACTAAAAACATCAAGTTATTTGCATTTAAAAAAATATACATTTTATAACCAGGTTCTGAGTCACTCGTGTCCCTCGTCAAAAACTTGTTTCTATGTTTGTGCTTCCATTACTAAAAAATAAAAAAAAGTTTAAAACTACAAGAAAAAAAACACAAGTAAAATATTTTTCCGCAACTGCTTAAGTCATGGAAAAAATTTGCAGTCAAATCAAGTGAGATCATTTAAAAAACAACTGTTAATAAAATTAGTACTATATTTTGGAAAGTGAAAGAAGAAGGTAGCGGGACATAAGTGACATTTACAGGACAAATCTATTCTGCCACTCACATACCTCACTTATCAATTCAATATGGTTAAGATTTTAGTTTTTTTCAAAAGAAAGTATATAATTATAAACTTTAGTTAGTTTGATTATGTGTTAAACTGCTATAAGCGCAACAAAATTCGAGGTGAATTCTGTTATAACTTGAAAAATAAGTATCGCCCATAATATAAATAAATACATTTTTCTTATATTTTTTTTTTAAATATTTATTTGGTAGGTAGGTAGATAGTAGTAATTATTAACGTATTAGGCGACCAACCCAGACCATTCATTCATGAAAACAATTCGCTTTTACCCCAACATGCGCCTATAGGTTAGAAAAAAGAGAAATATTTTTAAGAAAGTGTATAACAACGCTGTATGAAACATACGTATATTTATTCTTTATACATCGAGTACATCTATCGATTTATCAGTATCGGCGTCTGAATAGACATATTTACAATACACTAATAACATTTTAGAGGTTATATTCTCAAATACGGATGCCGAAGTTTAAAAATATGAGGCTCTGATGATGTTCATATCCCCTAGACCTAGAAGTATTAAAACCACCAAAGTTTGGGATACTCTGTAAATTTTTTGAATGACAGTTAGGATTAAAAAATGTACTATATTGGTATATGCTAAAAAAAGTCACACTTAATTATTCTCAAAATGTCTTTGATTTATTTGTACTTATGATTTTGATTTTTAAGGTGTTTTAAGGTCAAGCAGTTTCAAAAGATTTATCTGAGAAACGAAATTTCTGAACACTTTGTTTTGTTGTATAAGTGACTCTCGCATCATTTTAATATCTTTTAAATGTTCTTTGTCTTTAAAAATAACATCAAAACAACTTAAAACTACCAAAAAATTTTTTCAACGTCGCATTTTACAATTCAGAATTTATAGGCAGATCTTACAAGATTCAGTCCTTTATATTTTGGTATCATAGTAACAGTTTTATATCTTTCTCTACAATTGGTTTAAGAAAGGCTTGCTATATTTGGTGTTCTATGATCATTATAAGGGTTTCTAAAGAAGCACTGTTTTAGTTTTCCCTCGCCTTGATTTTAAAAAGAAAAATAAAGGTTATAGGAGAATACAATTTTGGTGATTCTTAAAGAGAAAGGAAATTGAGTTATCGATGGGCCAAACAAAGATTTTAAACTTCTTTATTTAGTAAGTACGTTTTTTAAAATAAATTTTAAAGTTTTTTGTTTATTTGCTAGTCTTCTCCTAGAGTCTATGGTATTAATAAAGAAAAAATAAATCAAAAATAGTTGTTTAATAAAGAAACACTGGTTTGTTACCAAATGCCAAATATTGTTCAATAAAGAAACACTTGTTTGTATATGATATTTTAATTCTGTTTTTCGCTTTAATATATATGCAAAATGATTTTAAAAAATATAACGCTATCAAAAGAAACATATCCATATTTTTTTTTCATAAATTGTTGTTCTATCTACAAGCGTGTGCACATTTTATCAATTTCTTACCATTCTGTTTAATGCTGTACTGAAAAGCTTATATGAGAGATTTGTGGCAACCACTTACTATCTTTAGAAGTTCAGCCAGCCTTCTTCGTTTATCCATTACGTTACACCAAATCAATAATTTATATGACACATGTCTGAGTTTTTGTACCTAACTTCGAACATTAAACCAGATTTCCTAAGGTAATCATAGATCTTCGTTAACATTCAGGCATCTTCGGATGTTAAATCTTGAAGGATTTTGTCTAAAGTTTAAACAAAGAAGAAAATGTTAAAAATAACTTATTTAGCAGTTACATAGGTAGTTAGTTAAATTATCTCATTGACAAAAATGACAAGTTTTTTGCTTTATTTTAAATTAAAGTTTTTTTGCTTTATTTTAAATTAAAGTGTTAGTTCGAATTCAATTTTGAAAATCAAATCTCACATAATAATAATAAATAGGTAACAAACAAGAACTAAACTTATAGGTAAACAACTTTTCCTTGGGTGTGTTTATATAATAATGTCCTTTTGATTGCATATTAAAATAAAATTTTCTCTTCTCATTTATTTTTGGTTGAGCTTTGCCTTGATAATAATAAATTTAATTTGGATCCCCTAATTCAATACAAAAATAATTTTTCAAATCGGTCTATTTAAAGTTGTGACATCAACAAAAACCTAACAAGATCCTAGTGACCGAGAGTTATCTTCCTAAAAAATAAAGTCAATGTGAATCCAGCACCAATCACATACAAAAATAATTTCTTAAATCGGTTCAATATATGTTGAGAAATTAGGAAAAAAAAATATTAAATTGGCTTTTTCGTGTTTGTATCATTCTATTTGTAATAGATATAGATAACTCTTCTTACCAAATACCAAAAATTTACTAAACTTGTTTAACAAAGAGGTGTGTCACACCAGACCACACTAGCCTAGTATTAGTCTTAATGCTTTTTTAACCAACATTTTGTTAATCTAACCATTCAACCAGACCCTTTTTACACTAACCTGAGGAGACCGACCTGTAAAGTTAGTTTCCTGTCGTTCATATGGTATTTAATCTAGCATAAAATTTATATAAATATTAATGTACCTACTCAATGACTAGTATATTCATTTCTATCAGACAACCCATAATTTACGTTAAAAATGACTATTTTAGGTAATAAGGCCCTTTTGACACTACCCTGAGGAGACCTGTAAAGTTAGTTTCCTGCCGTTTATATGACATTTAATCTAGCATAAAACACCACAAACATATTTCACATATGTATAGATATTAATGTACTTACTCAATAGCTATCAAAAAACCTAAATTACTTTTGTCTATACATTTTGTTAGACCAAAAATCTACGATGTTTATTCAGTCCATTGCGATAATTTATACAGCACACGTCTTAGTTGTTGTACCTACTCTATTCGGTATTTGTAAGTCTTCGCTAGCTTTCGGACATCTTCGGACTCAGATGTGATCTTAGAGAGTGCTGGGTAAGGTTAAAACAAATAAGAAAATGTTAATAATTATTGTAAATCTTAATTTTGTGTGAACTATTTAAAATTTACTGTTAACAAAATAGACTATTTTTAAATGCTTATTGGGTCTACATTTTAAGTTATTTAAGTAGCTAGTCCTGTTACCATTTTTATAAATATTGTAAAAAATACAATAACCTGTTTGATTCCTATTGTGCAAAGTCACAAAAGTTTAAATGGGTAAGAATAAAATTAAACAAGATCAATTTTTTGTTTCATAACTAACCTTTAATACTAGGGTTAGAGGATTCCTACTTTTATCTTAACAACTGCTTGTTTATTAAATTTCTACAATTGTATATGAAAAACGTAATGCATTATAATACTTATAGTAGGTTAGTGTGTGTGTTTATTTATTAATATCCTTTTGATTGCCTGCTAAACTACATTCCTATTTTCTCATTTATTTTTGTGAATCTAATAAAAGAACAATTTTTGAAATCTGTCCTGCAAAACAAAACAAAAACATTTTGATCGACCTTTGTCTTTCTAAAAATACATACAAGTTAGACATATCAATCAAATATAAAAAAAGAATTTCTCGAATCGGTTCAATAGATGTTGAGAAATTAGATTGCCTGCTAACCTACATTCCTATTTTCTCATTTATTTTTGTGAATCTAAAAAAAGAACAATTTTTGAAATCTGTCCTGCAAAGCATACAAAAACATTTTGATCGACCTTTGTCTTTCTAAAAATGCATACAAGTTAGACATATCAATCCAATATAAAAAAATAATTTCTCGAATCGGTTCAATAGATGTTGAGAAATTAGTGGAAAATATAAAGACCCTTTTCATTGATCTAGATCTCCTTAAGAATTAGTACAAGTTAAGCCACACCAATGCAATACAAAAAGAATTTCTTGAATCGGTTTATTAGGTGCTGAGAAAGTAGTCAAAAACTATTAAGGCTCTTTTGGGTGATCTATTGCTTCTTTAAATTTAATACAAGTTAAACATATCAATCTAATACAAAAAGAATTTCTCGAATCGGTTCATTAGGTGCTGAGAAATTAGTGAAAAACTATTAAGGACTAAATGAGATTTGCGCAGTACACCGAAATGCGTCTTTCTTGGAAACTATAAATGCAAGACATGCGCACATAGCGTAAAAAGTAGCTTTGCTACCCCCAGCTGATAGCGATCTTTCATTATATGCCCTTATTATTATTTTATTTTAATATGCCTTTTGGCACTTTTGAGGGAGGCTTTTAGCCTTTGTTTGTGGGGTTTTTCCAATAGATACTAAAATTAATAATTATTTTGATGCGGTTTTAGTGGTTCTGAAATATTAACATTCAATACGTTTTTGCAATTTTCTTGACGATCATTACGACCATTTTTATAAAATAAAAAATTAAAAATTGCAATTTTTTTCAAATATTACGACAATTGCACACCATATAAATAACCAACTGCATTACATATTGCATCATATTACTTTTCCTCCTTGCTAAGTAGATAAAACAAAAACATGTGAGGGGTCATAAGGTTATCATTTAACTACATAAACAGTGCAAAGGGATACATATAGGAAAATGCACATGGAAAAATTTAAAGAAATATTTTTAAAAATGATTTTATTTTTAACAAACAGGGATTAATTAACTTTTTTGTATTAAAACATATCAGGATAAGCTAGTGCAGTCTTTTTTTGACTATTCTGTCAATTTTACACCTTGTTAGGTAACACAATAGGTATACATTTCATATAGGTCCCCAACTTGAACTACAGCCACGGGTTACGTAGCAGAATAGGTGACACAGTACACACACATCACTATTATATCTTGCATTGGTCAAGTGTTAAACAGCATAAACAAGCCTTATATCTTTTTAACCAACACTTCGTTCATTCGTTCAGCCAGAGCTATAACAGTTAGTAAGACCCTTGCACACACTATTTCTCTTTCTCTCTCTCTCTCTCTCCATCACTCTTTCTCTGTCTCTCCATCTCTCTCTCTCTCTCTCTCTCTCTTACTCTCTCTCTCTCTCTCTCTTACTTAAACGTTTTCGAACATCATTCATGAATATTGCTCCAGACTAAGGTCTTTTTGGTTTACATACAAATATTAACTGATATCGACCGTAAACTTAGGACACCCATTTTGTAAACGAAGCCATTAAAAATTTCCAAATGCCAGCTTATTATTGCAATTGACTGATTGACACATGACAGATTGACACATGACAGATTGACACATGACAGATTGACATATGACAGATTGACCAATGATATTTGACAGATCACCTCAAACTTATTAAATACGTTTTGACAGTTGTGACGTCATACAGACGTGTGACCTTGAAGGTGCCGATTTTTGGTAACTTTAACCTTAGCGATTTCTTATGGGAATTTACATGGGAAATTCTGCAGAACTCTTGCTGCCTATCTACTCTTTCTAATAGCCTATAAAATAAGATATCCGTAAGTTCTCTGGGTAGTACCCTTGCTAACATACGAACCCTGAAGTGTTAGCAGTACACCCGTCCCCTATGTATTTCGATAGTATAAGCAAAATAAACCGAAATTATTCAGTTTTATATCATTTTCTCAAAAGGTAAGCATTTTACAGAGAGTAATTAACTTTATTATAAAAATTTAAATTATTTTTTAAACAATTTATCACCGAAGTGGGCCAAGTCCACGGTGAATACCTGATTGGCATCCATAAATTGGGGTTATTTTTTAAGATACGAAAAAAATAAACATTTTAGAAAAAAATATTAAAACACCTTTTTTAGAGACACAAAGTTGTGTTAAAACTACAATTATTGACATTCAAGGAGCGTCCGCATATCGAGGTTATTTTTTTTATTATTTTTTTTTAATTTTCTTAAAAACTAAGCTTTCTAAAAAATCTTGTTTAACTCTATGTTGTTGAAAATAAAAATTATCTTTAAAACGATATTTATCTAGTAGGTTTTTGTTAACGGGGAACACTCAAAGAATATACGCATGTTTAGTGATTTTTTTTAATCACAAACAAAACGTACAAAACGCTTTTGTGGAAAATTTTATTGTCTTCAACTTTTGTTTAAAATTAAATAAATAATTTAAAGAAAAACCTATTTTGTGCACACTAAATCCAAGATGGCGGGGGGAGCCGCCCCCCTTCAAGATCAAAACCTCAAATTTATTTTTAGAACTCCAACAAATGTCAACGACATATGTCAAAATTGCGACTACTCCACCTTTTGCAAGCTAAAACTCTATAATGACTGGACTATAGTAGTACTTTACATTTTCTTTCGTATAAAAATCTGAAAATCTTGAAAAATAAATATTTTCGAATTTTCTACCCGGTTATCAAGATATTCCAACACTTTCCCTATTCATAATATGGAAGTACTGTTTACCCCTCAAAGGGGGTGCGTGCTACAAAAAATTCAAGATGGTCAAAAAATGTCCCACATGCAAATAAAATCAACATGTTGGAGGGTTTTTCCAAAAACGTCCGACAAATACCGAAAAAGCCTGTTACCTTTTAAAAAACACCCTGTATATTACACTTCTACCGTTGTTTGATGGAGATTACTATTAAACAACGCTTATACATATTAATTTATTTGAATGCCATTACAGCAGTACTTTTACATTTTGTTTCGTATAAAAATTTCAAACGCAAATCATTATATTTTTGAAACTTTTACCCGGTTGTCAAGACATTTAAAACAAGGAATCACTCGTCCCACTTTCCCTATTCAAAATATAAAGGTAAAGTTTACCCCTCGAAAATGTGTGTGCAAATAAAATTGACCTGATTGAGAGTTTTTCCAAAAATGTACGGGCAACACCCAAGAAAGCCACTGTTATCTTTTAAAAAACACCTTGTATAATACTTTATATATCTTTTAATACTTTTCCAACAAGTAGTCCTTTTACATTTTGTTTCGTATGAAAACCGAATCACCTTCACCAATTTTCTGTGAAGAACCACATTAAAAATCATTACTCCTGCGGATGTCCTCGCTATAATATATAGTAGCAGTATCCCCACTAAGTAGTACCCTGCTGTACCAGTAGGGGAGACCGGAGCAGCTTTGACCTTTTTTCTTGTTTTAAGAGACATTATGATGCATATCTCCCAAAGAACAAAACATTCTTATAATACAACAATTAATTTCTTAGCAAAAAATAGTTACATTTAATGAATTGTTTAATATGTGGTTCAAGTTATTTCCACGCCCAACTAGCCCCGGTCTCCCCTTTAAACAAATTAAAAAGTACTATAGTGGACCGAAGACACGTCAGCAATAGCACAGCCTACCTTTAGGTAGGCTGTGGCAATAGTTCGCCGGTGTTAAGATCACTACATGCATTTGAGACTCAAACCGAAAAGTCAAATAAAAAACAAAACTTGACGTACCAGCATTAAAACTATTGGAAATTACAGAAAATCTATTGCAGCCAACAGAAAATATAAATTAAACTGGATCCGACTAATTAGGATGAAATTCTGAAATGGGGTAAACTCTAAGGGGTGGTAACTGTTTTTTTACGGTTGGCAGTAAAACTAGACATCTAATTAAAAAAAGTTAAAAGGAAAAGTTATAGGTAATAAAGAAATCTACAACATTTGTATAAACTACTTTTTACACAACCTAAAATTTTCCGAGAAAAATCGGAAAAACCGAGGAAAATATTGTTTTTTTTTTAGTTACACTGTTGGACAAAAGTGGAGAAACTTTTAAAAAATTTTAATAATGTTAATATTTTTATTTTTTCGCTTGCTTAGTCTAGATATACTTTTGGCTCACCGTACAAAACAAATTGGTAAACAAATTTTTTATCTCTAAATTGTTTTGACCGTTTAATAAAAAAAGAATGATTTTTTGCTGGACAAAAGTGGAGAAACAAAAAAGTTTCTTAATATTTTTCACTAATTTCTGCGTTTCTATATCAGAACTAAAATGCCGCGCGGTATTAATTTGTCGGAACAATTAAAACAAAAAATTTTAGATTTTTACAAAAGTGGTGTCAAACAGGTGGATTTTGCAAAGCGTCTTCTGGTTCACAAATCAGTTGTTTCAAAGACAATATCAAACTACAAAACTCGTGGTACCCTGAAATCCCTTAAAAAATCGGGAAGATCCAGAAAAACTGATAAAAAGTTAGACCAACTTATTAAATGGATTGCTCAAAAAGATCCCAAAAAATCCGCGGCATCAATTTTAAAGGAACTAGGCGATGTGGCAATATGTAATAATAATAATACGGTTCAGAGAAGATTGATAGATGAAGGTTTATTTAGTAGAAGATCTGCCAAAAAGCCAATGATTTCCAATAAAAACCGGAAGGCCCGGTTGATATTTGCCAAAAAATATTTACACTGGACTGTAGAAAATTGGAAAAAAGTGCTGTTTTCTGACGAAAGCATATTTAATTTATTTGGATCTGACGGAATGCGTTGGGTTCACCGTTATGAGGACAAAAGATATGATCCCAAGTACACCAGATCCACGGTGAAGCACGGAGGCGGGTCGGTCATGGTATGGGGGTTGTGTTTCAGGGTATGGTACGAGACCACTTGTTATTGATGGAATTTTGGATCGGTTTGGATACTTGGATATCTTAAAGAATCAAATGTTGCCATATGCAGAAGAAAATTTACCGGTTAATTGGGTTTTTCAACAAGACAATCACCCAAAACACAATTCTAGAGTGGCACTTTAATGGACTTTCCCGCGCAAAGTCCTGATTTAAATATTATTGAAAACCTTTGGGAGCACTTGGATCGTGAAGTTAGAAAACATTCAATACACAATAAGCAAGATTTAGTAAAAATTTTGAACGAAACTTGGAAAAATATTTCTCCAGATTTTATGAATAAATTATTAGAGTCAATACCAAAAAGGAAGTTATTAAGAATAAGGGGTTTTCCACGCATTATTAATTTGGTAAAAATATATCATTTCTTTCTATCAAAAAAAAAAAAAAAATATTAAGTTTCTCCATTTTTGTCCAATAATTTTTAAGAATATATATATTTTTATTTTTCAATGCAATATTTTTTTAAACTTTGATTTTATTACATTCTTTGTTTTATTGCTATTCACCTTATGTTATAAAAAATATATTCAAATACGTTAAACAAAAACTATATTATTTAAAAAAAAGTTTATCCACTTTTGTCCAACAGTGTATTTTTTAAATGTTTTCTTTCATGGTATTTGGCAAATGCTTACCTTTTTATGCGCTTAATATGTTAAAAAAATTTTAAATCAAAATATTTATATTTAAATTTTATTTTGATTGTGAACCTAGAAAGTGGTCCAATTTTCACCCGAAAATGCCCAACTTCTGAAAGCAGTTTTCTTTTAGAAAACTGTAATCTTTTTTGCCTTTTCAGATGGTGTAATAGTTGTTTACCCAACAAGTGCGGAAAGTAATAATTTACCGCACGCAACGGCAGTTGGCCGGTCAAGCCGTCAAGGGCGGTAAAGACACTTTCTGCATGTGTTAGGTACAATATTTTACCTATGAGTACCTTTTTTCTCAAAAAATTGAATGTGATTTATAAATAAACATGTCAAATTATATTGAAGCTGTCTTATTGACGAGTTGCTAAGGTTTCTTAGTGGTGCGCGTGCGGTAAAGTAACTTTTTATACGACTGTCTTGTAAAAGGGGGTTTTGCGCACGGAGAACACGATCTGAAAATGGCATTTTGCGCACGCTGTGTGCAAAACGTTTTGCACACGCTTATGTCATTTTTGCGCACGCCTATGTCATTTCTGCATACGGGTCTCCCGTCATTGTGATTTTTGTTGTTGTCACCCATCAATATAAGTAGGCTTAGTTCCGTAGCAACCGTCACTGCTCGTATGTTTTGTTGATTAGATACGTCAAAAAATTGTTGAATTTTTAAAGTTTTATTGTAAAAATGTCGGAAATAAAAACAAGTTAAATTAAAATTTAATTTTTTTTTCTTTATTAGCAGTCGTATAAAAAATATTGTAAAAAACTCGTTTGAAAACCTCTTGCACACTCCCTCGACTTGTAGACCTCGCCTTCAGCTCGGTCTACCAAACTGTCTCGATCGTGTGCAAAGAGTCGTTTTCAAACCTTGTTGTTTAAAAAACTATTACCGCACAGTGTGTGTTAACAGACCCAAAATTGTCTCAGTCAAAAAGTAACCTTACTTTTTGACTGGGTGTCAAAATATTTTTTCAATTCTGAACGGTTTAAGTTATAGCGACGAAACTTGGCGCGCACATTGGTCTTCACGTAGTAATTTTTTGGATTTGGATAGGGCAAAGTATAATTAAGCATTTTTTATTTTAAATTACATTAGCCTCATTAGCAGCTTCGATTTTTTTTAAACGGCAGACCTGTGGGTAATTGTATGAGCTACCAACAAAAAAATTTACAGCCAAAGAATAAGTGCGTGAAAGCCGATGTGCGGGTCAAGTTTCAATACTCTAGCTTTAACCACAGGTGATCCGTGCTTTAACCGTTCAGATTGAAAAAATAATTTGACACTCTAACCTTACTTTTTGACTAAGATAATTTTGGCTGTGTTAAGAGGTCAGGCAGTGTTGATGAGTGGGATCATTAATAATCGATTAAAACAGGTGTTGTAAAATGTTCATCAAAAAGCCCACGAAAGACGCTAAGGCCCCGGACTACAAGCCAAATAAAATCATAAACAAAACCACGACCGGAAAAATTATAAAAGTCACAGCTAATAATTGCAACCCTATACAAAGTAAATAAACAAAAGACAACTCTGCATCCAACGCAGCACGACTGAAGAGAGAAAGAGAGAAGCGATATACAGTATGTGTATCGTGAAACGGAAGATCCTTTTAGGAGTAATTTTATTTATACCTTGGGCTTGTAACACTGTCGTGATCATCTAAGATTTCGCCATCTTGTTTTAAAGTTAATTTTGCAGTTAAAATCTGCCACAGTTTGTCCTCTCTATCACTCTCCATATTCTTCACACAAAAAGTATTTAAAAAAAAAACTGTTTTTCAATAGCACCACACAATTTAAAATAACCCACAAAACAATTCTGGAGATTTTCTTAACACAATTTAATGTTTAAATTACGATATTTATTTGTTTTTGCCAAAAAAAAATTGCTCACTGTTAAGACGATGTGGAAATGATTTAATGTAAAGCAAGCAAAAGTGTATTACATTTAAGATTTTCGTGAAATCATAAATTTTTATTACAATGCAAACAAAATTAATACTGTTTAAACCACTTTTTTGACAAATACAGGCTGTCTCAGCTTTGGGGAATTACCGGTATTTCTAAGGTTAAATAAATGAATCCATGACGGAGGATCTGATGAACTTCCAAGCCCATTAGCACACTCTAAGTGAACTCCAAGGTAACCCCACACTATATCAACCTTGAAAACAGCTTTTGTAATAAATATCTCAGAAAGACAGCTCCTACGAAGTTTTTATAATACAAATAATTGAGAAAAATATTTCGAAAACTCCATATTGATGCGATGCTCCGTCAAAAAGTTTTAAGCATTTTTTCAAAATTTTTTAATGTATAAGCATAATAGATTTTGACTAAAATCTAATCAGCTCGTTACAGCGTCGAACACTATTTTTCATAACAATCTTACGAAAATTGTCCCAGTGATTCCGGAGCTACCGTGGTGCAAAAAAAATATAAAAAATCAAATATTGAGCGTTTTTGGGAAAGTAGGGACCGTGATTGTGTGATTGGAATATTATGACTTGATTGTTTTTAATTATTTTTATTTCTGTTTTTGTTTCACAATTTATTTTTAAGTTAATTCATTCTAGCTGAAAGAGTTAAATAAAATGCCCTGAAGATTACAAGCAAGGTTATATTTTGCTATAATGGTTTTGTACATTTTTCATTGGGATTTACCCTAAATAAACTATGAAGATTTCGGATTTCTCACAAAATACTTAGTACTGACAATATGTAAATTTTAGGTTTTTATACTCTTTTATTTTTATTTTTATTTGATTTTTTTCATGGTCATTTAGGAGGAGAATATTTCAAATAAATGAATGGATTTTCGAAAAACGGCTGTAAAGACATTCAAGCGTTCTTCAAGTTTACCCCTCGAAGGGGGTGCGTGCTACTAAAATCTCAAAATATCCAAAAAGTTTTTCCCTCGAAAACAAAATTGACGTGTTTAGCGCTTTTCCAAATTCGCACGAAAGATACCAAAAAAAACCCTGCCACTTTTAAGTGGAATCACCCTGTATATACAGTGTGATCTGGAAAAAACGTACCAGGTGCCATTTCGAGTATTTAAAATAGGTTTTTCAAAAAATCTTCGAACACTTCATGTTATGAGTTTGTTAGAAAATAAAATAAATAAAGATTCCATACCTCGATAAAAAAGTAAAACGCCTCCCCAACTTTGGAACTCTGTAGGAAAACTCAAATGTCTCATCTGCATCAGGACAGTCGGCTTTTTCCACAAAAACAAAATCCAACACATTTTGGGAAACAACAGCAGGTGTCAAACAGTCACTTTTCTCTACAAGAACAAAATCTTCCATGTTCCTTTATCTTGGTTTTATTTATGTTTTTATTATTTGTTTCTTTAAAGCTATTTCTTGAATAATAACATTTTATATTATTTTTTAAAATTAATTATTAACAATTTAAATCAGCTATTTCGCATGGGTAAAAATAGAGTAGGACTTTTTAATATTCTAAACTCGATTTCAACTTTATTGTTAACCTTATACCCATTCAATCATTATTTATTGTTAAGTTATGATATACAGGGTGTTGAATAATATATGCTAATATTAAAGAAGGTAATTCTTGGGTCCATTGTGAGGAAAAACTTTATACGAATAAGTCCTCTTAACTTTTGTGATAAATCATGTTACAATTTCCTTAAGAGAGTTTTGTACACACTTTCAATTCATCAAGAGGAATTTTCTGATATACAGGGTGTTCCAAGTTAAGTGTCCAACATTACTAACTTTTTTATTATTAAAGATAGAAAAAAGTTTAAATTAGCAAACTAGTAGAATTTTTGATGCTCTTTAAGGTACTTAAATAAAAAAAATAGAACATCGCTTTTTGGAATTTTCGAGTTTTCTCAAAAAACATTTAAAAAAAATTAGTTTAACACTCGGTATTTTATAATTTTTTTCTGATAGGTCTTTTAATTCTAAACAAAAATTGTCTTTTGATTTTTTTTCCTAAAGGTAAAAAAAAACGAAGGTGTTTTAAATTTAAAATTACGTATTGCACTATTTGGTGGAAAGAAGTCAAAGCGTAATTTTGTTTTATGTTTTTTGAAAGAACTCGAAAGCGCGGCGTTAATTTTTTTTTGATTTAAGCCTCCTACAGAGCGTCAAAACTTCTACTAGTTTGCCAATTTAAACGTTTTTCTATGTTTAATAATAACAAAGTTAGCAATGGTGGACATTTACCTTGGAACACCCTGTATAACATGCTTTTTTTATTGTGCGGGAATTGCTGTCAGTTTTAAATAAATTGTTTTTTCTCGTAAGGGGTCTAACAAGATGCAAATAAATTTTATATACAAACACAAAAAAAATGAAGAGGCGACATTTGCTTAGCAAATAATAAGAATTTCAAAAATCTTTTTATAAGAAAATGATGCACCATTATTTTCTTCAAACATACCGTGGTCGAAATAAACAAACATGTTTTGCATCAAAAAAGCCTCTTGATAAATAGAAAGTGTGTGTGAAAAGATATTAATCAAAAGGATTTTTTTTAAATCTTTAACACTCTGTATCTTAAAACGTTTAGAACAGATTTTTCTCAAAATGGACCCAAGAATTACCTTCTTCAGTATTAGCATCTTATTCAATAACGCCCTGTATATATATATATATATATATATATATATATATATATATATAAAGAATTTTTCATCAAAGTGACAAAAATATTACGAATTAATGAAATTTTTTATTAAGTTTTGAATCTATCTAGTTACAGCTATTATTTTCTGGTTTTCATTGTTTTATTAATTTTAATACCTTAAAAATCTTTCTTTAACCACTTTAACGTTGGTTGGTAGAAAAACTTCAACTTCACTCGGAGATTCCGCCACTTGGACAAATTCAAAATCAGTTTCAAACGGTTCTTGGGTTTCCATAATAACTAACTGCATAGTAATACATATTAATAAATTGTATACATTTGTTATAAAAATATTTCAATTTATTATAGTGATTGTCAAAAAATAAACAACTCAGAACAACCCTTATTCAAAATGTTTTTTTTAATGTTATTTAATAAATTATTAATATATTTTTGCTTCACAATTTAGTATTTCTGTTTGGCCAGTTATTAATTTGTAATTATTGTTCTTAATGTATTAATTTTTTTTTACACAAGTTTTTTAAAATGAATATTTTTTCTTTTTAATTTTAAGTTTACCTTAAAGAGTTAAATAAATGTACTAAAGATATGTGGTTGTAAGAAAGGTTTTATATTGCCATATTGGTTTTGTATATTTTTCATTGGGAATTACCCTAAATAGACTAGGAAGATTTGACTTATTGTCTCGGTTTACTCACAGGAATACTTATTACTGACAATATGTAAATTTTAGGTTTTAAGCACATTCTTTGTATTTTTTTATATCTTTTTATTTTTATTTGATATTTGAATTTTTTATCATGGTAATTTAAGAAGCATAGCTTTAAAAATTAACCAATGTTGTTTCGAAATTTTTGAACGGCTGTCAAAGATATTCAAAACAAGGTATTACTTGAACCACTTTCCCTATTCAAAATATAGGGGTAAAGTTTACCCCTCGAAGAAGTTGCGTGCTACTAAAATTTCAAGAGCCAAAAAGTTGCTCCCTCTAAAATAAAATCGACGTCTTCAAATTGGAACGAAAAATAACCAAAACAACCTGTGTTACTTTTAAGTTCAATCGCCTTGTATATACAGGGTAGCCCGGCGAAGACGAACCAGAGGCCATTTTGAGTATTGAGACTAAGCTTTTTTAAAACATCCTCGAACAAGTCGATTTTGTTTGCAAGAGCGTTTTTGTGATCTTGAGTTATTTTCTCAGAGTACTCTAAGGTTATTTCTATCTATCAAACCCTAGCTGAGGTAGCTTTAACCCCGTGATTTTAGATAGAGAAAGTAAGTCAAGTGTTACCTTGTTCGAAAGGGTTTTTAAATGCCATTACAGCGTTGATTTTTTTTTAAATCTATAGATTAGTTTTCGAGATATTTGCATTTAAAAAATGTAAAATCTTGATGGAAATTTATGAAAACAAATCAGTAAAAATTAAAAAAAGTACAGAATTAGAAAGTTTAATAAAAGCCATTTACAACAAGCAGATACTTTACCTTGGTTCCCAATTGCAATGTCAGGGGTAACCTACCCCTAAAATTAAAATAGGGAACAAGTGTTAAGTGGCACCTCGTTGGAAAGATCTTTTATTGTTCTTTCAACCACTGTACTTTGCTTAAATTTTAACTGTTTTTTTTTAAATATTTGTGTTTCAAATCATTATTTTATCAGTTAAAATTAATCGATACATTTTCAAAATAATAATAACGCTGTAAAATCATTTAAACGAGGTATCACTTGACTCAATTTCCCTATCTAAAATCAAGGGATCAAAGTTACCCCAGCTAGGGGTTGATAGATAGAAATAACTCAAAAAATCGACTTGTCCGAAGATTTTTTTAAGAACTAATATTTTAAATAATCGAAATGGTAATACGTTTTTGCCGGGCCGCATTTAGGCAAAACGTACCACGTATTAACATAGCGCAAATATCTGCCGGGCTCGTTGGTCCGCGACCGCTAGAGTAGCGTGCCCAAATTAATCTTCACTCCAACGTCGACAGTAAAGAAACTAGGGGATGGGACAATTCGCCGCGACCGATTCGCCGCGGGACAATTCGCCGCGGGGACTATTCGCCGCGAGATATTTTGTTGTATACCATTGGCAATTGTTTAAACATTTTTATTTAGGTTGACTTCATATAATATTTTTGTTTATTAGTTTGGTTATAACTTTTTTCAAACTTTTCCAACTAGGTATTTGGTGGTTAGTATACAATTTAACATTTTTTTACTAAAAAAAGAAATAAAATGGTTGATCCAAAATGGAGGATTTTCCCATTTATGAACCGATTTGCATCAAACTAGTGGCGGATCCAGGGGGGGGGCACTAGCCTTGCCCCCCCCCCCTCCGAGAATTTTTTGAATATACAAAAAATGAGTAAAAAGTAATGTTTTTGCTAATAAAAACTCAAAATTTTTGCCTGCGGCGCATGAAAGTGTCTATTGTTGTTATCATCGAAATTACAATCACAGACTAATTCAATAAAATGCTGCTTAAAAAAATATATACCGTTTTTTACCAACAGAGAATGTCACCTAAAGTGCCCCCCTCCCCGAGAAGCATCTCTGGATCCGCCCTTGCATCAAACTCGGAACTTTAAGATCTTTCAGGTCGCTGATTATTATGTTTAATTTAAGTTTATAAAAATCAAAATGGCGGATCCTAAATGGTGGACTTTCCCATTTATGAACCAATATGCATCAATATCGGAACTTTGGGGTGTTTCTAAGTAAAAGTGAAAGTGAAACTAAAGTAAACCAAGCCAATCCAAACATAACCAAACCAAACCTAACATAACCAAACCAAACCTAGCCAACAATTCAACACTCATGTTTGGGCGTAGCCCTCTTGCGGAAAAATCAACACGGCAGATTTATAAACTATGGTTAATACGTGGTACGTTTTGCTTATGCCGCCAGGTCACCCTCTATCTATATTTCGTTTGGTTTGTTCCTAGTCTAAATTTCTAATAAATGAATGTATAACCAGCTGGTTGTACTTTTTCATTTTCTCTTAATCTGCTGCTTTGCAGGAAATTACAGCTTGATCAAACATAACTGTGAGCAAGATTAAATTTTATTGGCATTAAGAGAGTTTTATGTTTTATCAGGGACAGATTTTTGGTTTTATGCAATAAAAGGCTATTCCTAAAACTACTACTAAGAATGGTCGTTTTTAGCCTTGGCGTTTAATAGCGCCGAGGCCTAGAAATAATCATAACAAAAACATTTCATGTAAAAAAGTGCGCGAAAATGGCATTCCGTAAAAAGAATTGAGATAAAAGTAAAGCCAAGTTCTCCAATACAAATTTCAAAATGAAAGGTTCTTACTAGTTGAGAAATGTTTTATAAAATTTTTGCTATTTCAGCCAAACTTCTTTATGTTCAATTTAGCACTGTGCCTAAAAGTCATTTACAGCCGTAACAGCCAAGTTTAGAATAACATTTCCAAACTAGTAAAAACCTTTAATTTTTAAATTTGTATTGGAGAAGTTCGCTTTACTTTTATCTCAATTCTTTTTACGGAATGCCATTTTCGCGTACTTGGTTTTTTTTACATGAAATGTTTTTGTTATGATTTCACTTCTTTTTTAAAGGAATTGGATAATATTTAATTTTTAAAGTAGTGAAATATGCGGAATATTGTTCAAAACTTTTGCAATGCCTTACTTAAAATTTTGAGGTTTTTAAGTTTTTCCCATGGTTTTATCATAGTTCCTATCAGCCTTCCAAAGTATAGCTCTCTAGCGTTTCTGAAAGTGGACAATGTTAGTTTTACATAACTTTACATGTATAAGGAAAAGAATGAAAATGTTGGGGTTTTTAAATTTTTTCCCATGGTTTTATCATAGTTTCTACCAGCCTTCTAAAGCTCAGCTCTCTAACGTTTCTGGAAGTGGGCAATCAATGTTACTTTTATATAAATTTACATTTAGGAGAGGACAGTAAATTAAAATATTGGTGTTTTTATTCTATAGTTTTATCATATTTTGGCGTTTTTAATTTTTTTCCAATGATTTTATCATAGTTTCTATCAGCCTTCCAAAGCTCAGGTCTCTAGCGTTTCTGGATGTGGGCAAAGTTACTTTTATATAAATTTACATTTATATGGGAGGGCAGTAAATTAGAATTTTGGGGTGTTTTAATTTTTTCCTATAGTTTTATTATAGTTCATATCAGTCTTAAAAAGCTTAGCTCTCTACCGTTTCTGGAAGTGGGCAGTGTTACTTTTACATTACTTTACATTTATAGGGGAGGGCAGTAAATTAGAATTTTGGGGTGTTTTAATTTTTTCCTATAGTTTTATTATAGTTCATATCAGTCTGCTAAAGCTCAGTTCTCTAGCATTTCTGGAAGTAGGCAATGTTACTTTTACATAACTTTACATGTATAGGGGAGGGGAGTAAATTAGAATTTTGGGTTTTTTTTAATTTTTTTCCAGGGGTTTGGTCGTAAGTTCTATCAGTCTGCCAAATTTCAGCTTTGTAGCATGTCTGGAAGTACAGTAGAATTTTGATGATCTATACATGAGTGAGTGAGTCAATGAGTGAGTGGCAATTTCGACGTTTTTTGATATTTCGTAACTACTTAACTACTTTATGGAAGTCCATGAAACTTGGAGGGGTTGTTACCTCTATAAAGATCTACGACTGTGCAAAGTTTGAGATTTGTAGCTCATTTCGAAGTAGAGTTTTAGATAGGTCAAATATGGGCTGAAATGTTTCAAGAAAAGATGGTACGGCAGCGCGAACTTGGCGAGGCACTGCCGTGCCCTCAGATGTACTCTATATTAATTAGTAACATTAAGGTAACATTGCGTTTTTCGAAAACCCCTCGGAAACGTCGATTTTGTTTGCTAAGGGGGCATTTTTTTTACTATCTTAAAATTGTTGTATTGTTGTGCGTGCACCCTTCGAGGGGTACTTTACCTTTAAATTTTAGATAGGGAAAGTGGGTTTAGTGATACCTTATTCTCCATAGTTAATTTGATAGTTTTTGCATCTAAAAAATTTGTCAAATTATTAAGTGACACTAGTAATACCTTGTTTTGAAGATCTTTGGGATATCTTTACCGCCGTGTAAAAATTTCGAAAATCTATATTAGTTTTTGAGATATTTGCCTTCAAATTTAACATGGTCTAATAAAAGAAAAATTAAATCAGAAAATTATAAAATTCCAAATTAAATTTTAATTTTCTCATGTTAAATTTGAAGGGAAATATCTCAAAAACTAATCGATATATTTTTGAAATTTTTACAGTTGGAAAGACATTTATCACACCTTCAAAACAACGTGTCACTCGACCCACTTCCCTATTCAAAATATAGTTATTAAGTTTACCCCTCGAAGGAGGTGCGTGCTATAAAAATTATGGTAGCCAAAAAGTTTCCCCCTCGTAAACAACATCGACGTGTTCAAGGGTTTTTTCAAAAACGTACGATAAATACCCAAAAAAGCCTATGTTACCTTAAAAATACTCTGCCCATCTATGGGCACCTAAGCTCACACTAGGTACTATAGTTATAGTGTACGTGTGAGCTAATATAACTAAAAACTGAAATATATTTTATTCAACTCCAGACTCAATTACCTTTCGTTTGACACCACACAAGCCATTTTTTGACTTATACTCTAATTTTTAAAATCTACCCCCACCCTTTTTTAAAAAACTAAAATGTATTTTGTTTAACTCCAGACTCATTTACCTTTCGTTTGTTATCACACACGCCATATTTTTACTTAACTCTAATTTTTGACATCTACCCCCACCCTTTTTTTAAAAATAACTTGAAATTTATTTTGTTTAACTCCGGACCTAATTACCTTTCGTTTGATATCACACACGCCATATTTTCACATAAACTCTCATTTTTGAAATCTACCCCCACCCTTTTATTTGGCTTGCGTTCGGTGGATTTCGTTCATTTTTAAATGGGACCACCACGGCCCAAGACCCAGCCTAGGTACCAAATTTCATTTAAATCGGATAAGCGGTTTTTGAGTTATGCGGGTTGGTCGTTACAGACAGACATACAGACAGACGGCGAGACAAAAAAGTTTCAAAATTATCTGAAACGCAAAGATATATAAAAATTTTGAAATCGGAGCAACTTTTTTTTTCTCTAAAAAATTGGCCGATCACCATAGCTCACACTACTATAGTATAGTAGTAGTGTGAGCTAAAATACTCTGCCAATCTATGGGCACCTAAGCTCACACTTGGTACTATAGTTATAGTGTACGTGTGAGCTAATATAACTAAAAACTCAAATATATTTTATTGAAATCCAGACTCAATTACCTTTCGTTTGATACCACACAAGCCATGTTTTGACTTAAACTCTAAATTTTCAAATCTACCCCCACCAATTTTAATTAAAATGTATTTTGTTTAACTCCAGACTCAATTACCTTTCGTTTGATATCACACACACCATATTTCCACTTAAACACTAATTTTTAAAATTTACTCCCAGCCTTTTTTTAAAATAAACTAAAATGTATTTTGTTTAACTCCAGACTCAATTACCTTTCGTTTGATATCACACACGCCATATTTTTACATAAACTCTAATTTTTGAAATCTACCCCTACCCTTTTATTTGGCTTGTGTTTGGTGGATTTTGTTCATTTTTAAATGGGACCATCTCGACCCAAAACCCAGCCGAGGTACCAAATTTTATTAAAATCGGGCAAGTGGTTTTTCAGTTATGCGCGTTTGTCGTTACAGACAGACATACAGACAGACAGACACACACAGACAGACGGCGCAACAAAAAAGTTTCAAAATCATCTGAAACGCAAAGATATATAAAAAATTTTGAAATCGGAACAACTTTTTTTTCTCGAAAAAATTAGGATCACCAGTAGTGTGAGCTAAAACAACATGTATAGATACAGAACCGGAAATTAGCTTAAATGTAGGTATTTTTTTTAAATCTGACTTACCGGAAATTCGAATAGTTGCTCGTTGTCCGAAAAATTTCCAAGACTGGATATTTTGACAATATTCTGATGAAAACATCCTCGGGATATAAATCGAGGTAAAGCTTTTGGTGAGAAAGAACTACTACCATTTTAAAAAAACCTTTACTAACTTTTATTTAATTATTTTTCAAAAAACCTTATTTATATCAAAACTATTGTTTAAATAAATACGATTCTGATATTCTTTTATGATCAAATTGTGATTGAAAAGCTACTGATAGAGATATTGTATCTAAGACTTTGAACAGAGTAATATAACTCAATTTCGTATTTAATTATCATAATTATTATTACTAAATTCCTAGAGATACTCCAAAATAATCTTAGACAATTAGGAAACGAAATTTAATTGATTTACCAGGGAGTAGGATTGGTCTCAAACAAAGCCGTACCAACGGGAGATCAAGAAGGAGCAACCCCTCCGAAATATTTGGCAAAGTTTAATTAAATACCTTTCTTGCACAATACCCAAATTTTTATCCCCCGAAATTTGTCCAAACACAGCGTGTCCTATTTAAATGTAACCACCCAGGAATTGTACAAATTGCTTACAATCTCAATTTTACATAGAGCAAACACACCGTATGATGAATATTAATTTATTTAAATATTGTGTGTCTTAATATTAGTTCACAGTACACTGTTCTATTTTTCAAGTGATGATTAAAAGGACGAATTTTCGTAAATAGGTTTATTTTGCTCAGAAGCCCAATTTATTTCTCTGCAAAAATTCTTAAAAGTGAATCCTAATAGAGGGCGCAGACGCTGAATGTCAGTTTAGTGGCCGTAACAAAATCATTAAGCAGTACCTAACGATTAACTTTTTGCTTAAATCTAAATATTTTAGGATACTAAACATTAAAAAAAAATGTTTGCCCTACAAATTAGATGATTTGACGGATCGTGTCCCATACTCCCAACATGTCAAAATAACGTGATAAATAATATAGTAAAGAATTAGTAACCAGCTATTTTTTTTTCTGTATCTTTCAAAATGTGTTTGAAAGTAAATAGCAACATTGTGCCATAAATGGTATGCTTGGTTTAGTTAGTCAGAAGCTCGGAAGATGTCTGCACCTTCGCACTCTTGGGAATCACTTTCAAGAATTTTCGCCGAGGAAAAAGGTATCGGCAAAATTAAGCGATTGACGAAGATTTACCTACTGTTACCATCGAAGAAATAACATTTCTTCGATGCTGTTACTCATCACTTAAAAAATAGACCGGTGTGCTGGGGATTATATTAATTATTAGGCATCGTTAAAAAATAATCAAGTCTTATGTCACAGATTACTAAATTTACTTACTTTTCGTTTTTACATTCGTCCAAAGAAATTTGTTTCTCATATTTGTCCGACAAACTTCTCCACAGTTTTTTATCCGGTTCTTCTTTTTTTCGCGGTTTTAATTTAAACAAAAACATTTTAATTTTTTTTCGAGCTAGTGAACACAAAATAATACTAACCAAACTGCGTTATTTTGTCACAAAGAGTTTCTATATGCTTTAACTGCACCTTGAAAAATTTCTTTAATTACTAATGTAATATTATGTCAGGTTAGGTCAGTTTTGAACTAATGGTTTTGGAAATGGTTTTGGAACAAAATCCCGTTATTCAATACTTTTGAATTATACTGTTAAAAAAAACTGGTATAAAAAATTATTTTTTTAGATTTCAAAAAAAACATGCGCCACGCAAAATAAGTTATTATGAAAACAAAATATTATTTTTAGCCAGAGAATCCAAAATCTCTTTTAAAATTGCATAAATCGTATACGAAAATAGGACGGCGTATTTTACGTTGTAGCCTTTGATCAAACTAATTTTTTTAAAGCTTTGATTTTAGATAATTATGTGAACAAAAAATTGCTATATGCATAGTTTCTCATTTAATATACAGGATGCACAGCCGTAGAAATCGTAGAAAGATTAAAAGTACGATAACTAAACCATAAATATAGGTGTTTATAATTTAAGAGTACGTGTCTATTTGAGATAAATACTCTCGAGAGCTGCTATTTGGAGATTTTTTCGCGAATTTTAAAGAGTGACTGTGAGATAGAAGAAAATGCCCAGAAAATCTTGTAGTTGATAATACACAAAGGGTAAAAAAGTACAAATATGTGGGCACCTGGATAACTGATACGTTGGACCAAGCACCAGAGATAAGGTCGCGAATAGAAATAGCTAGATCGGCATTTGTCAAGACTAAAAAATTTATCTGTAACCAAAAAAATTAATTTAAAGCTTAGACTAAAAATACTAAGATACGTGTTTTCAACTGTACTCTATGGATCAGAGGCTTGGACTCTTAAAAAATCTGAAATGAATAGACTTGAGGCATTTGAAAGATGGTGTTATCGACGTCTATTAAAAATATCAGGGACTGACAGAGTTACGAATGTGCGTCGAAGAATTTAGAAGGATGAAGAAGTGATTAATATTTTAAAAAGAAGAAAACTTAAATATTTTGGACATATTATAATAAAAGGACCCAAATATACGCTACTACAAAACATTATGGAAGGAAAGAGATGTCAAGAAAGGAGAAGATCCTGGCTTAAAAACTTGAGAGACTGGCATGTAACCTCAACCGAATTATTCAGAGCAGCTGCTAATAAAATTAGAATTGCCTTGATGATATCCGACCTCCGAGGAGACGCAACTTAAAGAAGAAGAAGAAGTGAGATAGCTTCTTCTCAAACCATTAAAATACGTGAAAAAGGATACGCGTATCAGGTGTGATTTCATTTTTACATTCCTAGCCCACACAGCAATGGCTAGAGACGGTATTGTTTTCGAGGAATTTTTTTTTTTAATAACGCCGAAAATGTGTTATTTAGGTGTATTTTGACCTACCCTAGTAGTATCGCCGTGATGTCTGTGCATGTGTGTAACTCTGTTCGTAACGCGATAGCTCCTAAACCGCCCAACGGATTTTCATGAAATTTTGAGGTAAAATAGTATTCGATACTGTAACGAGCTGATTCGATTTTGGTCGAAATTCATTAATGCTAATGACAGTTTTTTGACAGTTAAAAGTATAAAAAATGCTAACTTTTTAACGGAGCGTGGCATCAATATGCGGTTTCCGGAATATAGTAGCACACATTTTTTTCAAAAATTTGTGTTACCAAAAACTTGGCAGGAGCTTTCGTTTCGGAGATTACACAATTATTATTACAAAAAACTGTTTTTAACGCTCATATAGCATGGAGTTTACTTCACAGATTACTAACCACAGAAATGGTTTTATTTATGCCTAGGTGCGCGCCTGATTTTCCACCATGGCATTCGGCCACTATATTGTCTACCATGCTCCTAGGAACCACTACTTGATTAACCACAGTAAGGCCATCGGCACTTTCCCAGGCACGTTTAAGGATGTTTTCTTCTACTATCAGTGAATCCCATTGTGCCCACAGTGATTTGAATATCACCCCTTGGTTTGCGATATCTTGCCATGATGGTCGTGGCTTGTTCTCTTCTTTCAATCGCAAGATAGGTCCTACATCTTTGTCGTCAAGTTGTGTGGTTCTAATTGAAGCCGACATCCATTCTTCATCTGGTTCTAATTTTATCTGACGCACGTAGTTAATTCCCTCTTTCTGGTCAATTTTCCTGCAATGTTTACAATCCTCAGGGCAAGGTCTTCCCCGCTCGGTGCTTAATTTGATAATGGTATTGTTGTAGCTTTTCTATCCATCTCGCGACTTGCCCCTCAGGTTGTTTCATTTGCATGAGCCACTGTAACGCAGCATGATCCGTTCTAATCAGAAACTCTTGTCCATAGAGATATTTGTGAAAGTGATCTACGGATTTAATGATGGCTAGGAGCTCCTTTCTGGTAACACAATAATTTCTCTCTGGTTTGGATAGCTTTTTGCTGAAAAATTCGATGACCCGTTCTTCTCCATCTTGTACTTGGGACAGTACTGCTCCTATGCCATCGTTGCTCGCATCAGTATCCAATATGAATTTACCTTTTGGAATAGGGTATGCGAGAATCGGACTAGAACATAATGCTGCCTTCAGTCTTCTAAATGCTTGGTCACATTCAGTATTCCATCTGTAAGAAGCTTTATCTTCTGTAAGTCTATGTAATGGAGACGCTATTTTGGCGAATCCTTCTACAAATCGTCTGTAGTATGTACACAGACCCAAAAAGCTTCTCAATTCATGTTTGTCACGAGGTTGAGGCCATTCTTTTATTGTTTGTAACTTTTTTCGTCGGTATGGATGCCTTCTCGGGAAACGACGTGACCCAAGAACTCAACTTTTTCTTGGAATAGAAAACACTTTTTTGAGTTTAGTTTAAGATTTGCGTTCCTGATTCTTGAAAATACTTCTCGTAAATTGTCTAGATGATCTTCAAATGATTTTCCCATTACTATGACATCATCCAAATAGACTAAGCAGGTTTTCCAAGTAAGGCCTCGCAGAACGACTTCCATTAGTCTTTCAAATGTAGCTGGGGCATTGCATAGGCCAAATGGCATCACATTAAACTGATAAAGTCCACTTCCAGCAGAGAATGCAGTCTTCTCTTTATCTCTTTCAAAGATTCCTACTTGCCAATACCCACTTTTCAGGTCAAGAGTAGAAAACCAATATGATCCTGCCAACGTTGTTAATGTGTCGTCTATTCTTGGCAGTGGGTAACTATCTTTCTTGGTCACATCGTTAAGTTTCCTGTAGTCGACACAAAATCTAGTACTTCCATCCTTTTTAGTGACCAACACCACAGGAGATGACCAAGGACGTAATGACTCTTCAATAACACCGTCGCTGAGCATTGTGAACTTCTTCTTGCTTGGCCATTGGTAGTCTTCTTGGAGGCTGTCTTATCGGTTGGGCATCGCCAGTGTTGATAGCATGTTGAATTAGGTTTGTGCGTCCCGAACTACTCCTAGTTTCGAAGATATTACTTTGTTCTTTTATAAACTCTCTCGCTTTACTAAATTCTTCTGGAGTGAGATGTTGCCAAGTTGACTCAAATTGCTGAAGTACCTCCATTGGTAACTTGCTTGTATCCTCGGAAGTTGGCTCTTCACATCTTGTTACTTTCTGTACTGGTTCAAATAATGCTACCACCTCCCTCTTATTAATTTTTACACTATTTGGGAAAATATTGGCGACTCTAATCGGGATGTCTTTATCGGTTTTAACTAGTGATTTTGCAACGAGGTAGGTGTTGGGTGTGTTTTGTTGGCTTATGAGTCCGACGCAGCTTGATGTTTTACTTTCTAGCCTCCCAAAAATTATGGTCTCACTGTTACCGACTAGTCTTGTTGTGCATACTGCCACCACCTTTATTGGTTCTTTATTGATGTGACTATTTGACAAAATGATCTCTTCGTTCCCAAATCTTAGGGTATTAAGTTTATTATCAAACGCAAATCCATGTTTACTTATCAGGTCCATTCCCAAAATAAATTCGTCTTCTATGTCTGCAACTAATACCGAGTGGCGAATCTTCAACCTCCCCAGCTGTAGGTCTATGTCTGTCTGCCCCAACACGTCGGCGGATTCTCCAGTCACAGTCTTAAGTGTTATTTTCTTTTCTGTTGGTCGAATTTTATATCTCGTTGCAATTTTGAACTTAAGCAATGATATGGCAGCACCAGTGTCTACTGTTATATTAACTTTTCTTCCATTAATAAGTCCGTCGATGTTAAGACTGTCAGCAGTATGTTTTAGGCTCTTGATAGAGTAAATTTTGGGGGCTAAATTCTCATTAGTCAACACCCGCCCCTCTGCGTTGACTAGTTTTAGTTTTTCTGATCTCTTCTTCGGTACTCTGTCCCACTAGATGGTGAGCGAGACCTCATTTGGACACGACAATCGCGTTGAATATGCCCTGTACGTCCGCATCTGAAACACTATACATTTGGAGGGGATCGTCTGCTTTCTTTCAAAGAGTCAAGCTTCTCTATCAGTGATTGAAACATTTGGTTTAGCGTTTTTAAGTTGACCTCATGTCCATTGCTCATTTCTTCTCCCTCCTGAATTGAAACAGCTCTAACTTTTGGCCTGGACATATTATTTGATGATTCGATTTCAAGGGCTCGAATCAACACTTCACTGCTATTATGGAAGCGTTCTCGACGAAGTAACTTTGCTAAGTCCGAGTCTCGTAATCCGTTAATAAAGCGATCTACCGTGAAGGGATCTCTGTAATTTTCTGGCATTTCTGGGTAAGCTAAATACATCAGCCTCCTAATATCTGCTTCATACTCTTGCAATGATTCTCCTGGTCTTTGCTGACGAATATTTAATTCTGACCAATGTAAATTTCGCAAGTGTTCGTCTCCATACCTTCTTTCTAACGCTGCCACTAAAGCGTTATAATTCTGTTTTTGTTCGACTGGAATGGACCGTAAAAGTCTCAGAGCAGGTTCTCGTAGAGCTACTAACAATGCTCTAGCTTTTTCCTCATCATCCCAACCATTTGCAGCAGCGGCAGCTTCAAACTGTTGTTTGTAAGTAGACCAGGAAGACGTACCATCGAAATTTGGAGGCTTAATGTTTTGGTTGGAATTCACAACACATCCCTGAGCTTTCATTTTGTTGTGTTCTTTTTGGAGCTGTATAAGCTGTTTTGACACGTCCTGGAATTTTTCTTCCATGGTTTGAAAAATTTCTTCCCTAACATTCTGTACCTTTTCTTCAACATTATGTACCTTTTCTTCTACATTCTGCAATTTATTTTATACCTTTTGTTCCACACTATGCATTCTTTGAGTTATTTCTTCCTTAAGATCTTCGGTTGCAGTCTTAAACTCTTCTCTCAGCTGTTCGGAGTTGCTCTTTATTTGGTCAAAGTTTTCCTGCATGTCGTTCTGGTTTTGTTCCATGGTCTGTCTTATATCGTTCTGGTTTTGAGCCATTTGAGCTGCGAGAGCCTGCATCATTTTAGTTAGATCTTCCATCTTTGCTGATCCTTGTCTAGTAAGCATCAACTTCCTGATAAATCACTTAAAACGTTTATTTTAGGGCTATAAAGCGAATGTCGAAGTCGGTTTTTCAATATCTCTTCCAATTCTTAAATAGAACCTAATGGAATGTTCTGGAATATACTGGTAAATGCTACTCTTTCTGCTACTAGGCAAATGTAGAAGTCACTTTTTGATTATCTCTTTTGGTTCTCGAATAGACCGTCGTAGAATGTTATGGAATATTCTAGAAATAATTTCTAATTCTTACTTTTAAAATAACTAAGCTACTGTCGAAGTCGGTATTTGTATATCTCTTCTAGTTTTTGAATAGAACGTCGTAGAATGTTATGGAATCTTCTAGAAATTCTTTCTAATTCTTACTTTTGAAATAACTAAACTAATGTCGAAATCGGTATTTGTATATCTCTTCTAGTTTTTGAATAGAACGTCGTAGAATGTTATGGAATCTTCTAGAAATTCTTTTTAGTTCTTACTTTTGAAATTACTAAGCTAATGTCGAAGTCTCTTTTTGGATATTTCTTCTGGTTTTCGAATAGAGCGTCGTAGAAAGTGATGGAATATTCTAGAAATTCTTTCTAATTCTTACTTTTTAACTAACTAAGCTAATATCGAAGTCGATTCTTAAATATCTCTTTTGGTTTTTGAATAAATCAATATCGAACTTCTTCGAATATTCTGGAAAAATCACTTACTGTTTTTCTGTCCAATTGTCCTAGCCGGTGGTACTATGTAAGGGTAGTCTTTGCACTATTCAGTTCTGAATATTCTGGCAAAATCACTTACTGTTCTTCTTTTCAATTGTCCTAGTCGGTGGTACTATGTAAGGATAGTCTTTGCACTATTTATTTCTTTTAATCCCACTTCTGACACCAATTGTTACGGGTTCACAACGACAAATTAAAACTCGCAATTGTTGAAAATGATACGTCAATTTATTTCGACAAATTATGTACAAAAACACGCACTTAAACGTACTAATAACTTGCTAATAATTCACTACTTTATTACGCCTATTAACTTCGCGTTAACATCTAGCGATCACTACCATTGGTTATCTCGGACTGCCCGATGCACGACGTCCGGCCCTATATATGAGGGTCTGCCTACAATTCGAGAATTTTCCATCTTTGTTTGATTCCGAATCATTCCGCCCTTTTCTGGAGCCGGACCGTTCACATACCAGTTCGTCACAGATAACGCAACTAAAACCTAGATTAAGAATACAACCATGAAATACGTCAACCTAATACTACACTAAACCTAAATAAATTCTAACTATAAAATTTAAATAACTTAAATTTGTAACAGTATGAATACATTAAAAATCAGTAACTATTACACTTACACCGAACCGAACCGTAACACAACAAGCACCTCTTACTCTAAACCTTTTTTGAGAGAAGTCATCGCTCTGCTCTGCAAGATTTCACTTTCCCCTGATAAAACGCAAACACACCGATTTTTTTTGGATTTTTATCTCAAAAGAAATGTGAACAAAATTCCACTTCAACGCGAACATAAAAAAAATCTTCGCGAAAAATAAATTTGACAAGTTTTATGAGTTTTATCGATGTGCATATCAAAGATTATAGATTATAATAGTGCACATCAAGTGCTTGACAAATTCAAATTCCAAAAGACATTTAAAGACACGCAGGATACAGGGCTTAACGGTGCATTTTCTGTTGGGATAGCGCCATCGCAGAGCTGTCGTCCTGAACTAAAAATACGTGTGTGTAGCGCTAAAAATATTTGGCGGGAAAGCCGATTTGTCATTACTATTTTTTACTTGGAGTGTGCGAATAGGTTAGGAAGGTTGAATGATCCGTCATTGATCCATTTATTTACCTTTTTTAACTTGGTTCGGTTCGGTTTAGCCCCCTGAAATTACCTTAATTTAAGGGGACTATGTGTACATAAATGCAGACATAAAGCCCATAGGAAAAAGAATATATATGGCATACATAATGAACACTTTTCGCTTACACTTACACTTACCGAGTTTTATGCTAGATTTTTGTACGTATTTTGTCATTATGTAATATATATTCTTGTATTTTTTACCTTCCTAGCGCGCGCAGCAATGGCTAAAGAAAGTATTGTTTTTGACGAATTTTTTTTTTCAGGTAACGCCGAAAATTTGTTATTTGGGTGTATTTTGACCTATTATAGCAATATCGTCGTGACGTCTGTCCGTGTGTGTGTATGCCTGTCGGGCCCACAATAGCTCCTAAAACGCTAAACCGATTTTCATGGAATAGTAAAATAGTATACAATACTGTAAAAAACTGATTAGATTTTGGTCAAGAGCCATTTATGGTAATGACAGTTTAAAATTGAAAATATGCCAGCTTTTTAACGGCTCCGGCACGAAATAGCGATGTACAAAATAGCGACGTACGAAATGGCAAGTAATGAAATGGCGACTATCAAAATAGCGAAGAAATGAAAGAGCGACTATCAAAATAGCGTTTGTAACCAAACAGCGACATATCAAAATAGCGATGTATTAAAATAGCGAGTATCAAAATAGCGACAAACAAAATAGCGACAATCAAAATAGCGATGTATTTCTTCAAATAGAAAACTTCCCTAACTTCTTTCTCGGGATCCTGAAGGGTGTGAATACGAACCGAACCGAACCAAACTGAACCAAACGGAATTCGGTTCAAACTGAACCGAATTCGGTTCGGTTTCGTTCGGATTTACACCCTCTAGGATCCCGGGCAAAAAGTCAGGGAAGTTTCTTCTTTGATAAAATATACTGTCGCTATTTTGTTACATAGCTGTTTTGATAGTCGCTATTTTGTTACATCGCTATTTTGTTACAATCGCTATTTTGTTACATCACGTTTCTGTTACATTCGCTCATTCATTAGAACGCTATTTTAATTGTCGCTATTTCCATACCGCTATTTTAATACCCGCTATTTCGTTCCAGAGCCCTTTTTAACGGAGCATCGCATCAATATGCGGCTTTCGGAATATAGTAGAATATGATTTTCTCAATGTTTTAGGTATTACTAAAAACTTCGTAGGAGCTATCCGTTTCCAAGATATCTTAAAACTGTTTTCAAGGCTGATATATCACTTGGAGTGTGCTAATGGACTAGAAAGGTATCAGATCCATCATGTATCCATTTATTTTTCAAAAAAATGTCAAATCTGTGAAAAAATACAGAATTTAAAAGAGTTTGAAATAAAAGTAATGATCTCCCTGTAATTTTAAAAGTTTCATGTGAAAATTTAATTTTATACCTATTGAAATTATTGAAAACAGTAGCCGCTCTTATTCGTTTAATTAGTATTGACTTGAATTTTGTGATTCATATTTAAATAATCATAAAAACATTTTTAGCATTTTCCCTTTTTTTATATACATACATAAATGACCTTCTAAACACATAAAAGGAACTTTTGTTAACTGATTTGGTAATTGCAATTACGACATTGACGAGTGGCTGACAAATAACGCAATAGTTTAAGCCCTACAAGTTCAGATACTGCGTTATATGAGAGAAGCAACACACTTGGTTAACTTGGTATGGATAGCCATAAGGCTCCCTCAAACATTATACGAGCGGGAGCCACCCCTGGCAGGGGGACTGGTTTCCCCCCTTAAATTTAGTTTTTGACAGTTTTTTTGCTAATAACTCGAGAACTGTCAACTTTTATAAAAACGCTTAAAAGATCATTTTCTGAGCAGAAAAATTTTCCTTTCCATCGATATACATGAGTCCCCACTGAAACCAGCGGTGCACGTGTCATAGGCGTACCAAAAGAGATTTTTTGTTTTTTCTTGTGGTATTTTTTTGTAAAAAATGATTTCTGGTTAGTATTAACTTGACACTTAATTTTTTGAGTTGACCTTATATAAAGTGGGGGTAGGGGGCAATCCTCTCTAACCCTCTTTAAAAGTGTTCTATGAGAGTATTTTCCCAATTATTTGCAAACTTTTAACTAAAAACAGCTAAGTAATAATTAGTAAGGATGACGAAACCTCTCTAACGATGTGTAGCACCCCACCTCTTATAGGCATTTAAATATACAGGTGTAAATATTTTTTTTGTATTTTCTTAATTTTATAGTCCTATGTCTCCTATATGTCTCTTTGATATTTTATTTTTAATTAATTTTATTAAACTTCAGTGTATAAAGTTTTAAGTTGATATGTCTTGTATATCCATTGTATTGTGGGTACCGTATGGAAATAATCTAATGTAATCTAATCTAATCTAACGTAGTATTCGTAAGATTAGCTGGCCATACACACAGAGGTTGATCCGTCGGTTTGGAACGGCACAGATAAGTCTGACCGTTTTGTCCGCAACGGTTTAAAACTGCTGCAGTCCACTAATACAAAAAAAAATCTTTCGAATCGATCCTTCATATCGGTCTGTGGCAGACATAACCGCGCGTTAGTGGGCGAAAACTCAAGATTTATCTGCGGGTTAAACCAAAACTGTGGAATTTCGTCAAGTCAAAAGTTTTATGCGGTACGGTATTTTAAGCATAGTGTATGTAAAATGTTTCCTGCTAAAAAGAAGCAGGCTCTGTGTATGGGAATGATTATTATTATGGAAATAATGCATAGTGGTGTAAAAAAGAGATGTTCCAAGTAGGTTAAAAGTTATTTGCTTAAGAGGAAACTTTAGCCATGACCTCCTATCAAAAGAGATAAGAGAAAATAATCCAGACGATTTTAAAAATTATTTAAGAATGGATATTAACACGTATGACCTTTTATTACATTTGGTAAGAGATGATCTTAAGAAACAAGATAAGAGAAGCCATTGAACTAGAACAGCGATTAAATGCTGCCTTTCGTTTCCTTGCCACGGGAGGCACAGGCACTTGGTTATATCATTCCGGAAACATGTGCCATAATACTTAATAAATTAAAGAGAGACTATGAACGGTCTATTATCCCTGGCACAGTGTAAACCGACAGACAAGTCTGCGCCGGTTTAAATATCGAGCGCGGAACCCACAAGTTTCGCCCGACGGTCTGAACTCACAGATAAATCTATACCGGCTACAACTGGCGCGTGGAATGTCCACTAATTGAAAGACAAATCCGTCAGTTTGAACCGCGCCGTTCCAAACTGACGGATCAACCTCTTTGTGTATGGCCAGCTATTAGCTTACCTGGGGTCGCATGCAGCAGGATGAACTTTTCCTGGCTTTTTTTTCCAGATCCACGTATTAAGTCGCTGTTGTGTCATCTGCACTCTTCTTAGACCTCTGACTAGTAACCTGAAAAAAAAGTGAAAATTAAATACTTAACAATAATTGAAATAATTCAATTCATTTTCTTTTGAATAAATGTTTGCTGGAATTTTTAAATTTCTTTCTCTATTCTAAAAATGGTAGATATCTTGAGAATTCTGACACCTTCCTAGCCCATTAGCAGACTCCGCTAAATTAGTCTTAAAAAAAGTTTTTTGTAAATATCTCAGAAACGAAATGACCTACGAAGCTTTAGGTTAGAACACAAACTAAAAAATATATTCTACTATTTTCCGAAAACCGCAGATTCATGGGATGCTGCGTTAAAAAGTTTGTATTTCTTCAGTTTTTTAACTGCTAGCATTAATGGATTTTGACACAATTAGCTAGTTACAGTGTCGAACACCATGAAAATCTCACAAAAATAGGTCCAGCGGTTCGCACGCACACACACACACACACACACACAAACACACACACCCACACAAACACACACACGGACGGACAGATGTCACCAAATAACACATATTCGACGTTATATAAAAATTTCGTCAAAAATAATCTCTAGCCATTACTGCGAGGGCTAGCAAGGTAAAAATTGAAAATTAAAACTAAATAAAATAATTCAGTTAATTTTTTATTTATTTAATTTTGGCTGGTATTTTTAGCACTCTTTCTTTAGCGTAAAAATGGTAGATATTTTGAAAATAATTTAGAAATAAAATAGTTTGAAAGAAATAAAATAGAATGAGAAAATGCAAAATATTTTTTTTAGAAAAAAGTATCCTGTGTAGTTTCTTATTTAAAAGGTCTCTAAAGTATCTTTAAAAAGAGCTATCTCCCGTGTCTATAGATTAAGTAGTTCTCAAGATAATAGTAGTTTTGTTTATGCGTGTAAAAGCCAAATTGACTAATTTTTCTGTTTTCAAAAATGTTACCACTGATGAAAAAGAAATTAAAAAAATAATAATAAAATCTGAGAGGGTATTTTTTTAATCTTTTCTGTAGTTCATTTCATCGCCCTGCATAGTGTTGACTCTTTACTAGCCAACAAAAAAAATTGAGCTGGAACGCTTTAAAAAATATTTTTCATTAAAGAACCCATGCTTCCTTCTCTAAAACTGTAAACAAACGACAAAAACAATATGTTTTATATTTTGTTTACAGTTTTGGATTGAAAAATAAATAATTAAATAATAATTTTTTTTTTATAAAAAACTTTTTTGAAAGCGCGCTTTCTCAAAATTTTGTTTATGTGGGTTAGGACAATTTAATATAGTTAACCGTTCTTTGAAAATTTTAAAAGCAAATACTTTAAAATTTTTAAGTGCCTTTTTCGGGTAATTTGCGGTAAATAAGTATTGTTTAATTTTGTTTTTCTACTACTCCCTATTTTTATTTTTTATATGGCAAATTTATATCGTTTTTAAGTAATTATAAAATTTCCCTTCAAAACACACCAATTTTCTGCGTGAAATATTAAAGAAAAATTTTAGTCATACACTTGTCCTAAATTATATACAACTTTTATTTTTGTAAATTTCCAGTTTCCTTACAAAAAACGCATGACCTTCATTTTCATCAACATCATAAAATATAAGTAGATGGTATATTTCAATGTCAGATAATTTTTGATAACTATATTGTTTTGGAAAATTATGGTGTGGAACAAAATTTTAGGATAATTTGATTTTTAACCTTGAATCCCCAAAATTTCATAGATACCAAAATCTCAAAGTGTTACAAATAATATTCGAAAATAAATAAAAGAATATTTAAAAAAAAACGTATAAAAAAATTGATTCATGACAGATCTGATACCTTCCTAGCCCATTAGCACACTCCCAGTAAACTCAGAAATGAAAACACCTATGAAGCTTTAAGTTTTTAGTTAGTGAAATAAGAATAAGAGGCCTAGAGATGAATTATGGGCAAACAGAAACGAGTGGAGATTGGGTATCGGAAGACGTAGCACGTTGTGAAACCGATAAATATATATATATATATATATATATATATATATATATATATATATAAGTTTTTAGTTTTAACACAAATTATTGAGAATGTTCTGCGATATTCCGAAAACCGCATTTTGATCCATTAGCATTAATGGATTTTGAACCAAATTTAATCAGCTCGTTACAGTGTCGAACACTATTTTACATGAAAATAGGTTCAGCGGTTTAGGAGACGTCACGCCGTTATTGCTAAGGAAGGTCCAAATACACCCAAATAAGACATTTTTGAAAAAAATCGTCGAAAATAATACCTTCTCTAGCCATTGCTGCGCGGGCTAAATTCACATTGCTCCTGACATCTTATGGTGTCGGAATAAATGTAATATTCATATTCCGGGGCCATAGCGTCAAAATTTGGACTCCATGGGCTTTTTGATCAAGATTTGACAACACCTGTCTTAATCGATTACTAATGATCCCAATAACACTGCCCGACCTGTTAACAGACCCAAAATTGCCTCAGTCAAAAAGTAAGGTTAGGATGTCAAAATAATTTTTCATTTCTGAACGATTTAAGCTACAGTAATAAAATTTGGTATGCATATCGGCCTTCATGTAATAATTTTTGGGCTTTCAATAAATATTATATATTTTGCCCCAAGGAGACGCAAGGGGGCAAAATGTGTTTTTAGATTATGCCTTATACCTTCTAAAGTATTGCACCTGCACAACTATAACTTATCAAATTGGTAGCTCATAAAATTACCCACAGGTTAGCGACTAAAAAAAAATTCGAAGGTGTGAAGGCCAAAATTTTTGTAATTTACAATAAAAAAATCTTAATAGACTTATACTCTGCCCTATGTAAGCAAATTTGCACCAAACGGTTGCGGTTGACCACTTCTTAATTTAATATACTTTATCCTGTCCTATATCCAACATCTTATTTTGACCCCACCGCATAAAATACAAAAATTTTCATCTTTAGGGATGATCCCTACATAGGGGTTATAAATTTTAAAGTTTAAGCAATTTTATCAAATGAAATCGTTGCAAATTTAAGAAAATATAATTTTTGTTGCAAGTTATATCGGACGTCGGGTATTGATCCATTAGCTGTAACAAAAAATTATCTTTATGGCCCCTAGGGGGTGTTGTTTTTTGACTATCCCATTTTTTCGCGCTACTGCAGCTGCACAACTAAATATCAATAAATTAGAGTATTACCCCCCAGTTTACTTTATTCAGGAAAATTAAAAGCTAATAACAAGCCCAAAATTTTGTTATTTGCCGGTGTATTGTGGACTATAGTGCTATATTAGAAAACTTCAGTCTTTCTCAGCTCACGTGCAACAATTTTTTCATACAATTTCATCGTGTCCGGTTTAAAAATACTCCGCCAATATATGGGCACCTAAGCTCACACTAGGTGCTATAGTTATAGTGTACGTGTGAGCTAATATAACTAACAACTGAATATTTTATTCAACTCCAGACTCAATTACCTTTCGTTGGGTACCACACAAGCCATGTTTTGACTTAAAGTCTAATTTTTGAAATCTACCTCCACCTTTTTTTTTAAACTTAAATGTATTTTGTTTAACTCCAGATACAATAACCTTTCGTTTGATATCACACACGCCATATTTTCACATAAACTTTAATTTTTGAAATCTACCCCCACCCTTTTATTTGGCTTGTGTTTGATGGATTTTGTCAATTTTTAAATGAGACCATCTCGACCCAAGACCCAGCCTAGGTATCTTTCATTTAAAGCGGGCAATCGATTTTTTGATGCGGGTTGGTCGTTGCAGACAGACAAACGGCGCGACAAAAAAGTTTCAAAATCATTTGAAACGCCAAGATATATAAAAAAATTTAAAATCGGAGAAACTGAACACTATTATAGTATAGTAGTAGTATGAGCTAAAAATCCTTTAAAAAAAACTGAATTTTGCTGAAATAGCAGGGTACTCGTACAAGACGCTAGCCCTACCAAGTTCACTTTGGTCCCTGACTTCCGCATGCGCAGATCTGCCAATATTAATTACCTCATCTATTACAGGGTGATTTTCACTTGATTTCTAACCACATGAAAATAGAAAGTTTCAAAAACATAACCTAACGAAAGCTAATCAATCAAATCTAACCGCACCGAACCAAAGCAAACTGAACCAATAATAATAAATAAACTGAACCGAATTGAAGCAAACCGAACCGAACCGAACCAAAGCAAACTGAACCAACAATTTTTTTAAAAAAAAAAAACTTTCCTGAGTTCTTTCCCGGGATCCTAGAGGGTGTGAATAGTGTTGAAGTTTAGTTTGGTTAGGTTAGGTTTGGTTCGGTTTAGTTAGGATCGGATTCACGTCCTCTAGGATCCCGGGTAGGAAGTCAGGTAAGTTTTTTTTTTGAAAAAAATTATTGGTTCAGTTTGCTTTGGTTCGGTTCGGTTAGATTTGATTAGGTTTCGCTAGGTTAGGTTTTTGAAACTTTCTACTTTCATGTGGTTAGAATTAAGTGAAAATCACCCTGTTCATCTATTGTAATACATGAGGTAAATAATATTGGTAGATCTGCGCATGCGGAAGTCGGGGAGCCAAAGTGAACTAGGTAGGGCTAGCGTCTTGTGGGCACTCGTAGGCAGCCTAACCAAAGCTCGTAGGCAGCCTAACCAAACTTAGTATACTTTGATTTTATCGTGGGATTGTCAAAATGGCTGTTATTTTCGTTGTGTTTTTCGTTCGTTCGTTCATTTCATTTGATTGGCCTATACTGCTGGGGTAATCCGGCCACAAGCATACTATTTTCAATATCGGAAATCTGTAGGGGACAATCACAATTCATTCATACCACATAAAGACCCAGCAGTTTCTCTTAGTCATATGGGTCAATGGGTATTCCGTAGGGTATAGAAGTCAATGGTATTCCTCCTATAGTCTAGATAGTCTCCTAAATAAGAAACAAAATTTAAATAACTCACCTAGTGCGTCTGACATTCTCACATCTGCTGAATTTTTCCACGACAGCGACCCCTTTTTTCTTCCTGACTGTCCGATTTTTCACCGGCCTCACAAATGGTCTTGCTTGTTTTCTCGAAGATGGCGCTCTTCTCGCTCTCCTCACAGTCTTTGCCCTATTGAACACGCACTCGGCACACTTCGATTGCAGTTTGTCTTCCATTTTGGAAACTCGAAAAAACTCCAAATTGCGTAGGGTTTCAAAAATGTCAAACATTTTTATACACTTTCAGCACTGTTACCTACGTTTTAACACCTAGAACAATCTAGTAAATGTTACCTACATATAAAGATTTAGCCTTTTTCAAAACTGCACTAAATAGATTTATTTTTATGAAATAAGCGCAATTAGGTATTTTATTTTTCAAAAACCAAGAAAACTCAAGTTTATGTTACATATCAAGATTTAAAACGGTACAATCCGCTTGCTATTCTTAAATAATAGTTAAAAAAAATATTTGAATTTTTGTTTTTATAGAATGAGCCAACAATAGTACCTAGTAGTCTTTTTTTTTAAATCACCCACTTTTTATTAGCACAGAAGAAAATTATTTTATGAAATATAAAACTGCACTAGATATATATGTTGATTAGATAAGAAAATTTTTACAATGTTTTCATTTTCATAAAAAATAGGATAAGGTCAATTATGAATGGGGGCACTCTAGAACACAATTGGTTAATCACTAAGTTTCTGAAAATTTAGATATTTTTTTTTTTTTGATATTGCGATTCTATTTTATTAAACAGATAAGGGATTTTTAAGATTTTTTAATTGCTACTGCTCACTAGGTCAAAATTCGTTTTTTAAAACAAACATTCCTTTTTCAGACGATAAAGTCTCTAGAACAAAAGCGTCACCTGTATTTTGAAATTTTTATCACGAACAATTTTTAAAAACATTTTTTGTCTTCGGCTCACTAGATTAAAATTTGGTTTTTAAAAATTGTTTTTGAAACAAACCGAACCCTTTTTCAAAAAGTGTGATTATAAAAAAAAAGCGTCACAAGTATTTTGAAACTTTTATAGCACAAACACTTTTAAAAAAGATTTTTTCTTAATCTGTTTATTATTCACACAATCTTATCTTATTAACAGTTATTTACAACTCAGGTAGGTATTTGTTTGTGTAACATTCTGATTCAGAAAATTCTGCAATAAACAAAGAAAATGTTAAATAAAAGGCATTTGGAATAATTTAGCGGCAAAAGAGGTGTACTTATTTGGTAGGTAGGGGCATTTCCGCTATTTTCACAGATTACACTTTTTATTGTATACCTTGCGGGTCGAACTTACTAGCAAATCACAGATCATAGTTCTCGTTTTAAAAACCAGCAAAAAGTTAATAATAACCACTCTATTCACAGCTCTTTTTCTTTTTCGACAAATGAATAAACTTAAACCTCCAAAGATTTTCTACAGTATTGCCATGGCAACATAACATTTTATTCTCCAATGTTTGTTTTAATTTTATGTGTGATATTCAAATTCGAAACATATAGTAAAATACATAATAATAATAATAATTAAGGTCTTTTATTTTCAAAACAAATAATTACAAAAATATTTAAATTGAAAAGGGTGAGATTCAGTTTACCGATTTTTAGAAAAAAACCGGTATCTGTTCTGTCACCTTCTTCTGACTTGAAAAAGTGGTATATTTAAAAAATATATTGTAATTATTTTGATAGATCTAATACGGGTCAAAGAATAACTTTAAAATAAATCCTCTACATACCCCCCTTGAGCGTTTTTGGAAAATTCAGAGTTTTTCGAATTGAGTTTACGCCACAATTCTCTATAATTTCTCTTTCTAGGTTACAGCTCTACAACCACATTTACAGATAAAGGAAAGAAAGATGGCAGAGAAAATTTTTCTCTACGAAATATTTTTAGCAGACGATGCTAAAATTTTTGTCTACGAAATAGTTTTAGCACACGATGCTCTTCAATCCGTCAAAGTTGACAAAAATGTTTTTTTTTCATTTCACGCAAAAATGATGAGTAATACAGAGAAACTTTATGAAAATAAAATCTTTAGGATAGAATTATCTACAATCTCTCTTCTTGGGTCACATACAACCAGTGTGTAGAACATAGAAAGCGTCAAATTTGCAAAAATATATTTTTAAAATTTTATGTGAAAAGTCTAGAAAAAAAATGTCTCTAGAAGAAATCTCCAGGTTACAATTTTCTACAACTCACCTAAGTCACAGCTCTACAACTTACATTTTCATGTAAAATGGAAAAAATAATATTATCGTCAATTTTGACGTCCTTTGTCTTCTACACATGTGGTTGTAAAGCTGTGAGTTATTAAGATAAATTGTAGAGAATTGTGTCCTGAATATTTTATGTTATTAAAGTTTTTTTAGACTCACCGTTTTTGCCCAATTTGGCCCTCTATCTTCTAAATATGTTGTTTTAAACCTGCGATCTATGAATAAATATTGTGGAGAATCGCGTGTTTAACATTTTTTGTACATAACATTTTTCTTTACGACTTATTGTTTTTGGCTAAAATGCAACCAAATAATTTGTGGTTGTAGAGCTGTACCCTAGAAAAAGAAATTGTAGAAACAAGTGCTTTTAAAATATTTAGTTAACAAAGATTTTCCCTGTGACGTACCGTTTATGCGTAAAATCACATCCAAAAACTTACTGAGATTTCCAAAAATGCTCAAGACAATTGTTTTAAAGCTATTCTTATGATAATATGTAATCGATACTATTTTTTTCCATTCAAATTAGTCTATTTATAATGGAATGAGACCGTTTTTAGTTAACTCTGACATGAAATAACAAAAGTTATCTAGGGTGGGAAAAATCTACCTAAAAAACTTTATATTTGGCAGCTATGTTGTGCAAAATTTTAATTGAAAATGTTAGAGCAGTTAATAAGCTACAATACTCAAAGCCCAAAAACAAAAAAAATCTAGTGGACACCCAAAATCTCCACAAAAATGATCATAAACACATTACTATACACCTCTCGCTTGCTTTGATTGAGGTAGAATATCCATTTAAAATTTTTGCAACGCAAATACCTTTAAAAAAATCGATACAACTAAAAAACTACAGTATCTTTTGCCAACAAATAATGTATTTCCGATTTGTTATTTACAACAACAGATTTCTATATTAGAACGGTCATACATTGATACCTTAAATGCAGACACAAGTTCGCCGCGATTGCTATAGCTTCTGTTTTTTAATTCAAAGCTTCATTGTTTATAGACCATCGGCGGAAAGGCCAAATATTTTTTGCATCATTTTTCATTAAAAAAGTGAAAGCCCGTTTTTTTTACACAATAAGAATCTTATTCATATATTATGAATGTGATAACTGTAATTTTGGCTAGTATTTCAATATATATTTGGAATATATTTTCTTAGAAGATAGTAATTATGGCTTGAAGATCCGGGGTCGTTTTTTGAAAACAAAAGAATAACCATTGCCAAAAATAGATAAATTGGTGTTTGTTAATATTTTCAATTATTATTGGTGATCAAATAACCAAATAAAAAATTATCAAGTAGAGCAAAAGTCAAATTTAAAAAATGTCATCAAAAAAATATTTTTGAAATAAGAAGTTAACAATAAAAAAATAAAAAAAAGAGTTTTTAAAAAGTTATGATTTTAAAACTAAAATATTTCAGTAAATTTTACTAATTTCAAGCGTTACTTTTTACGAGAACTATAATGGTTGCAAATTAGTTTTTCCCCCGGTTTTCCAGATTAGAAGTTGATAACGATTTGGATTTTGCCACTACACTAAAATAAATTATTCGGTTTTTCATTTTCAGTTCATTTTCTTGAACAATGACAAACCTGTAAAATCGGCGACATCATTTAAATATCAGGTTGAAAACTCAATTTACACAGAGAAACCATTTACGTCCATTTTAAAGATTTGTTTACCTTCCTAGGTAGGTATTGTTTGCGACGAAAAAAAATTATGGAGATAACGTCGAAAATGTGTTATTTGGGTTTATTTGGACCAATTTCGGCATGACGTCTGTATGTGTGTGTATGTCTGTCCGTAACACGAAACTGCTAAACCGATTTTCATTAAATTTTTAGGTAAAATAGTGTTTGACACTGTAACGAGCTGATTAAATTTGAAAATATGCTATATATATATATATATATATATATATATATATATATATATATATATATATATATATATAATAACTTTTTAACGGAGGAATGCGGTTTTCGGAATATATTTTTCTCAATAATTTGTGTTATAACCAAAAACTTCACAGGAGCTTTCGTTTCTGAGATATTTACTTATCATGTATCATTGTAGTGTGTTAGTGTCCCTAAATAATTTGACAGTTTTTACATCTAATGTAAATAATTTGATAGTTTTTACATTAGCTGTAAAAACTGTCAAATTATTTAAGGACTTTCTAGCTAGGAAGGTATCAGATCCGTCATGGATCCATTTAGTTTACATTAAAAACAAATGGAGAGCATTGTATGTATATCTGATACTTTTCCAGCTAAATTAGACCAATAAAAAGCAAAAAAGGAAAAAATATAATAGCGTGAGAACTATTGGAAATAAAAGAAAACTGCTTCCAAAACTTTTTTCGGAAGAAAATAGGGCTTCTTAGGTTTAAAATTAAAATAAATATTTTGATTTAAAATAATTACGACATGTTTAGAACATAAAAGGATATGTTTTAACCAAACTTCATTAAAAAAAAACTAAAAAAACATGGTAGAAAACAATCACAAAGAAAAAAACTATTTTTGATTTTTCTCAGAAAATTTTAGAGTATGTAAAAAAATCATTCATTAAAGTGGTAAAATGTTTAATTTTGGCTACGATATATTTGCATCTGTTTTCAATAGTTTTTATACTTTTATACAGGGTGTACACGGTATGACTCACAATATTTTAAGGGGTGATAGAGGAGGCTAAATAAAAAAGTTTGTATATTATATTGGTTTTTTTCAAGATGTCGGAATTTTACTGTTGGAGTAGTGGGGAAAAAAGGGTTTTACCGAAAACGAAAATCTGCCACCACCAAATGAGAAATCTGGCTAATTGTAATTTAAAAATGTACTATTAATTTTTTTAGTAAAATGCCAAGTTGAGGAGTTACAGGCTGTAAAAATTATCTCCTTAAAAAAAATATCAATGATAAATTGTTATGTAAGACTTGTTTCTCATCACATTTTCATATATGGACGGTGTTATGCAACAACCGTTTAAGCCACAATCGGGAGGTTGTGGGTTAAATCATTTTTGCGTAATGTTCTATAACTAATTTTGAACGTTTTTGAACAAAGAATATAATTTTTCAGAGGTTGTAGCTTAAACGGTTGTTGCATAACACCGTCCATATTATCATTTTTAAAAAGATTTGCCCGCATATTTTTTTTCAAAATCATTTTTATATCTAATTATTTTTCCTGTTCTAGTACACGATTGCACGAAATTTCAAATTTTCGCCGTGTTTTTCGAACAAGTTATAACCAAAAGCGTTTTTAAAATAGCCAAATTTGATGCTCTGTATCTCGAAAACAAAAGTGTTTCCACCCCCATATAATATAAACGTTTTGCTTATTTACACCCTGTATTAAAGTAAAACGCAAATTTTTGACCCTAGATCGTTTTCTTCATTTTTAGATACCTATAGCAAAAGGTGATCCGTGCCTATAGCATAAACCCATTTTTATTAAAACCATTAGTTTGTTCTAGTATTTATTACACAATGGCCCTTGTAGACAGGATACGTGCATACGTGCGCACTGAAAAGTCACAAGTGGATGGCGCTAGGTCAGGCGTGACCACGATTTGTTACTACTAGGTACGCCTCTAGCACTGCTCAGGAGGTCTTTGAACGCACATTTTATGAAGTTTAACAGGTGTATAAATAGCGTACATAAAGGGTATAAATGGTTTAATGAGTGATTGAGGTCAAAACTATTTTGTTGTCGAGATACAGAGCATTAAATCATGATTTTTAATTTTTATCCATCCATACCATGGGCGATAGAGCAGACCTAAAAAACTATCGACCTATAACACTTTTCAATGTAATTTATAAGCTTTTCACAAAAATATTAACAGATAGACTAACAACAAAATTTGGCGGATATCAATCAAAGGAACAAGCAGGCTTTAGAAAAGGTTTCAGTACAGTTGACCACTTATTATCCATGAAAATCCTAATAGAACGAGTCATCCCACTATATATTGCGTTTATAGACTTCGAAAAAGCTTTGATCACTGGGCAGTAAAAGCATCTATAATTAATAGCCGAATAGACCACAGATATGCAGACTTAATAGCCAATATATATAGTGAAGCAACAACATCAGTGGCGTAGCTTGGGGGGGGGCGGTGTCTCCCCCCCCCCCCCCCCGCCGGTACTGGCGCCCCTTTAATATTATGCAGGGCCGGTAACGGCAAAGAAAACTAAAGACAAGACATGATAGACCTTTTTTTTTTTTTTGGTCGCAAGATTTTTGATGGGCGCCCTTTTTAGCTGTCGGCCCCCTCCGCCCCTACAGGCATGCTACGCCGCTGCACAACATCAATCCAAATCCACGAAGAAACCAAGCCAATCCTTATAAGAAGATGTGTGAGACAGGGTGACACAATATCCTTTAAACTAGTCTTAGGCCCTAGATATGATGATGATATCCGCTTTATAACAGACCAGAAAGAAGAACTGATAAAAATGCTAGAAGAACTGGATACATCAGCTAAAAATAAAGGCTTTACTATGAACTACACTAAAACTAAAATAATAACAAGCACAGATGAAGATATTACGACCAAAAAAAACCAAAAGAAAATAGAACAAATATTATAGAGGAATATATACCTAAGACAAATAATTAAACTAAAAAAAGAAAACCAAACACCTGAAATCAAGTAAGATATTAAAAATATCCTCAGTACCTCAAAGCGAACGTGTATAACCAATGTATCGTTCCTGTATTTACCTATCGATCCCAGGCCTGGACACTTACAAAATCAAACATCAGATCAGATAAAGACAATTGTTACATGTAAAGCTAACAGCTGGAAAAAGAAATGAGTGGATAAGAAATAAAAGAAAAGTAAGGGATGTCAGAGGAGAAGTAGCAAAATTAAAATGGAAATTTGTCGGTCATAATATCAGACATAAAGACGATCGATGGAACAAATGTATTGTAAACTGGAGACCTTGGGAAAATAAAAGAAGTAGGGGAAGACCCCAAATGAGATGTGCGGACGATTTGAAGAAACATGCGGGAACTAGATGGATGAACACGGCAAAAGACAAAGAAGAGTGGAAGATATTGGGGGAGGAGGTATGGAAGGCTAACAAAGTTTGTTATTGTTTTGTTTCGAAACGCCGCCGTGGAGACGGTGATAGCATGGTCTGGTTGAACTATGACCAAGTGTCTTTCTTCCTTATAGACCGGTGGACGTTTTGGTCCCGCCATGGACTTAGTTTCTTGGTTCGCTGTCGTTTAACTCGTTGAATGAATAAATAGGTTTTACCTTTTTTTCATTCTTTTTGATTTACCTTGTATCTTGCAGTCAGTTTGATTTACTGTAGTCAGGCAAGCGGATCTGGGTCAAAATCTAGAGGGGGGGGGGGTAATAGTCGGAAAAAAAAGTGTTTGTAATATATTTGTTTTTCTAGGGGGTGGATAATTCTCCTATTTTCCCTTTAATTATTAACAAAAAATGCAAATTTTTTTTCTAGGTGGTTAATTACCACGTTACTCCCCCTCAAATACGCGCTTGCGCTGAGGATATTAATGCCTGTTTCCGAAACACCGGTGTCCGTAGTTGACTTTACCTCTTTGAAGTTGCCTTTTTTACTTTGCTCACTCATTGTTTTCGGTTCCGAATCGACGCCGTGGAGACGGTGCTAGCATGGTCTGGTTGGACTGTAACGAAATGTCTTTCTTCCATATAGACCGGTGAAAGTTTTCGTCCCGCCATGGACTTAGTTTCCTTGGTTCGCTGTCGTTTCACTCGCTAAATGAATAAATAGGTTTTACCTATTTTTTCATTCTTTTTGATTTACCTTGTATCTTGTAGTCAGTTTGATTTACTGTAGTCAGGGAAGCCACGCTGAGGATAGAAATGATTTTTTTCGGAACACCGGAGTCCGTGGTTGACGTTGCCCCTTTGAAGTTGCCTTTTATACTTAACTCATTGTTTTCGGTTCCGAACGGACGCCGTGGAGACGGTGATAGCATGGTCTGGTTGAAGTGTGATGAAATGTCTTTCTCCCTTATAGACCAATGCACGTTTTCGTCCCGCCATAGACTTAGCTTCCTTGGTTCGCTGTCGTTTCGCTTCTTGCGATAGACATAGGATTAAAGACAAATCCGTCTAATTAACTTCGCAAGGGTATCACATTGACCAAGAAGTGTTCTGAGGAGTCCCATAAGGACAAAACAGTTAACTGTCAACACTTATTAGGTGTCCATTAGATCTTGGACCTCCGTGAGGTTAAGGTTTCGAGCTACCCACGGAAAAATATAAGAGAAACAAAAACTTCTTTTTACCCGATTAGCCACCAAAACTTGTTTAATTTTTAAATTGACGGGTACTAAAACTCACGTTTGTTTAGCGCCAATGTTTTGTCTATCTGTGTAAGTTTCAAATCTAGAGTACTGCCCTGCTAAGCAAGAAGGTCGTACCTGACAACTTTGCCAAAAATATATTTTTTTTCAGTTTAAGTATTGAATGATTTAAGAATGATTTAAAAATGCCATCGCCATTGGCGTAGCTAGGGGGGGGGGCAGGGGGGCCTGGCCCCCCTGAAGTCCCTCAGGCCCCCCTTAAGATATTTTAGGCCTCCCCTACCGACTACAAGTAAAAGAACATGACGCTGAAAATACATACTTTTCTATTATTATTCGGGAAATATTCAAATAAAATAGGTGCATTAAAATTTAAAATCATTCAGATAATGTTTACATTTCAGGAAAAAGCCCGTGTCTTGCGGAATTAGGCCTTTTCTCTTTAAATTATCGGTAACTTTTCTGCACTTATGCAATTTCCCGAAAATATTTTTTAAATTTAAACATAATTATGCATATTGAATATTTCATACATATTGTCGACATCTTGTAAAATATTATAGAAGTGTAAGTTAAACTTCGCATTTAATAAAGACAGCGACCTTTGCCCCTCTGTTACCGAAATCGGGTTGTAGATGTCGTAAGGTTATAAAAGACCTTTTTAAACTGTTTTTATAAAATAAATATATTAATCTTTTTAGTTTTTTTGAGGTTAGCGTTTAGTGTCTTATGGAAATTTTACGATTTTGGTGACAATTTCCTAACCATTTTCATATTAAGTTTTCCCACGTCGTTAAATGGAATAAATTCGTCGAGCAATACCGGGAAATTTTTAATATTAATACTTCTGCTCTAAGAGCAGAAATGACCGTTTTAAAGAATTGTATTTTTCGGTTAAATCAAACTGTTGGTCATGATTCTATCAAACAACATATAGCAGAAAACACCTATCCAAACCTCTACCAACTTTTTAAAGTTGCGAGTATTCTTCCAATTTCAAGTGCAACTTGCGAGAGGTCTTTCTCTGCCATGAGGAGAGTTTTTAATTGGCTTAGAACAACTATGACTCAAGAGAGACACTCAGGTTTGTCATTGTTATTCATAGAAAAAGATGTTGAGGTCGACTTAGACAGTGTGGTAGACGCTTTCAGTCAGCGACGTAGAAAACTTTCTTTGTAGAATTTCTGAAGAACATACTTCCTGTCTATACATATAAATAAGTTGGTAAATGTATTATTAAATTTGTTATATTAAAATATTAGAACATTTAATGCGCGTATTTTTTTTTATTCATTGCACACTTTGCATGACTCTTTAAAACCTATGTTTGCTTTTTGTTCAAGATAGACCGGGGCCACGGCCCCCCCTGAAAAGCAAGGCTAGCTACGCCAATGGCCATCGCTAGTGCTTTTAACAGAACATTGGCTTAAAAGGGACGAAGTTTGCTATATTCCGGAATACAGAATTGTTTCGCAGTTTTGTAGAGCTGATGGCTATGGAGGTACGGGTGTTTTTGCCCACGAAAAATTTTTAAGTGGTTGGGAGATTGAAGACCTGGATAGTTGCAATGGTTTAATTAGGGCAAATGAATTCGAATTCTCTATTATAAGAATTAAAAAACTCAATACCTATGTAGTATGTGGATATAGACCACCGTCCGGGAAACCGCTTGATTTTATCAGTTCCCTAGAAGTGTTGCTGTCTAGGTTTCCAATCTGTGCAAAGATAATTCTGGCAGGCGATTTTAACAATGATTACAATGACAGAAATTCGAAGGACACTAATTCTCTAATTAACTTGCTAAACTGTTTTTTTCTTCAGGTTTTTGTTAACGAACCGACTCGCGTAACTAACCACTCCTCGAAAACCATCGATTACATCTGCAGTAATATTGAGGAGAATGATCTTAAGTGTGAAGTACTACCTACGGGTATTTTCGATCATCAAAGTATATTTTCAGTAATAAAGATCAATGACGACGCATCAAAAAAGGACACAAAAACAACGAGAATCATGGGTGCGGCGAACTTTCGCACCTTCCGAGAGTTGGCAGAAAATATCGACTGGTTCAGCGTGCGAGACACTAATGATCCCATTCGGCACTTTCAGAAAACAGTTGAGTTGGCATTTATACGAAATTTCCCGCTTCGCAAAATAAAGATTAAAAAGAAAAAGTTATGGGTTACTCGAGGCTTAAAAATTTCTTCAAAGAATCTTCGGTGCTTACACACAATCAAAAAGTTCACTGACTCAGAGTGGTTTGACCATTATTATAACACGTATCGAAAGCTATATAAAAAACTAATAAGAACCGCTAAAAAACTTTATTATCATCAGAGAGTTGAGCAGGCAAATAACTCGGTGCGGAAATATTGGAGAATAATCAATGAACTGAAAGGGAAACATTCTAAAAATACATCTTTGAGCATCAACCCAACCGAGCTTAACAACTTTTATTGCACGGTTGCCAGTAAACTAACAACCACTTTAAGATCCCAAAGAGACGCTCTCGGCTTTTTACCGCCATTTACTCCTTCCGAACCATTTGTGCTCACTCCAACAAACGCGCTTGAGGTGAAGCAGGTTATTAAAAGTATCAAGAAGCAGAACTCTTGCGGAACAGATAATTTATCTTCAAAGCTGTTTAAGAACCTCCCTGATATGGCACTTGCTTCTCTTGCAGAAGGGATTAATGAATCATTTAGTGCGGGAGTATTTCCCGACTGCTTAAAACTCGCTATAATCATACCTGTTTTTAAGGGTGGTGAGCATGAAGATCCCTCAAATTATCGCCTAATTTCCATATTAATAACTCTCTCAAAGATAATTGAAAAGATAGTAAAGATCAGACTACTTTCATACCTGGAAAAAAACAACATCCTTATACCGGAGCAATTTGGTTTCAGAGAGCAGAGAGGTACGAGTGATGCAATCTTTGCATTCTTGGAAAGATTGTTTCTTTCTTTAAATGATGGGGAGGTGGCTGCGGTAGTGTTCTGTGATTTCTCGAAGGCATTTGATTGCGTGGATCATGGAATACTGCTGCGGAAACTAAACCATTATGGTATAGGAGGCAGGGAGTTGGATTGGTTTCGGTCTTACCTTTCTGGGAGAAGCCAATTTGTAAGAATCTCAAACCAGAAAAATTCAGACACGTCAGACCTGACACATGGCGTTCCGCAAGGTTCTGTCCTGGGACATATTCTCTTCCTCCTGTATGTTAATGATCTGGCAAAATTGTCAATATTGGGGATGTTTGTGATCTTTGCTGATGACACCACGATTCTTTGGAAGCATAGTTCATCGGAGGCTCACCAGACAATCATTGAGGCTGATTTAAAAAAGATCAAAGAGTGGTGCGATGCTAATCGATTGGTTTTTAATATTTCAAAAACAAATATCCTATCCTTTAAGTGTTCTTTGACCAATATAGCATTAGATAATAAGACTCTGGAGGAAAAATCGGTTACAAAATTCCTTGGTATGTACATTGATACAAAATTGAAATTCGATACGCATATTCAGGAGCTAAATAGGCGATTATCAAGAGGTTGCTATATTGTGAGGAGTATCAGTGAGGAACTAGGAAAAAACACGGCAAAAATAACTTACCATGCCCTGGTAGAATCCCATATTAGGTATGGTATTGCGTTCTGGGGCTTTTCAACTCAAGCTGCAGTTAAATCTGTTTTCGTGCTGCAAAAAAGAGCAGTCCGATACATATGCCGAGCAGAATGCAGACAAAGTTGCAAATCACTGTTTCTTCAAGAAAAATTGTTAACAGTTCCATGCATATTTATTTTAAAAACAGCCTGCCTTATTTTTAAAAAGTTTGACGGATCTACTAGGGACACACTATCATCTTAGAAACAATGATCTTCCATTGCCCATCCCCAAATCAACACTAACCAGAAACTCAGTCATTTACGAAAGTGTTAAGATTTTTAATAAGCTTCCAGAAGAAATACAAAACATTGCAGTTTACAAAAACTTTCGGAAAGATCTTAAAAATGTTCTGGTTAGTAAGGAATTTTATTCGCTGCAAGAGTTCTACACCTCCGAATAGTTCCTTAATTTATTTCCTTTGCTTTATAATTTTATAAATTTGTTTTATTATGGGTATTTATAATTGTTTTAATTTTATTTATCAATTTTTTTATTTTATTTTTGTTATTTTGTATTTTTTTGTTTTGTTTCTTTTCTGGTTTTACCATCGTTTAACTTTGCTATTGTTATTTATACACTTAATTATCATTTTATTATTTATAAGGTTAACAAAACTATTTTAAGCATTTTTTTTAAATATTTACCTTTTGGTTAAAAAATAGATAGGTTGATTCTTGCTTTGTCAATGAATTTTGTACATTTCTGACAATAAAGCTTATTTTGAATTGAATTGAAGTATCTCTGCGTCATTTTACACCTATCGTACTAGAAATAAATGTCGTAAGATAAGATAAATATGTCATCTGCAAAATTGCCACAGAAAAAACTCTATTTTTATAAAAACCTGTTTTTCTCAGATAAACAAAATATGCAGATACGACCTTCTTGCTTAGCACGGCAGAGTAGGTCTTCCCATAAATTTAATTTGAATGTTTTCAGGCAGACATTACTTGAAGACTATCTGCCATTTAAAATTGCGTAATAAGAACACCAGCTAGAGAGGATCGAAAGCGTGGGCGACCGACGTTACGTTGGCTGTAGCAGCGTAAAGGCTAAAACTTTCTTAGCTCTAAATTTATTCTTCTCCCCCACTCCTCTGATATTGAAACTAGCGGAGTGTTGACCCCCACGTTATATTAACTTTTTGATTGTGATTAAAATATTGTCACTCGGACCAATAAGTTGTGAATATCTTTAAAACTATTTTAGCTCACACTACTATACTGATCCTAATTTTTTCGAGAAAAAATAAGTTGCTCCGATTTCAAAATTTTTTATATATCTTTGCGTTTCAGTTGATTTTGAATCTTTTTTGTCGCGGGGCGATTCCACAGAAAGTGGTCCTAAGCGGATATGTTTTAAACATTTTTATAGGTTATCAAAATTAGTCTTAAAGTAAAGCCAACACTTCTTAGCTTATGATCTTGAGTAAGGATTTTATATAGTTTTTCTATTTTCCCAAAAAATCCGAAGAAAAAAGCATTAAAATAATTTATATAAAAATATCCATTATTTTAGCTTAAAGATAAACATCTCAAAAAACTGTTTTTCCTTAAGCGTTTGATATTAAACAATAAATTAACCATACCGTAGTACCATATACAACAAATGTACCAATTTTCATGCCAAAGTTCACTTGTTTGTACTTGGTTTAGCCTAAAAATACATGGCTTGATAAACTGTTGTCACACACGTAACGAAAACAGAAATAAAAATGTATAACTCGGAAAATAGGCATTAATTAAAGAATTTTTTCTTGTCAAAAGCCACAATTATGAGATACCAGAAACAAAATTTAAAAAAATTGCATGTTATAAGTTTTTTTTTTATCAACAGAAATAAACCTGTCACACACGTAACGAATATTTTAACTTTTGCAATAAAATGCAATATTTTCTAAGTAATAATTTTGTTTATTCAGTCTTCGCCTTAAATGTCTATTCTTTGAATAATTCTAAAAGGAATAGTTTGTATAGTCATTGGCGTAAATAAAAAACAAAATAATTATATTATTCGTTGTGTTCATCTGCGGAATGCTACTAGACCTAATAATGTTATTCCAGTTAGGTCTAAATTGGCCCTTACTTCTACAAATAACACTGTCGAATTTCAACAAAGTTGTGTAAAATTTACTTAGTACATCGGACACAAAAGAAAAGACGAAAAATACCATATTTGTATTTGTTAATAAGTCGTTTGAGATAATTTTTACAGAAGGTCAAAAGGAAGATGTGATAATTTCTAGTGATGGACCATCATCGGAATTCAAAAATAAATACTTCCATTTTTAAAAAACAAATTTTATGTTAATTTTACATGGAAGTATTTTTGCACAAACTACGGCAATGGTGTAGTAGACGGTATAGGAGAACGCGTAGAATCTTTGGTTTGGCAACTATCTCAATCAAAAGATGAAAAATTGGTAGTCCAAAATTTGCTCGCCTTTTATAAAGCTGCATCAATTGTTTAAAATCAACTTCTTTATGAAGACAACAACAGCAGATTACCATTTACAAAACTAAATAGGCCTAACCCAAAAAATTTGAGTAAAAAGTTATTTGGTCAAGTAATTATGAAGTTTTTAAAAAAATATCCTTTTTAGTTGTCTAGTTGTAGTTCTTTTTAAAAATAAAATACTATTAGCTGTTACTTTCTGTATTTTTTCATTAGTCACACACGTAATACGTTGTTGTCACACACGTAACTCACTTTTAAGTTTATAAATAAAATAATAAAATGCATAAAAGGGCATTTAAATATAAATCTTATTGTACAAAATATTACCAAGTATTAATTAAAAAATAAAAGTTGAATTCAGTATTTGGCAGTTCGCAGAAAATTTGTAAAATAACAAAAATACATTATTCTGTTAAGAAATAAATGTCACACACGTAACGAATTTTTATAATCTTATAAGTAAATTAATATTTTTCAATCCGTGATTTTTTTCGCGTTAACGTAAGCAAAACTAACAACTTAGCCCAGCAAAATTATATTTAATAATTACGATGAGTTTTGGTTGGGTTTAAAAGCAACAATTCTAAAAAAAATAAGTCTGAATGTCACACACGTAATAGTGAAAATCATCCCGCGCTGTCTGGCTGTCTGTAACGACCAACGCGCATAGTTCAAAAACCGCTTGCCCGATTTTAATGAAATTTGGTACCTAGGCTGGGTCTTGGGTCGAGATGGTCCCATTTAAAAATGAACAAAATCCACCAAACGCAAGCCCAATAAAAGGGTGGGGGTAGATTTCAAAAACTAGATTTTATGTGAAAATATGGCGTGTGTGATATCAAACGAAAGATAATTGAGTCTGGTGGTAAACAAAATAAATTTTAGTTTTTTTTTTAAAGAGAAGGGGGGGAGGCTAGATTTCAAAAATTATAGTTTAAGTGAAAATATGGCGTGTGCAAACGAAAGGTAATTGAGTCTGGAGTTAAACAAAATACATTTTAGTTTAAAAAAAAGGGTGCGGGTAGATTTCAAAAATTAGAGTTTAAGTCAAAACATGGTTGTGTGGTATCAAACCAAAGGTAATTGAGTCCGGAGTTGAATAAAATATATTTGAGTTTTTAGTTATATTACCTCACACGTACGCTATAACTATAGTACCTAGTGTGAGCTTATAGGTGCCCATATATTGGCAGAGTATTTTTTAAGTTACCAAAATAGGCAAACTGAAGTTGCAAGGGCCTTATTTAAGAAAAATATTTGCCATTTTAGGGAGATGGGGAGTTAATTTTAAGCAGTTTTTTTCGAGAAAAGGTTAGTTAACTGGTTAACTATCATAGCTTATCATAAAGCAAAGCGCAAATAAAAAATCGTCTAAGATCATAAAGGAAAATGGCATAACAGTCCTATGCCAATAACGGGATTATTATTAACCGGACATTATCAAAAACGTCTTTGTTCAAAACAAAACAAGAGCAAAATCGAAGTTCTGTATAACGTCTTTTATTAAAACAGGACAAACTTATAAAAAGGGGTCGGGCCTAGCTTGCGATGTTTACCTAAAGGAGAGCGGTTCTGATATTGCTATGCAATTGAAGCGTCCTCTACAGCAATTTCTTTACTGCCATACCTATTGAAAACGACGTATCTACATAGGGATTCCCCTAGCACACACGGCAGTTTCATTAAGCAAGGCCCATCCTTAAAAAAAGTCAGGTGTTGGACCCTAGGTTGGGATTCATTTGCAATAAATTGACCAATAGGTTCGGTTCGGTTAACACCGATTTCGACCTCTCAAAAAAAGGACAGGATAGCTAAATAAAAGATTATTTTTTAATGTATTTTTGGGTTCAAAAACTACAATATTGTTTGTTCCCGATTTAAATTTGCCGCCAAACTTCCATGATTCCGATTTGTATGAGAGTAAGAGAGACGGAACCAGTATACATGAAAAGAAAGGAGAGAGTTGCTCATGCTAGGCCCGGCCCGTTTTTTTGAATTTGGCCTTTTTGATTTTGTCCGGTTTTGATAAAAGACGTTATACTACTTCGTAAACTTCGATTTTTCTCTTATGAATGATTAATAATTCTGTTTTTGCCACTGGACAGTTATACCATTTTCATTTATGATCTTGGACGATTTTGTTTTCGTCAGTTATGAAGATGGATAGGGATTCAGATAAGATTATAGAATTATAACATTTTTTTAACTATAAAAAGGTAATATATTTATATTGTCAATTAAATAATAATAATAAATTCATCTACCTACTTACACGGTATTTTTTAATTTATATTTAGGATAATAATTATAATATATTGTTTCTATCTAGCCCGCTATGAAAATATCCGTAATATTGACAAAAATAAACTCGCTTTCCCTTTATTTAAGTGCTTCTCAAATGTAGAGGTTTAAAATAAAAAATTTAGTCCTTTCTCCGTGGACATATACTGTATACAGGGTGTTCTCTCTAGTTACAAAACAACAACAGTTTTATCTAAAGAAAACTTGCTTAAAATATTTGTACTTAGATACACCTTAGATTTATCTGACTTTTGACACCTTTCGCGGAATCATTTTAAAATATACTTCAATAGTAGTAGCTTAAGAACGGGGTAGAGTAAAACCAAACTGGGTTTGTGATAGTCATGTGATCAGCAATAAAGGTAAAAACATGCTGTCATTGCCAAGCAACCAACATTAACAAACCAAAGCGCAACATGGTTTTATTCCACGTCTAAGATCCACTGAACACTTATTAGGGCAAAAAAGCATATATTTTTATTTGTCCGTATCAGTATCGACCTGCGCAGGTGCAGAATCGGGATTTCCAATACACTACGTGGAACGGATAGCTGCGACACTCGTAGGTTGTTGGTGGCCCGAACGTATCAAAACCAATTTCTGTGTTTTTTGATTTTGCGCGAAGAGATAATCTCCTAAGATAAGAATTCTGCAGTTGCAACTAAATGTAACACTATTATTTTGACAGTTTTAATAAATCTATATAGTTTTTGAGTTTTTAGGAGATAAAATGATCAACTAGAAGTCCAAAATGCCAATAACTTAATTTTAAATTTTTTGCAGTAACTCTCATTTCGCTTTGGACTGTAGAGTTTATTGCAGGTCTTCGATCCGTACCGTTTATACCTTTACTTTTTATTTTTTTTTACCCAATTACGTATTAGAATTTGTTACGGATAATGTTCATGATAAGTGTGCAAAAGTGTAGGGCTGCTTTTTTACAGATGATCCCCTAAGAATTCTGCAGTTGCGACTAAATGTAATACTATCATTTTGACAGTCTAAATAAATCTATATAGTTTTTGAGTTTTGAGGAGATAAAATGATCAACTAGAAGTCCAAAATGCCAATAACTTAATTTTAAATTTTTTGCAGTAACTCTCATTTCGCTTTGGACTGTAGAGTTTATTGCAGGTCTTCGATCCGTATCGCTTATACCTTTGCTTTTTATTTTATTTTTTTACCCAATAACGTATTAGAATTTGTTACGGATAATGTTAATGATAAGTGTGCAAAAGTGTACTGCTGCTTTTTTACCCTATTATTTTTAGCCGCATCACTAAGAGAAAAGCGAGTTTTATAACAAAATAGACCTATATTCTATGTTGACCTACTTATAAAATCCAAATTTTAGTTTGTAAAAGTAGAAATAAAAAAATATCAACTTCTATAAAAAGCACGAGAGAAAGATGTTTAATCTTTCCAATGATAATCCATACGAAAAACATTAGACAAATTGAAAATCTATGCTATTAGGATTGCCAGATTTTTCACCGGACATGTAGCGTATCGGTAAATGTCACTCCAAAACACCAGGCTAAACACTACAGTCGTAAAAAAAACAGGACATCTGTTAGCCCAAGTAATTTTAACTGTTTTAACTACTTTATTATTTGATTTTTGCCTTGTTGATGTAATGAACACACAACAAGCGATAGAGCGTTTGGTTATTCGTTCTCTTCCTTTAAATGTAAGAATTTAACAGAGAGTGTTTAACCCGAAAACGTCAAGAAGCATACATTTTCATTGTTTTGTTAACCATTAATCCTCGGTAACGCTACAGTCGTAACCAACGCGTATCTACCTTCTGTAACTTGTCTATGGTAATGCCAATCGGCGCGTGGTTTTCGGACATTTGAAGCAAAGCGGACCGAACCAAACTCTTCTGTGATTTGAAGTGAGGTATTGGCGCATTGATTTAGTAGGCAACCAGAACGTGAGTGTACTGTGTTTTATTTTACTACAAAGACCGGTGGGCTACAGTTAGATTCCTTGCGCCTAACGGTACCACTAATTTTGATTTAGAGATTTTTGTGAAGATAATCTTTAACTTATTTCTTAGTATTTAATATTGTTCATATAACTATAGTCTTATCATTAGTTAAAGATGAGCGAACAGTCGTCGGGCAAAAGCGAAGCGACCAGGACATGCTTGATGATCACTCTGAGGAAAATGGTGTAGAAGAAGTAGTTTAGACAAGTGATCATGAAACTAGTTCTGAACAGCAGTTATCAGATGACGATGAGAGTAAGTTGCTTGAAGAAATAATAAGCCGTAATTCAAGACCTTTTTCTCTTGTAAAAGGTAACGCAACAAAATGGCGTAGTACCGCACCGCCAATGAAACAAACTCGAGCTCATAATATAATAAAACATTTTTCTGGCACTAAGGATCAGGCGTGTAAAGCAAACTTGCCTCTCTAATCTTTTTATAAACGAACAAATAATCAATACCATCAAAGCTTCAACTAATATCTATATCAATCTGCAATAATAAGATCTGAATTTCAAAGAGATCGAGATGCACGAAATACAAATGATAGAGAAATAAGACCCCTTTTTGGAATTTTGTTTCTAACTGGAACACTGGGAAGATCAAGAAAAAATGCCAAAAAAGTTAGGGATAATTCAAAATAAAATGGGATTGAGGCCTGCTATTTGGCAATGAGTGAAAAAAGGTTTCGTTTTCCACTAAGGTTTTGAGATTCGACGGTATTAGAGATCGATATGAAAGAAAAAAAAACAGATAAACTTGCACCCATTCGAGACATTTTAGAGAGGTCTTTGGCCAGCTTTCAAATCCTAACCATTGAGGAGCAACTTGCTACTTTTAGAGGAAGATGTGGCTTTATTCAGTTTATTCCATCAAAACTTGCAAAATACGGGATCAAAATAATTGCGCTAATAGACAGTAAAACCTACAATACAATTAATTTAGAACCCTGTGTCGGCCTGCAGCCAGAAGGGCCCTGAAAAGAGAGTAACAAACCAAAAGATGTAGTTGCGCTTAGTGCAGCAGGTCAAGGAAACCAGCCGTAATGTCACATGCGATAATTGGTTTACCAGCATTCTACTTGTAAAAAACTATTGGAATCCAAAAAACTCACATATGTAGGTATTATCTGAAAGAACCAAAGGAGTTTTTACCCAATCGAAATACAGAAGTAAATTCGTCCATTTTCGGGTTTTAAAAGAACATGACTGGTTTCCTGGTGCCCGAAGAAAAACAAATCTGTTCTGTTAGTATACAGCATGCACCACGATGATGCAATAGATTTTGAAACAGAAGACAAAAAGAAACCCGAAATTATAATCTATTATAATAGGAAGACAATTGGAGTTGATATGGTCGATCAGCTATTTCAAACATATGATGTTGCTCGAAACACAAAAAGATAGCCCATGGTAATATTTTACGACATCCTGAATATATCGGTCATCAATGCACTGTGTGTTTATAAGTCAAATCATCCACTTAAAGTAGTAAAAAGAAGCGATTTCGTAGAACATATTGCGTGGGGTCTGGTAAAACCACAGAATTTCGCTCCACAATCCCTCAAGTATCTAGAGAAATAAGACATCGCAATAGAGTTTTATAAGGTGTTCCAGAACACAGCAGCGGTTTTAGAAAATCTAGAGAATTCTGTGAGAAGGTGCATGATATGCTCAAAAAACCGCGATAAATCTACATATTGTACACTTTGTCAAAAGTTTGCATACACAGACCATAAGAGGGACATTTGTATCTTATGTGTAGGAATACTAAGATAAGCTTCTTTAGAGATCTTTTTTTTTTCTATTGCTGTCAGTTTAAAAGTATTATTTATGTTCATTTTATAAGTTTGATTATCCTAGAATAGAAATCTAAAATAAATATAATCAATATTTTAGTCTTGTTCTACTCTTAACTTTCAAACGAAAAATTTGCAAAAAATCTAATAGAAAAGTACTGTATGAAAGAAATAGTCAAACATGTCAGACTTTTTTTTATAACATAATAATCTTGTCTGGTCATCAATATTAATACAAAAAAACTATTTTTCATGTGAGTGGTTGTTAATGCTCGAAAATTTAATTCTCACGTTACTTTTCTTTTGGGCTACAGACATAGGCCACGTGACCACTAGTGTAAGAATAAGCACGAGCCTAATGTAGGTTAATAACCCTGCTCGGGAGGTAGGTTATATTTGGTTAAAAGAACAATGAAAATGCATGACATTTAGACGTTTCTTGGTTAAACACTCTCTGTTAGATTCTCGCATTTAAAGGAATAGAACGAATAACCGGACGGTCCATCGCTAATAATTGCCTCTAATAATGGTTTGTTTTCCTTAGATTAGGCAATAAAATGCTTAATAATCCTTGACTTATTTTAAAACAATTTCTTTAGTGTCAATCACCTTATTTCCTGTCAAAAAATATATAACTTTTTTATCAATAAAAATTATTGCACAATCCTTTTGGCTTTGTGTTAGCGATACTACAGAATATAAACTCCTCTTAAAAAATGTGAATGGTAAAAATGGTAATCGCATTTGTATGACAGGAGATACCACTTATCGTAGTTCGTAACTTTTGACATTTATTGTTGTCCTAAATTCAATGTTGGGGGGGGGGGGGGTTCGGAACTGACACCCACTTATGTGCCTCGATTTTCAAGAAAAGCTTAAATGTTAAATTCTGCATTTTAGATTACTTTTTTCTATAGTTTATTTTATAAAGACTTAAACTGTTAAACTAAATTTCATGTATACATGTATTAGTTTTTAAAATATTACATAAAGTTAAATTTTTTTAAATCAAAATACTGTTTTTTATTAATTTTTTTAAATCAGCGTAAGATTTATTTATATGTACAAACTTTATGACAAATATCTTAAAAACTAAAAGTGATAGATAAACATCAGTTTGACAGCGGTGGCTCCTACAGAAAGGGATTTGGTCAATGACCTCCAAAAATAAAGTCTCTAATATGAATTTAATAATCTATGAATAAATTAAAACTATTATTTTCAATATGGGTATCATAAATAAACAAATAGGTAAATTTTATTATTTTCCTCTGGTACCATCTTTTTACCGTCCCTTCTATTGGATAAGTAAATCGCGCTTTATGGTCAAAGCTGAACCAAGCCCATATTTTGTCACTGTACAAGCCTTTACGGTTCGATATTTCCCTCTTTGTTAGACTCTATCTACATAACCATACAAAAGCCCTGTATTTACGTTGCTCATTAAACAACCCTAGAATATAAATAAGCTGTTTTTTATTTACCTAGTGTTAGTCCAGAAGATGGGGAGTTACATCTTAAAACGTAGGATGTACGTAGTTTTAGTCAATGATTTATATGCGAGTGTTCCTGCAGCCCCTCGACTGGGACCATCAGTGGGTGTATTGTGATTCACTTTTGAGTGGCTTCTCACCACTGTGTGCCTAACACTCCAGAAAAGCCGAGAATGACCCTCCTATACTAAAATCTACGAGATCTAAACTTAATTTTCCTAAACAAAACAATGCAGACTTTTCAGAAACCCACGTTGCTTAAGAACGGTTTTATATATCAAGATGCGGTTTTTATCTTAAAAAGCGAGGCTGGCGAGGCCGAGTTAGTATTTTTAGTATCTTCCCTAAAAATACTTGAAACCCCCCCAAAAAACCTAAAATTTAAAAAACCCTGTACCAACCTCTGGAGTTACTACAGAAAATATATCCAGTAAATGTTTATTGTAACTTATTTACTCCGAAAAGTATCCCCTATCACCGACATACGATCACCCCTTAATTTCAATATTATTTATAAATTGATACCTAGTTAATTTTATATAAATTCAAATTTCAGGATAAATCATGTAATGTTCTTTCTGGAAAAATGTGGCACTAAACTGTGAGGTTATGTTAAAACTAAATAAAACCGATCCTACTTAGGCCCGTCCTGCTGAGTATGGTTCATAATATACCAGCTCGGCGCCTGCCACAAGTGAGACAACTGCGTAAGCATCTCCCCCTCCTTTTCTTTCTGCTGAGCCAGTTGCTTTTTTAAATGATTCTGTCGATCGTTTAGTTGCACGAGTTGTTGGCAGAGGGCCTTCTGCTGCTCAACCGCCTCCTGCTGCCGGTTGCGTTGGATTTTCGCTTCTATGTCGCGTTCTAAAAAGAACGGTTTTCTAGTGTAAAAAAAACTGCGCACGCACAGTTTTTCTAAACCAGTGTGCCCAAACGGCAATTACTTAGTAGTATACGACTAAAACGCATGCACAATAAATTATTACGCATAAGCTTTGACATTGACAATTGATTTTTTTATATAAGCTAATAAATTTTAAAAAAATGATATTGATTTTGGTATATATCTAAAGGCTTCATAATAATTACAGAAAATAGAAACATTAGCACTTCCATTAAGTTTTTTTTAATTGTTGAAAGAAGATTTTTGGCAATAATTTTGAGTATTTTTAAAAAAATAATTTTAACACTCAATTATGACCTTTATTATATTACTTAATTCCACAAAATTTCGATAATCTATTGTAATTTTTAAAGCAAGTTGTAACAAAAATTCGAAAAATTAGGATTTTTTCTCTTCTTTTGACCTTACCTACCACACTTTAAAGTTTGGTGCATCATTTAAATTACACCCTGCATATTTGCGAAAAATCTTTGAGTAAAAAATGTGGGTCTTAGTATCTACAATAAAAAAGTCATAAATGTAGGTTTAATTTATTTTTTGTAAACACAACTTTTTGTTGTTACTTTTTCATTTCCTTCTGTCAGTTTTTTGGACCCTATGGTTCGTTCATTATTATATATTTAGAAACAAAAAAGTTTTGCAAGTTCAAATTTACTTACGTTTTACCAGCGCCATCAAGTTCCTCATAGCAGTCAAAATGCTTTCTTCACTGCTTGAAATCGTGCTAGTTCTTAAAATCGTGCTTGCTTGGTTAGTTCCTAAGGAGTCGGTTTCTTGGGATGTTGTGTTACCTTTAACAAAAATTACACAGCTCTACAAACGAATAAAACATTTATGTTGCAAAAAAGAAAAATACGAATTTTTGTTGGGATGAAAACCACTGATTCTGTAACTACTTTTTATGTATTTAAGTTGGCTCAGTTTTAACTAAAAAAATAAAACTTTTTTTAAATTTTTTTCATGTTTTTCTGAAGAAACTTTAGTGGAACTTTGAACCGCTTGGTACTAAATAAGCAAAATTTAACAACTTTATAAAGAAAGCATAGGGGTATTTTATGAAAGACAATATTAGCATATAAATGTACAGGCTTTTAAACAAAAAAGTCCCTCTGTCTACAGGTGTATTTCTAAACACAGTTCATACAAAAAAGATCTTGTAGATAAATATTTTTTTACGGATTTAAAAGTTAAAAAGATGCAGAAAAGGTCTTGTAGGTACATATTTTTATTGAAAAAATAGTCCATTTCTCAAAGTGGAGTTTGCAAAACTCAACGTCTTCTCCACTAAAGTCTTTATTGTTTCGGGTTTTATTTAGGACATGTTTCGAGTCTAAAGAGACCCATCATCAGCTGAAACAAGGTAAACAAAGAAGTGTAACTACATCCGAAGCAATTTTCAGTGCTTATTACATAGATTCAAACTGGAATCATCAAAAAAATATATTGAAAGGGATCAAATAATCACTTTCAGGTTCATTCTGAAACTGACTATTTGACCTCTATCATTTTTAACCAATACCCCAAACTGAATAACTTATAAAACACCCTTAAAATGTAACATAGAATAGAAGAGCACTAAGAGCACTATCAAGGTCGACGAGAAAATCACATGATGGCAGATTTCTGCTGGGGGTTGCAACGGGACTGTTCGAACACAGAACACCATTATTTTTTATTTAATTCAGAGTAAATTATAATTTTTTTATTTATACTTTAAAGTAAATTGTCCACTCCAGTAGTGTTAGCTTTTCAAAAAAGACTCTAGAGCATTTTTTTGTAGTAAATTTATAACACAATATAATGGTCAAACTTGTTTTTTATTTTAGCCCTTATTCAGTTAAGGGTAATTTTTTTAAAATATGTCTGCTTTTTTACTTTTATTGGTCCTCTATTTATCCCAAATTTAAGAGGTCTACTCAAAAGAGTTTGGAACAAACATTTTTTTTATTAAAATTAGTTTTTTTAATTTTTTTTCGCAAAACTGATCCTTGGAAAACCCACGGTGCTACATTTTGTCTGTTGGGCAGTTATTCAATAAGTATGAAGAATTTAAAGTTTTTAGAATGGGTAGTACTCAAAGTAAGTCGTCTTAAAGGAGTGGGGAAGGTATTAAATTATTACACGGTCAATTCACTTTATTTTGGGAATGTAACGAGAAGAGAATATTTTTCGAATGAGTAGTATACAAAGTCAGGCTAAAAGTCAATTCAGTTTATTTGGGAAAACTTCTTTCTTCACTATTCACTAGGGCTTGCTTGGTTAGTTCCGAAAGAAAATGGTTTCTTGGGATGTTGTATTACATTTAACAAAAATTATTCATTAAGTTAGAGAGTTTTTAAGTCTTTAGAAATGTTTTTAGATTGGAAAGTATTCAAAGTTAGGCGCCTAAAAGGAGTGAGAAAGGAATTGAATTATTATATTGCCCATTAAGTTTATTTGGGAAAAATGTTTTCTTCACTGCTTGAAATCAGTCTAGTTCTTAAACTCGTACTAAGAAAGCGGTTTCTTGGGTTGTTGTGGTACTTTTATGGGGGTCTTCATTTGAGAAAAATGCTGTCTTCAATGCTTCAAATCGTGCTAGTTCTTAAACTAGTGGTTTCTTGGTTAGTTCCTAGGGCAACCGTTTCTTGGGATCTTTAATATAATTATTATTTAAATATGAGAGTTTTTAACTATTTAGAAATTATTTTTAGAATGGGTAGTATTCAGTCAGGCGCATAGACGAATGACAGAGATAGACCAGACACTTACATGGTGGGAGTTTTATTACTCAATTGGCGCAGTATACCGGGGTGCCGTGGAAAAACCAGCGCCTCTCTAACTTCGTATTCCGTACTAAACATTTACAGGGGGATTTGAAACAATATAACGCTTGCGCAGATTGTCTCTAAGCTACAGGGTGGCTTTTCAATTTATTGTATACCGGATGCTCATAGCCATCAATGCAATCGTTCTCCAATCAAGCTACATCTTATAATATGGTGTTTTGAAAAGTTTTTATCAAATTGTATTTTAACACCAAAAAATCCATTCTACTCGTCAATTAAATACATAGTGTTAAATTTAAACTTTGCGCGCTGATAAGAATGAGTTTTTTTGTGTCAACGCTCAATGTGCCTAAAAACACTCTATAAACACCAATTAGTAAGGATGCTCAATCAAAGAATTTTTTTTATTAATGGCTACTAGCAACAATAAAAAGGAAAGTTGAATTTTTTAAAATTAAATCTAAGCTTTAGAAGTTTGTTTTCCATTGATATAGGTACATAAATTTCCTTGAGAGGATAATTTTCTAGTAAAAAAAGGCTCTTTGACGAATATTCTGCAGAAAATTCCTTTTTATTAGTGCATAGAATACATTAACTTAATTATTACAATGCTTTACACATAATATAATGCAAATATAGTATTTTTCTATCAACGGAAACTTTTTTAATTGTTTTTTAATGAAAAATATAAACTTATGCAATGCACTTATGATTTCCGTACTCCGTCAAACTTCACGAAATTTTGGTTTGTTGTAGACTGAACCTTTCTTATCAAAAGTTCTCAGGGGCCCAACTCAAATTAATGACCAGTTTTTGAAATACAGGGTGTTGAAAGTGATAATGTCCAAGAAGCATAATGGCTCTTTAGACGGCTTTGCCAAACATATGCGCAATGTTACTATTTCATGTATTTACGATTTATTAATTTCTTTTAATCTATATCTTTAAAACCGTATAGGGTGTTTAAGTAAATATTATTCGAAAGTGTTAATGAGAAACAAGCTTTATTGTGTTTTAGGTTGAACCTTTTGTATCAAAAGTTCTTATGGGCCCAACCTAAATTAATTACCAGTTTTTAAAATACAAGGTGTTGAAAGTGATAATGTCCAAGAAGCATTATAGCTTTTTAGAAGTGTTTTGCAAATATATACGCAATGTTACTATTACACACATTTACGATTTATTCTTTATTTTTATCTGTACCCGTAAAACATTATATACAGGGTGTTTAAGTAAATATTACTCGAAAGTTTTATTGAGAAACAAGCTTTAGTATGTTGTAGACTGAAACTTGATGGTCAGATGTTCTTATGATGGGCCCACGTAAATTAATTTCCAGTTTTTGAAATACAGAGTGTTGAGTAATAATGTTCAAAAAGCATAATAGCTCTTTAGATGGAGTTTCCAAACATATACGAAATGTTACTATTACATATAGAGATAGTAGTTATTAGTTTTTTAATGGTTCTTGACTTATTATGTATTTAATACAGGGTGTTTCGGCAAATGTAATTTAAATAATATTAAAAAATATTTAAGCGTTTTGTACATCTGTACCGTGCCCTGTAAAAAGCTATAATGCTTGTTTCTCAGTAAAAATTTTGACTAATATTTATTAAAACACCCTGTGGATAATGTTTTATTGGTACAGATTAAAAATAATAAATAAATCGTAAATATATGAAACAGTAAAATTGCATAAGTGTTTGGAAAATCCGTCTAAAGATAATTAATTCGTCTTGGACATTATTACTTTTAACACCCTCTATTTTATAAACTGGACACTAATTTAAGTTGGGCCCATAAAACTTTTTATACGAAAGATTCAATCTAAAACACACTAACGCTTGTTTCTCATTATCACTCTCGAATAATATTTACTTAAACACCCTGTAGAGAATGTTTTAAAAGTACAGATTAAAAATAATAAATAAATCGTAAATACATGTAATAGTAACATTGCGCATATGTTTGGAAAAGCCGTCTAAAGAGCCATTATGCTTCTTGGACATTATCACTTTTAACACCCTGTATTTCAAAAACTGGTCATTAATTTGAGTTGGGCCCCTGAGAACTTTTTATAAGAAAGGTACAATCTACAACATACCAAAACTTCATGGAGTTTGACGGATTACAGAAATCCCATTAGAGGTGTGCCTGATTCTTTTAGCTATGTGATGTACAAACAGTGGCGTATATAGGAACAAGTTTCGGGGGGGCCCGAGACAGTTTCTAGGGGGGGCCGAGACCTCATAAGGTCGTATTTTATGCTATTTTATGTTTGTATTCATGAAATAGGTGGAAAATATCTAAAAAAAATCTTAGCTTCGTGGGGGGCCCGGGTCCCCCGCCCCCACCCCGTATATACGCCACTGTGTACAAATGTATTTAAATTAAACATTATTAAATTATATTTGGGTGTTAAAAAAATGTTACGTAAGCTTTTTAAATTAAAGTAAAGTATATCGCTTTTAAGCTACTGTACGAGTGAAACTTTCAGAAATCAGCTTTAAATGTGTATCGAAAAAAATGGCCGCCACACATGGACTCTGTAAATTTCAAAACTTAATAAAAACCAATGGTATAGAATAGAGTTTCAGTAGAAAAAAAAATCTAAATAGCATTTACAATGGCGTTTTTAATGTGGGAGATCATTATGCCGGACCTGTTTATAAATATAGTGAAATAAACTATGTTTTTCCAAGCGCGGATTCGAGGTGGGGTAACGTGGTAATTACTCCCCTAGAATAAAAAATATGCACTTTTTGTTAATAATTAAAGGGTAAACAGGAAAATTACCGCCTCCCCCCTTGAAAAAAAGTTTAATAAAAAAATATCGTCGATTTTAACCCTTCCCCCCCTTGATTTTGACCTAGATCCGCGCTTGTTTTCTAAATATTAAAATTTAAAACTAAACATTTTAAACTCTGTCCTGGTTCAAATCACACACTATATATTTAACTTAAATTTCGTCTTTCTTCAAAGTTAGCCAGTTTTTAGGGCGAAATATTTTTAGCCACTCATCCAATTGCTTCGTTTGGGAAGGCAATGGCGCTTGCTAACATAGTCTTCGCACCCACCAACACAACATTGTTTTCTTTTCAATTTCTTAATACCGATTTGTCATAATTTAGCAAAACACACCATAAAAATTAAGGTAAAAAGTCGAAAAATAACAAAAAATTGCATCCACAAACGAAAAATGTAAAATGAAATTACATATTTTTATCTATTTTGCTAAAGTGAATGTCAGTCATAATCAAAAACAAATTGTCAAAATATACCAAGAGTAGCGGTTAATATATATTGCGACAGCGGAGAACTCTGTCCATAATATTTTTATACAAGGGGTGACGGTCTGTAATCAGCGCCTCTCGAACTTCGTATTCCCAACTAATGTATACAGGGGGTATGTATAACACTATTATGAAAATACCGGGGTGCTTTCCTTACTATAAATAATTAGTTTACTTTGGTCAGGCGTCTGAAAGTAGTGGAGAAGAAATTAATTATTAAATGGTCCATTCAGTTTGTTTGGGAAAAATACTTTCTTCATTCCTTGAACTCGTGCAGGTCTTTAGAAAATATTTTTAGAATGCAGAGTATTCAAAGTATTCTGTGTTTGAAACTCGTAGACAATGATTGTGTAGAAACAAAATAGACACTTATTGGAATAAAATCTGACCCTATTTGAAAATCGACCCTATGGTGACACATTTACATATAAAAAGCAGCTAATCTCCTTCAAAATTCGGCCTTTGTGTATTTAAAAACCGGATTTATTAGTGTCGGTATTTATTAAATGAAAATTAGCGTCTGTATTATTAAATTTGACTTTGGTATGTCAATTTTGCGAGGTCAGCTGTTAGTTTTCTGTGTAAATGTGTCAAAATAAAGTCGATTCTAAAATAAAGTCAGGTTTTATTCCAATAAGTTCCTAGTTTCGGACTTCCATTGTCTTTATATATTTTAAACACGACGTTTCGGTTAGTAAGTATCTCTAATCGTTATCAAGTGTAAAATGGTAAACATATGAACCAGTTTACACTTGATAACGGCTAGAGATTTTTCTTACATAAATAAAGACAATCGAAGTCCGAAATTTTATTTCTATTCAAAGTATTATTATTATTATTATTAAGTTGAATTAAGTTTATTTTGGGAAAAATGCTGTCTTCACTGCTTGAAATCATGCAACTAGTTCTTAAACTAGTGCTTGCTTGCTGAGTTCCCAAGGAAACACTTTCTTGTCGTATTACATTTAAGAATAAGTATTTATTAGGTAGGGGGTTTTCAACGGGAAGAGCATGTTTTTGATATTAGCATGTTGGCAGTATTCAAAGTCAGGCGTCTAAAAGGAGTGGGTGAGGTTCTTAAACTAGTGCTTGCTTGGTTTGTTCCTAAGGAAGCGATTTCTTGGGATGATGTTACCTTTAAGATAAATTATTTACTAAATATGCGGTCATTAACGGGAAATGAATGTTTTTCGAATGATTAGTATTCAAAGTACGGCGTCTAAAAGGAGCAGAGTTATAGAACAGCTAGCGATTGGATTTCACAACCAACTAAAATAAAAAAGTGGGTACAGCATGCGTCTGACATTACCAATGAAAAAGCAAAAAAATTTGCTGAAATAGAAGGGCAACCCGTTAGGCAGCCGAAACAACTATACTTTGATTTTATCGTGGGCTTGTCGAAATCGCGGAGATTGTCAGTTGTTCGTATTTTTGTTGTATATTTATTGAAAAAGAAAGAAATTCTCCTAAACCTTAAACAATTTTTAACAGTTAGATTTTATCCCAAATTTCAGTAAAAAACTGACAAGAACAAAAATAAACAAAAACAAGCAGTTCACATTTCTAAACCAGAGAACGAAATGTCAATCTTTTTTTTTTTTTTTACTGTAAAAAATCTGAAACATTTAAAAAAAAACTATTATATGGACCAATCCTTTTTGAATTCGAAATTAATAGGTATTTTCTTGTTGTTTTTACTCTCTTCTAAATGTTGACTGCATATAATCGTTCTCTTTTTCGGTTCAGCCTGAAGAGTCAATTTAGTAAGAGATGGAGTTACTAGCCGAATGAGAGAGACAATATCTAGTCAAGACGTACGAGAACTAAAAGAAAAGTACTTCAATCGATTGTTTCCGTCAGAGATTACAGAACAGCTAGAGAATGTCGAAATGGAGGAGATTGTCAGTTGCTCTTATTTTTGTTGTGTTTTTGTTAAAAAATAAAGAAATTCTCGGACGTTCCCTACTCCAATCGAAAAAGTAATGTTTTAAGACCCTAAACAGTTTTTAACAGATATATTTTATCCCAAATTTAATTTAAAAAACTGACAATTCTAATTCAGAGAACGACATGTAAACCTAAAACATTTGCCGGGCGGCAGCTATTTTGGATTTGGCACTTTCACTTTGGTCAAATCCAGTCCGTTTATATTCAATAATCCAGGGTTTTCGACCTTAGAATGTGACCTACCGGGTGGGCAAAAAAAAACCGGACAATTTTTTTTTCATTATAGCTTTTGAACTATACAATCGATTTTAATGGGACAAACTGCACTTGATAGAGAATTAATCAGAGTTTTGACTAAATATATTTTTTGTCCGCCTTCTCAAAATCCAAGATGGCGGACGAATTTAAAATGTACCCTTCAAAGATGACAGTTTATTCTTGTGTTGCGAACATTATTTTTTTACTACTACTACTATGTCGGTTTAGAACGTTTTTCTACGTTGTCCGACGCCTATTCTCCACCTCCTTCGATCCTGACAATCATCTTCTGTCAGATTCTTTTGACCCATTGATCTTTGGATTGACTGTTGCCATTCTAGTTTAGGACGTCCTCTTTTTCTGCGCCCTACTGGTTGCCATTCTAGGACCTGTTTTGGTAATCTTTCGTCGTTCATCCGCTGTACATATATATGTATGAATACTTATCAAAACACATTGGCGATGAATTTGTGATTCAAGTGGTCTGCAAGCCCAATGCTCATTTTGACAATATAGTGCGAGATATTGACTGCTACATAAAAAACTTTACAAACAAAGATTATGTTATAGTTTTAGTAGGTTCTAGTATAATGAACTTCTCAAAAAGACAAATTAATATCTTGTCAAACAAATGCTTTCTGACCAATTTAATCTTGTGTTCTTCCCGGGTAAATAACTCATCACAGCTATACCCTTCCGTAAATAATCACATACTCGAATACATGTTAAACTTATCTAGTAGTAACAATAATATAAAAGTATTGGCTTTGAATACTGTTTTGAATTTTGGATGTTTTATTAAAAATTCACCATTTCTTAATAAACTAGGCTTAAATGTACTATCTAAAAAAATAAGTGAAATAATTACACAATTCTCCCAAAAAATGACACCCAATAATTGTAATTTGATTTACATAGAAAGGCAAGATTATCCGAATATAAGTGAGTCAAGTGAAGTGATACTCATTGATCTTTCAGAGGATGTTCAACAAGATATTTTTGAGGTAAGATTAGCTTCTCAAAATCAACCAGAAAATAATTTTTTAGTAGAGATCGCTTTAGAAATGACGAAAGGATAAATAGTAATCAGAGGGCTAAAGGTAATGTCTCCATTTTTATTTTTAACATTCAAGGCCTTATGAACAAGGTTAACGAGTTCCAGGTATTACTTTCAGATCTTGATCTTCCTGAGATTTTACTAATTTGTGAACACTGGCTTATGAACGGTGAGTGTTCAATTCTGGAGAGTTATACTGAAGTGTCCAAGTACTGTCGAAATTCTTTTATCAGGGGGGGTACCATGATTTTGGTGAAAACTGATTTACTTAAAACCATCGACTTTATTTGCATTGATTGTTACAATTATCTTTTAGAAGAAAAACTGTTTAAGTTTTCTCTTGCTTACAACAAAACCCATAACGTCTTTTTACTTTGTTTGTATACAAATCCAGCAACCAGTCCACATGACTTCATTCAGAAACTGGAAAATCTATTGGATTGCATACCTGTCACTGCCAAAATTGTAATTGGCGGTGATTTTAACATAGATTTTAAAAATGAAAATCTGAGAGAAAGACGCGATCTTCTCAATCTATTTTTCTCACGTAATATAATAGTTCACAACTCGGAGGTCACAAGAGTCACTAGCCACTCACGAAAAATGATTGACTATGCTTGCTCTAATCTTGATACTGATATTTCCACAGTTACCATTATCCCTGGTATGTCTGACCACTACGCTGTTCAATTAATTATTCCCTTGCAGTCTCAAACTAAAAAAGAAACTAAAATGGGTAGAATCTTTAGTCGGAAAAACTTTGACAGCTTTAAAACTATTTGTCAGGATACAAACTGGATTAATGTATTTATTTATCCTGAACCTTTTAACACATTTCACTCTGTTCTGGTTACAATTTTTAATCAATCGTTTCCACTTCGTAAACTAAAAACTAAATATAAAAAACCTTGGATAACTAAAGGAATCAAAATTGCTTCGAGAAATTTACGTACATTTGATTACATAAAAAAATACTTTAGAAATGAGTTTTTTGAAAATTATATCAAAAACTATAGAAATATCTATCGAAAAACAATAAAGTTAGCCAAGGATCAACATTACCAGAACAGACTTAATGAAGCGGGAAATAAACCAAAGGAAAATTGGAAGATTATAAATTCCTTGAGGGGCAAACCAAAGTGCCATTCTAAGGTGAATATAGAACCTAATCTAATTAATAATTTCTACTGTACAGTAGCAGATAAGTTAACAGCATACATAACTCCTTCAAAAGATCCATTAAGTTTTTTGGAATATGTTAATATCTCTGAAGATTTTCATTTAACACATACAACACTACATGAGATTAAGGCAATATTAAAGACTATAAAGGACAAAAACAGTGCTGGTTACGATCTACAAAAATATTGCAAAAATTACCGGACAATGCACTTACTGTACTGGTGAAACTCATAAACAACTCTTTCAATACTGGCATATTTCCAGAATGTTTAAAATCTGCAATAGTAATTCCCATTCACAAAGGAGGAGAATCGGAAGAACCTTCCAATTCTCGATCTTGTCGTCCATCTCCAAACTTATTGAAAAGATTGCAAATACTAGAATTAATGACCATCTAGATAGAAATGATTTACTTTCAAAATCACAGTTTGGCTTCCAAAAGGGTAAAAGCACAAACGATGCTATATTTTCGTTCTTAGAAAATGTATATTTGGGGGTAAACGATGGTGAATGCGTTGCAGCAGTGTTCTGTGGCATTTGATTGCGTGGATCACAGAATACTGTTGCAAAAACTAATACATTATGGATTTAGACACACAGAACAACAGTGGTGTAAATCCTATCTTTCAGAGAGAACTCAAGCCGTAACAGGCGAAAATGCCAGTCTTTCTAATGTCCAAATTATAACTAGGGGCGTACCGCAAGGATTAGTGCTTGGCCCGATGTTTTTCCGTTTTTATATTGATGATCTGGCTTATTTGACATAGAAGGAAAGTTTACCATCTTTGTAGACGATACAACGATTTTGTGGAAAGGTCCCAAAGCCATTATCCAAGACATCATCTTCAATGACATTAAGAAAATCAAAGAGTGGTGTGATTGCAACCTCCTCTGTTTCAATATAAATAAAACCAATGTTTTATCTTTCCGTTCCTCTATCTCAAATATAAGCTTGGGAAATCAGAATATTGAGGTGAAAGAGTCTGTAAAATTTTTGGGTATGATAGTTGATGAAAAATTAAACTTTCATGAACATATTAATCACCTTAGTTCAAAATTATCATCAGCAAGTTTCGCTATTGGAGTGGTCAAAAGGGAGCTAAACTTTGAGTCGGCAAGGATGGTGTATTTCTCCCTATTTGAGTCTCGCCTGAGATATGGTTTGGCTTTCTGGGGTCTTTGTTCAGCGGCCTTTTTTCAGTCAGTACACAACTTGGCAATCTGAGAATCTACCCTTGCCAATACCAAGATTAACTCTAACAAAAAATTCACTTATCTATGAAAGCATAAAACTTTATAATCACCTGACAATTATAATTAGGAGAATTCAACATTTAAAACTATTTAAAAAGGCAGTTCGTTCTTGTTTAGAAGAAAAAATGTTTTATAGCTGTGATGAGTATTATGGGGAAACATTACATTTTACTATGGGTTAACGCTCGGGTTAACGGTTCATAAATACGTTTAATTCAATGATTTTAAACTTTAAGAATGCTTATGGCTGTGATGACCTAACATAAGAAAACGTTATGACAGAATTTTTTTAAATATGTTTGACTTTTTTTTAACTTTCAAATATTAGTGTAATGTCGTCGTGTATAAAACATTTTTTTTGTGTTTTTGTTGTTGTGTTGGGCCATTGTTTGGCTCTGTTAATGTTTTTTTATTTTTATTCAGTCTTAAATATATAATTTGAAAATAGGTACCGAGATAGATAAATTTAGGAAACTTAAGAATTTGGTAGATAATAAGAATATTTTTTGCTCTGTCAATAAGATTTACTCTAACAATAAAGCTTGTTTGAATTGAATTGAAAAAAAACATGGCCGTACCATACAATTGCCTTTTAGTAATGTCATCCGTTATGCTTCCCTCGATTCCCATTCTTTCTTTTATGATCTCATTTCTTATATGATCTAATCTAGATATTCTCATTGATCTTCTTATTGCATCCATTTCGACACTTTCCATTTTTGTTTTGTATTTTTCTGTTACGCGACAAGTCTCTATTACATACAACAGCGTCCTTTTTACCATTGTTTCATATATGTTAAATTTTACATTCTTTCTTATCTCTCCATAAAATACTGTTAAGACATCCAATAACCTTTTTTGCTTTTACTATTCTTTTTTCCAATTCTTTTTTCTTTGTTCAAATTAGTGAAAAAGCTGCATCCTTGCCACGCACAACAAGGTATGAACTAGCAAAATCGGTTCAGTGGTTCTAAAAAAAATATTTTTGTTTCAACCATTGTTTTGCATATTATACGATTGCCTTGCCAATCATGTCTGCATTTATTTCCTTATAACTTCATTACTACTAAACCGATTTTGATAAAATAAAAAAACATCCTGGTGAGAATTGATTCCTTTTTAAAGATCATGATCATTAAAATTTATCGCCATCTTAAAATTTAAGATGGCGGACAGAATCATACTTAATTCTTCAAAATGGCGTGTTTATTCTTATTTTCCGAAAATGTTTTAGTTTTTTTTTTATAGAAAACCACTACTTTTCCCTCACACAACGACGAACAAATAAGTAAAGTGTCGTGGTTCTCAAAAAATCAATTTTTGTTTCAACCATTGTTTTACAGATTCTAGGATTGCACTGCCAATCCTGTCTGCATTAATTTCCTTATAAATTCGTGATTACTAAACCGATTTTAGCGAAATAAAAAAAATCGTGGTGAAAATTGATTGCTATTTAAAGATTCTTATCGAAATTTTCCGCCATCTTGGAATTTAAGATGTCGGGCAGAATCATACTTGATTCTTCAAAATGGCGGGTTTATTCTTCTCCCACATAAAGAGATACAAATTAATAAAATCGGTGTAGTGGTTCTCACAAAATCGGATTTTGTTTAAACCATTGTTTTACAAATTATACGATTGCATTGCCAATCCTGTCTGCATTCATTTCTTTATAAATTCATTATTACTAAACCGCTTTTAGTGAAATAAAAAACATCATGGTGGAAACTTTAAAGATAAATCAGCTTGCGCCATGATGTTTTTTATTTCACTGAAATCGGCTCAGTAATAAAAGAACTGAAAGCAGACAGGATTGGCAATGCAATCGTATAATTTGTAAAACAATGGTTAAAACAAAATCAGATTTTGTGAGAACCACTTAACCGATTTTCTTACTTTGTTCCTTGTTAGGCGGGGAAAAAGTAGTGCTTTTGTATAGATTTAAAAACACTAAAACATTTTTCAGAAAATAAGAATAAAAAGCCATTTCGAAGAATCAAGTATGATTCTGTCAGCCATCTTAAAATTTAAGATTAAACAAGGCAATCGTATAATATGCAAAACAATGGTAGAAACAAAAATATTTCTTTTTAGAACAATCGAACCTATTTTGCTGATTCGTACCTTGTTGTGCGTGGCAAAAATGCAGCTTTGTTACTGATTGAAATAAATAATCAAAACATGTTCGCAACACAAGAATAAACGAGCATCTTTGAAGGGTACAATTTAATTTTGTCGGCGATCTTGGATTTTCAGATGGCGGACAAAAAATATATTTAGTCAAAACTCTGATTAATTCTCTGTCAGGTGCAGTTTGTTGGCCCACCCGGTATATGTAAACAATAAACAGACAGGTAGAAAAATACAGGTAGAAAAATAAAAAGTCGAGACCAGAATAGGAGACAAGGCCTTACCTAAGTCCGACGTCCCATCCAAACTAGATTCATCTAAAGAAGTACTGGCCAGAACCTCGGAATCACTGGCCAACTTGCGTATGTCGCCGGCGACCAAAGTTAGGTGTTTTTTCGCTTGCAGGTGCTCCCGTTTGTTGTGGAAATTGTGAAACCATTGGTCACAAGTCCGACAGTACAGTTCCTCGTTGTCTTCTTCCTGCCGTTAAAAATTACAAGATAGTAAGGAGTGGTCAGTGGCGTGCATATAATGTAGACGAAAGGCGTTGCCTACCCTTGATAAAATTCAAAAACTTGTTTTTCATTTCATCATATTTTAATAACTCAACCCATGACATATCCAACAAAAATATGCATTACCAGCATTTTTTACATAATTTTTATTTATTATTAACAATAATAAGTTGATTGACAGCGACAACATAAACTTTGATATTTTTTAATTTTTTTACTTTTTTATACAAATTTATTTTAAAACTAGAGAAAAATAATTTAAACACCAAACTAAATATTGCCAGTAGCTGCCTTTGTTAAAATAGAAGACTTATTCAAAGTTTTGTTGACCATATACCACAGAAATATTTCCAATTTGATGCTTTGTTTTGATATACATGTAAAAGAAGATTTTCCAGCTTTTTTAATTTTTTATGCGCTTCGCAAGAATACCTAGTATTCCCGATGGAAATTGTTTGTTCAGGTCAGTTGAAGAATATCTTGTAAGGAAAAATATTTTTGTTCATTTTCATTCTTTAAGAATCCAATCCGTAAAGTATGTTGTACAAAATTGGGATTCAATTCTTCCTTTTCTGGATTCACCATTTAGGTTTTCCTCTAAAGATGAATACGAGACTGAAATGTCCAAAAATGGAACATTTGGAAATGCAACGAAATGTCTCGCTATGTCCGAAATTTATAAAATCAATTTCAAAATTTATACGTTACAATCACGAAATTTAACCAAAAACAATTTTATTTTTGAAGAAAGACATAAAATAAATATTTGCAAATCGGAACATCAAAATTCAATTTATTTCCTTTTTTCTGGGAACCCTCCTAATCATTATGATCTACTCCGAAGTCAAAAACGATATTAAAGTTTCAACAGAAGATTATGCAATCCATTTAAATATTTTGAACAAATTAAAAATCAATCAAGAAAATCAAAATGTTTCTTGTAATTTTTGCAATAAAAGTTTTAAAAAGAATCATGGTCTAAAGGTACATATTTCAAAAACACACAAAAATAACCAAAATTATTCATTATTAGATTCCATGAGTCAAAGTTTAATCGATTTAAATAAGACTTCTATTGATTCTATATCTGAACGAACACAGAAGGACGAATCTTTATTAGTCCAATCAATAGATTTTAGAAATTTTGATGCAGAATATCTAACTAAATATTTATCAAAATTAAAAACATCAACTTCTATAATCAAAATCATCCCAAAAGGAGCAAGATTACCAATATCCGATGAACTTTCTTTAATTTTAAATGAATGTGTTACAAAAAATGATGTACGATCATGGATTAACTTATTTTTGTTTCCTTATGCAGTATGCCTTTAAATTCAAAATCTAACCGAAAATCAAGTTTAACGACCCTAATTAAAAAACAACTAAATTCATGGATAAAAAACAAGAATTTATCAACAAAAGAATTATTTGAGACATACGGTCAAAATAAACAGAAGTTTAAAAGCACAAAAATCCCAGCAGACAAAAATTCTATATTAGTAAAAAAAGTTTATTCCAAAATCGAAGAAGGCGATATCAAAAACGCAAAGTCGCCGTCGTGGTGTCGTGGTAGCAATGTTTGTTTCACACACCAGCGGTCCGGGTTCGATTCCTGGCTTGGTACTTGGTTGTTTGTGTTTGTTTAACAACTGCTAACCTTGTTCGAACTTTGCGAAACTGGGCGATTGATCCTGATTGGACAGTATAAAAAAAAATCAGAATCCTTTCTTCCGACGACACAATAGCCCCAAAAAATTAAGATACATTATTTAAATTGCAAGAAAAACACCCAGTTCCCGAAGTAAATGAAACATTTTCAAATCTTGTTCCCGATAATTTAAATTTAAGTTTTGAAATTTCATATAGCGAAATCAAAAACGCTATGTTTCCCTTTAACCCTGGGTCCTCCGGTGGCGTGGATTCGCTGAGGCTTCGTCATCTCCAAGATCTATTAGGTGATGGGGTAGCTTTCTTGTCCTCTAAACTTCTTTCTTCGCTAAGGTCTTTTATTATTCATATTTTTTATGGTCTGGTTCCAAAAAACATTACCTCTATTTTTTACGGCGCTAACCTTTGTGCATTTAATAAAAAAAAAGGAGGAATTCGTCCAATTGCAGTGGGTCTTTGTTTTAGACGTCTTGCAGCAAAAATAGTTTGCTCTAAGATATACGAAAAATTGGGAAACTATTTTAGGCCATGTCAACTTGGTTTCGGCACAAAATGCGGAGCAGAGACAGCGGCCCATGCAATGAGGTGATACGTACATATTTCCTCATACTTCTGATAAGGCCATTTTGAAAATCGATTACCAAAATGCATTTAATATGGTAAATCGAAATATAATTCTAGACAGAGTCAGAGAGCATATACCAGAATTTTATAATTTTATTTCTCAATCCTATAGCCAACCATAACTTCTTTCTTATGGTAACAACAACATTATCTCTCAAAGAGGTGTACAACAAGGTGACCCTCTTGGACCACCTCTTTTTTGTTTGGCCATCCAACCTCTCATTTCCACATTGAATTCAGAAATAAACCTCTGGTACTTAGACGATGGAACTATAGCAGGTGATCAAGATAAGGTTTTAAATAATTTAAAAAAATAGTTACTTATAGTAAAGATCTTGGACTGCATTTAAATTTTGAAAAATGTGAATTTTCTGTCATATCAGAAAATAATTCACCAGTTATACGTTCTAAATTTTTAAACTTTGCTCCAAACCTATTAGAAGTTCCAATAACTAACTTTAACCTACTCGGTTGCAGTTATTCGCTTGAAGGAATTCATTCAGATATCAATAAAAAAACATCTTTTTTAAACAATTTAGGAAACAAACTAAATTTGCTAGATTCTCATATAGCATATTTTTTAGAAATAAAATTTTGGACTTCCATTGTCTTTATTTATTTTAAAACACGACGTGTCGGTTAGTAAGTATCTCTAACCGTTATCAAGTGTAAACTAAACAATCTAGTCTCTAGGCTACTACTTATACTACTTGGTGTGCAGTCAGGTGTGACGGCCCGCCCCCTTTTTAATCGTAAGACGCCTGTTTTCCTTAAGGAGTGGTTTCCATATGTTTGGTATGTCCGTGCTTGGTTGACTGAAAACTTCTTTATTCTGCATTATAAACGCAGCTTCAATAAACTTTCGTTTTTGCCAATGCGACTCCTTATGTAAAACTTTAGCTTCTGACCACTGAATCCTGTGATCATTTGACCATGCATGATCTGCTAAACCGGATTTTTCAATATCCCCTAATTGGGTACTTTTTAGATGTTCATTTACTCTAACCTGAAGAGGGCGTTTTGTTTCACCTACATATGATTTACCACACTCACACGGGATTTGGTAAATACATTCCTTATTATTTGAGGGATTGTCTGGTTTTGTTTTAGTTACAAAACTTCTTATCGTATTTCCGTTTTCCTGTTTTTATATTATAGTGTTTAGCTATTCGTCTTATGTTTTCTGAAATCCCTTGAACACATGGAATGTTAATAAGACCTAACGGATTATTATTTTGAGAATTTGGTACATTTAGTTTGTTTTTAATTTTAAATATCATTGAGTTTATTAATTTCTCGGAATAACCATTCTGTTGTAAGTCCTTTTTAATGTTGTTAATTTCTGTGGTTAATTCTTCATTATTACTACAAATATTTACGGCTCTTAAATACAAACTTCTTATAACTCCTTGTTTTGTTGCAACAGAATGATTAGACTTAAAATTTAGGTACTGTCCCGTGTGTGTAGGTTTCCTATATACAGTGGTTTGAATGTTTCTGTCTAATCGTTTGACAAGAACATCCAAAAAAGGTAAGGCCGAATCTTTTTCAATTTCCATGGTGCACTTGATTGTTGGTCGAATACCGTTTAAATGGTGTAGAGAATTTTGTAGTTCGTCATCATTTTCCGGCCATATAATAAATGTGTCATCCATGTATCGTAGCCATAGTTTTGGTTTGACTCTTGCTGTGTTGATCGCATGGTCCTTGAACCACTCCATGTAGATGTTTGCTACCACTGGCGAAAGAGATGAACCCATTGGGAGTCCATCATTTTGCGCGTAAAACTTATCTTTCACTTGAAAGTAAGAGTTACGGAGACAGAGCTCTAAAAGATCCATCACCCCCTCCACCGATAGCGTTGTTCTCTCATGAAGTGTATCATCAGTTTGTAATTTGTTTTTGATGATACTGAGTGATTCATTTATTGGCACGTTGGTGTAGAGACTTTCTACATCAAAACTTACATATCTATCGCCGGGATCTAATTCGATACCTTTTAAAACCTCGACAAAATGTTCCGAGTTTTTGACAAAAGATTCGGACTTACCCTGTAGTGGTTGAATTATGTCCAACAAAAACCTCGACAAAGTGCTGGTCGGTGAGGCCCTGGTGCTGGTAATTGATCGCAGTGGTAAATCCTTTTTATGGATCTTTGGTAATCCATAAAAATGTGGTGCCTTACTGTGGTGTGGAGTCAGATGGGATCTAACAGCGTCTGGGATATTTTCAGCATACTTCTTCAAAGTCCTGTAGATGCGTCCTTCTATGGTGGTGGTTGGATCTTTGGGTAGTTGCTTGTAGTCTCCTTTCTCCAGAACTTTTTGGATCTTTTTGTCGTAAGTCTCGACATCCATGATCACCGTCGCGTTTCCTTTGTCGGCCGGTAGAATCTTGATTGATTTGTCAGCCTGCAGGTTCTTGATTGCCCGTTGTTCTTGACTGGTGATGTTTGTCTTTTGTTGCTTCTTTCTGTCCAACGTTGTTCTTACTTTATGGCGAAACTCATCAGCTTCGGGTTGAGGTAGACTAACGGTCTCTATTGCCGCAATAATTTCCAGTGTCGGTGTCTGTGCCGGTGCAATGGCGAACTTAAGTCCCTTACTGAGTACCAATTCTTCGTTGGTGCTCAGAGTCCTTTTGGAGATGTTCACTATAGTGCTTGGTGTTGTTGAGTTTGTTCTATCTTGAGTACGTGTCTGTAGTTTCTTAAGTTTTTTCCCGGTGAGTTGATCTTATCTTCTGTCGTTCTCTGTTGCACGTACTGTCAATTTTACTCAGTATCGGTTCGTAGTCTTCCTCCCATGTGTGTCGTCTAATTTCGTCAAAACGCTCCTCCATGTCGGTGTTGAAGTTGGCTTTTCTCCATCGATGGTAACTGATTTGGGATCGGATTAGTGCTTGGCTGGTCCTCTCTAAGATCTTCTTCGTTCTCACTCCCGGAAAGTTGGCTTTTAGGCGGAAACCAACCGGAATGACACCACTGTCGCGCGCCTCGCACAAGAATGAAATGTGTTCTTTTTCCTTTATTACTTTAAGTTTGGTCTTCTCGTAGCCTCTGAATAGATTGTTGATTCCGGGTCCGTACCGTTCTTCAACTTTTTGTTTGAAACTCGTAGTTGTGTAGAAATAAAATTTCGGACTTCCATTGTCTTTATTTATTTTAAAACACGACGTTTCGGTTAGTAAGTATCTCTAACCGTTATCAAGTGTAAACTAAAAAATCTAGTCTCTAGGCTACTACTTATACTACTTGGTGTGCAGTCAGGTGTGACGGCCCGCCCCCTTTTTAATCGTAAGAAGCCTGTTTTCCTTAAGGAGTGGTTTCCATATGTTTGATATGTCCGTGCTTGGTTGACTGAAAAGTTCTTTATTCTGCATTATAAACGCAGCTTCAATAAACTTTCGTTTTTGCCAATGCGACTCCTTATGTAAAACTTTAGCTTCTGACCACTGAATCCTGTGATCATTTGACCATGCATGATCTGCTAAACCGGATTTTTCAATATCTCCTAATTGGGTACTTTTTAGATGTTCATTTACTCTAACCTGAAGATTGGTTAGGTTATTATCCAAACGATATTTTTAGTACAAAAATTTTTATATAATTTTTATTTTGGAGATTATGTTATGAGACATATTTCCATTAGTTTCATCATCTAATATTTTCCTAATAGGCGCTTCATATGATTTTCGTAAGATTTAGTTTTTATTATCGCGAATGGAATTTCATAGGATTCTCGAAAGACGTTGTACTCTGCAGACCGCTGATGCTGTAATAAT